>JACTTY020000018.1:3896062-4531416 GCA_014595695.2 Epargyreus clarus clarus
ATAATTTATATAGATTTGACTGAGGCTTTTTTGTTGGTCTAAATTTGGTGATTTGTTTATATTTTGACTATGATAAAAATTGACAGTTTTTAACGTTCTGGTTCGAAGGCCGTAAGGAATACATTGCTGAACTTAGTCCTAAGAGGAAGCAACGCATCTTACCGACCACAGGTCTAATATTATCTGGGATTGATTACAGATGTGGAGCTAGGAAAAAATGGTAAGACATTATTTACTACTAAGACATTATTTATTATTCAGTATGTCTTACCTTTTTGCCCAAACCGATACTGAAAATCTTGATTCTCATTATGTACATAATAAAAGTAGGTCAAAATATATATAACTCAAAGGTGACTGACTGACATAATGATCTATCAACGCACAGCCCAAACCACTGGACGGATCGGGCTAAAATTTGGCATGCAGGTAGATGTTATGACGTAGGCATCCGCTAAGAAAAGATTTTGATCAATTCTACCTCCAAGGGGATACAATAGGGGTAGAAAATATTACTTCGTAACGCGAGCGAAGCCGCGGGCAAAAGCTCGTTAACTGTATAAAGTTAGGATTTTACGAGTTTCCATTACAGGCTTACACTAATCGTAGTAAGGCATCGTCCTTACTTTAGGGTATCACGCTAATAATTGGCTAAACACACAAATAGACACCGGAAAGGTGAACAAATATATTGAATTAGGGAAGGCAGCGAGAAATAGAAAACAATGGAATACTTAAGGTGGTAGAACCCTTTGTGGTTCGACTCCGGCGGCACCACCGCCACACCTATTTCTACCTAATAACAGCAGTGTTAGGTGCTGCTGTGTTCCGGTCTGAAGGGTTGTGGTAAGGGAGACAGACTTTTCCGAGGCATTCCAGCTTAGTCCTCAGGGGTAGCGGCGCATCTACTGCCGACCTTCGGTAGGAATATCTAATCCTATCTGGGGTTGATTACAGATGTCCATGGGCGGTAGTAGCCACTTAACATCAGGTGGACTGCATGTTCGTCTGCTACTCTTATATAATAAAAAAAAAGAAGAAACTCTTATGGTAAGGGAAATCTTCTTCTGCTCTTATGTAGGTATTATTATTAGGAATGATTTTATGTAAAAGTTAGGACTATGAAAATTTAATGTAATTGTACTGAATTCCCCCTGATCCTCATTTCCTAATACAGAAGAAGAAGAACACAGAAGAAATGGTATAAATCCACTGGGGTATTACTTTAAAATCATTGTCGATTTAGGTCAATCGATCTGACGTGGGAGAGTAAATATTTTAGTAAAAGTTTTCACAGCTTGTAATTCTACGGCGTTGATAGAATACACTTTGTACGTAATCCCTACGTAAAATGTGTAAATATTTGTGTAGTTTAACACTTCCTGGAAAATGTTTTTTGGTCCATATGACTATGTAGAGGATATTAGGTTTGATTTCGTGTAGAAAGAAATAGAGGGAAAAACACGCTGAAACTTTTCATGTAGTATACAGTACCCTTACCATGAGTTTTCAAAACAGCCAGTTACGTTTACTAAATCCATTATTCTGTTCCGTTTGCTTTAGTAGACTGAGTAAACGTAACAATAAGTAAGTGCTCAAGTCTTTTTGTCTGCCTCACACGATCGCAAAAAAGAGAGACAAAACAAAAGCGCCATTTTGTCAATTTAGACATTTAATGTTACGTTACTGACACTAGTTCTAATACAATCCGCTAGGGGCGCTGATTGGAATTTGTATGGCAAATACGTAAACAAATACCAAAACAGTTATATTTTTCAAAACGTAAAAACTCATGGTAAGGGTACAGTACTGCGTGCATTCCCGAAATTTGGTAACGCAGTCCGTGATTATTGCTTCACAAATTATACTACGAGTATTACGTTCAACTGATTTCATTAAAATAGATCACTAGTAATGCATTAAGGAGAAAAACTTAAAAATAAAATTAATTTTGTATAAATTCATAATTTTTACATCAAAGTATATTTTTAGCGGTAGACGAAACTTTTGCACCCCATCAACACATATGTTTCAAGCGGGAATCTTACTAACTATGAATTTATTTATTTGAGTAAACACGTAAGTTACACAAATAAATAAATTCCTTTTGATACCTTTTAACAATTACGATTTTATTTTCATTTGAAACTTACAGCCTAATTCAAATGAAATCTAAGTGGCTAATCAAAAATTCAATTTGATATCTGGCTATATGACGTCGATTACATAAATCCTGGGATTCGGGTCACAAAGTGCCAATTCATCTGTCCCTAATCTCTTTTCAAATAACCGCTGTGTTTCGCGATTTGAAATGTTTATTCGCTATCGAGAATCTGGTTTAATTTAAATGGTAATTTACGAATATTAATACGTTATATATAACGGAGAAATATTAAATTACTTTTACAGGTCTCACCTGTTACCTGTTTAATTATAATTTATTTATTTCTAATGTTAAATAGATAGTAGCCGATTTTCAGACCTACTGAATATGCATATAAAATTTGCTGAAAATCGGTAAAGCCGTTTCGTAGGAGTACAGTAACTAACACTGTGACACGAGAATTTTATATATAAGATTATATTCATATTTATAACAAGTATAATTATGTACTTCATATCATAAAATCAGTCACATTGAGTAGTAAATTGATACAGTAGCACTACCATGAGTTTACAAAAGTATTACTCGCTAGCGACTGCGTAAAATAAATGTATGAAAAATTGTACAGCGCCTCTGGTGGTTACTCGTAGAACTAAAATCCGTAGTGGCGTAACTCGATACGTAAAAAACCTATCGAAATCAAATCGCTAGCGAATGTCATTATGATCTATTGCCATACAAATTGACAGACGTTGTCAAGAAATACCGTAACGATAGTAGTTATGTTATTCACTAGCAAAATGACAATAGTTTTCTATTTACAATTTCTATAGTGGCGTTTCTATGCCAACTCATGGTAGTGCTACAGATTCATGTTGGAATTATCTTTGGGTCTTCATGCGGTAATTAAGGAATGAAACAGTAAGTACGCTTTCGTAGAAAGGCTTATACCTAGACAATGAAACAGATATTATATTGAAGTAAGATTATTATTGAAAGGCTTATATTTCAGACTCGTTACATCAGTCACTAATATAATGAGAATTAGGTAGGTATATTAAGATAGCAGCAGTGATAATCCAGTGGTTGAAATTGAGCTTCTCGATTGAGTGGTCCGAAGCTCGAATCCCAGGCATTTCTAACTTTCCAAAGTTATGTGTGTATTACAAATAAATTATTACTTGCTTTCGGCCAAGGAAACATCGTGAGAAAATCTGCATAAATAAATTAGAGATTTATATGACTATGGCCTAATCCTTCTCACTCAGAGAGGTGACCTTTGCCCAGCTATAGGACAGTAATAGGTTAAAGCCTAGGATAAAACCAAATTAATTATAATGATTAAGTATTCACACATAAGGATCTATTCACACATAACCACAAAACCACACGAGAGCGACAAATGTCGTCAAATAATGGTTGCGATGTGGTAAGTACCATCCACACTGTAGATTTGGGCGTATAACATAGTATATGTGAATAAACCAATTTTCATACCAACAAATTCATACAAATTGCTCTCACCCACGCGGTCGAATTGATGTGATTATGGTTATGTATAAATCGACATTTAATAAACCAATTAAAATAGGTTCTATTTATACATCAAACATCGGCTTTCCGTAAATAAAGGTTATGTAACTTTAATTTCTTGGTCTGACATTCAAGATAATATTTGTTACAGATATATTCTACCATAATTATAATTACAAAAGTAAAGTTAATTTAATAATCAATTCCACATTTATCATTTGAAAATTAATCATACTATTTAAAATTTCTCAAAAGTTAAAACCAAGTCTGTATTTACAAAAACATTTATAACGAAATCTCTACAACATTTTACTATATTGAAATTAAAGTAATGTAAATCCAGTTTTAGTGAATTTTAATTAAAACCAAAGCTTAAACGGAATAGCTATACCAAGTATAATACATCCGATTGATCATGAAATATTGAAGATAGGCTTATCGCGAAACGTAACGAACAGATTGTGTAAACTGAGAACTCGTCTAATCTGTAACAGATTAAACTTCGTCTGCCGAATTTATTGTAAAGATAACGAAATTGTTTTACACATATAGTATGAAAACAACTTCGTTATCTTTACAATACATACACATATATATACGTATATAGTGTAAAAACAATTTCTTTATCTTTACGATAGTATACAGAAAACGACATTATAACATAATTACTATTTTTATTACCTACTTTTGTTACGTTGTGTTTAAATATATAGATAAACGTGGTAGAACCCGTCGTGGTTCAACTAGTGGCACCACCGTCCCACTCATTATTGCCTAAAACAACGCAGTGATAGCCTAGTGGTTAAGAAACTCGGCTTCTTGATCGAGGGGTCCGAGGTTCAAATCCCACGCACCGCTGATTTTTCAAAGTTATGTGCGTATGAGAAATTAATTATCACTGGCTATACGGTGACGGAAAACTTCGTGAGGAAACCTGCATACCTGAGATATTTTATAAAAAAAAATCTCAAGGGTGTGTGAAGTCTACCAACACGCACTTGGCCAGCACGGTGGACTATGGCCTAATCCTTCTCATTCTGAGAGGAGACCCGTGCCCAGCAGTGGGACAGTGATGGGTTGATGATGATGATGATGATGATGAAAGTAACAAGACAGCGACAGTGAGCTTTTATATACTGTGAATGCAACAAGCCTTATAGACTTTTCTATCTTATCGACTTTTTTTAAATATAATATAGCTCGTCAACCAACGAGCATGCAGTCCACCTATAGTAAGTCGCTACTGACGCTCATGGACATCTGTAATCAACCACATATGATTAGATTCCTACCTGGCTTTGGCCACAGATGCGCAACCCCTGAAAACTTAGCTGGCATCGGATAAGTACTCGTATATGTCTCTTACCACTCCCGTCAAACTAGAACTCAGCAGCGCTTAACACAACTGTTAATTGGCAGAAATAAGTGTGGCGAGGGTGCCGCCGGAGTCGAACCACAAAGGATTATACCACCTTCGTAAAGTGTAATAAGGCCAATCATAGTACATGTATTTTCTGATCGTTAAATTTTAAAATCAACTCTTCGTTAATAATTAATTGGATTGCGCTTCGCTCGTACTAATTAGTCTGTGAAACTCAGTAGATATTTATTATATAATAAGAAGTTATTAAATTTACTGAATTTTATTAAATCTCACAAAAATGAACCAATATATTTATTTGTAATATCAACACTCAATATTGAGACGAGTAAAAAATAAAACCGTCGAAAAAATATCACGACTGAACCGGTGTCGCACACTAAAGGTTCCGTACCTACACACAATATTAAGTTTGTATCGTGTTTAAGCAAATACGCATTTCTATTTTGAACATTGGTTAACGGAATTCTGTTATTGAATTTTATTTATTCAAAGGATTGTCTTATAAATTATAATTGTTCTTGTACGCTGTAGTTCCTTAAATTGTTCCTTAGTATTTTGTACGATAAAGTAAAAAATTAAAACCAAATTTATTATTTGTACAAAAACACGCATTTAAATAGGACTTGTAAGTTTTTATAAGTAGGACTTTAACTGTTTAAATTTTATTATATAATTATAAAAGATATATTAATAATTTAATTATTAATATGTCAGCCATAATAACATGAAGGTAATCCGTAAATTTGTAATGTTATTGTTTAAATACTATAGAATACCAATGTTACAGCTAATAACATTGATCTACAGTTTAAGAGAAACAGAAAAGTAGCGGACTGTCAGTGTAAAATTAATTTAATAGGGTTATTGTGTGCGGAACGCTATAAACGAGTTATATCACTGATATGAACATTGGAAATTCCGGCATGAGCCCGTGTAAGTCTTATTTGACCTTTCCTTATCCCGACGAATCTATGAATAATTTCCAAATTCTCCTCTTTATTGTCTGCGTATTGATATAAGTGGAGTGTATAGTTATTCTATACATTATATACATAGAGTATATGCAAGACTTTTTGCTTATTATAATTTTGAAAATAGGTTATATTTCCTTATTTTCACACAAGTAACAAGCACATAAAATATATTATATGTTTTATTTAATAATCTAGTTAAGTTTCGTCTAATCCATCTTTTTTTCCACCAGACTATTCGACAATCTATTTTTTTGTGACTCTATTCTTTCAATGCGGCATTTTCAAATTTTAATTAAATCATTTCATCATGTAATATCAACGTTTCCAAAAGCCTAACCAACCGTCAAATCATTGGTTAAAATTAATTAGTTGCACCATTTTAGTTAAGCTAAAATTACGTCATAATTAACATAACATTAACTCAATTTCCTTTTGTTACCTTTCGAATCTGTCAAGATCAACTAAAAATTGTGCTGACAGCGACACAAATGACGTTAATGACAAATAAATTTGTGCAACACAGAATTATTAAATTCCACAGCTATCGTCAAAGTTATTGTTATATTTAACATCAACGCAAAGTTTAAACGGGCTTTCGATGCCACCCACCCTAAGTCTTAGATATTCTTCATTTTTAATTTCCGACACCGTTTTAATTTAAACGCTTTCATATTTCCCAGCTTCAGAACAATGGATAGTATCAGAAAATTATCTCTTGTATTCTTGTAGATATGAAAACGTCAATGCACGTTGCTTAAACCTTTGATATTATGATTGTTAAACTTAGTAAAATTTATTATTTTTAGCATATTCCTTATGATCGATTTTAAAGATATACGTAGAATCAAATTTGCATCGCTAGACTTAATTTTTTTTATGTTTTTAAAAAGTCCCGTGAAATTGGCTCAGGCCTTTGCAAGATAAGCCTGTACAGACAGTCTTAAACGTACAGAAATAGTTATATTAATAACGATTTTATATTTAAGTACATTTTTTTTAAATGTATGATTCAAAAACGAAATGTGAGTAGGTACTTACTACGTGTATTATTCAACATTTCAAAACCAATCCATCAGTATTTTACGCTAGCGGTCCTATAATCGGCGTATGCCTCCCCTAATTGGCTTCGCTCCAACTGGTCCCGTGCCTTCTGAATCCAGCGGTTTCGCATTGTCTTCTTCAGGTCATTGGTTCACAATTAATTATATTAAAGGAGATGTTTCAAAATGTATGGGCTCCCGGCCACCTTTTGTACACTATACTAAAAACTGAGAAAACATGCAAAGAACAATTCGTAGGGGTTCATTTTCTTCAAATCATGTTCGTTTAATTGTTTAAAAACAATGATTTACACTTAAACTTGCAACACAACAGTCGAAAAACATCATGGCGGTAGTGATTACCGTAAATATGTCATCTGTCATTCTATTTTAACTTACTATGTACATTATATACTTTTTTATATATTTTTTACGCGAATGGGCGTAGATATATAAATATTGTATTGTATGTATTGAGAAACAATACCTATATTTGATAAATATTAATTATATTTACTTAAAACAAACATACCAAAATAAGTACTTCTTTACCAATTTATTTTAGTTAAAACATTTAAGTGTGTAAATAAGACAACTTTAAGTACACATTTAGATAATAATTTATTTATTCTTCACTTAGATACATTATTTATTCATTTTCAATATCTTCCCTTATCAATATTTTCATCCAATCATGTAGTAGGTTCTGTAATATCCTGTGACGAGCTCAGCCCAAACATCAAACAATGGTCATAATGTGAGCGCAGCTACCTACGATTACGGTTCGTTACCCGGCGATGCAGTTGCAATAATAACTGATTATTTTGTCATCCCAAGAATGCCCTTGTCTTGCCATTGTAATTATCTAAAAAAAGAGAAATGTAAAAAGATTAGCTTCTCTAGGTTAAAATTATTAACGATTATTTCACGATTAATACAACTAACTGATGTATATTTTACCTGATGACATTGAATCCTTGTCAACACAATCCACAGCGATCGCACGAAAATCACAAGAGTCCATAAAACATAAGCTGGGTAAACAAGTAAGGTAGAATCAGTCCAAAATCGTAAGCAGCACAAAGCAAAAACATATTCAAGATTGAAATGGAATCTTCTCATCAGTACATATTTATTCAACGTTTACATTGGATTCCACTATTATATGATATGTATATATATCCACTTATACACATATCAAATTGACAACTTCTTCTTTTTTAATTTGACATGTCACTTACATCTATAAAACCAGATACTATTTAAAAGGTGGTTTTGTTATAATTATTATAAATAATTAATTAAATTCTGAAATAATGACGGGATACCCAAAACAAAAGTCAGGTTGTAAAGTACTAAGGTAACAATAACTTTACGACAAAAACAGCGAAATAAAGAATTACCGACATCCAAAGAGTATAGTAACCTATGTGTGGGGTACACTTAGGTTCCCTGACCGACATCGACAGTTTTGAAATTTGACATTGACAGTATTCCGCCATATTTAATATTTCAATGAGGAATGCTTATTTTAAATATTTTTTAACAGGAATACTTTAGGTTATCAAAATATATGTGTATTTTTCTTCAATTATACAAATTATTCGTGTTTTTTAGATATAGTGTACATAAGATGGCCGAAAATGAAACATCTCCTTTCAAAGGATATTGTTGTTTAAATATTATTACTACGCCCAATTATAATAAATATTATTTATAATATAAGAGTAGCAGACGAGCATACAGTCCACCAGATGGTAAGTGACTACTGTCCGTCCATAGACATTTGCAATCGACCCCATAAAGCCCGTAAACCCTGTAAATCTATATTGGAAAAGATTGGATTCCTACCTGAGGTCGGCCCTTGTGGCCACTGTGCGCCGCTACCACTGAGGTCTAAGCTGGAATGTCATGGAAAAGTATGTCTCCCTTACCACACCGTTCAAGCCAGAACACAGCAGCGCTTAACACTTAGGTAATAGGTGTGGCGGTCGTGCCGCCGGAGTTGAACCACAAAGGGTTCTACCTCCTGTAAATTTAAATATTCGACGAACGCACAAGATCCAGTTGTAAGCTATCATATTTGCAATTACATTGCGATGCCTATCACCTTATGAGTAGTTTGTCTCGAGCGCATACGACACGGAGTGAGAGCGGACTGTGTGGGGGCAGTCATGCCAAACCGTCGCCGTCGGTGAGGATGGCCGTGTTGGTGCGTCAGCGAGCAAAATAGGGCTTAAGTGACACTACTATCCCAACATTGAGTCGGGAACCACACCAGTATTTCTGACTTCACTCGTCACGTTCCTTCAAACGAGAAGCAACTGTACAAAGACTTGCTTTCAAAACTTCCGCCATCGTTTAAAATGCCGATTTATATTAAAAGATTTATACGTTAACATATTAAAGTGTTTATCGTTCCAAGACACTGATGTATTGCAAGTTATTAATTTTATTTTTTCTACAATATCGAACGCAACTAATAATAAGATATCTTTTTTCCTTAAAAAAATGATGTAGTTAACAAGCATGTAGTCCACTGGTCACTGCGTCCCATGGTCATCTGTAACTAAGTATAGTCCGCGCCAAAATGCTAGTCCGCTCTGAATATAGAAACGAGTCGCGTCGAATAGCAAATTGTAGGTATTAGCGGGACGTAGACAGCGCGGGCCCCTCCTAGCACCCTTCCGCTCCCCGCTCTCGCCCACATACATAGCTGTGTTAGCGTGCCCTTACGTTTCGGAGTATATGCTAATTAAACCTGCGCGCAACTATTTCAGAGCGGACTAGCAGTTTGGCGCGGACTATACATATAAAATGGGGTTATGCTTGAAACCGACCTCAATCTCAGCCTCAGTTACTACTCCTGAGGACTAAGAATCAGATGGTCGCCTGATATGTAAGCAAATTAACATCTTAATCCTTCTACATAAAAGAAAGAATTACTTTATGCTAAAAATGAACGAAAGAACTGCTTTATGCTAAAAGTAGGTGTGGCGATTATATCTCTCCGGTTGAACTATACTAATTCTGGTATAGTCCGCGTAAAATTGCTAGTCCGCTCTGAATATATAAATGAATCGCGTCGCCATAGCAAATTGTATGACTACACCTGCTCGTAACAACTTCAGAGCGGAATAGCAGTTTGGCGCGGACTATACCTCCTAAAGCTTTAATAGAGAGTGGGAAATTCTCCGAAGATTTCTTAGCGTCCCGTCTTGTTTCTTATTATTAAACAGAAAACACAAAAATAAGGCAATACTTTACTAACCTAAACATCTGTAATCGAATAAATTATGTTGTTTGTACGGTGCGAAGGCCCAACACTATAAGAAGGACTCTCTTGACAACTTTTTATGTACATAAGTAGCAAATGCGTTATAATTTTATTTCATATCGACGTTGGCGTTGCTGCCAAAAATAACTAGAGCCAACTGTAAATCAAAAAGAAATTACATCTAAAGCCAATCAGCAATCGTTTTTTCCATCTGATTGAAATAGCAAAGGAGCAGTCCATCTGATGACGTAAGAGGTACTGCCGCCTAAGGCACATCTGTAACCAATTCCATATGCAACAGGTATTCTACCTGAAGCCGATCACACATGCATTGCTCCTAAGGACGAAGATGCATACATAAATCAGCCGTCAACGTTGATACAGGAGTTTCTTAATCCTTATATAAAAATCTGTCTTAACACACCTTTAATCATAAATTCAGAGTATTATTACTGCTTTTAAGGTGATGCATGTCTTTGGCTATCTGAAGTTAATTAAAGATGTCCATGGGCGGCAGCCCCTTTCCATCAGGTGGACTGCATGCTCGTCTCCTACTCCTATATTATAAAAGAAATATTCCTCAGCTTCATTATCTTTAATTACGCTCTTTGCTTGCCGTCTTCTCATTACCATAACCGGCTAAGTGCGAGTCGAATTCATCCATGAAGAATTCCGTACCACCATGAAATATTTATTATATTTTTTAAAATTCTATTTATATGTAGTTCTATTAGTATGTTCTATTTCTTATCACATCAGCTATGGAATATTTAAGTTTAAACTACTCTATCTGTTTCCGGTTTCATAAATAAAAATACTATTATATTTTCTTTTGTGGGATCCCTTTGTTTTTGACCTTTTTATTTTAAGTATGATTTTTGATAGCGACTATAATAATACAAACTGTGTAAAAAATCAAGAAGGTAACTATTACGGTTCAAAAGATAGACCCTGTGAGAGACGGACCGACATCGGCGACATCGGCGACTTAGTTTTTTTTGTTTTATAATATAAGAGTAGCACACGAGCATGCAGTCCACCTGATGGTAAGTGGCTACTGCCGCCCATGGACATCTGTAATAAACCCCAGATAGGATTAGATATTCCTACCTGAGGTCGGCCACAGATGCGCCGCTACCCCTGAGGACTAAGCTGGAATGCCTCGGAAAAGTCTTTCTACCTTACCACACCCTTCAAACCGGAACACAGCAGCACCTAACACTGCAGTAATTAGGTAGAAATAGGTGTGGCGGTGGTGCCGCCGGAGTCGAACCACAAAGGGTTCTACCACCTTCAAATTACAATTAATTACCTCAAAGGGTAAATTAGTAATTTTTACCCTTTGAGATGGAACCATAAATAGCAGTGTTGATGATAATGATGACATAAATAATTTATATATTCGTCATAAGCTTGTATGTAACACGACACGGTCGAGAAAGTATAAGGGAGCTGAAATTTCGCCTTTGAACATTAATTTGCATGTTATTATATTTTTACTTTCTTCACATCATCAAACGATGAAATACATGCTTATTTTGTCGACTACTTTACCAGAAAAATCTACAAAGTTTCCTACTGTGTATTTGCGAATATATTTTCTGCTCTCTTTTATAAAATCCTGCAGACTTAATCCAGCTTATTGCGTAAAGGGTTTCACGACAATTATCGATACCACAAAGAAAGTTCTTATCGGCAATAGAAAATTTATATTGATAAAGATTATTTATAGGAGTGTAAAGCGAATAATGTCAAGATTTTTATACAAAAACTTTCCTATTTCACGCAGACATCAACTCGGATTGATGCTAGACATATTTTGAAGGTGGTAGAACTTCTGCTTTATAACAGTAGTGTTAATGCTATGTTCCGCTTTGAAGAGTGTGGTAAGGGAAAATATTTATTCAAGACGTTCCAACTTAGTTCTCAGTTACCCCTGACTGGCATTTGTGTCCAGTTTAAGGATTAATCTTATCTGGGGTGAATTACAGATGACCATAGACGGCTGTAGCCACTTAACATCAGAAGGATTAGCAAACTGTACGTTTGCTAATTCTATTAGATCTAAGATTATTTAGACTCATCCTTCCAACCTTGGGAAAACGTCTTACATAAGAAAAAGCTGCTTTTACAAAATAAACCCTCTTTTATATAAAAATATAAATAAAGTCAATAACTCTTGGTTCCATCGTAGACTCGCGTCAATTTCTATGGCGAATTTAACAAGCTCATTTTACGGTGCTTTTACGATGATGAATTATGATAAGGGTGGATTTTTGGCACGATCAAACACATTTAGTGGCTTGCAGCTCGTTAACCTACTTACTTGGAGTAGTGTTCTGTAAAAGCCATTCTAGAAGATTGTGTCATGCGATGTCAAGTAAAGTATGATGCTTCAAGTGGGGTATCAAGTGGCCTCAAGGTGAACTTTCTCGAACTGTTTACTTTATTACACTATATTGCTTATAGATTGCTTATACGTAAACTGTGTTGTGGCTAAAAGATCTATTATGACGACTAAGAGAGGTTAGTGTATAGTTTCGGGTGCTAGCAAGGTCACATTGACCAATCAAGTATAAGTAGGCTTTAATTTTAATTACAGCGAACTATCAGACATTATTAGTTTCGATGTTTTTCTTCACCCAAAGAACGGATAAATGTATTTGTAGTGCGTACATGATTTCGATAAATTAGAGATGTTTGCTTAGAAATCTAGTACAAATCTTTAATCGGGGATAAATGGTCTAGACTTTAGATGAACTGAATTGTTAATTTTTAGTCTAGGTCCGAGTGTTTTTGGACTAAACTTTTTAGTGAGTCTATCGCATTCACGACATATATTATACCATTGAAAGCGTCTTTATTTCCACCGATACAATATAGATTATTTAAGATAAAGCCACCTACAGTGCATCGAGGTATAAAACGTTTGTATATCAAATTTAGTACTTTTATTCGATTCGATTCGATAGTGCCCCGCGGTTCCACCCGCGTTAAAAAGATATAACGCGGGTGAAACCGCGGAGCACAGCTAGTTCTAAAATATAAGTAGCCTAAGTTACTCTTTATTACATCAGCTACCTACCAATAAAAGTCCGCTTAATCTGATTTTAATTTAAAAATTAAAATCGGTTCCGCCATTTCAGAGATTAGCCAGAACAAACAGACAGACAGACAAAAATTGTAAAAAATATCATTTCAGTGTATGTACCGTATGTATATTCATATCCATGTGGTAAAAAGCGGTTATTTTAATATTAAAAACAGACCCTCCAATTTATTTATATAAATATGTATAGAGTATAGATATCCTTTGTAGTCACATCGTGTTCATTAAAGTCACAAGGCGTAAAGAATTTTATCGAAAAACACATCAAGTATTTCACGCAATTTGCTTGACAGACAGATGTGATATGGTTTCGCAATCTTCGACGCGAAACGATTCCCAATTCAGATATATTTTCGCAATATGTTTTCCTTGTCGTGGTGAATGATAACAAATTTGTGCAAATAAACAAATTTGGTGTCAACCGACGTCTATGGATGTTCCATTAACAATATTCTGCTTGAATACATTTAATGTTAATTTTAATGGTTCATATCTACCTAACATTGGGAGGTAGACTTGGAAGTGTAGAGGTAGACGCTACTTTGAAATAATTGTATCGGTAGAAATAATGACACTGTCTACGGTGTAATTCTATATCGTGAAATCACTAAAATAGTACAAAAACATTCAGACCTAGACTAAAAATCAATATTAACCATTTAGTTCATCTAGACCATTTATTCCCGATTACATCTAGAATAGATTTCTAAGCAAGCATTTCTCATTTCGAAGTCATGTACATTCTATAAATAAATTTATCAGATACTTCAGTGGAGGAAAATATTGAGAAGAATAATGACTGATAGTTTTGTCGATAGACTGTTACTCTTAGAATTAAAGTCTGCTTGCACCTGATTGGTCGAGGTCACCTTTCTGGCATCGTTATCTATGCTCTAATCTCTCTTAGTCGTCTTAATAGATATTTTAGCCACAACACAGTTTACGTATAAGCAATCCATAAGCAATAAGTAAACAGCTCCAGAAAGTTCACCTTGAGGCCACTTGATACCCCACTTGAAGCATCATACTTTACTTGACATCGCATGACACAATCTTCTAGAATGGCTTTTACAGAACACTACTCCAAATAAGTAGGTTAACGAGCTGCAAGCCACTAAATGTGTTTGATCGTGCCAAAAATCCACCCTTATCATAATTCATCATCGTAAAAGCACCGTAAAATGAGCTTGTTAAATTCGCCATAGAAATTGCGAGTCTAAGATGGAGCCAAGAGTTATTGACTTTATTTATATTTTTATATAATAGAGGGTTTATTTCGTAAAATCAGCTTTTTATTGTGTAAGGTGTACAATCGCTAAATGTTTTGTCATTTATTAATAGTTTTAGTTTAATAATCACCTTTTGTATGTTTTGGTTCGACCGTCGAAGTAGGTATATTCCGCGTAAAACTGCTAGTCCGCTCTGAATATAGAAGTGAATCGCGTCGCCTAGCAAATTGTATGACTACTACTCGCAACAACTTCAGAGCGGCCTAGCAGTTTAGCGTGGACTATACCGCTACAACTATGTCTAGCGTAAAGTAATTCTGCATTTCAGTAAAAAATGTTTTTCTTTTAATGCGGATTTTCTTCCGTAGAATGTCAAGTAGTTTATTTTGTAACCTTTATGCAAGAGATTTCTTAGTAAAAATGTACATAAAGATTGAGTAAAATTACTTTCCTTCGGTATATTTCGTTCAAAAAGTATGCATTGTCATATCTAGAGCATGCGAATTTTAACTCATTTAATTTTTGAACATTTAGGCACGCATTGTATGGTATTTGACATATGGTAACATTTGTATTAGTAAAGTTATGTAGCCAGTTATTATGTTCATGCTTCATTACTCAAGAGTGACAATTGATCTGTTCAGCTTCAGGTTAAACCACTGTTCTATATGGAACTATTTCTGCCTATTAACAGTAGTGTCAAGCGCTGCTGTGTTTTGGTTTGAAGGGTGTGGTGAGGGAGACATACTCGACGCATTCCAGCTTAGTCCTCAGGGGTAGGGGCGCGTCTGTGGCCAACCTCAGGTAGGAATATTTAATCCTATTTGGGGTTGATACAGATGTCCATGGGCGGCAGTGGCCACTTACCATCAGGTGGACTGCATGCTCGTCTACTACTCCTATATTATATAAAAAAAAAAAACTAGTAACAGATGTACAGGGGCAGCAGCATGTAGTCTACCTGATGATAAGTGGTCACATTTACTACTTTTAAAATATAGCAATGTTAACATAGCCATTTTAAACTGTTGTATTAAGTCCGGTATTAAATTTTCCTTGTCTCTGCCAAGTCTTTGCCAATTGGCTAGACCTCGAATGTCTAGTTAAGTTAACTGAGTTTAAGTTTAAATAGAACAAACAATAAACGTAACGGCCAAAGAAAGTAAATTTTAACTCAGAAATCCACCTAGTTTATCTTAAGTTTAGTGGCAATTACTTTTAATATCGGAGTGGAACAAAATAAAACTATCCCTTGAGTTTACATATTAATTGTATTACTCTATTATAATTAAATACAACTGTATTTACCATATAATAAAATAGTATTTACTATTATATAAAATAACTAGTTTAACTAGCAATGCAGCGTAGTTTTACTACGATTTGAACAGGTCTGTGATTTGAACTCTCCATAGATTGAGCACTATTTAAAACAACAAATTCCTGAATTCAATAACATAAGACCTTAAGCGTCTTAGACCTTTGAGATAGAAGTTACACAGAGATTTCCAGAATATTCCGAACCTAGAAACAAAGTAACTAATCATGTGAACTTTTCTAACGTGTCGTCTCGAATATGAAACCGTCATGCCACAAGGGACTTATGTTACAGAATATTTTCGTACCGTACACGATCCCTGAGATTGTATCACGTCCAATATTTGGGAAGATCGTTTCTCACTTTCCTTTCTTGTTTCAGGAGGAAACTCTTTTTGTGTTTGCTGATATTACGGAATAACGCAATTTGGAAATCTGTACATATTTCTGTTCTTTTACAAAGTTTCTTGTTACCTAATAAAAAGCGTGAAGCGCTGATGTGTTCTCGGTTTGAAGAGTGTGTTAAGAAAAAATATATCTACTTATCCTATCCTCAATTATTATAACATCCGAGGCGTTCCAACGTATCCCGCGGCTAGAAACACATCTGTGGTCTATCTCAAGTAGGATTTTGATCTTATCTTGGGTTGATTAAGAAAGTCAAATACAGTAGCCACTGACCATTAGGGAGACGCGTATGCTACTTCTACATTACATTTAAACAAGCTACTGTTTTTACTGTTTAACTACTGTCTCTATCGATTCAACTATATTCGTCCAAGTCACATATGAAATGAAATGAAACGAAAATCATTTATGGCCAGAATGTAGTAATGGTAATACATAGCTTATGTATTGATTACTTTTATGACGTTTGGTGTGTTCTAGGTAATGATTACAGTATTGGGCAGACAATAAAGCGATAGGTACTTCGAAGGTTTACTACTGATGAAATGCTATGATAGTGCGGAGTCGGATTACCCAATTTCCCTTAATGTTCTTAATTTTATTGTGGGTGCGTATTGTTGAGTTTATATGGGTAAGGTCTGGTGCTATTAGAGTTTAATGGATGTGTACGGATCTATATAATTCGATAGTTTCAAGCTAACCTAAAATGTTGTGGAGTCATTTTATTTAATATCGAATAAAATCGAATCGACCATAGGTATTTTTATCGCCTTAAAGTAAATATTTATTATACCTAATAAAGCATTATACTTACAACAACAACAAATGCTCTTTAATTTTCACCAAATATAAGCTACATGTAAAATAATATATGAGACTTAAATAAAGATAGACTAATTACTAGTTTATTAGCATCAAATCAAATCAAATCCTTTATTTCATCTTTATTCTTATTATATCGTTATATTTCGTTTTCGTTTGAAGGTGATAGAACCCCTTGTGGTTCGACTCCGGCGGCACCACTGCCACACATATTTCTACCTAATAACAGCAGTGTTAGGCGCTGCTGTGTTCCGGTTTGAATGGTGTGATAAGGGAGACAGACTTTTCCGAAGCGTTCTAGCTTAGTCCTCACGGGTAGCGGCGCATCTGTGGCCGACCTCAGGTGGGAATATCTAATCCTATCTGGGGTTGATTGCAGATGTCCATGGGTGGCAGTAGCCACTTACCATCAGGTGGACTGTATGCTCGTCTGCTACTCCTATAATATAACAAAAAAAATATATATCTGATATCGTTCTCCTATAACACTTTAACAAGTTATTTTACACAATCTTTAACATCCCAAGAATTTTACAAATTTAGGCATTACGAAACCAACTACAACTAACGAATAAGCCTATTGTTAAGCGCAAACGTCACAGCAAGAGTTGGGTTTATCGCCCTAACCAATCTCAAAGGTAAGTTGATGATAATGACGTACGCAATATGCATGACAGCCGGATAAGTAGGGTCGAGGAAGGTGGTGCTTCAAAAGTAGGTAGTGCGTAGCCAAATCCGTTTGATATCGCACTTACGTAAGGATTAAAGTCGTAATAGCTGTAAGGGTGTTAATATACGAACGACACCTTCGCCGACGTCAGCGGCAGTCGTCGTAGATGCCCGTCGCTGTCGATCGCTGCCAACTGCCGACGAATGTTGCAGTCTATTGTCAGCGAACGATGACAAAACACGATCGTCAGTGCGTCGTCGAATGTAGATGCCCGTCGCCGACGATCGCTGCCAACTGCCGACAAATGTTGCAGTCTATTGTCAGCGAACGATGACAAAACACGATCGTCAGTGCGTCGTCGAATGTAGATGCCCGTCGCCGACGATCGCTGCCAACTGCCGACAAATGTTGCAGTCTATTGTCAGCGAACGATGACAAAACACGATCGTCAGTGCGTCGTCGAATGTATAGCCCGTCGCCGACGACAGCCGACGATCGCTGCCAACTACCCACGAATGTTGCAGTCTATTGTCAGCGACCGATGACAAAACACGATCGTCAGTGCGTTGGCGAATGTATAGCCCGTCGCCGACGACAGCCGACGATCGCTGCCAACTACCCACGAATGTTGCAGTCTATTGTCAGCGACCGATGACAAAACACGATCGTCAGTGCGTTGGCGAATGTATAGCCCGTCGCCGACGACAGCCGACGATCGCTGCTAACTGCTTTGTATTGTCAGTGACCGACGATAAAAAACTATTGATAATCTCCGATTGTCTCTAGCCGTGACCAGCACGGTATTAGCGTCGCTCATATGTTACCTGCCTTAGAAGTGAGGGATTTCGAAGCTTACACTAACCTTTCTCGTGTGGTTTCGAAAAGCCTTGCAAACATTAACGAGACAGGCTTGTATCTTATAGATTAACTTTGTTTCATATAATATTAATAACCATTTAATAGAATACTTTATTATTTATTACATAAATTTATAAATTAATTTCAAAGATCTTCGTTAATAATAATAGTAAGTATCTTCGTTGGAAGTAGCAAATAAGCCTTTAAGTTGATATTAGGTGGTCACTGCGGTGCATAGAAATCTATGATAAAGCCAGAGTCCTATTAAAAGTTACTGCATCATCCTTCATAATCAAAGTTTATTGCCAACTGAAATCTACAATGCCTAAAACTAGAATGCCTAATGAAATCATCGAAACCTTTAATACATATAATTGCTACATTGCTAACATAATTATGTCAAATAAAAATGCCGCTAGCGCCTTTGCACTCAAAATTCGAATCATTACTTTACTTTTACCTTTACCGATGAATATTTTATCTAATGGCTTCCAACTGTCCCCAAACTAAAACAGAAACCACTTCCAAAGTTGATTGCCGTACGTGGACCACTCCATGAGGAATCACTTAAAAGTTTCCAGAGAAGTTCAGGAACTATGTTTAGCGAACTAGTTGCACAATCAGCGACAAAAAACGGTGCGACGAAAAGAGCACCTAAATAGACATTTGGGTGCACAAACCTGTCAAAGTGATAGCTTATGACAGCTAGCTTATGTCGTAAAAATTTATTGCTTTTGGTAAGCAGTTTTTAACACCTTTAAATAATAGTGATAAGGTTGATTTTGCATTAATTTTAGATTCTGTCGCTTAGAATTTTATAAACACGTTTGACGCCACTTTTGAAGTTCATTTTTGTATGGGATTGTGTATCTAGTTCTTATTTATGATCGAAGTTAGCGACGAATGTTCCCATGCGTATCCGCTCACGTGGCCTCTTTGAATTTGAATGCATTGAAGTTGGCAGAATCATTTGTGGTGCGACCCCGAAGGCACCATTGCCACGTTTATTCCGACTTAATAACAAGATTATAGAGTGTTGCTGCATTCCAGTTTGAAGAGCGTGCTAACGGAGACATACTCATCCAAAACTTTCCAACTAAATGCACAGGGGTAGTATCTTATCTGTGGCAGACCTCTTATTTTGTGTGGGATTATTAACTGAATCTACTGTATGTTATTTATTATAAAAAAAAAAAAAAACAAATAGTGTCTCCTGGGAACTAAGATGATCCCCTCATTTGTAAGGAAGGTGGTGGATTACGCTCCAAACTTATAAGGAGTGACCCGTGCCCAACATAACACGCGAGTATTATTACCATAATTACATAATTAGCAAACGCTGAACAGACCACAACCGAATAACGCCAAATAAATTGGAACTGTCAGCAATAAGGAAAATACACAAGGCGAAAATATATCAGTTCAGCGGCCAGAAACGGAGCTTCTTGAAGGAACTCCCGGCACGTGTTTACCGTTAACTAAGCCACTTAGTCTGTTAGTTATAAATATAGTGCACGTGAATAGTACGTGGAGTGTGTGAATTAGCGTAATAATGGGATCTTAGCTATAGGAAATGTATGTTTGTTTTTCTGCATATTTGTTGCGTTAGTAGTAGCTTACTACTGATTTGAAGGTATTGCAGCCTATTGGGGTCCAGTTAAGGCCCAAAACGTAGTAGCCTAGTGGATGAAAATTAGTTTCTGAATCGACATATCTTCGATTTAAATTTCAAGCTTTGACTTATGGATTTTTTAAAGTTATGCGCGTATTAAAATTAAATATCATTTGTTCGGTAAAAGACACGAATTGTGAAAAATATGAAATATCTGATACCGATCACTGATGCGTTACCTCAGGTATAAGTCAGGACGATGGTGGACTATACTCTAACGTTGGAAAAAAGACCCTTGCCCATTGGAAGATGTGCTTAAACCATAACACGTATGTACCATTATCATAATTACATAATTATTACACGCTGAACAGATCACAACCGAATAACGCCAAATAAATTGGAACTGTCAGCGGTAAGGAAAATACACAAGGCGAAAATATATAGTTGTTATTCAGTTCAGCGGCCAGAAACGGAGCTTCTTGAAGGAACTCCCGGCACGTGTTTACCGTTAACTAAGTCACTTTGTTAGTTATAAATATAGTGCACGTGAATAGTACGTGGAGTGTGTGAATTAACGTAATAATAGGATCTTAGCTATAGGAAATGTATGCTTGCTTTTCATATACTTTGTTGCAAGCAAGTATTGATTTGAAGGTATTGCAGTTTATTGGGGTTCAGTTAAGGCCCAATATGTGATAGGCTCACTAGCCTAGTTGATATTAGTATCTTAATCGAGAAATCTAATTTTTAAATTCCAAGCTTTGAATTATGGATTTAATAAAACTATGCGCGTATAAGAAATGAAATATCATTTGCTCGGTAAAAGACAAGAATCGTGAAAAAGAATACATATCTGAGAAATCTTACGAAAATAGAAAGGTTTTCAAAAGTATATAAAGTTTCACACTTAGCCAGAGTGGTGGACTGTGACTCTCTCAGACAGAGAGGAAATCCGTGCTTAGTGGGACAGTAGAATGAGATAATATAATTATAAGCTTGGAATTTCAAGACTGCCATTGTACGAGTAGTTTCAGTACCTCGCAATAGTTAAATCGATTCCCAGTTCCCGTTTGATTGCATACTCGTTAAAGATACCAGCGCTCTGTACAAGCGAAATGCCACTGTAAGTGGTTGGTTAGTTTACGTAACTTGAAATAACCCTCAAGCCACAAAATGATCGACGCTTCTGGAGTTCTACAGTATCTCCAGACTAGATTTAATAAAAGGCTTTTCTACGTAGTGGAAGAAACGAGCATGGCGCTATCCGTAGATGTCTGTTAAACTGGTCTGGAAGGTTGGAGAACCCTTTGCGGTTCGACTCCGGCGGCACCACCGCCACACCTATATCTACCTAATAACAGCAGTGTTAGGCGCTGCTGTGTTCCGGTTTGAAGGGTGTGGTAAGGGAGACAGACTTTTCCGAGGCGTTCCAGCTTAGTCCTCAGGGGTAGCGGCGCATCTGTTGCCGACCTCAGGTAGGAATATCTAATCCTATCTGGGGTTGATTACAGATGTGCATGGGCGGCAGTTGCCACTTACCATCAGGTGGACTGCATGCTCGTCTGCTACTCTTATATTATATAAAAAAAAAACTGAAACTAAGTTTTATTTGTATTATATAAGTACTGCTCCTAAGGACTAAGTCGAAATATCTTAGTATTAACTCCATTAGAAGATATTTGAACGCGATGTGGTTCTACTCCAGAATAAACACCATTTATTTCTGCCAGATAACAGCAAATAAGCGTTGCGTTAATTGTCTGTAGCCGTTGATTAGAGATGTTTTGGGCGCCCTGTTAAGTAAACATTAGATAAACAGCATGCGCGAATGCTACTTCCATGATATATAAAAACATACAAAATGTACCGCAAGTCCCGGTTTCATTCCTATCATCGGCAAAGTATTGTCAATTTAATAAATATGAGCATCATACATTAAACTGATTTTGAAGGTGGTAGAACCCTTTGTGGTTCGACTCCGGCGGCACCACCGCCACACCTATTTCTACCTAATAACAGCAGTGTTAGGTGTTGCTGTGTTCCGGTTTGAAGGGTGTGGTAAGGGCGAAAGACTTTTCCGAGGCATTCCAGCTTAGTCCTCAGGGGTAGCGGCGCATCTGTGGCCGACCTCAGGTAGGAATATCTAATCCTATCTGGGGTTTATTACAGATGTCCATGGGAGGCAGTAGCCACTTACCATCAGGTGGACTGCATGCTCGTCTGCTACTCTTATATTATAAAAAAAAATAAAAATAAACTCTAAGTACATCATAATAGTATGAAAAGTCGATAAATATACCGACTAACAAACAATAGCTAATAACAATAATAAATATTATTAATTTAATATTATAATAGAGTGAGATAGCGCCCTTGCCTATACTTCCGTAACGATCAACTTTATAGTAAGTTAATTTCGAGATACAAATATATTGTTAGCACAACCGTTATCGGGAACACCTCAATAGCTTTTCATAGCGACAAGTTGTCATAACTTCAACTAACCCAATGACCGACTTGAGAATCGGAGGTAACTTGCGAACATAGTTAGCTGTAATATCTACTGAAGTTTGTTTTACCGACATCGAAAATGGGCTCGTTATTTCCTGTAGCTTATTGAAATCGTGTAATCAAATGGAAAAATAATGAAATAACAATAAATGTCAACAGGAATATAAAAAAGTACATTAGGACGTGAGCCCCTAAATTTATGTTTTATTATGTTTTCTCCCCTGAGGTCACCTGGCTTCATCCTGGTTGTTTCGTTCACCTCGTGATTATAATGTTTACAAGAAATGGTACTAAATTTACCCCATAATGAGCATTTTTCAAAATATATTGTTGATAAAGTCTATGATATCTAATTAAATGGTTTTCACCATTTTATTATTATATTCCATCCACTCTAGAAGAATGAGAAAAACAAGAAATTTAACGATTTATAGGGTTCCGTATCATTTTCGTCTATACTTTTAAACATCACAGATCATCGTCTCCGGCGGCACCACTGTCACACCTATTTCTGCCTAATAACAGCATTGTTAAGCGATACTGTGTTCTGGTTCGAAGAGTGTCCTGGTTTGTAAGGGAGACATGCTTTTACGAGGCGTTCTAGCTTAGTCCTCAGGGTTAGCGGCATATCTGTGGCCAACCTTAGATAGGAATCTAATCATATCTGGGGTTAAATACAGATGTCCATGGACGGCAGTAGCTAGTTACCATCAGGTAGACTGCATGCTCGTTTGTTACTTCTATATTATAAAAAAATAGTATTAGTATGGTTATATATAAAAGTAATTAATCAGGCTTGAATTGGAAAATGCAGCGTTAGTCTCCTTCCTAGATTAATGGATGTGTTCACTGGAACTAATGAAGCTCTTACAAGTGAAGGATCGTTCTAATAGCTAAGTAACTGGCATGTTGACATTCTAAATTACAGCTATTAACGGGAAAAATGGGTGTAAGGCTGATCGCCCATACGGTGCTTTCGTATGAGCAACTGTAGCTTTAGCGAGTAACACTTGTTTTTAATAAATATTCAATCTAGGCAATTTTTGCCTCCTAAAGCTCGAAAAATGAATGGTCATTTTTCGAGCTTTAGGAGGCAAAAATTACACATTAGACATGGGTCTAAGTACGAGTATTTGGAATTAGGCAGAACATTCACATGTAGTTATCGCGTCTGTCAATGTTAGCAACTATTAAATAGCTTATGCATCTATACAAAAGAGTAAGAAATGGATTGTTGACAGATTTTTTAATAAAATTAAAGAAGTACCACTGTGCCTCTGGTCAGTCTCTTAAGCAACAAGTAAGACCTCTGAACAGCAGTGGTTTAAGCAACTGTTTAATGGCTTAAGCGACAAGATGGAAACGTTTGCGACTATCAAGCGGTAATAGCCAATAGCAGACAGGCACAGTAAGAGGGTAACTACCGGCATAGCTTTTTTTATCTAAGAATACGAATTTCATTTTAGACGCCGGTCTGATGATGTTATCTTGTCACGCGGGTTTATGCCTGCGTGACAAGATTAACCGCGTGCGTGTCTTAACCGCGTGTACGCGTGAATTACGTTGCTGCAGGCTCACATAACAGGAAAAGTAGCTATGAAGGTGGTAGAACTCTTTGTGGTTCGACTCCAGCGGCACCACCGCCTATACCTACCTATTTCTACCTAATAACAGCAGTGTTAGGCGCTGCTGTGTTCCGGTTTGAAGGGTGTGGTAAGGGAGACAGACTTTTCCGAGGCGTTCCAGCTTAGTCCTCAGGGGTAGTGGCGCATCTGTGGCCGACCTTAGGTAGGAATATCTAATCCTATATGGGGTTGTTTACAGATGTCCATGGGCGGCAGTAGCCACTTACCACCAGGTGGACTGCATGCTCGTCTGCTACTCCTATATTATAAAAAAAAGTGTGTTCTTTGTTTAAAATTCTCTGTCTTCAGCAACTATTATAGTCATCCAGATTGATACTGATTATTACTTAGCTACATAAACTATTTCAAGAAAACAGTAATATTCTTCTGTGTATCCAATAATAACGTATTTATATCCGGTACACACGAAATACATTTCTGAGAATCAAGATGAAAAACACAAATCGTTTATATTATAATTGAAAACTAAAAGCTTCGATACATGAACTTCCATTAGCGAGTGTTCACTCGAAGGTCGAGGATCAATGTAGACAAATAATTTTCTCATATGTATATATTTTATAAAATAAATAAAGAAACAGTGGGACTTAACATTTATTTTAGCAAAGAAAACATATTTGTTTCCTCAATGTTTATTCGTTAAAATAATTCGCCAATTACAAATCGAACTCGCACCCGAAGGATTCCGTACCACTATTTTTTTCATTTAAATGATTTGTCCACCAATAGTAGCACGAATAAATATACCTGCAGGTTTTATGTATACCCCCTTTTTAAGTTTATAACGGACTTAAAAAAAGAATTTTATTGAATTACGATTCGAGAGATAAAGACTTGTGACAGACGGACATACAGCGGAGGCTTCCAGCTCCCAACTTACCGCTGCTTACCAAGCAGTTGGGAGCTGAAGAACAGATGAAGTAAACAGACGATCTCGCTTTTTTTATTAATTTGTAGATTTATTTTGCACTTTATAGATTATGAGACAAGATTTAAGAATGCATTAATTAAAATGTTTCAACTCTATAGACAGGATAAACCTATGGATTTATATTAAAAAATATGACGCCATTAGTTTGTTTTGCACCATTTTTAACCGACTTCAAAAAGGAGGTGGTTATCAATTCGGCCGGTATCTTTTTTTTTTATGTATGTACACGAATTACTCCGCCGTTAGTGGACCGATTTTAATAATTCTTTTTTTATTGTGTAGGGACGAGCTGGAAATTGGTCCCATTTAAATATGGTTAGAATCCATCTATGGGTTCTGGAGAAAATGAGGGGAACTCCTCCACCCATGTAAATATAACAGCCATAACTTCGCCGTTCATTAACCTATTTTAATGCCTTTAATTTCGTGTGTGGACAATTGCTACAAGTTGGTCCCATTTAAATATGATGAGGATCAGAGTGGGTTCTGGAGACAAAATATTTAACTCCTCAACCGATGGGTATAATTGAGTTTTGTTTGAAGATGTTTTCACTCATTCAATTGCAAGTTCACGACTATGGAGCGGGATATCGGGGATCTAGTTCGCGTAGTTCATCTGTGGTTCAACTATACAAGACAGTAGTATGATAACATCTATGATGATATATAAAGTTGACGGGCGCTCGTAAATAACAACATCTATAAATAATAATACGAGTACCAATGACATAAACAGAACAATGCATGAATGAAGGCTAGTTGTGCATTTATTTACAGGGATCGTACGTGGCAGACAGTCCGTGGCAAAACAAAATCATTCTATACAAAGTGTATGATCCTATTTCAAAACACTACCGCCCTGACAAGGACGGTCCTTATCTTGCCTGTCAAAGTATTGTGTACAAAATACTAGATTTTGTACAAACACTAGTGGGCCCGCGGCTTCGCCCGCATTTTAAAGAAATGATATGACATACATAAAACGGAAAATTTGTACCTGCATTGGAATGACAGTAGTGCCATCTGTCGAAAATTGGTCTTACCAACTCCCAAACCCTCGTGGGCTCTTGGACAACAACTTTGCTAAAGATCATCACTTGATCAAATGCATAGTTTCCGATTCTATAACTACTTGCGAATTAAAGATTAATTAAAAAACCTTTTCCCACGGACTAAATTGTGAATCTAAACCATTCTCAAGTCCCCTTGAACACACACAACAAATTTCATCAAAATCAGTCCAGTCGTTTAGGAGGAGTTCAGTGTTATACACACGCACATATGAAATATATATATAAAGATTTAAAGTTAGAACCCTCTGTGGTTCGACTCCAGTGGCACCACCGCCACGCCTAATTCCGCCCAGAAACAGCAGTGTTAAGCGCTGCTGTGTTCTGGTTTGAAAGGTGTGGTTTCAGAGTCTTAGTCCTCAGGGATAGCAATGCATCAGTGGCTAACCTCGGGTAAGAATCTAATCTTGTCAGGGGTTAATTACAGATATCTATGGGCTGCAGCAACCACTAAAAATGGACGGCATGCTCCTTTGTTACTCCGATATTTAAAAACAATATAAAAAAATGTGAGCCGTCACGGGACGCCTGGCAGATGTGAAACATCGACATTATTTTGTAATTACTTTTACAAATGCAGAAAAGAACATATTGTGATAGGAACTAAATATGTCATAATGATAAAATAAAATATTACGATTTTTTTCTAGATAACGATGACTATTTATTGAATAAACATTTATTTTCATTAAATACAAAAATTTACGAATTTATTTCAAATCGTGACTACTTAATTCGTTTGGATTGCGCATGGCGACGCGTCGCCACACCGTACACACTACTGCATATAGACTGTATATATACATCATCGTATAGCGTCGCCACGGCATGCGTCGCCACGCCAGAAATCGGTTTTACGTGCGGCTATAGATGTTTCACATCAAAAATGTTTTTATTTGTCTGCAGATAAAAATGACGCGTCATACGTGGTTGGCGGTGTTTGTTGTTTTTGCCTATTGAATTCCATACGGCGTGCGGTTCAGAACGTTTATGGAATGTCGAGCATTTGCATAGCGAGACGGCTAACACCGCGGCTATTAAAATTAAATTTGCATATCATTTTAAATAGCATTATAATATTATTCCATAGCGCCCACGGTTGTAAATGGTGCTATGTTATGGCGAAACAAAACACTTCTGTTTTAGCATTGAATTTAATTATTTTCGCTAACTAGTCTGTTAGTCTCTAATCGCACGGTACGGATTACAATTAACGTTAATCATGATTTAGATTATATTCAAAGGATCTCCTTTATATCAATATTTATATATAGAAGATATATCTATATCTCCTTTAAATATAATCTTATCCTATTAATATTATAATATTGAAGGTGGTAGAACCTTTTGTGGTTCGACTCCGGCGGCACCACCGCCACACCTATTTCTACCTAATAATAGCAGTGTTAGGCGCTGTTGTGTTCCGGTTTGAAGGGTGTGGTAAGGGAGACAGACTTTTCCGAGGCATTCCAGCTTAGTCCTCAGGGGTAGCGGCGCATGTGTGGCCGACCTCAGGTGGGAATATCTAATCCTATCTGGGGTTGATGACAGATGTCCATGGACGGCAGTAGCCACTTATGATTACATGGTGTTTTAGATGATAATTTTAAATAAAATTTAACCACGAAAATAATATCAGGGGTCTATTTTCGGGGGGGATATTTTCGTCTATATTAACGCTTTCTACATTCACAGCTATGCAAAAGGTTTCTTATGCTTTGATATCGGAAATTGGATGGTTTCAGAGATAAGCGTGTACCAGCCCTTAGGTAAAAGTGAATAACATGGGCTATGTACAGCGCGATAATCAGCCACAGACTGTCACCCCGCGTTACGCGGTCTTGCTTTACTATCGACATTTAAATTTCGTCGACACATCCACGTAACTTTTGAAACGAAATACCTACGCCGCGTCCGCAACAATGTTTAAAAATCTGAGAAAATATGTGGTTTTAGAGATTAGTGTGTACGAGTCCTTAGGCAAAAGTAATAACATGGGTTACTTAAAGCGCGTTCATGCCGATAATTAACCACTGACTGTCACCCCGCGTTACGCGGTTTCCTGTGTTTCTATTGATATTCAACTTTCGTTGACACACTCACGTGTATATTGAAACAGTACCCTTACCATGAGTTTTTGCGTTTTGACAAATATGATTGTTTTGGTATTTGTTTACGTATTTGCCCATACAAATTCCAATCAGAGCCCCTAGCGGATTATATCAGAACTATAGTGTCAGTAACGTAACATTAATTGTCTAAATTGAAAAAATGGCGCTTTATGTTTTGTCTCTCTTTTTGCCAACATGTGAGGCAGACAAAAAGACTTGAGCACTTACTTATTGTTACGTTTGCTCAGTCTACTGAAGCAAATGAAACAATAATGGATTGAGTAAACGTAACGTAAACTCATGGTAAAGATACCAGAACACCTACTCCGGCGTCGGCGACAGTTAGAAAACGCTCCATGAGTTACTCCTAGTCTTTTCCCGCATACAAATTGAAAAATTGTGCTCAAATATACGCCTAAAGTATTAAGAATATTATACGGATGGCTGCAATTTCATTTAAAGCGTAGTACGTAAATGCAGCAGCTTTTCTAAATGGGTTGGATATTATTATTCTGTTTTCTTTGCATTACGCCCACACTCCGCTCGGGTGAGGTTATGTAAAATAGAGTGAGCCCGGAAGATCAGACGTTACCTCTTGGCATAAATTTAATTATAGAATTAACCAAGTCGTTTGAGATTTTAACTCTTGGGTTTCGTTATTTTTATTGTTTGTAAAGAAGCTTTGTTTATTTTTTGCAATACATAGCTCACAGGTATAATCAGGTTTTCGTTGTCGTCTTCGCATTTGCCTGCAATACGCGTACCTAGAATAAAATATTTTAAAAATTCAAAAACAATACTTTTTAGAAACACGCTATCTTTCATAGTCTTCTCAGAAAAACCTTTCATTGTACCTATGTCATTTGATGCATAAAGATCATGATGCAGATGCATTTGATGATTAGTTCGCAATATTGGCACATCCGCCATTTTGGATGTCCATTTGGTGACGTTACTAATCTCATGTAACGTCACTCTAATACGTGACGTGACTGTAAATATACAATAGTAAATGTGCATGTAAAATTTCGGCTAAATTTAATACTGGAAACTGAGTCAAATTTAACCCCCTAATACATACAAACTAACAAGGTATGGTAAATAAAAACGAAAAAGACATTAAAGCATTGTACCAATGAAATATCATAAACATGCTAATGTAAATCGTGATTTTGGTTTTGTTGAATAATCAAACTACCGTGGTTTACACTTTCAATGTGTGATATAGTAATTATAACGCAAACCACTATAACGCACCGGCCGATTTAAATTTTTCGGTTTACGCTTCACAAACATTATGCTGAAAATAACACGTGTCTATTCACACGTATCACATCGCAGCTACAAAAGTGGCCAAGGATTGGTTACTACAATAATATGGCTGCAGCTGCGTTGTGTTATGGTCCGCGTCAAATGGCTAGTCCGCTCTGAAGTTTGTACGAGCAGGTGTAGTTCATACAATTTGCTATGGCGACGCGATTAGGACTAGTTACGCGGACTATAACTACAAACACATATTTATGATAGAAAATCCGTCCTCTCATACGCAGTGCTGCTAGCAGTAACGTTGTAACTGACAATATCGTCGACTTTGTTGAATTGGAAAGCAAAATGTCAGTGTGAATTAAACTAACATTGTCACGCTTGCTCTCACATAATATGTAGTTATCGTTGTGGTGTAGCTGTGGTAAGTGTGAACAGACACTAAATCTCATAACCCAAAGTAGGATTCTTTGTGTCGTAGTGCACCTAAACAGAACATGAACCTTAACAGTGAATACAAGCATATGTTTGGTTGCAAAACACACGAGACGCTCCAACTTAGTAATACAAGTCCAAGATAAATTTGAAATCAAATCGTAAAAATTGAATTATGGAGATAAATCCATTTACATTTTAGCAACGTTAAAGAAACTTTCAAAAAACATTGTACAGTTGCTTTTTACGTCAATCCGTGAAAGGGTAACAACTCGTGCGTATTCGGCACTTTAAAACCTTTTCATCTAATGTTCTTTTTATTTTACGTTGAATGGAGCAAAGAGAATTTATTCTAGAGTTTGGAATACGTAAAATAATTCAGACGCATTTACTTTCATTCATTGCATTAACCTCACCAGACACATTACAGTAAAACTACACCAAACCCAAGTAGTAAAAACGAAATAAAAGTGAAGCCACGTGCTAATAAAAAGCAAGCACAAGTATTCTGACAAGTTTCACCCTCGGTGTTAGGTTAGATTGTCTTTCAACGTTAAATTGACTTGAATAAGGCTTGGAACTCACGGAGCTGTTATAGCCGGTTCCGCACGCGGGCGCGGAAACGCAACACGCGTAGAATATTAACATGCAGGGAACATAATTATAGGCCCCCAATTCATGACTCAATTTATATCTTATCACTTGCCTTGTGATTATATTCCAGCGAGTTTGCGGTGGCGTCCGTAACCGCAACGGCTACATAACTACGTCAAAATGTAGTCTCATGAGTAGAATAAAACAAAACATTTTTTTACATGAGCAATTATTTTATTAAAAAAGTGAAATGATTTATTTTATACATTACTTCCGTGCTTTACACTAAAGGTAAAAGCTTTTCAAATTAACTTGTACGTGAATATCGGATTTTTGCACGGTTAATTTGATTTCTGAAGAATATGTAATATATTTTCGCTATATAGATTTTTTTTATAAAAATGTATTGCATCAAAAACAACTCATGACTTCGTGTTTCTTCGGAATGCACGTCGCAGATTTTCACGACGCGAAATCGCAACGTTACACGACACACGACGTAGCAACTACGAAGAGACGCAGTATCGTGTGTGTGAGCCGTAAAACTGCCCTGTATTTGCGTGGGTCTCGAAATTAAATGTACCCGACTTGTACATACACGAGGGATCCGTCAATATTAGATAGCAGCGTGATATACTCGAATGAACTCCCAAAAGTCTAGGTCGCGCAAATGGATTTGCGTCGACTCTACATTGTCTGTTTACGCAAATTACTTTGTGGGGTCTTAACACTAACTACTCCAACATAGGTTATTGAGTAATAAAATACTTATTTAATTTACATACTTATTTTTTTACTGATTATTACTGATTACTGATTTTTTGTATGAATCTCTCAGATATGCAGGTTTCCTCGCGATGTTTTCCTTCACCGTTAAAGCAAGTGATAATTAATTTCTAAATAAAATTGTAAATAATGGTAAATGTAATTAATGGTTATCAATAAGCAGACAGAAAAAGGTTTTATCTAAAACCGATGACTGATACTTTACTACACCTGATAACTAGGGTCGCCTCATATGAAATTCAGCTGACAAACACACCTTTTCACAAAGGGTGAATAAATAGTTAATGTCCTTATTAAACTCGCAAATCTTTACTGTAAGTTGTAAATTATTAAATAAGTCTCTCACCAAAGAGTACAAATAGCTGCAAAGAAAAGTGTGCATTTTTGACTTGTTAACTTATTCACGCCTGGTACGTATATATTTCTTCTGCAAATTCGCAAACACAACAGTCACTCCAAAATAACATCTGGAAAAACTTGAAATTAGTTTGTTAGAAGCAAGACAGGAGTAAGTTCACTCATTTGTTCTGTTGCAACGGAAAATTAGTCGCGTGACTTGCGCAAGTGCGGACAAACAAGTTTTTGTGGTAAGCCACCACACTTTCTTGTTGTGTTTTACGTACTTGATAAATAAGCTCTTACTTCATAGTAAAATTCTTAACCTATTTTTATAGTAAAGTTTAATGTGTAGAAAAAGATCACAAATTATTGAGATAAATTATATGAAAGACTAAAGCCGATCGCCTATTAGGTAGAATCTCTTAGCTTCAGCTCAATAAGCTACTCACTAGAGCTACTCAAGTTGCTCAAGTCGCTACTATTGGATCGTTCAATTTGTTGTTTGAGCGATAGAACGGCATATGCTTGATTTTATTCGAAAAAAAACTGTTTACGAATGTTTATAAGCGTATTAACTAATAAATATCATCTAGAGTAATCTAGACAATTTCATTGACCGCTATTTAATCACAAAAGAAATATAGGTCTGTGATTTAATCGCTAAAGTTACCAGTTTCTCAAGCCATAGTAAATGCGATTCAATGATCTTTCGATTTGCAATTGTTACTATTTTGAGAGAATTTCAGTGAGCACTCCAAAAATAGATTACAGAAAATACTAGTTTCATTTTTAGCTGACTTTTTGAATTCATAGCTTTTACGTGCTCTAGACATTCTATTACAAATAGAATTTCAATGTTGATTGAATTTAGAGGCGATGTTTACCTAAGGACTATACTGAAGTGGTGTTATGCAAAATTTTATAGTTATGGAGAAAATCAAGGATCAGAATTCAAAGAATCACGATTTAGTAAATAAATATTTGAAACGTGCTAATTAAACCTTTAAATTGTCGCCCAATACGGCATCTGTTTTTTTTTATCCTCTAAGGGCACCCCACGTGATGGCACGTAACACTTCCCATCACCAAGTGAGGTAGAATTATTCAGTTATTATTATTTATGATACATACATTTATTACGATAAATGTATGAGATAATCAGAAATAATATTCCTTAAACAATTCAATACTAAATAAATAAAAAAGCACAATATACCAAAGGGTTAAAAATGTAACGTACAGCGAGTGTAAATCCATGCGGTGGAGCTAATTTCGAAAGAGCAGACCAAACAAAAGCCTGGAAACAAACGCTGTTGGCTTTCAAGATTTGGTCAGCCAAAAGTTTCGGGCGTAACTCGAATATTTTATTTGGCTATGTGCGCTTCTTAATTGGGACGAGAACGGCACGGCACCGATGTTGCCAGAACTTCCGTGAATCCTATCAATGCCGGTTATTGTCCCAAATCTAAATACATAGCACAGGTTTCACCATCACTGTGAAACCAGGCGTGCCAATTTTTTTACCTCATGTGACTTATCAACAAGGGAGATTTATCTGAAATACATAATCGAAAACGAAACTTTCATCGATACTCAGGAATGAATCAACCTAGCGAATAGTACCCTGATGCTCTTCAGATAGTTATTTAAAAAGTAATAACGAACTGCATAATTCATTATAGTAGTTTTTGCCGGCGGCTTCGCCCGCGTTTAAAAGAAAATAATATAACATACTAACATACATAAAACTGAAAATTCGTGCCTTCATTGGAATGACAGTGGCGCCATCTGGCGAAAATTGGTCGTACCAACTCTGAAACCTTCGTGGGCTCATGGACAACAACTTTGCTAAAGATCATCACTTGATCAAATGCATAGTTTATGATTCAATCCGCACTAATATCGATTAAAATAATCGTTTTTTTTTTTGGCTCAAAAGATCGATTCTCCAATTAATCGATCTTAGATCGCCGTCCCTAGTTCCCGTAGGATTTCCGGGATAAAAACTATGCTATGTCCTTTATCGGGTCTCAGACTATCTTTGTACAAAATTTCATTATCGGTTCAGTGGTACTTGCGTGAAGAATAGAACCAGACAGACAGACAGAGTTACTTTAGGATTTATAATATTGGTAAGAATAAGGATAAGATATAGTTATAGCTCTTCCTTTTGATAAGCGAAATATCTTTTGCCACACGAAGTTAAAACACTTGCGGCGTCTATAGACATTATGTCTATGGTGTCGTTGTCGTGTCGTACCATTGTCGTCCCAGTGAAGAAGAGTCCATACTCTGTAGTAACGAGTGCCTAAAAAGAGGAGATAAAACTAGTCCACGAACTACATTTTGTTTGACTTGCAGAGCTGAAGTGCTAAATGCATATTCACGTGCCATTCGCTTTGCACATATAAAACTAACTTGAAGTGCATCCATGTTCACATGCGTATTTACTCGTATTTTGTTCATATTAAAGTTCTGTTGAAATAGTAAATGTACGTTGCCTATCCTTTTGTTTCGCTCGTACTAAAACTCGAATGGGTTTTTTTTACAATATAGGAGTAGCAAAAGAGCATGCAGTCCACCTGATGGTAATTGGAAACTGCCGCCCATGGACATGGACATCTGTATTCAACCCCAGATACGATTAGATCACCTACCTGAGATCGGCCGTACATGCGCCACTCCTCCTGAGGACTAATCTAAAACGCCTCGGAAAAGTATGTCTCTCTTCAAACCAGAAGCGCTTAACACTGCTGTTATAAGCAGAAATAGGTGTGGCAATGGCGTCGCCGGAGTCGAACCTCAGAGAGTTCTACTACCTTCAAAATCAAATTCAAATAGTGATAAAATATACAATGTACTCGTATGTCACAAGCTATATAAAATACTTTTTATGAAATGTTTTAAAAAAGTATTTATTACATATCACACGCCTAGACATAAATTAAAAATTTATGTCTGTACCATAGATAAGTATAGATATCTCACTGCCTTGTAATTGAAGAAGGCCATGAAGTTTAATTAAGGCTTAAACGACTGACAATTCTGTCAGCCATTTAATGGCTGTCATCGTGTAATTTACGCGGAACAATGCCGACATGCGCAGTTAAGTGGTGCAAAAAAAAACAAATCGAAGAAAAAGTGCTGAGAAATATCGTTTCATTCGTAAATCATCTAAAACTACATTTTTAATATGTTTCAAACACGAAAATAGATGACAGTAACAATTTCAATTTCCAAAACTGGTTACATTTTCTTGTTAGGAGTGAGTAATCTTTACTAATCTATGATCTGTACTTAAAATTTAACAATTTCAGTACAAAAAGGGAATATTCTTATATTGCAATATAGCTCACTTTGAAAAGCCGTACCAATCATAAATATTTATTCAAACAACTACGCATCTTTGACTCTTCATTCCTCAAAGACGGTCTTTGTGCTGCCTCTTTAGTTATGTATATTATTGTACTAAGAATAGTATAACAGTATGTACGTCTCAACAAATGTTTACAAAGGATGTACATATACACAGACAATGTTTATTTTAATTTTACATTGAATAATGTAATCTGATTTAATTCTCGCTATTTTATAAATGAAATAACTGTCAGTGTTCACATTTTATGTGCACATTAAAAATTACGAAGAAGATTAATCTATAATATTTAAAGATTAATCTTTAATATTTAAAGATTCTTTAATATTTAAAGATTAATCTTCTTTAAGATTAAATTTAAAGTAACATTTTTTTGCAAACGATCATGCAGTTCAACTCAAAACTCAAAAAACAGAAATCACTCAATTGTATCCTTTAAAGCAACTGCATTAAGTTTCACAGTTAAGTAGATGTAATTCGCGTAACAAAGTTTAAAATGAGGCTTAAGAATTAATGTGGGTTCAAGCTTTAAATAATAAAATAGTACTATACTTCAAGCATGCTTGTTTTTAACTTTAAATGGAATTCTTGAATTTTATCACCCAAGTTTAGATATATTGCAACAGATTAAAAACTTTGTTAGCTGCGCCTAAAACATTTTAAGCATGATCCTGTTGTAATTGATTGCAATTCATTTGTCTATGAAATGGTTCACTAAGTGCCAAATCTTGTCTTTAGTACGGGTCACATGATAGATTATATTGATAGTATTGATACTGTGTATGTGTGCGTGATACTTTGTATAGTATACAATAGAATACATATATATATATATCTCTTATTTATACATACCTAATTGTATTTGTAGTGACAAACATTTAAAAATAAGACAGCATAAGACAAATAATTTAAGAATAAAAACGAATTATTTTAGATAAAGGCCTTATTAGACCACCCAATTTTGAGGGACCCTAACCCTAACTAAGAGTGGTGTAATAAGACTTAGGGAGTTAGTGTCCCTATTTAGGGCGATCGGATCATCCCGATCTGCCTAGCTTCCTAAGCGCCCTGCAGATTGGGTAGTGTAATAACGTTTAGGGCGGTTAGGGAGCTCAGTTGCTTTTGCTTTTGTATGTAAGGTGTCACCAAACTCAACAAGTGTTCAAATTGTTCTGCACCTACTCTGAGATAATTCCTTAAATCTCCCGGTTCAAGCACGCTAAGTATTTGCATATTTGAAAGCTTTTCACGTAACCGCAAATACTGTTTCACCCAGATCTTTCTCTTCTTTCTTTTTTTAATATTTGTTATTGCGAGCACGGTTGTCACTGCTACAGCAACTTTTTGAAGTTTCGATACTGACGACGGGATAATGTAAAATGCGACAATACGTTTATCTCTCTAGACATTCGCGTATAAACTGAGTTAGGGCCCAATTTGCAGAGAAGTGTAATAAGCGCCGCACTAACTAGGGTACACGCCCACCCTGGATGCAGGGCCCTTCATATCGGGTTGTGTAATAAGCGTAAGCCCTAATAGTCATTTAGATTATTTTTTAGTCTGCCGATTTAGAACAAGATCTTAGTTTAAAAGGTCCAACCAAAAAAGACATAAGAGGTATATACTAATTACCCTTACAGTAGACGTACCACCTCAAAGCCGTACACTCAAAAGTTACCTGTAGCACTACCATGAGTTGGCATAGAAACGCCACTATAGAAATGGTAAATAGAAAACTATTGTCATTTTGCTAGTGAATAATATAACTACTATCGTTACGGTATTTCTTGACAACGTCTGTCAAATTAATGACTCATGGAACCGAATTTGTATGGCAATAGATCATAATGACATTCGCTAGCGATTTGATTTCGATAGGTTTTTTACGTATCGAGTTACGTCACTACGGATTTTAGTTCTACGAGTAACCACCAGAGGCGCTGTACAATTTTTCATACATTTATTTTACGCAGTCGCTAGCGAGTAATACTTTTGTAAACTCATGGTAGTGCTACTGTTACCCAAAAAGTACTTCGAAAGTAAACGCTCAAAGTAAATTGAAAACGTCAAAAGATTAATGAGGCAAACCTACAGAAATTTTACACTCCATGATCTCCAAAAAGTTATAAGTGCCCAAAACAAACTGAAGTTGCGAAATTGTCTGATGTTACCCCACGGCCACTGCGAATGGGAAGTTAATGATTTGATTTGATCACAAAAAGTTGCCTTGTTATGTTTTTCTTTTAATGAAAACGCTGTTAGGGAGTTTCTGAAGAGTTGTATTAGTAAAAGTACTTACGCAAACTTATAATGTTCAGCTATATATTTTTTTGTAATATAAGAGTAGTAGACGTGCAGGCAGGCCACCTGATGATTAGTGGCTACTGCCGCCCATGGACATCTATAATCGACCCCAGATAAGATTAGATATTCCTACCTGAGGTCGGCTGCAGATGCACCGCCACCCCTGAAGACTAAGCTGGAACGCCTCGGAGAAGTCTGTCTCCCTTACCGCACCCTTCAAAACACAGCAGCACGTAACACTGCTGTTATTAGGTAGAAATATAAAACACCTTCTACCAGAACACAGTTGCGCTGCTGTTATGAAACAGAAATAAGTGTGGCGGTGATGCTGCCGGAGTCGAACCACTAAGGGTTCCACCACCTTCACTATTCGCTTATGCAGCCAAATCCAATAAAAGTAAGCACTTGTATTTATTCAAATGTTCAACAAGTCGATTATGCATTTTGGTTATGCTAAGTCGAAAATGTAAGTAATTCGTAGTAAATTTCAATTCAATGTTAGATAGATCAAAAATGTCGGATTGACTTGTTCATTTTATAAGCTCTTGGCTCAGTGAGGCATGAATAATAAAACGTTACTACACGGAAACCTATCGAAGGGCCGATAAGTGGTCATTATAATGCAAGAGAGGTCGGCAATACACCGCAAGCTTTTTTGAAGAATCTCAACATATACATTAAGTTTTATATAACGTGCCGTGCCTAACAATCATTAAATTATGACAAACTAAATTTATATTTATTTGAACATTGGTATACACTAATCGCACTGACAGCCTAGTGAAGAAACTCGGCGTATTGATCGAAGGGATCTCTGATTCTTCAAAGTTATGTGCCTATTAGATAATCATTATTATCACTTACTTAAACGGTGAAGGAAAACATTGTGAGGAAGCCTGCATAAATCTTTAAAAAAGTTTTTCTAAGGTTTGTGAAGTCTACCAATTAGTATGTGGCAAGCGCGATAGATTATGGCCTAATCCTTCTCATTTTGAGAGGAAACCTGTGCCCAGCAGTGGGACATTAATGTGTTGATGGTAATGGTGATCTTGATACAACATGAGAATTTCTGGAGAAGGCCAATAGACATATTAAACAGAACCATTAATACTGTGAAAAGTATATTATTTTCTTCCTCTTCCTTCCTTTTGAAGGGATGAATAATACAACATTTATAAATATTGGTAAAGTAGCAGATAACGTGATGTAACAGTTTTATAAAATTGCTAGCTCATCAGAAGGATAATGAAGCGACTATCCGAGAATTTCAGACACGGGTAAAAAGTTACAAGTTGTTATAAATGATCGCTATAAAATTACATTAAAATACTGCCAAGTGTACATCGAATATCGGATCATTTTGGATTCCATACTCATTAAATTTTAGAAATAATTTTAAATACAAACCCAGATTCCTTCAACGCAAACCACCTTACAAAATTCTATCTTATACGAGTATATAAAATTCTCGTGTCACAATGTTAATTACCGTACTCCTCCGAAACGGCTTTACCGATTTTCACCAAATTTTATATACATATTCAGTAGGTCTGAGAATTGGCTACTATTTATTTTTCATACCCCTAAGTGATAAGGGTTGTTCACCCTTAACATTTTTTTTTATTTATATGGCAACACAACGTTTGCTGGTTTGCCGGCTAGTTTATGTATATTTTTATCATAACATTCCTGAAGTGCAAATATTCTCTCCCACAAATTTGTTTATGTATATATAATGTATATCATAATTTTCAACACAAAAGCCATCGATCTATGTATTAACGATCAGGCAAATAAATGTTGATCAGTAATCAATTGCTGAAACGGTAAAGGAGAATATCGTAAGAAAACCCATTGAAAGGAAAAGATAATCTTAGAAGATGAGGGATCCTTTGCAATGGGCAGTAAAAGATTGATGTCGAACAGGCAACAGATACAAAATATTGTTCCAAATTTTGGCGTAGTTTATATCAAAATAGTACAGATGTATAAAAACAAAAATCCCTCGCCAGACTAGATGAATTTAGGTTTCTCGACGATATTAAATAAAACTTGTAAGGATATTTGCTAGACTACGGACCCTTGAAAAGGAACTTTGTGAAGGTCGAAGAAAATATCTGCTTTATTATATTTTTATCTACAAGTCCGTTGTTTGCCTCGATCGCCTGCTTCGATGAGCTCAATTATTTAAAACATCAACATTAACTCATCGTAGACTTCGATTTATTATCTTTCTTCGCTTTCTTAAGTGTTTCCAATATTGAATTCCTTTACAGATTTCATCGAATAATTATCTCTTGTAATATTATATTATAACTTGATAATGTTGTTTATTCTATGTTTCTCCTTTCGTTATTACATTCCCCCTATTACAAAGAATGAGCTGTTTTTATTGTACAAACGGACGCCGCTATGATTCATACGTAGCTTTGTTTAATTACGAGTATATTTAAGTTAGTATGGACATTTATAATGATCCATTAAAAGTATAGAGAAGATAATTATGCCAGTGACAATAATTTTAGCGACTGTGGTTCGGTGGCATCATAAAAATATGGCCAAGTTCTAAAATGTAAAATTATAACACTAGGAGCCATCAAAAGCTTATTATTAAGTCCTTTTTGAACTAACCACTTAAATTTAAAATGTAAGAAACGTGTTCTCTGATGTAAAGTTCGTTCAAATTGTTCAATAGGCTTCGTTAAAGGGAATGTCATTTGCTGAGCGTTCAAATTGATCGGACAATTGTTAAAATATCTTTCTTTTTTTTCAATGTCTGCCTAGGAAAATGTATCTTATTATGAATTTTAAAAAAGAAGATCCTGAAATTTATTGCCGTATATTTAAAAGATCACGTCATTTTATTTCCGTTCCCTAAAACAATATGATACAATTATATTTATTTATTTCCTTTCTTGATTCTACTTTCCTAGTTAATGATAACACCATTCAATATTTCCTGTAGCATAAATAATTCAAAATAAGGTATTTTGTCTATTTATTAATAATAACTGTCATAAAATTTACAACTGTTTTACATAATTTCTATAATTAATTATATACTATCCACAGCATAAGGCAATAATTACTTGAGCCTTTTTTTGTTGAACTACGACCTATAACTACTAATGAGACTGAATACAACTATTATCCATATTCTATTAGAATTATACGAAAGTAGACAAGCTTCGAAATAATATTTGGATTCCGCAAGTAGAAACAAACTTAGGGCTCGTACACAAAACTGCGATGCGACGCGATGCGAATTCGCAGCGCGACACGAATTGCTGCGATACGATTTCGTGCGGCAAGGTGTCTCCCAGGGTGACTCCATTCCTTCGACGACCGTCAACCGTACTGAACTTATTTTGAAAACTAGGTCGTGACATGAATCATAAAAAGAAGTGTGCACTTTTGTTTTTGCTGGAGATAGGAGAGGAGATACAGGAAAGAGTAACAAAGAAGATTTTAAGTTCATCCATTTATCATATATCATTTATTTTATATTTAGTTTCCCAAAGAACAGGGCGTTCCTCAGTCAGTAATATGAAAAGTCAACGTGGTACTTTGACATTTTTTACATTAAAGTATACGTCTTCCCACCCAACAAATACCGGTCTGAGTATCTTCCCCACACAATGTCTCAGTACGAACTAAAAATGGTGTCAACAAGTGTGACGAAACATCGCAGGAATGCGCGATGCGAATTAATTCGCAAGATTTTGCGATGCGTCGCGGGAGCTCGCAGATTTTTACGATGCGACGTCGCATCGCAGTTTTGTGTACGAGCCCTTAGACAGTTCTAATTAGTTTGCAATCCCGCGTGTCACTTATCACATAAACCGTTATATATTTCTGTATATATTTTAATCAAGTTTCATTAACATGTTACGCGTTCCTCATTTACGTACTGGCACATGTGTGGTGCTAATGTATTAATCTAAATGTCACGATTTAATCTAAATGTTCCCTACAGCTTCCTCTGACTCACGAATTAGTGTTGCGCCCGCAATTAGTATTAAAAGTGGTGTAGCGCTGCTTTTCCAAAACTTTCCAGCTTAGTCCTCAGTTGTAGCGGCGCATCTGTGGCCGACCTCAGGTAGGAATATCTAATCCTATCTGGGGTTGATTACAGATGTCCATGAGCGGCAGCAGCTACTTACCATGCTCGTCTGCTACTCCTATATTATATAAAAAATAGTAAAAAGACATATTTTTCCTTTCTAAAGTAAAAGTGTATTTTTACAATTTCATTCTTTTTCTTCTGTCAAAATGTAAACTCGTCTTATCAAACTCATTTGAATAAGAGCTACATCGACAGGAATGTAAATGTAAGTAAATTTTAAACTTAAAGTGACTTACCATAAATAGTTTAGTTCGAAAGTGTTTTATGCAAAGTCACTTATAACACACTTGGCTAAATAAAACATGAAAGAAAAAGGCTAATGTGGAGTCGATGACCTGCTTCAAGAAAGTTTCCCTGAAAGCTCACATTCTTTGAAAACTTTTTTGTATAACATTGAAACGCAATGGTCCATAAACTTGATCGGGGCTTTTAGATTTGGTAATTTAATATATACTAGTATTAATATTACAAAAGTATTTATGTAATCAAATATCATTATGTCACATGTATTTTACTAGTATCCGCAGAAATATCGAATTTAATAAAAACTATACATTTTATAATATTTTGTTGATCTTACTAAAAGTCGTTAATATTAACCACATAATATAATTATGTATTTAGATATATTGTAAATGCAAATAGACATGTCATACACCCAAAATTAAATGTTCACTACCAACTATGGAACAAAATTTTCATCTGAATCTGACCCCAAAGAAGAGTCTTAATTAAAATAGATCAAGGCTCGGATATCCATGATTAATATATTTTTCATTATCATATGTCATAAAATACTTACTTTTTTAAGCAGCGATTGTTAGTTACATAGTTTTCGGAATCACACGTCAATGTTACCGGTTTGAATCCCTCTGATTTTCAAAGTCATGCTCATACTAGAACTTATCACTTAATTTAACGGAAAGGAAACCTTTCTCCATTAACTCTCAAGGGTGTGCGTCTATCAATCCGCACTTTCGCCAGCGGGCTGGTTTAACCCTTTTTATTCCGATTGACCTACTTGAATTCCTGCAACAGACTTAGTTTGATGATGAAACTTATTGTATGGTCAATTTTTTAATAATATTGGAGCAGTAAATGAGCATGCAGTCCACCTGATGGTAAGTGGCTACTGAAGCCCATGGACATCTGTAATCAACCCCAGATAGGATTAGATATTCCTACCTGAGGTCGGCCACAGATGCGCCGTTACTCCTGAAGACTAAGCTGGAACGCCTCTGAAAAAGATTCCTTCAAACCAGCACACGGCAGCGTTTAACACTGCTGTTATGAGGCAGAAATAGGTGTGGCGGTGGTGCCGCCGGAGTCGAATCACAAAGGGTCCTTCCACCTCCAAAATTGTCAATATAAAGGTATTATATTTTACAAGCTTTGTTCTTTTTAACTTTGAATAATTGCAATGCATCTGCTAGTATGAAGTCACTGCATATCGTCTAGCCCTACATATAGAACGGGGGCTCCATTAGAAGTCGGTTACGGATGCGTTGCCCCTCTCGAGGACTTAGATGATCGCCTTATATGTAAATCAGCCGGAAACTATAGGTACCTTTCAACTGAAACATAAGAACTACTTCATGATAGAATGTGATAGTTACCACCAATAGCCAACCAAACCACACTGTCTCTACGTTCCTACTTAATTTCAAATATTTACAATAAATATTTCAATCAAATTTCATTATCCATGAAATAACAGAGGAATTTGTATTTTGTAGTACCCAATAAATAAAATCAAAGTGTTTGGGCTAAGTACGAAAGTCAACGAAGTTAATTAATTATTTTCATCAGAATTTTATTGCTTCATCGAATATAATTAGCCCTTCAAAGTTATAGTTTATGAACGATGGAACCTATTTTAATTAAGAGTTAACTGGGTTATAAGCTTATTTTATTAATAATAAATTCACTTTTATTGCTATTAAACTATTTATCTAATATTATAATACAAATATATTGTGCTAGTAACTTAGATTAATTGTTACATTTACAAATAAAACAAAATAAAAACACGCTTACGCAATAAAGGTAATTATACAAATCTAGGGGCAGTGATAGCCTAGTGGTTAAGAAACTTGGTCTTTTGATCGAGAGGGCCGACGTTCAAATCCAAGACACCTCTGATTTTTCGAAATTATGTGCGTATTAGAAATTAATTATCACTAGCTAAAACGGTGGAGGAAAACAACGCGAGGAAACCTGCATTACTAAGAGATTTATAAAAAAAATCTCAAAGGTATGTGAAGTCCACCAATACGCACTTGGCCAGCGCGGTGGACTCTGGCCTAATCCTTCTCATACTGAGAGGAGACCCGTGTACAGCAGTGGGACAATAATGGGTTGATGATGGTGATAAAACAAATCTAAATCGTAAAACCGCGAAATATGACGCCATTTTTCTGGAAACGAAAATCATAAAACTTGCACTTTACTTGCAAAATTTATCGATAAAGTAAATCCACTCTATTGATTCAACTATCAGCGGTTGGCAGTCGGTGGCGTAGATTTATGTGATCGTTTCGCCCTGGACTACCCATTCAAGTCCATACATTCTCTATGCATTGCGTATCACGTACCCTACTTCAATATCAATCTGGTGACCATATTGTTTCCTTTAACATGATCTTTTCCATTTCAGTTGCTTATATTTTATCATCTTATCGATGTCGATAAAGATATGACGGCATAAGAGATTGTCATAACCTTTGCTATCACGACTTAAATACGTCATAACAACAACGCGCGTAAATGACACGTTTTACATTAAAATAAAACAATGATTACACAGCTACTTAATAATCACATTATGTCCTAATATTGTACTAATAACTACCTACTACTTAGACATGTTACTTTGATTGAAACTTATTTGAAGGGTTACACTTGGAAAAGACTTTGATATTACAAAATATCATAACGACGCCATTTTTCCGGAAACGAAACTCATAAAACTTGTTACTTGCAAAATGTATCGATAAAGTGTAATTTCGGGCGATAAATCCACTCGATCCAACTATCAATGGTTGGCATGTCGGTTGCACGATAAATGTGATCATTTCGCCCTAGACCATCTATCCACGGCCAAACCGATCCCTCACGCAGTGGGTATGGTACGCGATGGGCATTCATTTGCTACCGTTTCCCCGCTATCAATCTGCTGACTGTACAGTATCCTTTTTCTTGATCTTTTCCGGCTCAGTTGCTTATATTTTATCATTTTAGTGATATCGATGGCGGACAGACATGACGGCATGAGGCAGTGTGTGCCTTTCCCCGTCGCTACTTACAAGTCAATCGTTCCCCCAAGGCGCGCTATTAGATATTCCCTACTAAAATCAAACAATCATTACGCTTCTAATGAATAATCACATTATTACTGTATTACTTATTAAGTGAATATAGATTTTACTAAAACTTTATTGTCGCGTTAAGTTTTGAAAGCACTTCGATATTACAAAATATCGTAACGACGCCATTTTTCCGGAAACGAAACTCATAAAACTTGTTACTTGCAAAATGTATCGATAAAGTGTGATTTCCGGCGATAAATCCACTCGATCCAACTATCAATGGTTGGCATGTCGGTTGCACGATAAATGTGATCATTTCGGCCTGGACCATCTATCCACGGCCATACCAATCCCTCACGCACCGGGTATGGTACGCCATGGGCATTCATTTGCTAACCGTTTCCCCGCTATCAATCTGCTGACTGTACTGTATCCTTTTTCTTAATCTTTTCCGCATCACTTGCTTATATTTTATCATGTTATTGATATCGGTGGCGGACAGACATGACGGCATGAGGCAGTGTGTACCTTTTCCCGTCGCTTTTTCGTTTGAAAGCACTTCGATATTACAAAATATCGTAACGACACCATTTTTCCGAACACGAAACTCATAAAACTTGTTACTTGCAAAATGTATCGATAAAGTGTAATTTCCGGCGATAAATCCACTCGATCCAACTATCAATGGTTGGCATGTCGGTTGCACGATAAATGTGATCATTTCGGCCTGGACCATCTATCCACGGCCATACCAATCCCTCACGCACCGGGTATGGTACGCGATGGGCATTCATTTGCTAACCGTTTCCCCGCTATCAATCTGCTGACTGTACTGTATCCTTTTTCTTGATCTTTTCCGCTTCAGTTGTTTCTATTTTACCTTATCGAGAAGAGCTTAGATAAGTCTTGTGGCCGGCAAACAGACCTTACGCAGACCAATAATCCAACATTTAATATTTTTTCTAATTTACATTTATTAAAATGTATTGAAAATTTTGCTAGTTAAGTAAAAAGTGTCTTTAACAGATAAAACATTTTAATGCGATTTTTTAAATTTTATTGTTGCATTAAAGTTTCCTTATCTTTTAAACTCTATGAGTTGTAAGTGGGAATAATATCAGTATGTATCTTAAACGTATATCAAAAGCGTAGGTCGTCGCTTACCATACAATAACACTATAATATATAGTTCAACTACTATTTAGTTTTGTGTGTTAAATTACATTATGAAATTTAATGTCATATGATTCGCATGTGGGCGAACCCTTAGAGAGATTTCAGACCAAAATTCAATTATAATTCAAAACTTAGCTCATATTTATAATTAGGAGAGTGTTAAATTTTCAATTACGTATTAAAACGAAATTACTTGAGAACTTTTGTAATAAAACAAAACAATTCAGTGACTTTGATTGTAATTAAATAACAATATAAGATTACGATTTATTTTAATATAAATAAATTAGTTTCGAAATTCTATTTAATAGGCAAAGACAAAACAATTAAATGGCTTTTCTCTTTTGTTTACCAATGTTCATGTTTACCAATCTTTTCATTGTTTGGCCGTTCTTGACTATCTATAGGGTGCCTTTGCACCAGAGATGTGGTAGGTAGCTAAGAAGTTACGAGGTCCTTTATAGCTTCATAAGCGAGTAAAATATGCTTTGAATATGCTATAGCTACACCGTCGCGATACGTTGCATCCGCAGCTATAGCTAGAATCCATACTTCGTTTCCTTCCTTGTAAAAAAACGTAGCACAGCTACCATAATAAAGCTAAGTTGAGCAATCAAAATCAATGTAAAAAGCATGCATTTTAATAAGTCTATGATTTCGATCACTGGGCGACTTATAAAAGCAGCAAGGAGAGAATTAAATAAATGGGAAAAAATCCACTACATGTTTAATTTCTAACGCGTCAGAAACAAATAAAAATCTGTATATATATCTGCTCTATACAAAATTCCATGTAATATTTTCTGTAATATTCTTTCCTTTTCTCATCAAGCCGCTTAATCCCCGAGATTGCGAGCAGCCCATCTGAATGTGAAAGTTGGCGATATCCCTAATTTGACTCATTTTTCCCTCATCCTCGATTAAGACACTTATCCCGCCCAAGCTCCCGAGTCCCGCAAATCCCTACATCTCCGATGACGGTTCAGTAGCCCTCCTAATCGATCCTGTGCCCTTTTGATAATTTCAGGTCAAGTGAAGGAATCACTGAATAAAAACCGGGCCTTCTTAGCCGTAAAGGTACGACATTTTACCGATTACTTTAGTAAAGACTTTTTACCGACGATCGTTTCGAAATCGTTTCATTTCAATAACACACAAGTCAATTGTCATGTTAAGCGGATCGTTAAAGTTAAAAACAATTCGAACAAATTTATCTATCAATCTGCGACTCTCCAACGTGGTCATTGAAATAAATCAAATATAGGTATTCTGTCATCTTCAGACTCTACACCCCATATACAATCATAAGTCATAAGTCATAACTTTCTATGAATAGATAGGTATAATCCGCGCCAAACTGCTAGTCCGCTCTGAAGTTGTTGCGAGCAAATGTAGTCATACAATTTGCTTTATACCATCTATATAGCATATATACCATCATATATACCATCGAAATGGCTATTCAATTTCAAAACAAAATCTTTTAGATTCCTCCATCGGAAACTGTTCATACAATTTCCGCGGTGATATCAGTCATTTCCGAAGCCCAATCCGCGAATATTTGGCCGTAATGCCATTAACGTCAGTCGCGATAATTGTCCATCGCCCACATTTTAGTCGCCATCGGCTGCGTCAGTAATTTAATTTCGAGCCCGTCAGTAACATTACGGACGACGTTCATATCACTTGACGTCAAGATAGATTACCGCGAAAAATTAAATCGTTTCTTCATTTATTTGATGAACGGAATTTTACGCTTTGTCTGTTATTTATTTTTTGAAGTATTTCTTGCAACTTATTTTTTTTTTATTATAATGTAACATATGGGCATTTAGTCCACCTGATGGTAAGTGGCTACTGCCACCCATCATGGATATCTGTAACCCCAGATAAGATCAGATTCATAAAGGAGGTCAGCTACATAACTCTAAGCTGTAATTAGGCGGAAAAAAAAGTGGCAGTGGTGCCTCCAGAGGTGAACCACAGAGGGCTCTACCACCTTTAAATCTACATAAATATATAAAAAATCAAAATGTATCCTTGTTTCACGCTTCAAAATACAAGAATTAACATTTTTTAACAATCTCTAGGGCCCTACGCATTGTCTGTCTATTAATTGCATTGATGTCTGTCTATTAATACAAGTTTTAAAAACAGTAAAAACAAAACAAAGTGAGCAAAATTGTGCGCAATATAAAATAATACGATTTCTGATGAATATTGAGAATCCTATGGGGGTATGACTACGATGTCCTAGGCAGTAGCCACTTACCATCAGGTGCTACTCTTACATTATATAAAAAATATCCGGTAAGGTAGACGTCTAAATGACGATTTTAGATTTGAGTCTGGTTGTTACTATAAAATATCTGTGTAAGAGCCTGACATCCCCGACATATACAAATGTGGTGCAACGAGTGTAGAGAATGTTCTTTACCCGTGTAAAGTATTTTCACCGCAAGTTTCTAGACGGATTTTATTTCGCGGTGATCTGTCACAAGCGGTAATGCCACTGTAATCCACAACTTGATAAAAGACATATTTTATGGTGTTATAAATAAAAGTAAAAAATATTTTAAAATAATTTTATTCGTAAAGTTAAAAAGTCGTATTCTTTTAACATTTGACAGTGCTTGTTCTGTGAGATCAATAAATAGATTTTTGAGCCCGCAATTATAAGGTAATAAAAAGCTTTTTGAACTGAGTTACACATTTATGTAACTAAATCACAAAGTATGTTGTAAACGGGGAATTTCTAATATAGATTTTTGCGAAAAAGATTTATGGCCATGATAAGCCTTACATAAAATTCAAGTTTTATTTTATACAGGATTCTATGCAGATTTGCTATTTCAACATGACCTACCTACTATTAATTTCAGCTTTTTACTCTGAAAGTCTGGCTTCGAATAAAGATACTTTTAAAATAAAATATATAAACAACTTTTATCTGATTTTATGCAACAAAAATGACTGTTTTCTGTTTTGTATACGTAGTTGCCCATACATTAACAATCAGCGCCCCTAGCGGATTATATCAGAACTGCTTGAAAATATATGGGAAATACATAAACAAAAACTAAAACAGTCATTTTTGTCAAAACGTAAAAACTCATCTAAGGGCACTGAACCTGAATCTGAAAAAGAAAATATTCGTATTAAAAAAAGCTTTGTATTCAAATATAATTGACACTCAAAGCCACTCCTGTTAAGCCTCTTTCAGTTCAAGCTGTGCTTCAATGCAATACGTGTAAAAAGATTTCGTGATATACAAATGTTTTTACAATTTGGAATTTTTGTGATATCAACTTACTTACTTTACTTTATTAAGTTAATCGGTTTCATTACCATTTTTTTTGTTATCGAGGGGGAATCCTTCGAAAGGGACCCGACAACGTGGGAGCGACACCGGGTTATGTGGGATTTTTACCGTCCTAAAACCCCCACGGTGGCCGTCCTCTGCGCTGCGTAGAGGGCTCCGGGAACTCCAAAGGAACGCAACCGGAGTCCTCTTAGCGCGTTGCCCCGTCGAGCTCCGCCCAGGTGAGCTTGAAACTCACCACACCATCTGGTGCGTACGACGGTATGCGACCACACGTATGACGTACCACAGATACCGTCATTCTTCCCGGGGCCGCTGGCCGGGCGGTTCGAGCTCCCACTCTTGCCGCCCGCAACCCCGGAAGCCCCCTTTTAGTCGCCTCTTACGACAGGCAGGGGATACCGTAGCCCTATTCTGGTCCAGGAACTACAGGGACAAAAAATGTAGCCAAGATTAGTGCCGTTAACCATTTATGTGTTCCATCCTTGTCAAGGGGAGAGCTAACCGTCTCTCCTTTCAATAGACACCGGTTTCATTACATACGAACCTAAATCGTGTAGCAAACGCATTATAATATTAGTTAGGTTTCAAACACCAAAGAGTCTAAATTCGGCTTGAAATATTTCACTTGCCTTAATTTCGAAGTTTTACCAGCGCATTATTAATCCACTTGGAATAAAAACATGAAGCCTGAAAATATTAGCAATTTTAATACATCACCGAAGGACACAAGACACAGGCGTCAGTTGGCGTGTTCCAGAATATTCCTCATAACCACGGCTAATGTTTAAACTTGTATAATGTCTTATTACGAAATATGAACGCAACACGAACCCTATCAGGGTTTCTCAAAGTGGGGTACGATAGTAATGGTGGGGTACGCTACGAAAATTATATAATGGCTGCTTAAACATGTCTTAATATAAATAAAGATGGAATTAAGTAAAGCTGCTCTTTGAATTTACGAGAAGAACCATCAACTAATGACCCATATCTATTGGTATTTATGTCTGTATTTATTTTAATTAACATTAATAGATCTTATTTGTTTTTGTTGTGTGTATTTAGCCAGTTTTTTAAAAAGGATTTTGCCGTTGTTGAAAATCTGATAGGGGTGCATGGAACTATAAGTTTGAGAAACTCAGCCCTAAATTATGATAGCACATTTCAACCTACTTAATGACATGAAACTGAGTGATAATTACAGTTTAAAGTCTTTGGTAACAGTTACATTTCATTGTAGACCAATAATGAGCGTATTTTATGTATATTTTAAATAATATAGTTTAAATTTTATCATAACAGTAACATTCATTTCAATAAATTATGTTTCGCTGGCAATACTTTTTCATTACTATTATTTTAGGCATGTTGCAAGGCAGACAAGATTTATTCGCAAGTGATAGATTTATATAACGATTTAAAATTAATGTGGACGAGGCACCTATTATTATATTTTCATAGACGGTTCGGTTTTTTTGGTTTGGGGTATTTCAACTCGGTCCTCGTCTGAAATAATTAATATCTATTAAATTTCAAGGTGTATTAAAGAAAAGTAATAAAAATCTGAACCAAAACACATTGTGTAGAATATAATGGTTCCTCTTAATTGACATAAATAATAATTTTCCTATGTCAAAATGTTTTATGACCGCGTATTAAGAGTGTGTATGTACCAAGTTCACATTATGTCTAATTTTAAGTGCCTTACATCCTTCTTCCATACTGGCCTTATTCACTGAAATTTACGTTACTAAGGTAATTCCGCTTTTCGCTTAACGTAAATTTAAATTCTCTCCGCTTCATCGGCAACTGTGTAAAACCGGCCAAGCTTGCAATTTCGCCACGTATTTCGGTCCGAGACTGATGCTGTACCATAAAATATTTATATGACACGCTTCCTAAAGAGCTTTCTGTAGCTCTCTTTCATTCCTTTCAGCTGCTATCAAGCCGAGAAGGTACATATTTTATATTCGGTTAGGTAAGTACATTTTTGTAGAGAATCAACAAGCTTACTATGCAAGTGGCGTTTTGGCGCAAACGAGGGTACCTATCTACTACGCGACTAAAACGCGCTGTAAACGCGTAAGAATCGCAGGTTGTCTACCGCTATATAAGTTTAAGTATTGATATATTTTTATGAGTATAACTGCACACATACATATTTATAAACGAAAATGAACCCCTCTGCTGGGCATCGGTCCATTAGAATGAGAAGGATTACGCCATAATCCACCGCACTAGCCAAGTGCGTATTGGTAGACTTCACAAACATTCAAGATCATGTATTTTTTAAGACTTCTCAGGTATGCAGATTTTCTCACAATGTTTTCGTTCATTGTATATTGTATGCCGACCCGCGTGGCGGAGCGGTCACCATACCGGTCTGACGCGCAGAGGGTCCCAAGTTCGATCCCCGGCCAGTCAGACACCTAAATGATGAATTTAGGTTTCTGTTTCTGGGTCTGGGTGTTTGTGTATTTGTCTGTGTGTCCATGGCACCCATGATACAGGGAATCCTAGTGTAGGGCTGTCTTTGGAGTTTGTTATAGGCTTTTTTGTAACTTACTTTGTTCCTTCGTATATATGGGAAGTTCAAATGTTAACCCCAAAGGATTGAGCTGAAATATTAAATATATGAAGCTAAAAATGTATTACTTCGTTTGTATATATGTAGGCGTCCCAGTAGTCTCGGGTCCAAAATAAAGTTATGATACTTTTGCCTGTAACTAAAAGGGGGCTTACGGATTGCGGGCTGCAAGAGTGGGGGCTTGATCCGCCCAACCAGCAACCTGCTAAGACTCGAAGCCGAATTCGTGAGTATAAATACTTACCTGGGCAGAGCCGCATAGGAAATTAATTGATAGACCAATTTCATTTATCCACCAGTATAATACTATAAATAACTATAGAAAAAAAGAAACTATTTATCATATAAAAACACTCATCATATAAAGATATATCCCATATTAAAAATATACTACACTATAAACTTACTGCCGCTATCATTAAGAAAGACATGTGTAAAAACTACTTAATTAATAGTGTGAAGAAGACGTAAATCCCGTAATACACTAAGATCGTAACATTTCTTCATAATATACTAAAGGAGACAGTTATCAGATATCGTTGACAGACCATTTATAAGCGTAAGTAACACTATCAGGGAAAGAAATGGAGAAGTTACTGCAATAGTAATTTATTTTACGACCCTCATAGAATAGGATAAGTTGTGGGCCCGAGGCAATATGAATGTAATATCATAAATGCCGCCATTGAACTGTTAACCTTTAGTAGGTGGTATATTTTTTTTTATGAAATATCTATATTTTATTCAGTTTTTTTGTGACAGAATGAATTTTCAATTAACATATTTTAAGAATGATTTTCCAATTGCCAAATTGAAATTTTACTTTTGACAAAAAATATAAGTAATTACTTAATTTATTGAATTTTGAATTCACCACACATAATATGTGGGTACTCAGTTATGTGTCCTAGAGCTATGAAAGGCGTAGGTATGATTGATTATTAAAAATAAAAGTGTACCTATAGAATTTGGTCTAATTTTAGATTTAATTAAGTACTTTAAGAGATCGACTTTCACATAAGTCAGTGTTTTTGTAATCAATACGCACTTAGCCAGCGCGGTGGAATATGGCCTAATACTTTTCATTCTGAGATGAGACCCGTACCCAGCAGTTGGACAATAATGGGTAGATGATGATGATGATAGCGAAGTGATTTGATGGAGCTCTATTATAAACAACATGACTGTAAAAACAATGCGGAAAAACCTACAAGGCGTTGCTAGTATACCGGAAAAATAAATATAAAAGTTTAAGATTGAATTGCAAAAAAGGGTAATAGAAAAAGTTTATAATGAAATTCTTAATTAAATCCGCTCTCTGGTTGCTTCAAAATTTTTAAGTAAACTGCTAACATAAATAAGTGTTGATTAAACTATGTGAGATATTGATTGGTTTCTTAATTAATTATTTTATAGACGCCAAGCGTTAGTGGACTGTATAAATGGAACTATAACAGTTCATAGGTAGGTAGGTAGAGAGGATATAAGCACAAAGGTGGTAGAGCCCGAGAAGGTGGCTTGACTCCGATGACATAACCTCCACACCTATTCGCGGCTAATAACAATAGTGAAGTGATAGTCTACTTGTTAAGAAACTCGGCCTTTCGATCGAGGGGTCCGAGGTTCAAATCCCACGCAGCTCTGATTTTTCGAAATAATGTGCGTATTACAAATTAATTATCACTTGCCAAAACGGTGAGGATACCTTCATACCTGAGAGATTTAAAAAAAAAACAAATCTCAAAAGGTATGTGAAGTCTACCAATACGCACTTGGCCAGCGCGGTGGACTATAGCCCAATCCTTCTCATTCTGAGAGGAGACCCGTGCTCAGCAGTGGGCCAATAATGGGTTGATGATGATGAACAATAACGTTAACCGACACTACATTTTAGTTTTGAAGGCTGTAGTAACAACGGTACTTATACGATAATTTAATTTTGTCCGCAGGAGCAGCGACGTTTGTGGCGAACTTCAGGTAGGACTAAGCTTATCTAAAGTTGATAAGATATTTATGAGCGAACCATTTAGTCTTCAATCATCTTGACACAGTTACCGATGTTTATTTTCATAACACTTTTGTTTATGGACATCTGTGACCAAACAGAACAGGAGGCCTATCACCATCTTTTAAGAACCATCATAGTTCAGGAAAATTTTATTTCCTCCTTAAAACAGTAAAATATTCCGTCATACACAGTTGAAGAAACTTAAACCCTTATTATTTTTCGCTTATACAATGTATAAAACCAACTGAAATTGTCATATTTTGCTTAAAAAGTTAAATTTCCTGCAAAGAAATAAATAATATTATTAAAATAATATTGTTTTAAGAGATGGTAGTAACCCTCCAGGAGTTACTCGCAACCTTACCAGTAGCACTACCATGAGTTGGCATAGAAACGCCACTATAGAAATTGTAAATAGAAAACTATTGTCATTTTGCTAGTGAATAACATAACTACTATCGTTACGGTATTTCTTGACAACGTCTGTCAAATTAATGACTCATGGGACCGAATTTGTATGGCAATAGATCATAATGACATTCGCTAGCGATTTGATTTCGATAGGTTTTTTACGTTACGAGTGGCTCACACTACGGAATTTAGTTCTACGAGTAACCACCAGAGGCGCTGTACAATTTTTCATACATTTATTTTACGCAGTCGCTAGCGAGTAATACTTTTGTAAACTCATGGTAGTGCTACAGATCCCCTCAAATTTGGAGTAAGTAAATACAATGTACATCCATCAAAAGTTTTGGACCCTCTCGAAAGTTGTCCACTGTTTTCCTTACAATTTGATATTGTTATTAGCATCCCCTGAAACGACAGTCAAATTCAATTTCAGAAGGCCTTCCTTTCACACAGAATATAAAATCTACTTATACTGCACCGAAACAAAACTACTATTTGGCTGAAGGTTAAACTCGCGTTTCAGAACTTCCAACATAGTAACGGTAGAAGGAATACAATACGAAAGTACAATATGTACTGTCTATCTATTACCAGGGGTTCCCAAACTGTATTTCGTACAAAATACAATTTCAGTTTGATAGTAATAACATAAAAGTGGTCCCTGATCTAGAAAAGGTTGGAAACCCCTGGTCTATACAAACCTTAAAACTTTAAAATATTCAGTATAAAATATAAACTCAAAAATAAATTAGCCTTTAAACCAACACACATTTTTAACTTAACTCTTCGCTCTCAAAACTTAATTCGAAGTCAGCTAACTGAATATAAACTCTCGGCCTTCTGAAGCAAAATATACTACCCCTTACCTACACAGTAACATCGCAACCAAAAAATAACTAAATGTATTAAATTAATTCCAAACAGAAGTATTAAAGTAATTTAAAGGTGGTAGAACCTTTTATGGTTCGACTCCGGCGGCACGACCGCCACACCTATTTCTGCCTTATAACACCAGTGTTAGGCGCTGCTGTGTTCCGTTTTAAAGGGTGTGGTAAGAGAGACAGACTTTTCCGAGGCGTGCCAGCTTAGTCATCAGGGGTAGCGGCGCATCTGTGGCCGACCTCAGGTAGGCATATCTAGTCCTATCTGGGGTTGATTACAGATGTCCATGGGCGGCAGTAGCCACTTACCATCAGGTGGACTGCATGCTCATCTGCTACTCCTATATTATATAAAGAAAAGGCCGTCGGACTTACCGTTTTCAATATACTTTTAACATTTTCTTTCTTCAAAAGTCTAAATATCGAAACCACATTATAGTACGAATAAAATTATATTAATAGTAAGAAAACATTAATTACTTTCATATCCAAAATATAAATTTTGCTTTGAGTTATTCCTGAATCATAATAATTGACATTGGTTTTCATACAATGGATATTTTAATCATGCGAATGGTATTGTAGTATTTTGATTAAAAATTCGAGAGTATTCGTTTCAATTTCATAACACTCTGAAAGGTATTAAATCTATGGTATTATCTTTCCATTGTATCTATAGTAATCGTCATCAACTCATTACTGTCCCACTGCTGAGCACGGGTCTCCTCTCAAAATTAAAAGGATTAGGCCATAATCCACCGCGCTGGCCAAGTTCATATATATATAGATTTCACATTCCCTTGATTTTTTTTTTAAATCAGGTATAAAGATTTCTTCACCATAATTTCCTTCGCCGTTAAAGCGAGTGACAATTTGTTATACGCACGTAATTTTCAAAAATCAGAGTTGCCTGTGATTCAAACCTCGGACCTCTCGATTGAGAGGCCGAATTTCAACCACTGGGCTATCACTGCTTTCTTATCTATAGTAATACTAGCTGACCCGGCAAACGTTGTGTTGCCATATTAATAAAAAATGTTAAGAGTGAACAACCCTTATCACTTAGGGGTATGAAAATACATAGTAGCCGATTCTCAGACCTACTGAATATGCATATAAAATTTGATGAAATCGGCAAAGCCGTTTCGGAGGAGTACGGTAACTAACATTGTGACACGAGAATAAGATTTAAAACGTTTCCCATACTCATTAGGTATCTAATTCAATAATTCAACTCCTACACATGACGCGTGTCCATATAGTTACAAAAATACGTCACACATAACCAAGTTCCTATACCCTGGCATCTGTTATCTGGCAGAGGCTACACATCCATCTTCCCCGAGCCAAACCCGTGACGCGTTACGGATGAAATGCGTAAACAAATAGACCGCAAGACTTGGCCCGTCGCCAACGGTTCCTTGCAGTGCCACTGACATTTATGTATTTTCAAAGTAAGATGCTCGCTCACAAATCAAATTTAGACAGGATCTCCGAAACAGATACGCTACGTAAGCTGTAAAGGCACTTGATTTTGATCTCTTTATGCCGTGGAAATACTATAATGTTATCTTTACGAATATCGTACTATTTGCATACATATTCTAAGTTATGTACATTGTATGTCGTAGATATTTACGTGTAATGTAAACCTTTGTCTTTGCATGAAAGTGTATGGTCTAATATGAAAGGACTAAATTTAAAGGTGATGGACCCTTTGTGGTTCTACTCCGGCGGCACCACCGCCACACCTATTTCTGCTTCATAACAGCAGTGTTAGGCGTTGCTGAGTTCCGTTTTGAAGGGAGATATACTTTTCCGAGGCGTTCCAGCTTAGTCCTCAGGGGTAGCAGAGTACACCACCGGTACACCGGTTTGACATTTGCCATTTAGATAAGCAGTGTTAAGCGCTATGTTTGAACTTTGTAAGCGTGGAAAGAGAACTTAATTATCCGAGGCGTTCCAGCTTAGTCGAGGTAGCAACGCATTTGTCAAAGTTTAAACATAGCAAAGCTTAACCCTGCTGTTACTAGGCTTATATAGCTACGGCGGTCGTACCTCCGGAGTCGAACCACAAAGAGTTCAACCTACGAGATCATAAATATGAATGAACAGCGAAAAAATACATGATGTACCTAATAATAAAACTGTTGTTTGTTGACATTTGCCATTTAGATAAGCAGTGTTAAGCGCTATGTTTGAACTTTGTAAGCGTGGAAAGAGAACTTAATTATCCGAGGCGTTCCAGCTTAGTCGAGGTAGCAACGCATTTGTCAAAGTTTAAACATAGCAAAGCTTAACCCTGCTGTTACTAGGCTTATATAGCTACGGCGGTCGTACCTCCGGAGTCGAACCACAAAGAGTTCAACCTACGAGATCATAAATATGAATGAACAGCGAAAAAATACATGATGTACCTAATAATAAAACTGTTGTTTGTTGACATTTGCCATTTAGATAAGCAGTGTTAAGCGCTATGTTTGAACTTTGTAAGCGTGGAAAGAGAACTTAATTATCCGAGGCGTTCCAGCTTAGTCGAGGTAGCAACGCATTTGTCAAAGTTTAAACATAGCAAAGCTTAACCCTGCTGTTACTAGGCTTATATAGCTACGGCGGTCATACCTCCGGAGTCGAACCACAAAGAGTTCAACACGAGATCATAAATATGAATGAACAGCGAAAAAATACATGATGTACCTAATAATAAAACTGTTGTTTACTTACAATAACGAATTCTAAATTCGACAGATCACAAACAAATACTTGTTTACGATCTGGCCAAGTGTAGCTAATATAAATATTTTTAGAGAAACAACTTTACCACTTATTTTAGGCAAACGTAAAATAAATAATGAGAAAATATAATGTAAATGTTTTTGTGTCGGTTCAAATACACACAAATAGTAGTGTGTGTTATTATTTCGAACTTTTGTTTTTTTTTTTCAAACAACATCGAATTATTTAATAAATAATATACTTACAATTTTTAAATTATTATATTTTTCTTATACTCGTATCAACAATAATGAAATTTGAACCACATATCATGAATACCTGTAACATATTGAAATGTTTCAATTTCGCGAATTATATTTTTTGTTTCTATTTATTAAATCTACTCGATGTTAAAAGTCACGCAAAAACTTCGAATAACACAAATATTTATTTTGTAAAATGTTTTCAAAAATGTGCATGAATTAACAATTTTGTGTTGATGCTTCGGATACGTATGTCTCCATATTGCCCTTCCAATATGCAGTTATTATTTTAATATAATTACTAGCTGACCCGGCAAACGGTGTGTTGCCATATAAATAAAAAGAAGTTAAGGGTGAACAACTGTTATCGCTTAGGGGTATGAAAAATAGATAGTTGCCAATTCTCAGACCTATTGAATATGCATATAAAATTTGGTGAAAATCGGTAAAGCCCTTTCGGAGGAGTACGGTAACTAACGTGACACGAGAATTTTATATATAAGATTATTTAATTATTCTGTTTTATTTTGTTTGAAACAGGTATTAATTCAACGATAATGTACGTCGTTTAATCGACGGATAATAATTATAATAGTTTGAGAAGTTGTGACAGCTTAACAAAAGTGGTTGCGGATAAGCACGTTCTATAACTTTATCGACGGCTACGGTGATAGATAGTTAAACCACGTTAACTGCCTACAAACTGAACCGTATATCGTGTACTGTGGTTCTCAACGTGAGCTGACCCCCTGGAGGATGTTAGAGGACTACAGGGGGCGGTGTAAGGCACGACGAAAATCATGTGGCGTTAAATAGGCTTAGGACCAATGATTGATTTGTGGTTTACTAAAAACATCAAATGTGGAAGTCGGCGATTTGCAAGGCCAAGATTTTACCCGCAGGTATAGAACCTTTTTTGACGTATTTCAGACATAGATTATTGTTATTAGACATTTCTTCTTTCTTTCAACGACCTTTGAGCTTCGATGATGGGCTTGGAAATAATTGAATCTAAAAGTGGGTTTGAGAACCACTGGTTTATCACATACTTATTGCCGCTATGTTACCTAGTCTATTCAAGATTAATTATAAACTTCGCTATATTTTATATCTGGGTGATATTATAATTATTTAATAATATGATATACGGTTTGTAAGCTCCAGACCTCTTCTAGGTGTAAGGACAGGTCAATGACCAGCAACGGGGTAAACGAATAGCAGATAAAAAGTGTAATATGTAAAATATGTCTGATCCTAGGAAGAAGAAAAAATATTGTAACAGAAAATTTATTAGTGTCCCTGTAGGCCTATAGAATATAAAGATACTCGTATTTCATTTCATTTCATATTTCTGGATCTGTGACGTCTATCCCGAGACCTTTCGTTTTTTATGACCAATACTGAGCTCGACATAAGAAATATATAATTAAAATAAATGCTTCCGATACTCTTTCTAGTTTTTTAAACAATTAGCCATTTTTTATATCTCGTGACTTAGAAACAATAACTTAAACGAGCTAGAAAACTGTCAAGCAATTGAAAGTAATCACCTAGGTAATTGAATGCACTTTTCTGAGTAAATGTTAACAGGTAATTAGTCAATTAGTTTGTATCTCACCAATCACCTTTGTTCCTTTCATTGTTCATTTTAATGTACAATGTTGGGAGAGAGTGGCGTACCTTTTTTTTTAACGTGAAGAAATCCTCATGGATGCCCTTCTGCTCGGGGGAACAGAAGGGTTATGTCGGACTCTTACCGACTAAAACTCCACAGTTTTATAAAAAGTAAAATTTGTGAAATAAAAATAAGTTTTTGGTTTTTGATTTTGACAAGGGGTTACCCGCGCCGACGACGACGCCGACGCTGAAAGTCGCTGACTACCGTTGTCAGCCATTTCCAATGATCGCAGCCTGTGAGCTGACACCGACGTTCGTATTGCTCATTACGACGGAGACGACAGATCGCGATCGTTAGCAGTATTGGTCGTGCCGGGTTGCTGTACCTTTATTAGTGCCTTTAAGGACCTAACCCATCAGCTACAATTCATGTCAAAAATAGTCGCCGATGATACCGCTCAGTCGCTGACCGTTATGTCAAATATCCATAACTATCAGTAGGGGCATGTCAGTTGCGACCGACGGCGACTTTAATCGACTCAAATGAATAGCTTTTGTAATAGCTAACTGTTGCTCGTGTTATCTCTCTGTCTCTCTCTATCTCTACGTCTATTATTAATGATACTTAATATTCATAACGATGTGAACTATCTTTATTAACACTCGTAGATTAAAGTATGGCACAGTTTATTAGAATAGTTGTACGGAGCGTACGCGGCTAAAACAACATTGTGTGAAAGCTTTATAATTTAACGACAACGGCTTTGTTTATGGACCTCTCATACATTTAAATTACTTAGGATTCTTACGAGCCGAGAGATTAAATCTATACTAATATTATAAAGAGGAAAACTTTGTTTGTTTGTTTGATTGTAATGAATAGGCTCAAAAACTACTGGACCGATTTTAAAAATTCTTTCACCATTCGAAAGCTACATTATCCGACGAGTAACATAGGCTATATTTTATACGAGATATATTTGATAAATAGATTTTGAGGCGGTACAAAGTTTGCCGGGTCAGCTAGTATATAATATAATGCTGCTTTTAGTGGAGGTCTTACACGTTTACCACGAGTAGGTAGACTCAAATTTTGTGGCCACTACCGACCTTTAGAATTCGATATTCTAGTTCAGGGCTTTTTAGGTAAGATACAGTCTTGGCTAGGTCATATGAGAACACTGTCCCTGTAGTTCCGGGACTAGAATAGGGCTACGGTATCCCCTGCCTGTCGTAAGAGGCGACTAAAAGGGGGCTTCCGGGGTTGCCGGCGGCAAGAGTGGGAGCTCAAACCGTCCGTAGAGCAACCCCGAGAAGGACGGCGGCATGTGTGGTCGCATGCCGTCGTAAACACTAGATGTGAGGGAGGAGCGTAAAGTGCTCCCCCCAGGGCAGAGCCCGACCGGGGTATCGCGCTTGGAGGACTCCGGTTGTGTTCCATTGGAGATCCCGGAGTTCTCCACCAAGCGCTGAGGACGGCCACCGGGGGGGTTTTAGTGCGGTAAAAATATTTTTAATTTAATTATTAAATTGTTCATTTTATTTAATTAAGATTGATATATTCTTCATATTTTATTGACAAGTTATTCTACTTCCTTCCTCTATAACATAATATAATACAAGCTTCTAACCCCCTTTTTACCCCCAATAGGCTTTTCTAAATACGGCAAAATAAGTATTTCATTATTTCTAAAGAGTTTTATAGACCTTGCTTTGAAATTGGCGAACTTTCAAGTAACAAAAAAATTCGTTAGCAATAGCCATAAATTGATTTAAATCGATTACAAAATTAACTGTGTAGCCAATATTATTTTTTTGCGTTTTAGCTATGTAGAACGTGTCCATGATTTAAATCTATGCCGCACAAGGTCTTAAACTGGAAACCTTGCAAAGTAGTAAAGCCGCAAAGGCTTAATCGACTTTAAAGTGTGGACCTCAAAGTTTTGTTTGATATTGGGTTAATTGAGTTTTGAAACCATATTCAAACACTAATTTTGCTGGGTTTTTCGGAGAAACTGTTTTATTGATTACTTATCCAATGTTGGCACTTCGATTGTACCCATTTTTAACCCGGGTGACCACACGACAGCTGGAACTGAAGGGAGGCCTAAAGTGTATTCCTCCACATTCCTACCTAATAACAGCAGTGTTAGGCGCTGCTGTGTTCCGGTTTGAAGGGTGTGGTAAGGGAGACAGACTTTTCCGAGGCGTTCCAGCTTAGTCCTCAGGGGCGCATCTGTGGCCGACCTCAGGTAGAAATATCTAATCCTATCTGGGGTTGATTACAGATGTCCATGGGCAGCAATAGCCACTTACCATCAGGTGGACTGCATTCTCGTCTGCTACTCTTCTGTAATAAAAAAAAAAACATTCCAGTTCTTATTGGTAGCCCTTGTGTATGTATCAATGTATCTACTGTATTTTTGAAGGTGTAGGAAGGAAGTTATGGTAACTGGAGACGTTCCAAAATAATCCTCAATAGTGGCAATGCATTTGTGGCTAATAAACCTTAGGTAGGACTCTTATCCTATCTGAGGTTGATTGCAGATGTCCATGAGCGGCAGCGGCCGCTAACCATCAGGAAGATTGCATGATTCTTTGCTTCTTTCATATTATTATTTAAAATATGATTGTTTCTATTTTTTATTGAATGGAACACGTATTTCTAAGCATACCTAACTACATATTATAATTATAGTGTAGGATAAATAAAGCTTAAATTAATATTATGGGTATCATATATCACATCGAATGTGAAGGAGAAAGACGAAGACACTCAGGTAAACTTAGTGTTAAATCAATCGACATTTATTAGAAAATACCAAGCATCTCTCATCACTTATTGGAAATTCGCCGTTTTCAATAAATACGTCATCGGATTCCAAAGTATTTTGCCGCCGTAATAATGGTACGGCTCATTTAATTAAACAGCGTAACAAATAAAGATTCTCTCGTATACCCGGTCGATGATGAGATACGGAGGACTTCAAGGTTGTAAAAAGCCAAAGGGCTTTTGAAGTGAAAAATTCCTTAGGGTCGTTGAAATAATGGAACTTGCGTCATCCTCACCGAATTATGATCAAGAATTAAAGTTTAACTAACTAACTTTAACCAAAAATCATTTAAATACTTATAATAATCTGATAGCTCGATGATACATTTCACAAGTTACTTATATTCTATCGGCAGTCTCCAAGGGCTGCGCCTTTTTTTCATATCGGGTTGCTTAGTGAATCGTACCACCATTGGAACGGTCCCTGCGACTTCCCGGTAAATGTATATAATTTCGTTTGTGATTTTACATAATATTCCTGCTAGATCCATTTGTGCACAATGAAGAACTCCTTCGAGATTTGACTCCGGTGACACCACCATGTAAATAGGAATGGCGATCTGAGATCGATTAATCGAAGAATCGATCTTTTGGGCCAAAAAAAAATTATTTTAATCGATTTTCAGTAATGGATCGATTCAGTGAATCGATCTTTCATCCTAGAAAGTCGAAAGTTGAAGTTGGTTGGTCGAAGTTGGTTGAATGTGTTATAGATTTTTTTTTTTTTTTTTGCTTGTCCCTGTAGTTCCGGAACCAGAATAGGGCTACGGTATCCCCTGCCTGTCGTAAGAGGCGACTAAAAGGGGGCTTCCGGGGTTGCGGACGGCAAGAGTGGGAGCTCGAACCGCCCGGCCAGCAACCCCGGGATGGACGGCGGTATGTGTGATCGCATACCGTCGTGAACACCAGATGGTGTGGTGAGTTTCAAGCTCGCCTGGGCGGAGCCCGACGGGGCAACGCGCCAAGTGGACTCCGGTTGCGTTCCGTTGGAGATCCCGGAGTCCTCTACGCAGCGCCGAGGACGGCCACCGGGGGGGTTTTAGTGCGGTAAGAATCCCACATAACCCCGTGTCGCTCCCACGGCATAGGGTACCTTTTGAAGGTTTCCCCCTCGTCAACAAAAAAGATTTTTTTTGCTGACGAATACGTATTTCAGTGCTCGTGTGGTCCTGATGACCTTTTTTTTCGCCATCTGCACCCTTTTTAGCTTAAAAAAGATCGAAGAACGATTTTTCGAGAATCGATTCTGTAGGCATCGATTTTTTTTTGTGAATCGATTATTTGGGCCTCGATTCGAATCGTTATTTTAAGGAAAGAGTCGCCATTCCTACATGTATACTAACAGCCGCAGCTATCAAACGCTACTGTTTTCTCATTTGTGTGTGTAGGACTTAAATACTATTTAATCATATGCACTAGACTGTATAATCGCTTCCTGCTTCAGCTGTACAAAAAAATTAAAATACATTTTTTATAAAAAAAACCTATTTTAAAACCAAACTAGTAAAGGCAAAACTACTTCTAGGCAAAAACAAGCCAGTAATAAGCCAAGATAACAAGATAATGTAACACAACTACCACTTACGTTAACAAGAAGTCTTATAAAACTCTTAAAAGCGGAACAAACAGCGCTACTATAATAATTGGCTAAGTGTAAGTCGAACTCGCACACGGAGTGTTCCGTACCATCAAAACTCATTATTTATTTATTTTTAGGATTTTTTAATAAAACAGCCGTTAAAGTACCTAACATGCTTTGTAAAAATTGTAATTGTTAACCTATTACAGTTCAATAGATAAAACGAAAAACACTCTGTAAAAATTTCAAGTGTCAATTACGGTTCAGGAGATAGAGCCCTGTATCAAAAGGACAGACGTACAAACAACGAAGGCTTCGTAATAGGGTTCCGTTATACCCTTTGAGTGCAGAACCCTAAAAAGTAAATAACTATACTAACCAACCAATTCAGAGAATAAGCCTACAATACTTACAATCGTAAAGTTTTTCGTTCGTTACTCGAAAGATGAATAAGTTTTCAGTCATTTTAATGAGTTGCAAAACAAGACACTTCTCTAATTAAGAGTTGAAATCCCCTTTGAAGTGCATTGTTACACTATACTTTACACATATTAATTAGCCTTTAACAAATAGGTTCCATTTAACATGCTAGCAATTTAATTAACATTTCATCATAACAAAGAACGTGAAGCCATTAACGTAATCAAGCCGGAAAGTACAATGTTAGTTAATGAACAAACTTTTATATTGTGGCGTAATGTGTGGCTTAATTTTATACTAAGTAAAAGTGACAATAATGTTTTAATGATAAAACCCTTTATGGTTCGATTTGAAAGGCCACATCTATGTGGGTATAATAACTACAGTGTTAAGCACTGCTGTGTTCTTTGTAAAGGACTCCGATCGCGTTCCTTTGGAGATCTCGGAGTCCTCTACGCAGCGCCGAGGATGGCCACCGGGGGGGTTTTAATGCGGTAAAAGTCCCAAATAACCCCGTGTCTCTCCTACGGCACCGAGTACTTTTTGAAGGTTTCCCCCTCGTAAACAAAAAACAAGGTATGATAATCCTGAGATTGATTACTGGTGTCCACGGGCCGCTTACCATCAGATAGACGGCATGTTCGTTTGCTTCTTCTATTTTCATAAAAGATAGTTTTTTCACTTCTACGATTTTGATATTCAGTGAAAAAATATAGAAATGAAACATGGCACTGCCAAAGGTAGAGTTACTCGCGCCACATCGAATTCAAATAGAAAAAAGTATTGAAAAACTCAGTTCACAAAACCAAATTCAGGGCGCCGGGTCTATTGTTCCCGATTCCTGTTCTGGTTATAAAAAGTTTCCATCCGGAACGTCGACATTCATCTTTATGCACAGTTTGTAAGTTCCACAAAGAAACGAAATGTTTTTGTGTTAATACACTCTTTGTGACTCCATGGTAAGTCATCTCTTTATGTGAACAAATCGTATAAGCGCTACCTACTCTCATACTTTAAACGAATCCAACGACACCTAATATGTTAAAATCCGTGAAATCGATGGATTGTGGGGCGCCAAAGAATTAGACATACATACATACACGCGAAAACAATACCCTCATCAAACAAGTAATACTAATCAGAAACTTCAAAATACGACGTAGTAATATTCTACATCATTTTATATGACATGCATACGAAAGGTGCTAAATACCGAAATACAAACATAATTTATAAGCATTACAACACGTTGCAGAGCTGAAAGCATCGTGAATCACGTAAATAAATTATCTCTCACTAACAAATATTTAACGCCGCTCCATTAGCGGTAATTCACAACAAATGCGCGCAAAGTAGCCTAAACTCACAAATTGTTTTCAATCCACTCATTAGCATTCATCGAAGTGCGAGCGAGTAAGCTGTTAATGATTTTTGGCTTATTTTGTTGTCAACCCATTATTGTCCTACTCAGATCAATGTGAGAATTTTAGGCCATATGTACTGGCGGGTAATATAAATGTGGATCGGCAGACTTCACACACTCTTAGGGAATTTGTTTTGAAAACTTTCAAGTGTGTAGGTTTCCACGCGATGATTTTCTCCCGTGTTTAAGCAAGTGAAGATAAAGTAAAATTAATACACACATGATTTTGAAAAATCAGTGGTGCGTGCCAAGGTTTCGAAACTCGGACCTCCTAATGAAAGAGCGAGTTTCTAACCACTAGGCTATCACAGCTGAATGACCCATTTAATAAATGAGAATTATTCACTTACTAACTACGATCTGTTTTTTTACCATGCATAAGTAGTTGGTGCCTCTAACATAAAGGTAGGAGAAATTTCTTGGTTTGGCTCCTAAGGTCGTATCGTAATTCTTCCTAATAACAGCTGTGTAATGCGCTGCTATGTTGTGGTTTGTTGTGTAATGTGATAAGGCCAAACGACTATCTGAGGACCATAATTATAAAGCCAGAAAAGTATGAAGTTCTTTAAAATACAGCTCACTAAGCCAGAGAAATGAAACAAACAGAAAGTTTCTAAGAGCCGAAAGAAAACCTGGAAAAACACTTGCTTACCACGTGGTTTTTCTGTAAATGTGTATTTACCAGAAAAACAATGACTTTCTTAATGGATCACGTTTTATTTTTGTGAGGGTGTATTTTGTAAGGAACGTGGCTTTTTGGCAAATATGTATTTTTTGGGCTTCATTCAAACAACGTTTCGTGGAATTAACTCGTAAGTCGTTCGGTTGTATTGTTGTAATATAAAAAATATATTATGGTTTTCTGAACACTCGATACTTTTTGATGGTAAGTGACCACTGCCGCCCATGAACATCTGTAACAAATTCCATATAGAACAAGGCAGGGATTATATCTGAAGCTGGTCTCAGTTACGTTATCATCCCTAAAAACTAAGATTGGTCAGCTCGTATGTAATTCAGTCGACGGTGTGTACACCCAGTAACATAAAATCAATTCACGCTATCCTAGGGTATTGACAATGGCACCTCGCCGGTCGAATAACCCTGATTCTGTTACCCTCAAGTGACACTTCCTTAAGTATTCAAACAAGTAATTACTAAACAATAAACACGCTATCATAACCAATCAATATTAAAAGTAAAAAATGTTTTTTAACTAAAGACTCGTATGTGTAAAGAGGGTGCTTGATAAAATTATTTTCTACTAAAAATAATCCAACGCTCGCAAAAACTGAGATATAATGGAAAAATACGCACGAAGTTTATTAAATAAATGATATATCGTAACGCAACAGCGCGCGATGACAACTCCACGATAAAGTTGGCGCAACAATTGAACCCTTCGCGCCGATTATCCCTATAACCCTTAATCTCTACGTCCCTATAAGGCATTACAGGTAACTAGTGCTCGCCTAGTGGTCGTTATTGAACTATAATCATAATATCTCCATTTGTTTATTGATCATAGTCCATTACTGTCCCACTGCTAAGAATGGGCCTCCGCTTAACGAGGAAGGGTTTACACACTATAGGCCATAGTCTATCGTATCAGGTAATGGTAGAATTCATTTTTGAGAACTTTTTAAGACCTCTCAGGTTTCTCTGTTCAGAAAAGTCTTAATTTTTTATATTTACGTAGCATTTCTTATGTTATATTTCAACATTGCATAGACGTATGAATCCAAAATCTCTGAGGGATTTTTACTTAGGAATAGTTTATATTCAATATACAGTAATTTGTAAAAATAAATAAAAAATATTGAAAAAAATATAAAAATATAACGGTATTTTTCATGGATAACACATTTCATTACAACGCAATATAAAATTAAAAATTAATACCCGAGTTTTGTAAGTCCATTAAAAATGTTAGCGAAATTTGAAAAATGCTTCATTTAAATTTTTCCACCCTTCACCGAAGCATACATTTTTTGAAAGAGGGTTCATACATTAATATGCGAAAGTGTTCAGCGATTTTATGTATTGAAAAGGCTGATTTAATTTAGATATGTAAATACTGTCATTTACAAGATTACCAATAGTCTTTTCAAATGTCTTACTTTCTATAGCCCACTACATTATTATTACTTAGTTTACTATATACAAATTAGCAGTGATACTGATGTTACAAGTTCGTTACCATTTAGCGTCTAATAAGTGTCTTTAGCATTTTATAAGTATTAATCTTATTCCCTACAAAATCTTATAACCTAATTTAGACTCATAAAAAGTTTAGCCATTTAGTTCTTATTAGTGATCGAAGGCCATTTATAATATTATCTATGTAATCTGAAATACGTACCTATACTTAATAATAATTTCTGTGTAACTACTGATTCTCTAAAGTACTCTAAACTATTGTTTTATCTAATAAATGAATTAGAAAACATGGTTATTCAAATTAGGTGTGTATTGGCTGGTGGTAACCCATTTTATGTCTTTTTTTTATAATGTAAGAGTAGCAGACGAGCATGCAGTCCACCTGATGGTAAGTAGCTACTGTGGCATGGACATCTGTAAGCAACCCCAGATAGGATAGGTATTCCAACCTGAGGTCGGCCACAGATACGCTGCTACCCGTGAGAACTAAGTTAGAACGACCCGGAAAAGTAATTCTCCCTTATCACACCAGCGCTTATCACGTCTGTTATGAGGTAGAAATAGGTGTGTCGGTGGTGCCGCTGGAGTTAAACCACAAAGGGGTCTCCCACCTTCCTTTTCACATTCTTCTTCCATCCGTCTTCTAGGCACCGATCTCTGTAATAAATAGGTAAGCAACTACGCTCATACTGTTTCATGGTATAACCTCCTTCATATTTCTATCCGAATTAGAATTATAAATGTATGTACCTACACCTACATGTCTCATGGTAATAAACGTTATGACTGAAAATCAAATTGTTCCTCTGATTGCTTGATCCGTGGTGGTCGTATATGTGCCATTTTATTGGATCTGGCTTTAAAATTCCGAATGGCACATAAAATTCTATTTGAAGTGCTTTATCGATCAACCACAGACGGGTGATGAATTTCGTATCCGTAAAGTATAAAGAAAGATTTCATTCAGCGCATATAAAAAGTTGTATTTTACTTGAAAAAGATCTTTATACAGACCATCTCTGTTTGGTAAGGAAAAGAGACTACTACCTATGAACCATTATAATTTAGTCCTCAGAGGTATGGAGGATGCTTTTATTGCAGACCGAAGAAATCCATTCATTTTGGGGTTGATTAGAAATGTCTATTAATGGTAATAGCTACTTAGCATCAAATGGACTACATGTTCGTTAGTTACTTCTATTTGTGAGAAATATCCCACCCAATCAAATACAAAATAAAAAAACATATATATTCCAGTCTCTGAATATCTTTTCGCAAAATTTCCGTGCATCTAGGACAAAGATATAATAGAATTTGTGAAAATTAGAAATGTGATTAAAAAGGAACAAACCTGACGGGGACTTGGCAGCGGTGGGATTCGAACCCACGCCTCCGAAGAGACTGGTGCCTTAAACCAGCGCCTTAGACCGCTCGGCCACGCTACCACTTGGCTTATACTGCGAAATTATTTATAAGTATTATCTGCTACTGTACAACATTACATAAATAAATTTTGTCGATAATATATGTACTCAACTTTTGTAGATAATTACGTACGTATGTATATACATACGTAAACGATAGCCAGGTAATAATAATTAAAGATTCATTTAATTCCTCTATGTTTGTTTTTATTTTTTTATGAATTGATTAACAGTTTATTTTTATGGTGTAGGTTTAAAAGTAAATTTCTGATATTCCTGCTCGAACCACTTGGGAACAATTAAGAACATACGTCTTTGTAACATGTATTTTAAAAGTTAGTTGGAAAAAGATGAATACGCATAGTGACACCACCCTCTTTTCAGATAAAATGAATATAATACATTATTATTACAACTACCTCATACAGATTGTAAATTTTATGTGTCGTTGTTAAATAATTCTCTTGTTACCATCTGAGGATTGCTTTTTAAGTTAAGATCATAAAGATATAGATAAGTATTATTTAATAAATTCACGTATATCAATAGGTACTCGTAGTTATTATAAAAACATTATTCTTTATTCCACGAATGAGTGCCTACATTACGTAGGTAACGTGATCTTTGTGTGTATTCGGCAAATACGCCTCGAATAAATAATTGGGACATTGCTTAGTAATCGATTCGATTACTCTGGTAACTTGGCATCTCTTACATCTATAAATACGATTTTTTGTCTAATAATTATCATATACTGTTTCATTGTTAGACACATACGTTTTCAAAATAATAGAGTTGAGATCATCAATAAACGTGTAAAGTACTCGTAAGTATGTATGGTAATGTATTACTATTAAATTTTTCATTTTTTATCATACATTTTGTATGTTAGTATTACATGACATACTCGTGAGGTCTTCGATATTTATTTATATAATTTATTTATGAGTTGCACCAACAAAGTGTACACCATCTCCTCCAATACACAGGCTTGACAATAAGGTGTGGTTTTTAAGATGGTAGAACCCTTTGTGGTTCGACTCCGGCGGCACCACCGCCACACCTATTTCTACCTAATAACAGCAGTGTTAGGCGCTGCTGTGTTCCGGTTTGAAGGGTGTGGTAAGGGAGACAGACTTTTCCGAGGCGTTCCAGCTTAGTCCTCAGGGGTAGCGGCGAATCTGTGGCCGACCTTAGGTAGGAATATCTAATCCTATCTCGGGTTGATTACAGATGTTCATGCGTCTGCTACTCTTATATAATAAAAAAAAAAGTAACAAATGTCACCTCAACTATAGGCACAAACATTACATTGACATAAACTTTTAACAATATTCCATGTATTAAACCTAACAAACAGTTTAAGTAGAAATGCAGAGCAAAAATAATTATAAATCATTCGTTAATTTAACTACAATAAGGATATAATATTAAAACAATGAAGAAAAAAATTAAAATTTAAAAACAATTCATTCAGATTATTAGACGTCTAAGTTTAATAATACCTTTTTTATACTACCTACATAGATTAGTAAATATTACTCGCTCCTAACAAAAAAATGTAATCTTTTGACAATTGTCACTGTCAATTTTTGTGTTTGAAAAATATTTAAAAAATTTAGTGTTTAGATCGTTTACAAATGGAATTATATTTCTTCGCACTTTTTCTTCGATTTCGTGTCTTAACTGCGCACGTCGGCATTATTCCACGTAAATTTCAACATGACAGCCATTAAACGGCTGACAGAATTGTCAGCTGTTGTCAGCTGCATTTTAATATTGGTACATTTAATATAACATTTGTACTAAATATACCACAACCGTTATTCCTATCCTTAGCCTTTTTAAAATAAACCCATCTCTAATTTATGTAACAAACGTCCCGTCCTCGGATTTAGCCATATGCGTCTTTTCCAGAACCTTCTAATCCTCGTAAATGTTACCTACATTCTTATTACTATACGAGCTGTGCCCCATGGGTTTCATCGCGTTTAAAAGTGTATTGGATGGATTTTCACTTTTTTGCACGGAACCCTTTACCGTCTACAATAAAGTAACCTTAGTATCTCTGTGTGCACTCATTATTTTTCTAAAATACCTTACCTTAGTTACTCCTCTCTCGAATAAGTCCCGTTTAAATTGATCCAGCCGTTTCGGAGATTATCCGCAACAAACACAGACAGACATTTTTTTTCATAAATTCCCTATAGGTATACTCGAGATTGGTAGAGAATGCCATCAAGCATTAAGTTTGCCCTTTTATAAATTTCTTCATAGAAGTGATGCAATACATTTTAATTAAAACACTTCATATGCATTTAGAAAAAGGGTTATTATGACATTACAAAAATACATTACATTTTTTCGTGTCATTTCAAGTGATTTCAAAAACCCTTTATATCTTTTACCAAAATACAATAGAACGTGGGTTTTTCGATTCAAATTAAGATTCAAATATTCAACGTAAATGGTCCACCGCTATTGTGGGACACGGCTTATTTAGGATTACCCTTCAAGCACAACCGAAAGGAGCCTTATTGCTTCCACAAGATGTTTTGCTTACCGGCGTTGTACCACGATATTGGATTCTAGATAACAATAGCCTTTCTACCGCTGTGATATCCAATTTAATAACAACAACCTTCTTCAACTACAGTTTGAAATTGGACTGTGTGTGGACATTTCTTGAAGCTCTAAGCGGGATTAAATGATTCGACGGAGAAATACGTCTGTGGAAAATAAAATGAAAATACCAAATTGTGTTTTTAAAAGGTTGTACACCTCTTACGTCTGCTATTAATTATCAATCTATCCAATGATTTGTCTATCTTAGATTAAATATGAAATCTATAATAACACTTACTAAATATCGATACTTGATAAGCATAAATTGGAGAGACTAATTATTAAATTCTTCGACCGTAGTACCGCCACACCTAACTCTACAAAATAACGCAGTGGTAAAAGCTGTAAATAAGGTATTGGTAAACGCTGTTGTATTCTGGTTTGAAAAGGGGAAGTCAAAAAGAATCACAATTCTACTTGAGACTTGGGACCGATTACAGCTGTTTAAAACTAAATAGATTGTATAATCGTTTATCTCTTAAATTTAATAAAAATACTTATATTTGAAACGCGTACGTGAACGATAGAAGCAGTAGCTTAGTGGTTGAAACTCGCCCTCTCAATCGGGGGGTCAGAGGGTTAAGCCCGATACATTCAACTTTGAGTGTTCAAAGTTGAGTGTCTCGGGCTTTTGTGAACTATGGTTTAGAACCTTGCCCTGCTGTGGGGCAGCAATAGGTTTAAATGTGGTAGAACCCTTTGTAGTTCGACTCCGGCGGCACCAGCGCCACACCTATTTCTGCCTAATAACAGCAGTGTTAGGCGCTGCTGTGTTTCGTTTTGAAGGGTGTGGTAAGGACGACATACTTTTCCGAGGCGTTCCAGCTAAGTCCTCAAGGGTAGCGGCGCATCTGTGGTCGACCTCAGGTAGGAATATCTAATCGTATCTGGGGTTGATTACAGATGTCCATAGGCGGCATTAGTCACTTACCTTCAGGTTGACTGCATGCTCGTCTGATACTCCTATATTATAGATAATTATAGTTCAAAAAACTAAAAAACACGCTTTTATGATAAAATCAACTAAAAAGTAGAAAATAATTTTCAATCTAAGAATCAATTAAGGAACAGTGGAATGTGGAAAAAGTGTGGGGTGCTTTTCGAACCTGATAAATGGAGCCCACACTTTTTCCACAATTATACTATTTACTGTTTCTTAATTGATTCTTAGATTGAAAATTATTTTCTACTTTTTAGTTGATTTTATCATAAAAGCGTGTTTTTTAGTTTTTTGAACTATAATTATTTATTAATTTTTAGTATTTCTCGTTGTAGCGACCACCATTATTCATCGTTTGTAAAAAAATCAAGTGTCTATCTATTACGATTTAAGAGATAAAGCCCAACGACAGACGAACAGACCGCAGAGGGTTTCGTTTTAACCTTTGAGTACGGAATCCTAAAAATCATTCTACAAGAGCGCATTATAGATATGTTTCAGAACATTTGAGTTATAGGGAAATAACATTATTGTTATCTAAACTAAAAATCACGATATAAAAGTTACGCCTATTGAAACTAAATAGCAATAATTATTTGCAATCTAAAGTTGCGATGGACTTTGCTGAAGGTGTTTGAAAAATCTCGCCTCGAAAATCTTTAATCCAGAGGATGTTGATAAGGACAACGGTACAAAACTATTAATGTTTAAAATATTGAATTGTCATCGGTCCTTAATAAGTATGCCAAATTTCGAGTTAATCCAACGTTTTGAAGGGGGTTAAAATCATGTTCAAAGATTCCGTTACATACTAACATACTAACATACTAACATACCATCATACCAACATACCAACATACATACGTCTGAAGCTAATAAAAGCGTGTTAAAAAAGAGGATGACGACGGCATGAACCATAGTAACTTAAATAAGTATTTCTATACTTATTTAACGGAACTATCCGGAGTAACTCCAGATGTTAAGTAATAAAGAATTGGAACTCGTTTCGTTTATCAAAGTCAGATAGGAAAGCTGCGGAGTGCGGCGACACATCCTTAAGAAGATGTCGGACGCTGATAAATTTATTCCTTTGGTAACAATTGAAAACCATATCTTGGATCTACGCTCAATTAAAATACACCCACCAGCCCCTTGCAAATTAACTTATCTACTTTAAAGCTAACAAAGGGCAGATTTAACTCTTCTATATATGTATATAAAAATGAATGTTTGTCCGTATGTCGAATCGTAAACTATGCATTTGATAATGTCATGATCTTTAGCAAAGTTGTTGTGCATGAGCCCACGAAGGTTTCTGAAGGCCCACTAATAAACGCGGTCGAGCCCGCGGGCTCTACTAGTTTTTTTATGAAATTTTACGTGGTCAGTGCTTCCCATGGACTTGTGACTAACTCCATATAGAACAGGTTCGACCTGAAGTCCACCACAGTAGCGTTGCTTCTTTTTGTTTTTTTCTCGAGGGGAAAACCTTCAAAAGGTACCCGACGACGTGGGAGCGAGGCCGGGTTATGTGGGATTTTTACCGCACTAAAACCCCCCCGGTGGCCGTCCTCAACGCTTTTTGGAGAACTCCGGGTACATCGGAACACAACTGGAGCCCTCCAAGCGCGATGCCCCGATCGGGCTCTACCCTGGGGGAGCAGTTTTCGCTCCTCCCACACCATGTAGTGTTTACGACGGTATGCGACCACACATACCGCCGTCCTTCCCGGGGTCGCTTCGAGCGGTTCGAGCTCCTTGCCGCTCTTACCGCCCGCAACCCCGGAAACCCCCTTTTAGTCGCCTCCTACGACAGGCAGGGGATACCGTAGCCCTATTCTAGTCCCGGAACTACAGGGACAGACAGTAGCTTTGCCTATCACGCAGCAAGTTTCAGATTCGGTCTCAGACAGTCAGGCAACTAAGAAATTCAGATTTTTGTTCTGGGTTTTTGGGTATTAGACTTTGTGTGTGTCCATGACACACAGGACGCAGGCAAAATCCGATTATGGGGCTGTGTACAGAAAGCGTTAATATTATTGTAATTTACTTCATTAAGGACGTAACATAATTATTATTAAAATATGTATGTCATGTAAACCTACTCAAACATATTGGTCTAAGATCCGAAGCTAAATCGAACTGGACCGAGCTGATAATAGAATGAAACTCATTTTATAATGAAATTAGTACATTGGGTAATACATTAAAAATGGGTTTGCTAAAAAAATCCTGGACAGGATAATTTTAATTATTTTTTGAAAAATTAAAATTTAATTAAAAATTAAATTTTGCAACATCAAGATAATAAGAAAATTCTATTATGAGTGAATGTTAAAAACATACAGAATGTGCAGGCTTTGGGTTGCCTATTATTTACGTGGACGAACTACTGGGTTGTCAGGTATAAACAGGTATTTCGCTGGCAACTACTTTCACTCATGATGATAATAGATAAAATTTTATATCAGTAGAAGCGCTGTTTTATTGTGAACACGTTGATATAGGGTTGTCTGCAAAATGAAAATTAATTTTTCAAAAAAAAAAAAATTATCCTGTCCAGGATTTTTTTAGCAAACCCATTTTTAATATATTACCCAATGTACTAATTTCGTTATAAAATGAGTTTCATTCTATTATCAGCTCGGTCCAGTTCGGATCTTCTACTATATTAATATACGGAGACAAATATACATATATTCTCGTACAATATATAAAGTTTGCTAATAGGTAGACATGCAATCCGAACATTACCATAATAAATGTTATTGGGAAATTCGGTGAGTTATGTAAATTGAGCTTACCGAAGTCCACATCATAATTTGGTTCACATTATTATGTGGGCACTTAGCGGGTTGCAAATAACATAGTTCACGCTAATTTACATTATTAGTTCCACTAAATCAGATATTTAGTACATATCTTCCTCTAACCGCGGGGATGTAGCAATCCTTCATGATTTCAGCGGGGATGTAGTAGTTGTGGCATTTTCACATACTTCGCGTTGTGAGAGTTTTTTTTTATTTTTATTTTTATTTATTAAAGATTAAATACACAGTTTATCAAGATACACAAAAATACAGTTCAAGTAGGTATACAGTCTTACTAAAATTATTCATAAGTAAGTTTAGTTGCAATATTACACTCTTTTATTAGCTATACGTTTTAATAGATAGGTTTGTATGATGTAATTTTTTGTGGTTGACTCCGTAGCCGCTTCTTGTAGACTACTTCTTATACCCACAGTGTAAAGCGCAACTGTTTTCTGGTTTGAAAAGTATTATAAAGGAGAGACATTTATACGAGCCATTGTAGGTATGTAATGTCCGATCTATTGTAGTTGAATGTTTCTTGGTAACTAGGTAAATCATTTAGGAATTTGAATGAATATTTGATGAATTGTTAAGATGTATGACGGTTACACCTCATCTCATGGAATAATTAACATAATTAGAAATGAGGCTTAATCCTTATATGTTTAACTGAGAAACAATGAATATTCATCGAAGATATTTATAAATCGTGATAATATATAGATTCCATTAAAACCAAAGTAATTTGTAATTCTCGTATCAAATACACGACATTGTCCCTTGGAATATAAAAAAACCTATCCTAGAATACTCGAGTACTAAATAATTTTGGTTCAGCCGTTAGTCAATTTTATTAAAATTGGTAGTCGGTTGTTCGAAATTATCTCGTAATTTATCTTAATTGCATCAAGAAACCAATTAAGCTTAGGAAGTATCTTTACTTTTAGATTAATATCAGCTGAGTAATTTAGGATGTTTTAAATTTCTTATTTCCCACTCACCCACGCACCCCCAAACCTCTTGACCTAGAACGGAGAATGGGTTCTTTCTACTTCGGTCGGGTTTCACAGTTATTCAAGAATAGATGTTGGAGTTATTCCAACATTTTAAATTAAAAGAATACTTAAATAAAAATAATTACCTACATTCCGTGTTCAAAGGATATGTCTCAAGCCATGTAAGTTACATACTGTGTACAATAAAATATACGATTAAGGATTGAAATAGACACTACTAGAATTTATTATCAGCTAAGAGTATGGATAAAAATCATTTATTATCATACAGATCATCTTATGAACCATCGACAAGCAGAGATTAACAAAATTGGAAAGCATCCATCTTAAAAAAACAGTTTTTAACAATATAAAAAGCTCTATAAAGAATCCAGCAATATTTTTCACATACGCGAAAATAATTTAATATTTAGTGCGTGTTCGTTGGTCCAAAAAAACATAATACTGCTTCCAGATTATCCCATACAATTCGGTAGGGGAAAAAGAAAGTTATATTTGATATCACGCCAATATCTAATATCGAGGAGCATTACTACGCAATATGGGTGTCATATAGTAGGGTTGTAGCTTGCCTCCGCAAGTGCGGAACTTCCGCTTAATATGTACGTCCGCCTCCACATCCATCTCTGCATATTTTAACAAAGTTATAACGGACATTTGGATATCTATAAGCACTTTGCTTGTGATTCCGCGAATTCATCTCAGCCAATATTAAATGACTGCGAACAAATTTACCATTTATTATCGTAGAGATTTAATATAACATTTTGTTACCAGGGTCAAGTTCCATGCATTTTTTTAGTGTAGCTGGTTGGATAAAACTTTAAGATATCGCCTGGAGGTAATAAAGCTGCGAAATAGTTCTTACAACAAAAAGTTTCTTATTGTTTACTTATAAATTATTTTTGTTTAAATAATTAATAGTTGATAGTTGATAATGATTTTTTTATGTATCCACCTCCGCCTTCGTCAAACTGTACCATCGCCTCCGCAAAAATGACCTCCATCACAAAAAAACTCTAAGTGTAGAGATATAACCTCCAGTCCTCCATGAATATTACTCCGATCACGGTTCACTGAGTATGAAATATTTATTTATTGTGCGATTTTCGAGCGGCTACAAATATAATGTCAGAAACATTTGTTTCCATAACGTAACCAATATTGTGTGGAAAAAATGTTGTTGACAGCATTTTATAAGCGAAATGAATTTGTATTTTTTCAATTATAGTGATTTTTCATGTGGTCATAGTTATCTTGAACTAATGATAACTATGTACCTAAAATACTTAACTGTTTATTTATTAATCAGGTCACAGTAGTAGCCCGGATAAAGTCAACTTGCCACAGCAACTCAAGCCTTTTTCGAGCTTCTTAAACACATATAATGTTTGTTTGTCACATAATATAATGTCAAACAAAAAAGGCATTAAATAAACCACTAGCATATCAAGATGCGCTCTCACGTCCGCCTTCCACAATCAACTCAACGCCATTTACATACTTCCTTGATATTTTGAAGGAAATAGCATCACTGCGTACTCTCAAATCAAATATATGTGTTTGTCGAAGTCAGCTTGCCCTTAACTTCTTTAAAATAATTTATAAACAGTATAAAGTTTTTAAATATGTTTTTCTTTATGCTCATATTATTTGTACAATGAATGAATGATCAATATTTGCAAAAAGTGAATTACTTAAATAATTAACGTTTTTCTAGACTTTATAAAATACTAGCTGACCCGGCAAACGTTGTGTATCACTTAGGGGTATGAAAAATAGATAGTAGCCGATTCTCAGACCTACTGAATATGCATATAAACTTTGGTGAAAATCGGTAAAGTCGTTTCGGAGGAGTACGGTAACTAACATAATGACACGAGAATTTTATACAATAAGATATTCAAATTGAACAATGAATTCTACTGAAAACACTTATATCATTTTAATTTATCTGAGAGATCAGATCATCGGAAATCATTAACAAATGTAATTATGAAATATGTGAGACAAATTATGAAATTTCGTGTGCGCATACTTGACTGTGCTTGATTAATGAAATGAAATCAATTAGCGAACACGACATTTATTAATTTCCCATCGCTGAACTTTATAGCGTGTATTTTATGATAATTTATTTATCTCACAACAAAATATAATTCAGCGAAATATATTTTTTACTCTTGCAATATACCTAAAAGGATTCTCTATGACATGATTGCCACAGAGACAATGACGAAAATAGTAACACCCACTTGTAACAGAAATCTAAATTGATCGATCATTAGATATACCAATGCTTGGTGTGATAAGAGAGACATACTTTTCCGAGGCGTTCCAGCTTAGTCCTCAGGGGTAGCGGCGCATCTGTGGCCGAGCTCAGGTAGGAATGACTAAACCTATCTGGGGTTGATCAGGTGGACTGCATGCTCGTCTTCTACTCCTATTTTAAAAAAAAAGCTTAGCCCGGGATTGAACATGGAACTCCGCGTGACGCAAATGGTCACGTCGTCTTGTCAAAAAGTTTATATTTTTGAACTAAATTATATACCTACAACCACTATACATATTATTAGTTCATGATTACATTTAAATTGATTTCTAATAATGATTTCGAGTGCAAGCAAGCCAAACAACATTTAAATTTACTTTGGATATTGAAATGTTATGAATTTATCATTACAGTTTCATATTTTTAACATATTATAACATATTTAGTTTATGATATATGAAAAAGGAGAAAATATTTATTATATTATGAGTAGGTATGGATAAACCAAGACAAATTATAAAATAAATATAGTTCAAAAAACTTTAGTTTTTTGAACTATATTTATTTTATTAATTTTTAGTATTTTTTGTTATAGCCACCATCACTATGCATTGTCTGTAAAAAAATCAAGTGTCTATCTATTACGGTTTAAGATATAAAGCCCTGTGACTCACGAACAAACAGCGGAGGGTTTCGTTTTATCCTTTGAGTACGGAATTCTAAAAATCATTCTACAAGATGGCATTATAGATATGTTTCATTTGAGTTATAGGGAAATAACATTATTATTTTTCAAAACTAAAAATCAATCTAGCAACTTTGCCTGAACTCTCCCTAAGGCGCCTCGAAAATCGTTAATCCTGAGGATGTTGATAAGGACAATGGTACAAAATTATTAAAATCGTGTATTGTCATCGGTTTTTGATCATTTTTCAAAATTTTGAATTAAACTGAACGTTCAAAGTGGATAGAAATCGGGTTCAAAGATTCCGTTACTGTTACGTACATACATACAACCCAAGCTAATAAAAGCGTGTGAAAATAGAATTGTTTACTATTTTAAAAAACGACGTTTGTATGTGCAATTAAAAACCAATTTGAGTTTTCAAAACTCTTAAGAACTTTTTTCTAATTCGCACTTGACTGTGGCCTAAACAAGATATGCCTCACAGATGAAGTTCTTACAATATAACCGTGATTTTGAAAATGTAATTCTTACATTAATATTGAAATCTATAAATTCTGCTAGTTAATCAAATCTGACGGACTTGACTTAACTTATTGATCTATGAGTGCCACTTGACATCCACCACTTAACCGTAACAAAAACAAAACGAAACGTGACTCTATTATGTTCACTTAACCTCAATGGCTCTAGAACAAAGACAAAGAGATAAAACCTTCTAAATGTGCGCCACAAGGAAATTCGTCGTTCAAAACTATCGTCAACTTCACTTGAGTGTTCCTCGAGTGTGCTGCCAAAGGATCGTACGATAAAGTCAGGAGTAATCAAGCAACTACTTAGTCACAAATTGAAGAGCAGTATGCGCATTTTTGGCTCTCTGTTGAATATTTGGATGAGTTTTCAACAGGTATTTTGTAGGTAATAGATAATAAAACTGACAGCAAATCAAGTTTTACCTACATGCGTGTTTGTTTGTACGAGTTAAACCGGGGAAGGCTGAAGAGGTTTTAACGGAATTTTGGACAAAAATGAAGGGCTTACAGAGCTAATTGTGTTTCCAAAAATATATTTTGTACCAATTTATTGCGAAATATAAAAAAAAAAACATAATTGGTTGGTTTGTAAGTAGATCAACTTTAAGCAACAGATTGATTATTTGACTAACATAACATCAAATTGTTTGCTTCCTCGGTTCCTCCTTCTACCAAATAAACAAAACAAAACCCTACGCTATTATGCTTACTTAATGTTAATAGCTGTTGAATAAAGCTGGAGAGATTAAACCTTTGTAATGTGCGTCACAAGGAAATTCGTCGCTCAAAACTATCGTCAACTTCACTCGAGTGTTACTCGAGTGTGCTGCCAAAGGATCGTACGATAAAGTCAGGAGTAATCAAGCAACTACTTAGTCACAAATTGAAGAGCAGTATGCGCACTTTTGGCTCTCTGTTGAATATTTGGATGAGTTTTCAACAGGTATTTTGTAGGTAATAGGTAATGAAACAGACAGCAAATCAAGTTTTACCTACATGCGTGTTTGTTTGTACGAGTTAAACCAGGGAAGGCTAAAGAGGTTTTAACGGAATTTTGGACAAAACTGAAGGGCTTACAGAGCTAATTGTGTTTCCAAAAATATATTTTGTACCAATTTATTGCGAAATATAAAAAAAAAATTGGTTGGTTTGTAAGTAGATCAACTATAAGCGACAGATAGATTATTTGACTGACATAACATCAAATTGTTTGCTTCCTCGGTACCTCCTTCTACCAAATAAACAAAACAAAACCCTACGCTATTATGCTTACTTAATGTTAATAGCTGTTGAATAAAGCTGGAGAGATTAAACCTTTGTAATGTGCGTCACAAGGAAATTCGTCGCTCAAAACTATCGTCAACTTCATTCGAGTGTTACTCGAGTGTGCTGCCAAAGGATCGTACAATAAAGTCAGGAGTAATCAAGCAACTAAGCATTATTCTGTTCCAAATTGAAGAGCATTAAGCGCACTTTTGGCCGTCTGTTGAATACGTAGGCAAGTTTCTCAACAGTCATTTAGTAAGTAGAGAATCTACTAATAAATCATAGGAGATAAATTATAATACAAATAAGTAGTTTTAGCCCTATGGTATGTATTTAGACATTTCATCCTAAGTCGTAGGTTCAAATCTGGATACATGAATCTCAAACTTTTGAAGTTGCAAGTACGTGTGAAATAAATCATCACTCGCTTTATCAATGATCGAAAATAATATTTGCTTATATTCGATGATAATCGGTACTTATATTTAATTTATCATATAGTTACGCCACACACATATTCGATACAGATCATATTTTAAGTGTAAAATTTAAGCTCTATTTAACATCGTCAAAGAGTTTAAATAACAATTTAAATTCTTAACGCATACATAAAGCGAACGAGATTTTTGAACATGTCTTGAAAAAACCTATTAAAGATCTCCAACATTATCTGAGCACGTACGAGACGGATTCTAGAGGGTTTCTACAATTTACTCCATCCGGCAAGAAGCCGAAATTGAAATGTCTCCTCAAATCAGTTCTCCGCTATAAACCGGCCCTCCAGTAGATCCCGAGGGATCAGTATAAACAGTATAAACGATGTCAATAGCTGGAACTATTTCAACCCTGTCCCAGTATAGGAATAGTATTCATATATACACTTTATGGCCCTGAGTTTAACACGTTTAAGATATTTGCTTTAATATTTAAATTTCAGTTTTTAAAGTTGTTCATTTAATTTACATTATTATGCTTATGACTTCTGATTTTAATAGAAAATTTGAATACAAAGTTCTGCCCACGACTCTCGCTATCACGTCACGTATCACAGAAACATAATAAAATCAAAATTACTTTCATTATACACAGCGATGTACACTTCAATTTTATTTAATTAGGACAAAGGCATCAAATCAAAATGTAATTTGGTCGTTTTACTTTTATTCTCGACCTTGTGTAATTTAATTTCCAAATAAATTATTCAAGTATACTTCATTAGAGTAAAATCTCGTCTTTCAATAAGTACGAAACAATAAAACAAACAGTGGAATAGTTTCGCATTTTCAGCACGTTTAGATTAATACATTTATGTCTCAGGTCGACTGAAATTTCCTGAAAATGTTTAGATATATTTACGTAAGGATATTTGAGTTAAGTGTAGCTATTTCCTTTGATACTTCATCACCTCGCAAATGTTTTGAGTAAGAACAAGACACATACCCCTGTAAAATTGTGTTTTAAAAAGGAACTGAAAAGATTTATAAGTACTTACGAGTAAATTTATACTCCAAAAGGCGGCATTTATTCAATTTTCGCTTTATCTTTAATGTATGATACGATGAAAATATATATAAGCAGGAAATTGTATACAAAAAGTGATTTGAGTAATACTTTCCACCTGAAAGTGAAGTTAATGTTTATCGATGGTATGTACTCGTATTAATGTATGCAAGTATGCATGTCTCATTTTTGTTATGCCCTGTAGTCCAAGCAGCTTAAAGAGTTCTTACATATTGGATGTCTGTAAATTCCTCGAATTTATGAGAATTTTTATAACAATTGATAGATATGTAGACGACTTATTAACATCATATAACGCAATTCGCAAATAAATACATTGCAATGAGCTCTCTCCCTTATATGAAATTGTCTTTACTACTTTTATGATAGAGTTATACTCTAACGACATGTTTAGGCTTCAAAACGTACTAAAGAAATGGGCTTAAGTACATGTTACTTGTACATAGGTACTACACTCGTAAAACTTTACAATCTTACCAGAGCAGCCGGATAATAAAACTAAAAGGTAACCCACGAATTACCGTTTTATCATAAAAAGTTAGATATCGCGTCAAGTTCAAAGTTATATTTACGAGTATCTATACAATTAAGTAATAAATAAGTGTTTATTTGTAATGTCAAAATACAGCTTTTTACTAATTGCCATTTATATTCATTACTTATAACTAAAAATACATAAAATTCCAAGTATAATCAGATTAACTCAGATACTCGTAGAAAATACCTACTTATAATTATAATATTGTCTCGATTTTAATCTATTTAATTATATAAAAGAATTAGCAATCCTATCATCTGGAGCTCCCATCTAGATTAGGGCTGCAAATCCGATTAATTGATTAGTGTAAGAAAAATCGCTTTTAAATGGTCTAGGGTTTGTAGAAGTTTGCCTCTAGCTTCAGCAATTTGAGTGATGGCAGGCATTTCTGTCTAAACGGGGTGACATAGACATTTATAATGAACAAACGGCTTAAAGATTAATGATAAAGGAACCACACAACTCTCTCAAGTGCTTGTTAACAATTTAACACATCTAATGCCTGTCATACACACTACGGTGCAACGGAAAGGTCTACCTCTTCAGGTATACCTGCGCAGGTACACCGGACTGTGTGTGGGAATAGACCAGTAGCATTACCATGAGTTGGCATAGAAACGCCACTATAGAAATGGTAAATAGAAAACTATTGTCATTTTGCTAGTGAATAACATAACTACTATCGTTACGGTATTTCTTGACAACGTCTGTCAAATTAATGACTCATGGGACCGAATTTGTATGGCAATAGATCATAATGACATTCGCTAGCGATTTGATTTCGATAGGTTTTTTACGTATCGAGTTACGTCACTACGGATTTTAGTTCTACGAGTAACCACCAGAGGCGCTGTACAATTTTTCATACATTTATTTTACGCAGTCGCTAGCGAGTAATACTTTTGTAAACTCATGGTAGTCCTACTGTGCAGGCAAACCTACGCACGTAAACTGTCCGGTAGACAGTAGCGTGTATGGCATAAGACTAAACACGGTAACACCAGGATTCAATAGTTCTAGCAGAGGTTACAGTAGTTCATCTTTGAATCCTGCATCAGAATTCTCCCACTTAATTTACACAAGAACCACGTATTTTAAAGGATGCCACGTAATTATTCAAGACCGAAGATATTTCAGACTTTGTGGAATGTTGAGAGCTTTTACCTACCCCTACATAATATTGATGACAAGGGAAGTTCGCTCTTAAAAACTGTCATTAACGGGGATTACTCGGCAAATAGGAATCAGAAAAGTTTTATTGGCAAAGTTATTGCTACGTAAGCTGACGATTATAAATATTTACCCTCCGAAACGCTTAACAGGAGAGTTTTAAAATACTCTTGATTATATTAAAGTGGGTATAACCTTGTAAAATCTTTTACCATTTTTAAAAGGCATAATGAAATTGTATTATTTTTGATATATAAAAATGGGCCTTAATTTACTACTACTGAACTATATAACTCTGTATGAATATAATAATCTATTGTAAGAGTGAAGCTTTTGAATCGAAATTAAAAATCATCGACTGATAATTTCAAAATTTCAGAAAAGAAAATAATGTGTACTATAAAGGTAGCGATGGCTTTTTTATAGTCCAATTTTTAAATAATTAAATAAAAAATGTCCCAGAAGCTTTTCTATAATTTCATGATAAAATGGCAGATCCATTTCGTATGCTCGAATACATTTGTGTTATAAAAACATAAACGCTCGCTTTCATCAATAGAAATATTTTCAGCCATTGTTAACTTAATACGCACTCGTATTTTCATGTTTCATTCATTTTTATTTATATAGAATATTTCTTACGAGCTTCTGAGAATGTAAGCGTTTGTAATTCATATATTTTCCTGCTGAGACATCCTTCATAATCTTGTTAGCTCCATGGAACCGTGGATCCAATGGTTCCATGGAATCTGGGTAAGAGGATTAAGTATAACACCCAGTAATAAACTTCCCTGTACATTACACTTACTTGGGGTAATTCGAAAATTGGTGTGCAAATCGGTGGCGGAATAAGAAATTTGTTGGACTAGAGAAGTACTCCGATGATACTAGTAATCTGGAATTGTAATCCGACCAAAAATGATTACATAATATAAGTAACACATCCGTATTAATATTTTTGGTATGACGCAACCAAGTAACGTAATTAGTCTTTCCATTAACAGCTTAGCCTTTATGCCTAGACCACTCGTAAGACAGACTTTGTCACCAATCTAGAGAGCATCGCAGTCAAGACACGTCACGCTACCGCATAACCAATTATATTGGAACCGTAATCAATCAAATAAACATACTTATCCGAGATGTTCCAACTTAATCCCCAGCTCGCATCTTATCTGAAAGAAGTATCTGAAAGAAGAAAGGGTGAAGATTTCCATAGACTGCATGCTCGTTTGCTGCTTCATAAATAAATAAATAAACGCTTTCTACACTCACAGCCCCACACTAGGTTTCACTGTGTCGTGGGTGCCATGGACACACACATAGACACACACATAGACACAAACACCTAGACCCAGACACAGATATCTTAATTCATCATTTAGATGTCTGTCTGACCGGGGATCAAACCCGGGACCCTCAGCGCGTCAGACCGATATGGTGATCGCTCCGCCACGCGAGTCGTTGCTTCATGAAATCTAAATGAAAATCAAATAGCTTGTCGTACTACAGGAGGCGCCGGATTGTACAAAGGAAGTTCTGTATAATTTTACAAGCCTACGTATGAACCGAGTGCGTAAAAACACTGACGGTATCTGCTTAGTATCCAGTGAAAATAATAAGACAATTTATTACTTCACATACTTACGCAACACTCCTAAATCGGTTCCCGGTTAAAAATTGCCGCGATCTATCAACTAGGGGTACTGAGCAAACATGATCGTTCATTGTCTTCTCTGAGAGTAACAAATTATACGTAAAAACAATACGTAAACCAATATGTACGAGTATTTTTAATGAGCACATTTTCCTACCAAATGGCAATCTATACAAATAAATACAATGGAAATGTCCGTTAATAATGTCAAAATAATAGAATTTTACTACATGTATATGAGATTATACTCGTATGTAGGTACGTTATTTATCTTAAATCATTATTTTATCATTCTTTATTTTTGTCCGTCCGTCCGACTGTCGGTCTGTCTGTTTGTTTGTCTCGGCTAATCTCCGAAACGGTTGGACCTATTTTGACGGGACTTTCACTGTCACTTAGCTAATCTTATAAGAAATAACTTAGGCTACTTCAATATTTTAGAATTAGGACCCCGCGATAAGAAAAAGTCCATGAAATTTCCCGAATATTTACGCTTTAAAACGGGGGTAAAACCGCGGGGCACAGCTCGTTATACATAAAACAACAATCACATTAAACGTAAACCAATTTATATTTGTTTTAACCGCTTGTTTTCAATTAATGTTTATATATTTATTTTAAATAAATGCTCTAATAAAAACAGTATATGAATGTCACTTGGCACAAGAGGCTGTCTAAAAACAGACCATTTCGTGTCCAACGTTTTCAATTTCATGTGACAATTTCAGTAGCAAATTGAATTAAAATGAAAAAGGCGTGCAATTTTTGCCGTCACAGTTTGCTATATTTCCGTGGAATTTAGTTTTCAACACACGAATGAAATTTACGGAAGTAGAGATCAGTTTAGAAACTATAACATATAGAAATGTTTAGGAATGTTTTTACATTCTCTAGCAATTTAAATTATTGTTACAACCAATGATCTTGAACTATATAGAAGTAATAGGTCGGCGGTAAGTTGTTTTGAAATAAATATCAAATTTTATTCCGAGTTGGTGTTACTGTACAGCGGGATAAGTTATAATATGAAAATCTTGACAATATCCTATCTATAGCCCTAATATGTATTTCATATCTTTTATGAATGATTTATACGACATTTATTATCTCAGTTAGAAATGACGTTAAACACGATCATTACACATATCGTGCACCATATATTATTATAGTACTCTCATCAATAACGGTCTGTATAAATAATAATGATTGAGATAGCTGCAGGATCCCTCGCTTATTAAAGTTGATATCCACTCTACATGTATTGTGAAAGGAAAACTTGCTCGTTATATATCCAATATATGTATTCGTGGTATTGTATAAAGCTGTATATACAATATCGGCAAAATAAAAAGCATTCATCGATGCGAGATTTATGTTATACGAGATTATCGTTTGCGAGTAAGTGTACGATTGGCAGTAATGCGTATCAAAATGACGTTACCCTTATTTATATGACATGTAATCTTAGAAACTAACAGACCAAATTTTATAGCTCGTTCACTGTTTTCCATTATTGTACACTTTATATAAGTATATTTATTTAGAATAATAGCTAGCAGGGTTTTAGTTTTATTTGGTTATATGGTGTATGAAACTTTGAAGATTTTATGAACATAATTAATTTTAAAAATCAATTGATCCATTATTTATCAAAGGTAAAAAACTCACAGAGACCAAAATGAAGGCTAACAAAAACTTGAAGAGTACAAATACCTTAGAAGTAGAAACACATGGTAAATGTCACCCAGTGGCAGAATAAACGCCTATGTCACAAAAATGTGTAACAACTAATAAAAACGTTATTTAAAAATAAGTTGATTTGATTTGATTATTGTAATGTATTTTTAGCATGAGAAGTGGAAAATTATTAAAAAAAATAAAAAAATAACAGAAAAGTTCATTTATTGAAAAATAACAATTTAAGTAAAGTTTAAATCAAATAAGAACTAAGTAAAATCGACACAAATAAATAACGAAAACAAATACTGCAAACTTCAAAGAAATTAAATAACAAGAAAAAAAGAATAATTGGAAACAAAAATGGCTTACATGACCTTAACAACGATCTGCACTGATTTTCCCAAACGTCCGTACAGTCCAGCGCTCACGAGCAAAATGCCCTTTTAATTCTGAGTACCCTCCTTATATAGCCCCTCGCCAGGTAGTTGATGACGTTGCATGCGAACTCCTTACACGGCCTCTCCTGACGTTGAGTCGTCCTCGACGCAAATCCCTTGAGTTCCGCTGGGACCTGCGGCCGCAGAGGTCGGTGGGCCGTCATCTACGTCGTCATCAAGCAAGGGCATGGATAGATTACTTGTAGGACCAGCCTCAATTGGTAAAGTCTCTTCTTCAATGCTAGTTTCATCTAAAACAAAGAAACCATTCCCCACAATTCATGGAAGAAAGTTAAAAACGTTAGACCTAACAGACCTATCAGAATATCTCCAGTCAATCAATTCATTCATCGTTCTTTCATTCTCATAAAAGTGAAACAAATAAAACAAATTGTATTCCTGTTTTTCATAAGGCCTTTATACTTCGATCTTGATAGTAGACTTCACGATGTTCAGTAACATAGTCCTGTAATATGGCCCCAGGCCCGTTCATACGAACGCATTCCACACGCAGACTATAGTCAAACGTGTGAAGCTTCCCGACAAGCAGACCACATTCATGCGAGTCGAGGCTTCCAAATACGCTGACCATCGTCACACGCATTAGGGCATCTCAACGTGCAGAGCGAATCATACAAGTGAGGAATACTAATCATCCATGATTCACCATAAAGGCTTACATAGGAACTCGTATAGCAAATATTCATCCGTGGTTCACCATAAGGGCTTACACAGGAACTCGTATAGCGAATATTCATCCGTGGTTCACCATAAGGGCTTACACAGGAACTCGTACAGCAAATATTCATCCGTGGTTCACCATAAGGGCTTACACAGGAACTCGTATAGCAAATATTCATCCGTGGTTCACCATAAGGGCTTACACAGGAACTCGTATAGCAAATATTCATCCGTGGTTCACCATAAGGGCTTACACAGGAACTCGTATAGCAAATATTCATCCGTGGTTCACCATAAGGGCTTACACAGGAACTCGTATAGCAAATATTCATCCGTGGTTCACCATAAAGGCTTACACAGGAATTCGTATAACTCAGACATATAAAATTCACTTACTCTCAAAAAATGCGGCACATGTCTCTGGGGTCCACTCACCCCGCCACGGCACCATAAACTGCGCAGCAGCTTGCGTGGTTTTCCCATAGTTGCCTCCAAGTAGGCGTAGAGTATAACGCCCACTAGGTAGGACCTCAACCACTTTATATGGACCACGCATACCGGAGTCAAGTTTACCTGAGGACTGAGAATACTTAATAACAAACACGAGGTCGTTAACATTATACTGTCGTGGTATGCACCGTCGCTGGTTAACCTGAACATCCTGTTTAGTTTGGTTACTTCGAAGAAGTTCGCGGGTCCTGCTCCTGGTGATTTCACGAAGAGCTTCTCGGTTAGGTGCCGAACCCTCAATTGCCACATCTCGTACTAATGCACGAATCGCGGGAGTTGTTGACTCCGTGCCTATAAGGAGATTCAAAGGAGACACTCGTGTAGTCTTCTGTCGAGTTATGTTAAGCACCAGTTGTAGTTTCCACAAAGTCTCCGACCATTGTAAGTTCTTGTGGTTAGTCTGAATGCGTAACATGTTTAGGACAGTACGCATGTACCTCTCCGCCTGACCATTCGCCTGGTGCATTTCCGGAGTAATATAGTGCAGGTTACAGCCCAGTTCATTGATCCACGTTACAAACTCATTGGACTCAAACATGCGTCCTTTGTCTGTGACCATGAGTTTAGGCACTCCGAATAAAGAAACAGCTTGAGTAATGACGCGCTTAAGTTCCGTGGAATCTTGACGACGAATGGGGTAAAGAAGTGTATACTTGGTAAAAGCGTCCACAATAAGAAGAATGAATTTGTAACCTTCTGATACTGGCAGAGGTCCCAAAGCATCAACATGAACTGTATCAAATGGGGTATCAGGTTTTTCCCACGAACTTATAATTTGCAAAGGAGCTCGAAGGACTCTTTTTTGAGAAATGCACACAAGGCAATGAGAGACATACTTGGAGACAAATCGCCTGAGACCAGGGAACCAAAAGTGTCGGAGAATGAGGTCAAGGGTTTTCTCAGCGTTAATGTGTTCATGTTCATCATGGAACACCCTCAAAAGACTAAGGCGGTGACCCTTTGGTATGTAACAGAGCAACCTTGTTTCCTGGCCTACCGGGACGTATTTGTAATACAGGATACCATTTAGTATCTTGTAACGATCGGGATCTAGCTTACCATCATGACATTTTTGAATAAGGTCTTGAGTTTCTTCATCAGCTGACTGAGCAATCTGAGCCCAGTTACGAGGTCTCGAAATTTGATTAACAAGAGCAGGATTGCGACTTAAATAGTCGGCATGAGGTAACATTATTCCCTTACGATACTCAATTGAAAAATTGAAATCTTGGAGATACATCCACCACCTCGCTACCCGGGGCAGAAGGTCCTTTTTACGTTCCGTGGATTTAAGTGCATTGCAGTCAGTAACAACTACGAATTTAAGGCCTATTAAGTAATGGCGAAAGTTTTGGAGTGCTTTAACGACAGCCAGAGTTTCCAACTCGTAGGAATGGTAATTACTTTCCGCGCCTTGAGTGGACCGACTAAAATACGCGACCACGTGTTTATTTGAGTCAGGGTGTACCTGTAGAAGGACGGCACCATATCCAATGCTGCTAGCGTCCGTATGAACTTCCGTAGGAAAGTCTGGGTTAAAGATTGTAAGAACCGGTTCGTTTGTTAATTCTTTAATTAGATTTAAACGAATGTTTTCACATTCGGAAGTCCAGTGAAACTTAACATTTTTATGAGTGAGAATAGCAATAGGGGCAGTCTTAGTTGCGTAATTTTTTATGTACTTCCTAAAGTAACCTGCAAGGCCCAACAGTTGTCGTACCTGCTTAACGTTTGCTGGCGGCAAGGTGTTAACTAGGGCTTCCACTTTACGAGGACTCGGCCTAACCTGACCCTGTCTTATAAGTCTACCTAAGTATTCGACTTCCGTAACTAGAAATGAACATTTGCCTAGATTAATGGAAAAACCCGCCATTGTAAGAGTCGTGAGTACCCGGCGCAATAGTTCAATTCCCTCACTTACAGAATTACTAAGAAGAAGTATGTCATCGACATAAACTAATACATTGCCTTCATTAATATGCGTGCGAAGGGTGTTATTAATAATTCGCTGATATACTACAGGAGAATTAGCTAAGCCATAAGGCATCTTGACATATTCGAAGTGTTCTTCTGGTGTCACGAACCCAGTCAAGTGAATAGACTCCTCTTTTAGGGGAATTTGGTGGAATCCCGTGGCCATATCGAGACAGCTGAAGAACTTGTAGCTGCCCAACATGTCGATATGGTCGTCGATTAATGGAAGAGGGTAGCGATCTTTGACGGTGATACGATTAAGTGCCCTAAAATCGACACAGAGTCTATCCGAACCATCACGTTTTCTTACGAGTATGATTGGACTTGCATATTCCGAGTTAGAGCGCCTAATAACTCCTTTCTCTAAGAGATCTTGAGTTATCTCGCGGACTTTAAGTTTTTCAGAATACGAGAGCCTATACGGTTTGTAAACGACAGGAGTTGAATTGGTAAGTCTTATCTCCATTTCTCCTGTTCGAACTGTGGTTGCAGCAGTTCCCGATATCAAAAATTGAGAGAATTCATTTATAACAGACCTAAGACTTTCCAACTCAGCGCCTTGTAAAGGTGTATTTAATTTAAACTGGTCGACTAATTCAACAACGTTAGCCGCCCTATTAACTTTATCAGAACGCGTGATGTATTGTTTATCTTTAGTGCGAATATAAGTAATTCCATCACGGTTCAACACATCAGTTCCGATTATGATGGGCACGTTCATAAAAGACGGTGGAACAACTATTAAATCTACTTCAATTGAGATGTCACTAAACTCTATTGTAAGAGTAACGTAAGACGTTGCGACTACTTCCCGATCACTAAGGCCCTTCAAAACGCAGTGCCTTGGCTTAGGCTGACACGTAAAATGTTTTAAAATGCCTGAAGAAATGAGAGACACATCGAGAGCTCCACTATCAATAAGAACATCTACTGGAATACCATCTATGATTGCTGAAGTTATGTCATTACTGGGTGAAATACCGGATTGGTAAGCACAAAGGTTGACATTGCGTTGATTACGTTGCTCGGACTTAGCTTTGATGAAGCATTTATTCTCAGTGTGTCCTGACTTCTTGCAAAATGTACAAGTATTACTTGAAGACGGCTGCACATTGGAAGTTGTCTCAGAAGGTATATGTGGCGGACGACTATTAGACATGTTGGATTTGGGTTGTCTACAGTTGCGACTGACATGACCGAATCGATTACAATTATAGCATTTAGGAACTGAAGCGCCAGGTGGTTTTGTTACATAACTATGTCTTTTATGTTCAACTACCCTATCCCGTTTTCCTGCTAAAGGCTTTGTGTAAATCGAAAGGAATGAAACGATAGTGTCGGGAGCCAGGTTAGCGTTGGCGGCCGCAGCGCGCACTTGTGCATTATCTATACCGCGTATCACTATAAGAGTTCTTAAATCATCACTTATCCCCCGAACTATCTTCAAACGCAATAGCGTACAACGAGCGTATTCAGCATAACTAGGGTACTTATCCGAAGTTTTATTCATTGCGTCAAACAAAATATTGGCATAGTCCAATTTACCAGGACAAAGAGGTATGAACTCGCGTTTAAAATTAGACCAAGTACGATCATTTGACACCCATTCACCTAACCACACCCTAGCGTCTCCCTTCAGACATGACGCTACACGCGACAAGCATTCGTGATCGTTCCATCCATTAGTTTCCCTGGCGCGATCCACCTCTTCACACCATGCTTCGATGCTATTAATTGATGGGTCGAAGTTGGAAACATAATAATGTTGCGACCTTGAAGGTTGCATTGTTTTAATTGCTTGCATCAAAGCATTAGCGAGGGTAGATGCCTCAGAGCAAGGAGTACTAGATTCCACGGATTGCTGTCGCGGCGCAACATTATCAGATATAGGAGTCGTAACTGTGGGTTGAACACTGATTTCATGAGCAGCTTGTGCTTTATCTTTAAGTGAACGCGTTTCGACAGGTGAAACATTCCGCGACCGTGACCTTAAACTAACGCGATGGTCACTGCGAGAACGACTACGCGACTCACGCCTAACCTGGGTACGCAACCGGTGTACTTCAGTATTGTGAGAATCAAGTCGATCTCGGACACGTAAGCCATTTCGTGAAGAATGACGCCTATTGCTCGAATCGTTCGGCCTATCACTACTAGAATTGCGTGATCTTCGTGAGGCAGGTCGAGCCCGACTGCGCGAATCGTCCACAAGATCACGCCTCCGTGGACTAGGAGTTCTCGTACGTCTCATTATAACCGTAGAAATGAACAACAAAACACACAAAATATCAAAAAAATGAAGCAAGCAGTAATTGCAACAAGACAAATTCAATTTCAAAAGTTAACGGTCTTTCAGGCGTTATTGTGAGCTTATGAGTCCTTTATCCCACTTCTGATTTTAGCATGAGAAGTGGAAAATTATTAAAAAAAATAAAAAAATAACAGAAAAGTTCATTTATTGAAAAATAACAATTTAAGTAAAGTTTAAATCAAATAAGAACTAAGTAAAATCGACACAAATAAATAACGAAAACAAATACTGCAAACTTCAAAGAAATTAAATAACAAGAAAAAAAGAATAATTGGAAACAAAAATGGCTTACATGACCTTAACAACGATCTGCACTGATTTTCCCAAACGTCCGTACAGTCCAGCGCTCACGAGCAAAATGCCCTTTTAATTCTGAGTACCCTCCTTATATAGCCCCTCGCCAGGTAGTTGATGACGTTGCATGCGAACTCCTTACAGTATTGTAATTTTTCGTGTGATTCATTTCATATTATGTGTACTACGCGCTAAATTATTTTGTAATTGTAATTCTCGTAGCAGTTGTAGCGTTTGACCTCGTAGCGCTTATTACTAGTATGCTAGAAAGTATTACTCGCATTCGAGAATCTTGTATTGTGTAAACCGGGCATAAGAGTTGGATAATAAAGCAGTTAAGAGTAATTATCGGATAGACACAACTCGATAGACAATAAGAACAATATTTATTGAAAGGAATTGACGTAATAGATTTGTCCAATAGATAGGCAACGAAATACAATGTGTGATCATCATAGATGAGTATGAAACAGTTAAGTAGAATTCTAGGTATGACTGAAACATGCATGTTGCCGTATTATCTTCGGAAGTACTAGGTAATAAGTCCATTGAAGAAACATTTTCTTTAGAATATTTTTATCATCATCATGATTATCTTCTTGAGGTTCAATCCGTAATCTTACCGATGTTTATCACAACGCTGTAATCCTACATTTATTTATGAATATTGGATCCACGTTTCGGATATAAAAGAATTTTGTTCAAAAAATAAACTTAAATTAGTATTAAAATTTTAGTACCAACTTTCTTATTTTTTATCGTAGGAAAAGCATCTCTCTCTCTCTCTCATCTCCATAATGTCCATAACATCAAAACTCTTGAAAAAATTGTTGGTTATGAACTTAAAAGACCTTTATAAGTTCTTAGATAAACCTAAAGGAAATTATTGGATATTAACAGAAAAGTGACTTAAAAACCGGCCAAGTGCGAGTAGAACGCGAAATATGAAGTAGATTTGTACTGTAAGTATTTATCAAGATCAAATTGATTTTATTTAAAAAATTGAAAAAAGATCTTTTATACAGGCCATCTTATTTTGAAACATAGTTGCAATATTTCCACTTGCAATAATTCGCTATTAAGTAATAGTCTTTTCGATTAAGTGTGTTTTGTTTTAGTGTAATTTGGCTTAATCCCAATTCGTACCTACTCGAGCATGGTTGCGTGGTTCATTGACATGGACGGCAGTGGTTGATCGCTGCCAATGTCAACATTAGCTCACAAACAGGCTGGCCGACTAGACCAACTAATACCTCGCGTTTGTACCTGTATATTTGATCAGTAAACTAATACGTACAGGCAATATAGGGTAATTAGAATTCATATTATTGCTTCTATATTGCCTATATATAGAACCTAAATTACCCTATATTAACTTTAACGTTTACTGCCGTTTAAGCTATCATGGCACGACTACCAGCACTGGGATTTCCGATAAGAGATTTTTTATACCATAGGAGTAGCAGACGTAGGTACAGGCTCGTCTGCTCGTCCACCTGATGGTAAGTGACACTGTTGCATATGACGCAGAAATAGAATAGGTTCCCGCGGGAATCGAACCATATAAGGTTCTACCTTCAAAAGTCAGTGGCTTTTTTGTGTAGACCTAACAAATAAGCATCCACCCCACCTGCTGATAAGTAATGTTAGGTATAGTACGCGCCAAACTGTTATTCCGCGGACCCATAACGATTAAGTGTTGTCTAAAAGCAAAAATAAATGTCGGAGGCCTTCAAAGTTTAACCATATATTTATCATATAGTATAACTATATCCCTTGTATGTTTAAACACAAACACTGACAAATTATATCATTAGTTGTCCAGCCGCCAATTTAGTAGTGCGCTAAGGAAAATCTCTAAATATTGGTATACTGCAGAAGCCGAATATAACAAGCGAATCCTAAACAAACAGATGCCGTAAATAATCTACTTACGTGGTAGGACGGCGTTCGATAGATTACGGATGGCCGTAAATACCAGAGTACCCGGTAATTAGGCGATACTTGCGCAGATAAATATTAATTAAATGTCCACTTATTTTAATTAAGCCATATATCCACTACAAGATGTCGCTGACAGCTATCGGCGTTGGTTATTTATACGCTTCATTAAATTCAACGTTTTACTGCATATTGCGTTGTATTCACACATAACCGCGCCTTGTCTGAAATAGACTATTGAAAAGTACGTCTAACTCGCCAGACGTAATACTTAGGCCGTTATTTCTGCCCAATTTATTTTAATAAACATTTTTACTCCGACAAGGTGGACAAATTAAGGTGGAGAGAACTCTTTATGGTTCTGCTGCTATAGCAATACCGCCATATCCATGTATATCTGTATTATAGAAGATATCAAGTGCTGGTGTTAAACTGGTGGTGGGTGGTAAAGCAAACGCTTAAACAATTAAATGAGAGGTCCTGTCTTCGATAAGATTCAAGGGTAGCAATGTATCTACGACCAATTATAATAAACATTTCAATCCTCTTTGGTTATTTTTTCTATTAGCGGCAAAGCAATTTACCATGAGGTGGATTGCATGCTCGTTTCGTACACCAATTTCATATGTCAACGATGTATCGGACTATGTGCGGTACCTATAGTTCCCAATTTCACAGGATTGAATAATTTGCGTTTGACTAATCCTGATCAAATGCGGACAGCACGCATGTGGACTCGATTTGTAAGCGGCTTAGTAAGTTGTAGTGCTCGTGACAGCCACTTTGATAGGAGAATAATCCTTTAGCTTTAGCTTTGCATTTCCAATTCGGTTCATATGTGAACCCTCGTTTGAACAAGCATATTAAAATTATTGCCAATAAATAAAATAAAACCATCAGAACAGTAATAAAATGGCAATATTTGTGAGATTCGATGTTATGGCAAAACCTTTTCGTTTTAATATCATAGTGAAACAATTTAATATTACTGGAATTTAATAAAATTGAAAATACTTCGATGATGAAATATTTTATTTGTTTGAACAATTTCAATGTACATACTGTAATATCACAGACCTTAGATTTTCCTTTTATACTTATATCTCAATCGTTTCCGTCGAAGCTTTTTATTTGCATTAGATTCCATTTCAGGTAACCACAGACAAACGACAGAAATAGACTCCTAAAACAATGTTATAATATAATTTATTGCTTTAATTATGTTGTCAGTGCCAACCAAAGCGCAAGCTGAGCCAATAAGCGTGTTCTCCCCGCACGTTGTGACGAGTTCAGAGATTTATTACCTAATGTGCTAAATGTAACTTTTCACGTAATTACATTTTTATTCGTTTTCAATTTTGAGTTTCCACGGAATATCTGCGTCGCAAATCGCTATGGTTGTTTAGTTGTAACCATAAATGGATATTAAAAATGTACATTTTAAGTTACACAATTTGTATTGAATACAAAATACATAATGTTTTATCCTTATTGAATAAAGATTTTGTTTTTTTTCTTCTTTAGAAGTCTATAACATTACATCTCCTGTGTTATTTGCACATGTTTACTCTATCAGTGTTTTATCAGCAAACATCTATATACAAACAGAGAAATACATCCCTATCTATTCGTCTCATATGTATGTTTTACTCCAGGTATCCAGATGCGACCATGTTGGACGAGCCGCTACCAACGACGTCCGCTGTCAACTGGACCACGTCGTACGGCAGCGAGCAGCAAAACATCTACGTCACCTTCTATGATGTGGCTAACGATGTATACATCAACGACACCCAAAATGTTACGGAAGTAAGTTATCTATCTATATAATACCTTTAAACGAGCAATTCTTGTATATATACCAACGATCTCGGAAACGGCTCCAACGATTTTCTTGAAATTTTGTATTTAGGGGGTTTCGGGAGGGTTAAATCGATCAAGCTAGGTTTTATTTTCAGAAAATGTCGTTTACAAAAAACATATACGGTCGAATTGAGAAACCTAATCCTTTTTTGAAGTCGGTTAAAAAACAACGAGCACAGCTCGGTCATCCAGGTACTAAATCTAATATGACATTTTAAATATGAATCTGCTTCCTTCACTGAGCTGATCACAGATGTATTGCCCCTCTTGAGGATTAAGATGGTCGCTTCATATGTTAGTCAACCGGAATCCACACCCTTCACCGAAACTCGAGAACTGCTTGGTGCTAGAAATAAGTGTGGATGTGACTCCTCCGCGCTGAAACTTTAAATCCACCTTCGAGAATATAAATAGTATCTCAATCATAAATATCCTTGAAAAGGTCCAATAAGAAAAATATTGTCTTCATATAATACGCTAGAGCTTTCTTAGAAATGCGCCTTTGTATTGAAGATATCGCTCTCCTCATTAAATCTTTTCTACTTGTATCTCCCATAACAAGTTGTCTGGAAGAAACTGACGTTGCAGCAAACGTCTTTTGTTTTGTACTTATTTGTTGTACGTATCTCTTTATCGTATGTATTCCTATAAGCCATTAAAATAAATCATTCAGTATACATTGTAATACACTGTATCTTCCTAGGCATCTTACTTTACTAAGATCTTTTCTTTGAAACAAATTTTGCAATATTTAAAGTAATTTCAAAATGAACAACAGTTTTAAATTACATATAATTATTTTTATTATTAATAAATAGAAGATTGCAATTTTTCCTATTATTTTAAACCTTACATATTATAACTAGCAAAAGACTTAATTTATTTATTTTAGTATTTTACTGTACACTAGCTGACACGGCAAACGTTGTGTTGCCATATAAATAAAAAAAATGTTAAGGCTGAACAACCCTTATCACTTACGGGTTTGAAAAATAGATAGAATATTTGAAACTGCGATGGTAGCGAAGTCTGTCAAATCCAATGTGAAACATTCCAAAATCAACAACTACTTACGAATTAAATATTAATTAATAAACCTTTTCCCACTTAAGACTAAATTGTGAATCTAAACCATTCTCTAGTCCCCTTGAACACACACAAAAAATTTCATCAGAATCAGTAGTTTAGGAGAAGTTCAGTGACATACACACGCACATAAGAAATATATATATAAAGATATAATAGGGATTGAAGATCACTTCCAATATTTAAATTGTCCTTAATTGCTTTTGGATATAACCAAAGGCCGCAGTTACTCGTTTAATTGTTAAATGAAAGCTTCTGTAAATAAATTTTATTACCCTTCCATTTTAACTTTACATTTAACAATTTGAGTTAGGGAAAATGAGAATTGATGAGTTGTTTGAATACATTTACTTCGATGAATTATGCGAATGTTATTAATTTGGTATTACTGTTTTCAAACCTTTCTAAGGTTTACATTAAATTAAACCCTCTGTTAGAAATACACACATATGCTAATTAAAACGAAGGTACTTTAATCTTTTATTTTAATTAAAATGTCACTTTAACTTTTAGATCATAATCGATCAACAAAGTTATGTCAGACTATGTCAGAACTTGAGTAGATAACCGCTAATGGAGAAATATATTGCGCATTTTCGCGCTTCGGAAGGCACGTTAACCACGTTAGGCACCACGAAGGCACGTTAACTTCAGTGGTTATTATACAAGTAGTTTAACCTTGTGGGAGTCCTAATAGGTGGTTTTAACGGTCGGCTACTAATCCGAACCTACCTCTACAAATTCAGAAGTGTGGTGGTGTAATCTCCAGGCCTCACCCAATCGCAGTGAGGAAATAAGATCTAATGAAAATTGCAGTCTTAAGTAACGTGCAGTTTTTTAGTAGTTCTAAGTTTATTAAAATAAAATAATATCCGAGCGGTAACTACCATATTAATCTGAGCACAGGTGTTTCCGCTAACTAGAGGAAACCTGCACTTTATTTCACGTCAGTCCAGTAGCATTCCCTGAAGCACGTTGTATAACGGATATGAATAATCATGAAATTAAAAAAGAAATAGCTTAACGACCCCCTTGGCTTCTGTTCTATATAGAGTTGATTACAGATTTCCAAGGGAGGCAATGACCACTTACTTAATTGTAACTTAAGTTTGAAAAATTACACAATTGCGGTAGTGAGTGTGGTCTCTGCACTCACACGAAGCAATCCAATTAACTCCTCAGAGGTAGCAACGCAATTTGCAATCTCGGATAAGTCTTAATTGACTCTATATGGGATTATTTCAAATGTCCATGGACAACTTAATTTTTAGCTACTTACCATCATCTTTTACTAAGGTTACTTATGTTTGGTAATGCAATATAATATAAAATAATGCAATTTTATATAGGAATTAAATACTTTTATTTTTTCAGCCATACCAATCGTTCATCTTGCCGTGGTGGCGGCAAGTGTTATGGACGGTGCTGTTCGCCGGGATGGTGGTGGTCGCCACCGTCGGCAACCTCGTCGTCATATGGATAGTTCTTGCGAACAAGCGAATGAGAAGCGTCACCAATTACTTTTTAGGTACGTACCTACATATCATCCGCTACACATCAAAATTCAGTATAAGTATAATAGCAAATACAGTCAAAACCATAAGAAACACGGTTTATTTGCTTTGTAGCTATTCGCGAGCTTTTGTGACATCAATAGTCAAGCGCTCCCTCTATCCATTACCTTTTATCGTGTAGATTGCCATGCTCTAAAAACGCTTCACTGCTTTATTACGAGCCTGGATACTAAAAAGAATCACTTTCATAAAGATTGAAAAATGCAAGAGACTGGTTTAGTTAACATACACTATGAAAACAATAAAAGAAAAGTCTATGTTTATTAGACGGTACATTCTATCTTTTTCTATATATTTACTAACTATTTGAATAATCGACGATAAAGGCTTTAGGAACATAGATATAATACTGAGATATAAAATATACTAAGCATGTATCTTCAAATAAAGAAACCATTTTGAGCATAAATGCTTAGTGGGCATGGTGACAATGCGAAATTGGCCTTTCGTTTCTAAGCGAAAATAATAATCATAACTTTTGAGAACAAGGCTCAAAAACATTTTAGACATTGAAAGTTTGCTCAGAATACCTAATAGTTTTAGAAGAAATTTTAAATTGATCACATGCTATCACGTCCAATATGGGAGCATCGTTGAATGATGAAATGATGCTTTACATTATAGCCTGAAAAAAAAAGATCCTCAAATTTTAACACGTATGGCTTATTTCACACTCAATACCCCTTATTTTGTTGAACCAGTCTCCCGTGAAATAGGAGTATTACACGAAAATACCAGACAGCCATAATAAAGTGCTTTACTGTTAGAAAGTTGTATTTGAAATTGATTGTTTATAGCATTTGCCCTTCAATATGTTATTAGATACATATGTTTATGTGAAAAAGCTATAAATACAATTTAGTCAATTACAAATCACATTTTTACAAATGTCATCAATTTACAAAGCAAATAGGTTTAGGAATTACGCTGTCATATTTCAAGTTATCTTGTAAAACGGTTCAATGTAAAAGTCTATGGTATAATAAGAACCGGATAAAACTAAGATGAAGATAACAAATGTCCAGTAAGTAAGAACTATGAAACTTGCTTCGAAAGTTTCAACATTTTCTCAGCGGAATTCTACTGCGAACAGTTCTTCGAGCTTGCAGACAGTAAGCAAAATAAAATACGCCAAGAAATGAAAAATCTCAACATGAAAAGTTTATCGGGTCCCGTAGAAAGAAAGATACTTCTTCTTCATCGTTTTCTTCATTAATGAAGCTCTTGTCCATTCTGATAAACTGATAATGTTACGGGCTGCCTCTACGTCACACAGCCTTCGGCTGATCTGAGGCTGAGTGACCACTAGATCTTCACCCGTCTGCTTTGCCCGCCTCAATCAGGTTTTCAAGGTTTTCTGGCCCTCTACGTGCTGTACTAGCTGTTTAGTTATTGTAAAAAATATTTAAATTTTAAACACGTTTAATAGGTTCTTAACTATAATACATACTAAGTATTGAAAATAGGGCAGTAATGGATTGTAAATACGAGTGTACTACTCGTATTTACTATCCATTCCACTCCACTATTTTCTTAATTATTATTAAAATATTTCTCATAATCTTTAATTTATTATTACATTTACTACAAAATTACGACTTCTACTCTCTTCTACAATCGTATTACATTTTGGTATTAAGATATTTTCACATTTCATTGTCTGTCTACGTGACTATAATAAAATTTGTCAAGAGAATGCTCTTTGGCACTGACTATTCTTTCACTAGACTTGTTTGAATTACTCTTCCGAAAAATAATTCGTATTGTATTTTTCTTTTTTATTTTGTTCGCAGTGAATCTCTCCGTAGCTGACGCGATGGTATCCACGCTAAACGTGACCTTTAACTTCACATACATGCTGTATTCGGATTGGCCCTTTGGTCACTTCTACTGCAAGTTCTGTCAGTTCATCGCAGTGCTCAGTATATCTGCGTCTGTGTTTACCCTCATGGCTATCAGTATAGATCGGTGAGTATACTTTCGTTAAGTCAACTTTGTTAAATGCAATAAAAAAAAGAAAGTGAATTTCCATATCGTCGGCGACGTATGAAAAAATGGTTGACACGGACATTTTAATAAAAAATCAGCCTATGTTTTTTTTTATTATGTTGGTAATTATAATTTATTCTACTTCATATTTGTATAAGAAATTAGCTGAAAATCATACGCAACATAAACATACGCAACGAAAACGTAACGAAAGTTATACCTAGTGGATTCAGATTCAGACTTCAAAATCCATTTTTCATAGTGCCACTAAAGGTCTAATTGCTAAATATTAGTCTACTACCTAAATTCTTCGTCTTAAATAATTACTAAATTAAAGGATATTTAATTTGTAATGCATAGTTGTATTATGCCTACTAATTCGCACTTGGCCAGCGCGGTGGACTATGGCCTAATCCTTCTCATTCTGAGAGGTCCCAGCTGTGGGACAGTAATGGGTTGACGATGATGATGATGAGTTATATTATACAAAATGACGCTTCATTAGCATTAACAATACTATTAACATACTAACCTAAATTCAATTATTGAAAGTGCTTACTGTCGACAGGCAATTTCTATTAGAACCGTAGGCTGCTCTCTAGGCAGCGCACATCTCTATTGAAAATCGATTCCTTAACGTTATCCGAGACCGCACTACGGCTATTTCCCACAAGTGTGCAACAAGATATAGAAATTTTATGGACTTCCAACAAATTGCTTCCTCGAGAGCATATTGAAACTCGATTGACTCAATACAACTTTAGAGTGAAATCAATTGTAAAATAAAATACCAGCAGTCTTAAGGTTTCGCGTATTCTGGTGGAAATACCTATTCATGTATGTTATGTTACGTAGGTAATGTGCAACAAGTTGTTCTAAAGATCTAAAGATAAACGTATTCACAAAATATAATTTACATTGCAATTCTTTCTTAAAAAAACACTAAATAGAGTAACGGAAATAAGATTAATTATGTTCATTTTTCATTTATTGAAATATGTTTCGTAATTTTATACTAGTGTAGGACTTAACTGTAGGGGTTAAAAAGAAAATAATTAATATATTGAACAAACATGGTCCAACAGCTGTGTTGAGACCGCAATACGCCATATAGTTTCATGAAAGCTAATTAAATTTACTTCGGTATGTCGAACTGTTTTATAATTTTTGTTTTTCAAAAATCTTTTATTTAATATATGAAATGTCTACTATACTGTCCTAAAATATGAATTTTAAAATTGCACATGAAATTTCAATGTTGTTTTTTCGTAAAAATTTAAACTTTAAATTGAAAATGTTTTGTTACAAAGTATATAATAAGCCGTAAGAAATATAAATATTTAACAGGGTGAAATCAGTGATATAAAAACGGATTTCCATATTATTAAATAAGAAAACGTCATATTTTTATATGAAAAATAGTGTTCATAAACAATTGTTAACTATACCAGTACCTACCACAAAAATATGATACGAAATGAACGAAATACAATGAAATATTTCCAAAGTATTTTCGATCTTACAAAATACGTTGCCACACTATTATTGAAATCGAATATAAATATTTAGTTATAGGTACATTTATTCCGGACTAGATGGGGTAGAACACCTGAGTCTTTTGTGTACAATAGGTACAAACTCAGAATACCTTGACAGTTATAAATTGAACCGTACATTAAGTAAGGTATGTAGAACTTCAAGTAAAATAGATTGAAGACAAAGTTTCTGCCAATCTGACGATGAAAATATTTAATCGTCTCTCAGTAGTTTGTGACCTTTAGCTAAACATAGAATTCTTAGAAGAAAATGTATTTAATAGAACTTAGTAGCAAATAATAAATACTGCTATTTATAACGAAAACAAAATGCAGTTCTGATGTAGATAAGTAATAAAAACCCATGTACGGGTTCCAGAAATATAGTTATTATTTATTTCAGGTATGTCGCCATTATGAGCCCGCTTCGGCCTAGACTAGGCAAGCGAGCGACTTTGGGAATAGCTGCAGCTATCTGGGCCGGCAGCTCCATCATTAGTAGCCCGAATATCATATATTTTACCACGGACACCGATGTGCAACCTGACGGAACCACCAGGTAACTACAACTATAACTTGTAGCTGTAAACCAGTATCATGATTAGGTATATTATATACGCACTTGGCCAGCGCGGTGGATGTGGATATGGCCCAATCCTTCTTACTCTGAGAAGAGGCCCGTGCCCAGCAGTGGGACAGTGATGATGATAATGGTTATAGAGCATTGCCTAGTTCGTCTACGGCGGGATGACCAAACTTCAACGATTGCACGTAACATCAGGTTGGCAATAAGTATGCTCCTTTACCACTTTTATTTTAAATTACAAAAATGTACTATGATATTGAATACGTGTAGCTTTTCACTTAACAACGTTAAAAAGGTACTCATTACAAATGAAAAATTCTATAATTTATACAGAAAGCCAGTTAATTAACAGCGGAGCGGCATAAAGTGATTAGGTTAGACTGCTGTTCTATGCACTGACGTTTGTGGTGTGCCTACCGTGCATTTACTAGGTCTTAAATAGTCAGCTATGCAACGCTGTCCGGGGATTTATTCTGTCTGCTAACAGAATAAGCTTACGAGCGATTTAATTCAATGTTGGACAAGTTTATTTCTACGACTACTTTATTAAACATTACATTCATGCTTTATTTTATGAATGGATACGTATATTTTACTTGTACAGTTAAGATTTTACTTATCATCAGTCACTGAACTGTAAGTAACATTCTAATCGCCTGAAATTTATAGTAGGAAAGAATGTTTTAGGAACTGAAAGCATAAACTTTATAATTCTGTAAGCCCTTAAGTAAAGTACATGGCTATCGACAGATATAAAGCGAAATGCCTACAGTCAAACAAATAAGCTTTATTTCAATTCGCTTTTCAACACAAAACTCAAATAAAAGCCTGACTTCAGCGCCCTGGGAACAATTTTAATTTTATAACGTAGCGGCTCATACTGATACGCTCACAACGCTCGAGAGAGTTATTTCTGGAATGATTTGTATTTTTATTAAAATGTCTCTTGTTATCACGCTCATCGAATTTTATCACAATGATTCATGTTTAAATATCTTTGTTTTATTTCAGATTGCATATGTATGAACTTAATAAACTGTAGCTCTTTTATATAAACTAGTGTTGACCACTGTGCGTTTGAAGTGACCATAATTATAAAAGTAAAAAATACTCATAGCTCAGTTACCAAAGCTAAGTAAAGAAATGAAAATGAAGTAATCCTATTGGTAGATTTGATACACGTCACATATTCATAGTTTAGATAGCTTACATATGTCTTACAGTAGAAAGGCATCGTAAAGTTCGTCAATAACATCATAAAAAAATATATCAGTTAATAAACAAAAGAAAAAGATACTGATATGTGTTCCATCTTCGTCAAATTCATTTCGTGTACTGAAACACGTATACTGTCGTTCACCGCTTAATTGCCAACAGGCAGAGTGGCTCGACGTTTTATATGATGGAACGTGCAATGTATACATATGGGCTATTTACTCATGTAAATATTTCGTTATCTATTTTAATATACGTGACTTAAATTATTGCAACATCGCCCCATACAATGTTGATATATGTATGTACGTATTACATGTCAATGTTTTTCACTATTTAAAATTATTTCAGGCGAGTGTGCTTCCCAGATTGGCCTGATGGCATGACAACCAGGTCTCAAGTGGAATATGTGTAGGTATTTTTTAAAGGCTATAGTATTTTACAAACTTAAATTTCTGAAGTCTTTTTTTAGGGTTTTTATCATCTTAAACGTTTTCCAGATATAACGTGGCGTTCATGGTGCTAACGTACTTTCTGCCAATCATTTCTATGACGTACACCTACGCAAAGGTCGGGGTTGAGTTATGGGGATCAAAATCCATTGGAGAATGTACACAACGGCAATTGGATAACGTCAAAAGCAAGCGGAGGGTAAATGGATTTTTAATTATCAACATTTAAATTTCAAATTGTAAAACTGCCCCTTTTTTCTTGATTAAGCTTATATGACCATATAACTGAAGTAAGTGTTTATAAAAAGTCGTGATCGCATTTGCTTTTTTATTTATTGTTAAAATTGTTAAAAAGTGTCTTGCTTTCAATTATCTTTTTGATACTATTATACTTACTACATAACACTCATTATGTAAATTATTATAATAATATTATGTTTCATATGTTTTTTTCTTTTTAGGTGGTAAAAATGATGATAGTCGTTGTCGTAATATTCGCGGTGTGCTGGCTGCCTTTCCACGTCTACTTTGTGGTCATGTCCTACTACCCTGACTTAGTAAACTATCCGCACATCCAGGAAATATATCTCGGGATCTACTGGCTCGCTATGAGCAACTCTATGTACAATCCCATTATTTATTGCTGGATGAATTCCAAGTGAGTACAAACACGAAGTTTATCCGCTAAAGTGCCTTTCATTTCAAACATCGAATGGCTTTAAATCAAAACTTTCTTAGCCAATTTATGCTATGCGACAAAAGCTGAAATTGTTCTCTACCTTTCGTCGATTTTAATTTTATTTCTCTTAATTCTTACAGATTTAGACGAGGCTTTAAACAGTTCTTCTGGTGTTGCGGAGCAATAGCTGCTGGCCGGGGACTAAGTAGACATAGAGCCTTTGGACCAGATCGTCTAGACCGATCTATGCGTTCACTATCACCCAGCAGAAAGAACGGAACGAGTGAGTTTTATATTTTCATCCTGTAGATGCCGTAAAAACTTTACGCACGCTCTTTAATAGATTATTCAACATTGAAACCAGTATATTATTTTGTTCATTGTAATACAATGATATAATTTTATGCACATAGTGGAAGCATTTGTTTTAAACAATGTACTATAGGTACATATTGTCAGCACAAGCATGAAACTCGTCAATGCAAATTGCATGACTACTGGAACATGACTATTAACTTTAACAACCATTAGACTTATTTGTGAATAGTGGTCATGCCTTTATATTTGTTTCTCATCTTCTCTGCCTATGCTTCACATTTTATTTTCGACTACAGTTACTGGCTGTACATATTTTACTTTTCTTCTTACTGTGTAAAATCAAAGTTGGGGTTATTCTTCGTAGGTTTATTCAAGACGACATACAAAACAACTAAGTTCAACAAAAATCCGCCCGGATCTCCTCATTTGCTGCATGCAAATAAAATACACAAGTAGGAGATGTGCGGTGGCCAATCCTGAAGTTTGGTAATTTGAAAATTTAAATAATCAATGTTACATCGTAAGCGATCTCGTTCCGCGCGGATTGGCTTCAAATGACACTCAGTAGATAGGCTCAAAGTTACATAAGCTATTAACCACTTATCATCTTACATTTTCGCTTCTTTGCTTCGACGACGCTTTTCTTTCTCTTTTATTTCTATTGCGCTGGTGTACGTGGCATGTAACGCACTGCGGAGCAAAGCGGGATGCTGATAGTATTTACTATAAACTGGGTTAATTTGTAGGCACAATTCGGATCTCAATGCACAGCACGTACAACAATACACTGATGACGAGCGCCTGACAGCGGCGCGGCGCGGGCGGCGCGCACGGCGAGGCAGCGGGCAGTGCGGCCGCGCACGCGGGCGTCGAGCGCACGTGGATATGACGGCCCCCCGCGCCCCGCGCCGCACCCACCCCGCAGGACCTGTACGGCTGAGTCGCGCGGGTAGGCCGTCGAAACAAACGTTTGATATGGCGCGGTTGTATGTGAACAAGAACTGTATCGTTATAATTATACTTAAATAGAAATTATAATACTCAAACTGCTTGTGTTGTGTACGTTCATTTTTTGCAGGTTGTAAATATTGATGTGTAGTCTATAAAATCTTTAGACTATAAAGGACCAATTTCATTAGTGTCCATCGTAGAAGGTTCATAAATATTTTATGGGTTTAAATTTTTTTTACTGAATTGATTCATATCATAACATATCCCAGTCACAGTTTTATGAAAACTGATTTATTTAAATTTGGAAAAAAAGGAGTTTTAAGATCTTATATAATAATGCAGTAAAGAACAACCATAATATTGTACAATAACATTATGTATGTCATTATTATGTATCGCACCCTTCGATCACTAATAAGAACTAGATACACAATCAGCGACAAAAAAATGCCGCGACGAAAAGAGCACCCAAATAGATATTTGGGTGCCCAAATAGACATTTGGGTGCGCTTTTAGGTTAGGTCAGAATGTATAAACCATTTAAATTGTAAAGTCTGTTACTAAACGTACAATTCTTACTATTGCATGCCCACTTGATTTGTTCGGGTAACATGGTGACTCTGTTCTAACTTGAATGGAGACGCTGTTGTTTTATATATTTATTTTTTTTTTTCTTTTTTTTTTTGTTATATAGAAATATTTGTTTTGTATAATAATTAAACACATGCCCGTATTACCTAAAAGGTTAGGCAATGAGTAAATAGTAAATGAGTGAAATTAAATTGTAAAGTAAATTATTATTTAATATGTTTTATGATGTCTTTTCATCCAACTGCCGCGGCAATAGTCATAGAATTATTATAATAAAGTCTATTGACGAACGATACACTAAAATAAGATTGCTTAACATAGCCAAAAAAGATACGGAAAAAAAATAAAAATCCATCGAAAACACTGTTTTCCAATAAACTCACTTTATTCAAGGGAATTAATGGCACCCTGTTGATTCCGTATTTTTATTTTTACTCGTCTGCCAAGGAAGGGTTATGTTTTTTGAACGTACTAAAACCCTCCCGGTGGCCGTCCTCAGCGCTTGTTGGAGAACTCCGGGATCTCCAACGGAACACAACCGGAGTCCTCCAAGCGCAATGCCCGGATCGGGTTCTGCCTTAGGGAAGCGTTCACTCCTCCCACAACATCTAGTGATTACGACGGTTTGCGACCACACATACCGCCGTCCTTCCCGGGGTAGCATACTGGACGGTTCGAGCTCCCACTCTTGCCGCTCGCAACCCCGGAAGCCCCCTTTTAGTCGCCTCCTACGACAGGCAGGGGATACCGTAGCCCTATTCTAGTCCCGGAACTACAGGGACAACTGACATTTTGACCAAGTTGCACGGATCGCGGTCACGGCGAAAATAGTTTTAATCATACAAAAAAAAAATAAGTACCTACTACCAGAAACCTTTAATATAAGTATAAAAGCGTTTACTAGCGAAAATTGTCTGAAAATCATGTAAACGCCGACATAGAGTAAAGAGGACTTAAAAATATTTATTACTCAGTAGATATACACAAATAGATATATTTATGTATACAATAAATAGGCGTACATATATAGTAATTTCAGTGTACCTAATTGCTTATCTAGTCATTGTAACTACTTATATGGGTGTGATTAACTGCTCGCGTCTTTAGATTCGGGAAAAGACAGATATTTTCGTGAATATTGTGTAAAATAATTTTCAACGAGTTACGATGGAACAAAATACATACTTAAATAAAGCCACATTGGTAGTCGGGTAAAATCCTTAAAAAGAGTAAGCTGCACTATTTATATGTATATAACGTATGTCGCTTCTTGTATCTCGTAGTTATTCAATGTGTTATCATAAAAATTTAAGATAACATGACGTGTCACATGGGCAAGTGCATGTTACTACATAGTATGTTTTACATGTACCTAAAATGTTGTTGTAAAAAGTATTAAATGTTATCAGAGAGATTTGGATGATTTTAATAGCTACAACCTTTATAATACTTAACGTGTGGCCGTGTGGCATTGGCATCTCCCACAGGTGACCTGTAAGTAATGTACACAGTATGTCCTGTAATGTATGTATTTCCACAAACTAGGTATAGTACTGGAAATGTCCTAAACAGTATTGTGTAATACTAACCTTTAAATAATCAATGGAACTTTTATTTTTCAATTATACGTGTTACAAAAATTTTCGACAGTTATTCTCTTTGTGTAACTAAATAGCTCTCTTATTTATTATTTATTTAACCTACCTATATTTTACTATTGTGATATTATTAAATCAATGAGATCATCACAACATTATATACGTCTGTTACGTTATAGTCCGCGCCAAACTGCTAGACCGCTCTGAAGTTGTTGCGAGCAGGTGTAGTCATACTATTTGCTATGGCGACGGGATCCATTTCTTTATACAGAGCGGACTTGCAGTTATAAACAGGCTATACCTAACCACCTATTTAATAACAACTTTAATTATTACCAAAATGTTTAGTAAACATTTGTATATATACCATCTTATATAAGTACCTAAAAATAAAAATGTTTATCATAATACGTGGTGTACATAATTTATTTTCGTAATTTAAGGAAAATATTTGTATTGTAAATAATAATTATGCAATGTACCTTGGTATGAGCAAATATCTTTTTGTATTGATTATAATTATTCTCAGTGTAAATGTAAGTATTCTTACTTAATGCTTGTTTAAAAATTTAAAACTTAACGAGACATTCTATGTAAAATAAATATTTGAAAAGTTTATCGCATTTTATTAACTATATTTTTATGTAGTAGAAGCATCAAACAAGCACAGAGTCTACCTGATATACTGTCTCCAATGATTATCTGTAACAGACCACAAGAAGAAATCCTATATGTATTGATCATAAATGTTTAGTTTATCATAGATTTCCTCTTACTACTACGATATTATAATGCCTTAAAGAACTGAATATGACTTAACACACCCTTCAAGGCAGTATATCTACGCTACACGTGTTCCCGTGTTATAACGCGGAAACACGTGTAATATAATTATTGCATCAACTTTTACCTTCGACCTTTCACATTCAACAAGTATTCGAATAATATAATAACAACAATAATAACAAGTATACTTTTAACGAAAACATTTAGAAGCTCGTATTCACCAGTCAATTTTTCTTCCTCAAAAGTTACAGTAAGTAGGTACCTGCGTCTCCAAGTGGAAATATTTATACAAACGACTTTTCAGTAATGTCTTCACAATTGTGAATCCAACTGTTCCTCCACGCGCAATTAACTTCCAGAGTTGTTTAAGATCGCTTCACTGAAACAATGGTTAAACTTCGTGTCGACTTTATTCCTTTTAAGGTCAACAGTGGGTAGGTATATACCAATCTATACTAATATTATAAAGGGGAAAACTTTGTTTGTTTGATTGTAATGAATAGGCTCAAAACCTACTGGACCGATTTTAAAAATTCTTTCACCATTCGAAAGCTACATTATGCACTAGTAACATATGCTATATTTTGTATGAAATATATTTGATAATTAAATAGATTTTGAGGCGGTACAAAGTTTGCCGGGTTAGCTAGTATTATATAAAAGAACAATTGTTTCATTATTCCTAATCGATAGACTCAGAAATTCTTAAATAAATATTAATATTTTTTTCGGTACTTAGTACAATTATTTAGGTACTACGATACACAAGCATACGAAATAACATTTTGTCATCAAGGCGAAAGAAGAAATTAACCAAAAATAACTTATTACAAAATTATTTCACATACAACGAACAATATTAGGTATTATATCTACAGCATATTTCATATTTGGCTGAAAATGATAAAAGAGAATGTTAAATTTTCAGATACCCACAAATACTTATTTTTAATCTGCGAAGTAGGTAAGAAGAGCAAAATGTCCCATGAAATCCATAATTACGTTACGAAATTTTTACTGTATCCATTCGATAACGAAAACAGTCTTAAGTAGGCCGTAGTCTCCGAGTATAGTGGAAACAAAATATACAAGTTACATTCTCGAAGCAACGACGGAATTTTAAAGTAGATAGCAGGTAAATGCATTCTTAGCAAGATTGGAAAACTTCCCCGTTATCCGTCGACAGGGAACTAATAGAAAAATGTGAGAAAACCCAACTTGTTACTTCAACTTGACAGTGTATTCTTCGAGGTTCCTTTGAATCTGTTTCAGCAGGAAATAGATGACAATATGTGACCCAGGCGTAGTACTTTTTTATGTCATGGATATTTTTAATACACTTTAGAGCTAGTATGAATATAATTTACTCTAGGGCTGATATTCCGATCCAGTTGCATGGATGGTAAATTCGCCGTGACCACGACCCATGCGGTTGAGTTAGTACAAATTCCGCGACGATATTGTTTTAAAACAATTCTTTGTAACTCCCTACGTCAGTAGGATAATATATCTATGTTGTAACTTATTATACACTTCTAAATATATTGTTAGGCTAATTTATTGTTCGAGTGTTGGTAAGTTCAGAGTAAAAAAACAGCCTTATTTTTAAGTCATAACATTTCGACTATTAGGTATGCTACCATTTTGATCACCATAACTTTCGAAACATTGTTTATAATAAACTTCTATATTAGATAGTTCAATTGTGACACACAAAATATACGTATCTATGTGTATGTCAAAGTGTGACATTAACAATGTAGACTGAATATCGTGGTCATCGAAGATGTATCGCTCATTATGAGGATAATTTACTATAATCACTGACCCAATTCCTGCTCTCTCAACATCGTTACATAACTTATTCATTTACTAAAGACAGTACCGCCTACAACATAATGTAACCTCCTAATCTTGCTCTTTTACAAAAATTACTGTGTTTTTCCGATCATGATTTCATATCACGGAAAGCTTCGTCGTTTTTCTAGGATATAAAAAACACTGCTATTTTATGACCTAACATTTAAGGATACACAAATATAAAAATCCGTTTTTTATGGCTCCGAAACATTTGCTTTCTGCATTAAAAAGAATCCTTATAGCATTTTGTACGTCTGTCACTCGTAATCTGGAAATTTCTTTTGTGGGAAAGAAAATTCAGATACATTCAGGATATATTTCTTTTCCGCCTTCTGTTAGTCCGATAACAAATATTAACATAAAAGTTCAATTACCTACTTTACATGTTACTATAATTAGTCAATGATATGAATAACTCTGGAGATTGGTAGTTCAAATCCCAAGACTTTCCCTCACACTCCTGATTTTTATTACGATTAATCTATACTAATATTATAAAGAGGAAAACTTTGTTGGTTTGTTTGATTGTAATGAATAGGCTCAAAAACTACTGGACATAATTTAAAAATTCTTTCACCATTCGAAAGCTACATTATCCACGAGTAACACGAGAAATATATTTGATAAATAGATTTTGAGGCGGTACAAAGTTTGCCGGGTCAGCTAGTTATAAATATTTACATATGAAAAATATTCATGAGAATAATGAATACGAAAAAATTATAGATATTTTATGTCATAACTTTCCCACGCTTACCTCAGTGGAATATGGCCCTTCATTCTTTGAAAAGACTTATTATAATCACATCTTCAACAATACTATATAACATAAACTTTGATCATTAATACTTAAATCGGAAACCACGAAAGTAACAAATGGCCCATTATTCGCATTCCCATTGTCTTAACTACTGTTAGAATTATGAGTGCCCCTGGGGTTAAGCCGCCATTCATTAACAGCAAGAATAATCTTAATGGGATTCTCGAAAATAATTCGTAATTATTGTTACAATGAACAGATTAATTAAATTGAGATAAATTAGGATGAATGTACATTAGACTCAGGCAACGCTTCCTTTTTTTATTCCAATAGATTTTTTTTTTCTAAAAAGGTAATTTAGGTCGAAGTTTAGGTTCCTGTGATACATTATTTTCAGTAAAGATTTATTTCTTTCTTACAAAAAATCGATTATTAAAAATATACTCTTAGAATTTCAATCTATGGACAATTTGTAGTACACTATGTAGCTAACCAATATATTTGCTACTTTTACATTTAGTTCTTTCACATAGGAAATATGTATTTCCTATTTGAAATACTCGTACCTACCTCCATGTGCATACGAGTATTTCATAAGAAGATACCTTTACTTACAGGCACCGTTCACCTCGAAGTTTATTTGCATCTTTCAGATATGATATGAGGTGAAACGTGAGACTTTTACGTTATCAATAGTGAGATACCTATCACTCTTATTTGTGTGAGATGAATATCTTGTTATGAGTTGGGTGTAGATTTGTTCCAATCTTACTCGCACCAGAAATGCTTAAGTATACTTGAGATGCCTTTGAAATCGACTTAAAGTATAGCAAAGTTCCCATATGTATTATACTATAGCCATATTAGGTATATACAAGTACGAGTATGTTCTTACAATATTATAGTGTATTGTGTAAGTGTCAATATTGTTCGGAAATAAACCATCCAACCCTCAGTGTCCGGTTACAATAGAGTGCGAAGCTGAGGAGTCATGTTACTATGACGTCATAATTTTCCCGACATCATTTATCTGGCACATTTTTTTAGCACAACAAAATAAATTACATTGTGATATTATTATTCTTTTGTTTGAAACAATGCAGGCAAATAGTACCTACTATGAACACACAAAGAAGAGTACATAAACACTCTGACTCAGAATTGAACTCAAAATTCAACATTTAAACGTATGCCTGGCCGGGAATCAAACCCGGAACCCCATGCATGTCCGAACGTTGCTTATGAAATAGGCCATCGGCCAACGGCAGCACATACAATTTGTCAGTTTCAATATTTTTCTTAAACTACTACCGGATCGGAACGCGACCTCTACTGAGAAGATCCAGTAAGAAAGTCAGTGGGTTTGTCTTTTTTTTTAATAATAATTATTAACGACTGCTTCACCACGTGAGTTGCAATTACCATTATAATAATACTATAACGATCTGTTCAACAGATCATGTTGGGTTCCATTCACAAGAAGACGACATTTGAAAGTGTGCATCCGGGTGTTTTTAGTACCTTGACAGCCATATAGTATATACTCGTATAATATATACAAACTATGCCATACTACATACATACAATATAATATCTATGTAGTATAGTAGACATTGTGTGTAGACTAAGAAAAGCCTGTAATTTAGTTATATTCACATATACGTGAAAACATCTACCTACTGTTTGTTTATATACTGCATGTTTGTATACTATAAACTTATTAATTAACGTGCCTTTCGAGGCATTGATGCGCGCATGAAATTTAACCAATAGCGATCATCTCGCCAACTTCCAACCGCGCCGACATTGCTCAACTTTGTAGGTTCATGTGATTACGATCTCCATGAACAACAAAGCTATGTGCATTGTACATATATAGTTGTCTGAAATTTTACAGATATCTATTTTTGAATTGCAAAATACCAGAAAAAAGATTTTGAATGTTACGAATTGGTAAGCAAGTAATTGTCATTACAGCGCTTTATCGATATTATCAATGTCTATGTAAAAAAATAAATAAATGCAAATATCCATTTACTTATTATAATTATGCTTTCAAAGTTACTCTTAGGATTTAAATTATTCATTTATGAAATATACGACAATAGCTTATCAATAGCTATTATTATAAAGATTCTTAGAATTATAGAAAATTATGAATTTCCCGCCAAATTATTTCCATAGACAGGTTCTATAACGTCGACAAAGACAAAAAAATAAAGATCTCAAACCAATAAAACGGATCATTCTTATAATGCATACTATTAAATTAATCTGAATTTTAACGTTTTTTAATGATATCAGGTAAACATTAGAAAGTAGGAGTTTCTTGCGTAATAAAATAATTATATTAACGTCCACACAAATAGGACGCATTTGCCAAAAAATATATGCATACACTATGTTTGATTTACACAGATTAAATATAAATGTTGCCAATATCATAAATTAGTAGCAATTTTTTTTAATTTTGAAATATTAAAATGTGAGATCGATTTGTTTTGAAATATCCAAAACCACCAAATGCAACCAAAACCTTAATGATTGTGAGTAATTTTAATAATATGAACCTATCAAGAGTTTTAATACCTAGCAACTGCAACAAACAAAAGTGTCACATTACTTGTATTTTATAATAAATAATTATTATTTAAATTGAATATTTAACTATTTTATTGATAATTGTAACATATTTATTTATTTTATGCGTTAATTTAATTGTATATAGCAACACAATAAAACATTACACAATAAAAAATCCAATATGGCTGTCTATAGCAGAATGGGATGTTTGCGGTTATTTTTGTTGAATTCCTGTTTACTTTAGCGGGTTTTATTTATGAACATACATTGTCTTACAATATATAATGTAAGTCAATGTACATGAAATAAACTTTTGCGTAAGTATAATTTTCGGAGCCGCCGTATATTTTCCGACATCCTTGACCGAACCCGCTCCGATGAACTCACTTGGACTCTAATGGTTCGAAATTCAATTTTACGTAAATTTAAATTATTATATTAATAATTCCTTGCAGGTTTACTGAAGATGCCATTTAATTCTGTAGCAGAAACAACACAAGGAGTTAGGAAACCTAAATTTTCGCTATCCTTGAATAGAAATAATGCGAAAGTTTTAAGTGACGAAAACAGGGATACTGAAAATAAAGATTCGAAGGAATCTAACAACAATAAGGAGAACCGGCCTGCCAATAAAAGACCGCCATCCAATACGTATTCGAATACCTTGAATGCCGCCAAGAAACTTAAGCCTCTGACGAAACCATTGCAAGCTGTAGGTAAGTTATTTCACTACGTTTACTGAAATGAGTAATTTACAATTATAATTATTGGGTGGAACTCATGAAATATGTACTGCTATTATAATGCAGTGATTGTAATCAGTGTCTGTAACCTCCACATCACAATTTGTCAGGAAATGTGTTTTATATTCAGTTTTAATACACTGATAGCTGAAATAACAGCACTCTGTTTAATATTTTAAAGTTATAAGTGGTGCATAAGGGATACTGCTTGTAGAAAACCCTACCAGAAACTTTGGTAATGATAATTCTATGTAATGTGAACCTTAGGGAGAATTTGGCCCATATCTCTTGCAGCAATTTCACTACATAACTGAATCTTGCTTAACACTCCATACAGACAAGTGATAAGTGGTCCACAGAAAAGGCTGGGAGTGTACCCAATAAGAGGTCTGTACTTAAATATTTGTTATAAGTAGTTTTGACTCTGCAGCCTCGACTATAGTATGAACTATACAACAGGTGTATATCTAGAAATTATTTAAAAGAAATTTTATATAGTGTTCATGATCTACAAACAGATTTATCTTAAAAGCAAGGGTACTAAACACTTTAACTGACTCAGTATGTGGAGAACAGCTTAACAATTCTATAATTATTAAAAAAAGAAGTTATAACATACATCAGTAGGGCAATATATGATAAGCCTCTTCACTCAACAGAGACACAACAGGGACTCGAGTTGGTTGTGGTGGAGGGGCCCTCGGCCAGCCCTGCCATGTTGAATGGCCACCACCAGTCAGACAGTCAGTCAGTTGGCGGGCAGTATGCTGGAAGCGCACAATGGAAGACACCTATCGCCACTCTCTCCAACCTCGGAAACACATGTTACTTGAACAGTGTGTTGTATACTTTACGGTATGTTTTTGTATGTATATGTATCGTGTATGAATATAAGGAAACCCAGAGTAATTGAAATCATTTTCATTATTTCATACAAGTTATTTGTGACAGTATTTACTTGTTGTTGTAACTTATGGTTAAATATTAATTGGTTGGCAAGAAACAAAATTGGTTCTAGCAAAAAAAGGTTATTGAGGAAAACTTATGAATAATAATTTGGTTGATCCATGAAGGCATTGATTAATCACTACAATATAATCATGCATATAATTTCATGTATACATAATGAATTCATATTTTTAATGTCTTGTTTCTGAATATTTGCTCATTATATAATTAGTTGCGCTCGGTTCTAATTGGCCATATTTCTTAATAAGCTTACCTAACAACTGTAATATGACTATTGTATTATTTTATCTAGTACATATATATCTTTAGAACACGAGTTTAGATATCTTTCTACAAAATGTTTCTTGCACCTAGGCAATGTTACTAACTTACTAACTAGTGTTATCTATAAGTTCTATCATCTAAAAAAAGTTGTAGAACCCTTTGTTGTTCGACTCCAGAGGCACCAGTACCATATCTATTTTTACCTTATAGCAGCAATATTAAGCTTTGTTTTGTAATTTTTGTTTAAAGTGTGTAAGAGAGACTCTTTCCAACATAATCCTTAGGAGTATCAATGCATCTGTGGCCTATGTCAGGAAAGATTCCAATCCTGTCAGTGATAATAGATGCCCATGGAAGCCAGATGCTACTTACCATCAAGTAGACTGCACACTTGTTTACTACTGTATAGGTTTGCACTTCTGATGCTGCCAGGGCATTGAAAATAGCTTCCTAAGTTATAAGTAATGAATTATTATATTCATAGTTTTTCACTATCATCTTTTATATTACTTGTAATGTGAAAAAAACTTATTCCAGGTATGCACCAAGATTCCTTCATAACTTGCACCATTTGGTGTCAGATTTGGCAAGCGTGGAACAGAAGTTAGGTAGCATTAGACTAAAGAGCTCATCACTGGGTCGAAGTGCAGCAGGACTGGCCACCTCTGGAACTAGATCTTGGAGTAGTAAGGATCTGTTATCACTCGGACAGTCCGATTCCAATGCTGGCAAGAGCAAAATACAGGTGAATTTTGTAGAAGAAATAATGTAGACTTATTTTTGTAGATAGTAACTGATAAACAAAGTAAAACCATATAAGGTTGGGTGATGAATAGCAGCTAATATTTTTTGAGCACATGTGGACTTCAAAGGTCAGTTTTAACTACCAGTCCTATTTGTTATCATTGAATAAAAGTTGTTAAACCTTGTCTGAAGACTAATGTGTAACTTTGAAAACAACCATTTTTAGTTGCCAGAAAATCTGCATTACAAAACTGTGGTGGAGTTCTTATTAATATCCCTCAGTTGTAAAAGAGATCTCTGCCCTGTAGAACATAAGATATGGGTACAATCCTGATAATGGGTCATGACATGACCCAAACATGACATTAAAAAGTCGATAAATGTTTGCATTAATAAAAAAAGGAACATATATTACAATAAATGTAGGACAAAAGTTATTATACTTTATTGTTTTTCATCATTATTACATTACAGTGGAAAATAAAAATATTTATTCATATAATTCATTTCACTATCTCATGTGTTGAATACCTGACAGTCAAAGTGATAATATTTATCTCCTGTTTATATCTGTATTAAACTGAGGCTGTGCCAGTTACAACTATGCCAATATAATATATTATTTCATATCTAAATATATTACATGACAAATATAGATAAACTTATTACATATTATTCGAGTAAAATAATAATTAAAAGCAAAAGGAATGGGTTAAAGTTTTACACTATCATTTATATTATTTTTGACCTTTCTACAAAAGGAGGGACAATAATTTTATATTGAACTAATTGCTCGATACTTTGTATTTTAGAACAAAAAAGAAATGTATATGTACTTATGTATACACGTAATAGATATAATTCATTAGAGAGTTTATTAAAGTAGAGCGCGTGTATCAATGTATGAACGCAAAAAAACCTAAAAATAAAATAGTTAAAATAATTGTATTCTTAGCCCTTTATGCAAAACTTACGACAAGTACTAGCTAACTTTCTCCTCATTTCTCTCTTTCTTTCATTTCATTGATTTAAGATTTCATTCTTGTAAAAACTAACTCATTATTCCCAGTCATTGCTATAAAAACTCACGTATCATTTTTATTAGGTGCGACAAAATTTGTGTAACTTACAACACTTTAATATTAAAGAAACCCTAGATTAATTTAGATAGAGACATGTAGGATAAAATTTTCCTTAGCATTTAACATTGAAAATATGCATGTAATTCGGCGATTTCCGTGCAGCCGATATAACATGCATTTTAACGATACCTGTGTCTTATTCAGATAGCAACAGAAAAACTACACGAGACTTACTTCAACCTGCGGGCTGCGGAAAGCAAGTGTATCAACAGTAGCTCCTCCGACGCGAATCCCGAGCCCTATCCGCCGGACGCGTTTCTTGCCGCTTTACGAGAAGTTAACTCCACGTTCGATGGTATTTAAATATGAGTAATATGACTAATCTTAGGTTCAAAGATATCACCATTCAAACATACCAACATAGACTCATTGAAAAGAACTTCTAAAAAGGGATTTCACAGAGAATAATGATGAAAATAATAAATCAAGTGACCTTTTATAAACATAATACACCTCATGTTTCCTTATTTTTATCAGAAATTGTTGTTAGTGACGTCTTGTATTCGAACCCGCGACTTTGAATGCGAAGTGATAACATTTATAACAGTAGACTATCAATGCCATAAATTAATTTAAAGTAAAGTCAACCAAATATAATTTGAAATCATGATTTATATATGATAAGTTGTTATAAGCTTGTTTGAAAGGCAATGAGGCATATGAGGCATTCTAACTTATCCTCAGGGGCAACAAGCAATGCATCTATCTCTAATCAACCTCATTATGGTCTGCTGAATTATTACCGGATCAGTTGTAGATGTCCATAAGTGGTAGTAACTGATTATTATAAGATTAATGTCTGTATGATGAATCCGTGTGATCTTGCCCAGAGAGCGGCCATGCTCAGATAGTCTCAGTTCCGAGCTTGTATATATGCAACATGTTGAGAAAAGTTCGATAGCGTGATTCAGAATACTGAGCGTCATGTCCTCGAAAGATGGTGTCACAAATGTAATTCTTAAAGTAAAGTAAAGCAAAATTTATCTAGTTCGCAAATTAATTAAACCTTTTTTCAAACAGGTAACAGACAACAGGATGCACATGAGCTGCTGGTGTGCTTATTGGACAATATCCGTGAGACGTGTCGGGCGCTCAGCGCTCGCGCTTCCCGTTTGCAACTGCAGGAAAATGGGGACAGGTAAGTCAGATAGAAGATTTTGAAGCTGGTAGAATCCTTTGTGGTTCGACTCCGGCGGCACCACCGCCACACCTTTTTCTACCTAATAACAGCAGTGTTAGGCGCTGATGTGTTCCGGTTTGAAGGGTGTGGTAAGGGAGACAAACTTTTCCGAGGCGTTCCAGCTTAGTCCTCAGGGGTAGCGGCGCATCTGTGGCCGACCTCAGGTAGGAATATCTAATCCTATTTGGTGTTGATTACAGATGTCCATGGGCGGCAGTAGCCACTTACCTTCAGGTGGACCACATGGTCGTCTGTACTCCTATTTTATAAAAAAAAAGGATAGACTCGTCAAAATGTTCAAAAGTAAAATACTGATACTTATTTAGTAGTAGACGAATCTATTGCAGTTTGACTGCAGAGTTATCTTTGCTTTATAAAAATGGTGCTAACATTTGTTGTTTCTAAGGCAAGAAAGAAAGTAGGCACTATGAGCTGTTTCAATATACTTAGCAGGGTAGCAATAGATCGAGATTTAGTTAGTCATTTTAAGTATGATTCCAATAATGTATGGCTATGATACACATGTCTATATAAATAGATACAAGGCAGTTATACATAAAAAAGGTAAGGTAATTGGGAAAAGAAACCAAGATGATTTTAACATTAAAGCTTTAATTAAATACAATACATGAAGCAATCAATAATAATCGGTATGTTGATAACTTAAATCATAATTTAATTTAAAATGTTCAGTTACCAATCCTATATCTATACATATAAATACAATTGGAATGTCTGTTTTTAATATTCAAATAACTGCTTTGTACTACATGCATATGAATATACATACGGTATGTATCTGTGTATTTTGGTGTATACCAAAATAACATTTTTTACAATTTTTGTCTTTCTGTCTGTTTGTTCTGACTAATCTCTGAAATAGGTGGACCGCTTCTGACGGGACTTTTGGCAGGTAGCTGATGTAATACGGAGTAACTTAGGCTACTTATATTTTAGGTTATGTATATTGTTAGATTTCTTTTTAACGCGGGTGAAACTGCGGGGGACAGCTAGTCATAAGTATAATTGGAACGTTCCACAGCAACGGCCTCGGGCGACAAACAACAATAGACGGCGAGGGTGGCAAGCAAACGCTGGGCAACCTGCGCAAGTCGTGGAAGAAACGCAAGGAGGCGAAGGAAGCGCGTGCGACTGACAAACGCAGCTCGCCCACTGATGAGCGACCTAGCGAACACGAGCATGATGAACGCGCGAGGCCAGGATGGGACTTCGTTGCTGATGACTTTGAAGGTGAGATAGCTGACCGATTAGATGATTAATTAATAATTTATTAGGTGGCAGAACCAGATGTTCTGACCGAGCAGGTACCACAGCCACACTTATTTCCAGCGTAGTACGGTTTTGCATTTTGGTGGAAGACTGTGGATGCTAATGGACATATATATGAAGCGACATCCTAGTCCTCAAGAGCGGCAACTCATTTTTGGTCAGCTTTAAATAGCTTCATTACTTCAGGCTTACTCCAGATGTTAAGGGCAAATGTACAAAAATAGCGAACAGGTATATTGACACATACTTAAATATTTGAAACTAAATTGACACTTAAGACTAATGAGATATATTTTTTCTCATGTTTGTCGCAAATACTCATTAATTAATGTTGTGTTTTGTAAGGTTCTGACATCACACAATTTCTTATGTAATACAAATTTTCGAAATTTTCTAGGAACAATGGTTGTGCGGACAATGTGTTTAGAATGTGAAACCGTCACGGAAAAAGCGCAAGCAGTGTGGGAGTTGTGCGTTCCTGTGGGGGAAGAGGATACTGGGGAGGAGCCCTTTAGGGCTGCCTGTCTATCTAGTGAATACCTTCGTGATCAAAATAAGGTATTTTCTAATCAAATATTCTTTTTTTTTTTTGTGTATGAATTACATTTTGAAGTTGCAGGTGGCAATGTAATAAAATGTCTACTGTCATTGGCACAGGCCTACTGTTTTTAATATTTTTCAGATTTTTTTTATTTTACAATTTTTTTCTTTCATGTTTTGGTAATTAATTTATATATATTGGAACTATAATAATATAACTATAATTATTGGAAGGTGGTAGAACCCTTTGTGGTTCGACTCCGGCGGCACCATCGCCACACCTATTTCTACCTAATAACAACAGTGTTAAGCGCTGCTGTGTTCTGGTTTGAAGGGTATGGTAAGGGAGACATACTTTTCCGAGGCGTTCCAGCTTAGTCCTCAGGAGTAGTGGCGCATCTGTGGCCGACCTCAGGTGGGAATATCTAATCCTATCTGGGGTTGATTACAGATGTCCATGGGCGGCAGTAGCCACTTATCATCAGGTGGACTGTATGCTCGTCTGCTATTCCTATATAATAAAAAAAAATATACCACCAATCTCCCTTCCTAATCTTCCCATTTAATCTTCTTTTTTCTCTTTTTTTATCAATGAATATCTTCCCCCAAACTCCCTTTCTGACGCTTTCCTTCTTTTCCGCCAACAACATTCAATTACTACCATTTGTCACCTCCACTTGCGTGACAGTCTAACCTATTCACAACGCCGGTTTAATAAACCAGTACTGGTGCGAGCGTTGCCTGCGCTACAACGAGGCGCGGCGCAGCGTGGCGTACTCGCGGCTGCCGCGGCTGCTGGTGCTGCAGCTGAAGCGGTTCAGCGGCGGCATGGAGAAGATCACGCGCCACGCGCCCACGCCGCTGCTCATGCCGTGCTTCTGCGAGCCCTGTGCCGCGCGCGCCGCCGATCATCCGCCCGCGCATCGGTAACTAACTACATTGTAATGGACATTAAAATGAAATTGCCTCTTGATTATTTCGAAATTGATTCCATAGCTCCACAAGCCGTGTTTTGTACGCTTCTATAGGCTGAGTATGTACACATATAGATAACTTTATTTTTTAAATCAAATCGAATGCAGGCGTGGCATTAGTGAATCAGGTATTGAGTCACGAATGTTTCTACCAGTACTTATGTTCTTATATTTTATTCAAATACTTAATGGGTAAGGAGCTGTTATTTATTTATTTATAGTTTAATTAATATGTAATATATGAAGGGTAAATTCTTCTATGTACCCAAATTTGCCTAATATATCCATTCGGCACTATAACTACTTCCTATATTTTATCTCTTAGTCAAAAGTACGCCCAGTTAGCAAATTCACCTATGTGTAAATCTAAGTATATCATCAACAATGTGAATAATTTATGCGACACAATAGTATAGTTATTTAATATTATACTCCGCGCCAAAGTGCTAGTCCCCTCCGAATATAGAAACGTTGCGTCGCAATAGCAAAATGCAGATATTAACGGGACGTAGACAGCAGTTTAACTCGGACTATAACATTGATGACAAATTGCAGGTACATCCTGTGGGCGGTGATTATGCACCTCGGTCAGACACTGACGGGCGGGCACTACGTGGCGTACGCGCGCGACAGCGGCGGCGAGGCGGGCGAGCCGCGGTGCGCGCGCGGCGAGGCGGCCGCCCCGCCCGGCTCCTTCATGCGCACGCTGTTCAACCGACCACGCGCGCCGCCCGCTGGTTGTGCGGCCCGCGACTGTTGTGTGCCGCGCGCGAGGCCTGCCGCGTGCTGGCTCGCGTGCGACGACGATCTTGTTAAGGTGAACTTACGTAACTAACCTAACTTACTAGATACAGTCACGTTCATTATGAGCGCCCTGGAATAATCTGTCTGTCACTACGTAGCAAACGCGCACAATCTATCTCTTAGCGACTTCCACCGGTCGACGATCTTTTCAAGGTAGCTGTCTTGAAACATTCTCATAAGTAACGAGCTATCTATATATTACGTCACGCTTTAAAGGATATACAAGGGGGTCGACGGAGTGTCGTACCTCGTGACGTCATCGAAAGGAAAAAACAATTTTATAACTCCTGTTTTTATTTTATCGTCTCTAAGTGTCGAATAAGTGACAAACAACCACGGGAGAAGGTGTCTATCAAAGGTCAAAATATTTCATAAAATGCGTATGACGTAATGGGTGTCCACTAAAACGCCGGCTATCATAAAGCTAGGATTGCACTTCCCGGCTCCTTCATGCGCACGCTGTTCAACGGCAAGCTCGCCGACGTGCGAGGCCGGCAGAGTGCGGGCTCGCTTGTAACGTAGACCTTGTCAATGTAAGTACACCTAAGACACGGGGCCAACCATAAATTACGTCACACGTTGATCCAAAAGGGAAGGGATTGAAGGGAAGGATCAACATAGAAAGTATGAATTCAAGTTGGCTTTACAAAACCGACGTGTTTGTTCTCATATTATGAGGATCTCCACCTAGATGGATCGAGATAGTAACCTACCGTCTCTAAACTCCAAAGGCAATTATTAAAGACAATCATAACATCAATTATACATATTTTTATTTCAGCCCATCTCCAACGAGGACTTCGAGGATCTACTCTCCGCAGAGCCGAAGATGCGCTCTGCTGCCACCCCCTACCTCCTGTTCTACGTGAAGAGCGAGGTCGGCTAGTGAAAGCCATACGTATTCCATCTACAATCGCACACATTGCGGCATGCAGTCCTGATGTTAAGTGGTCGCTTCGGCCCAAGGGTCTATGACCGTAGAGGAATCTTCAGGTTAGAGACGAGTCGCTAAGTCTGGAGACTATAGCACGCCTGTGATATGCAGTTTGTCTCCACACCCTTCAAACTGGGACACACTAGGCTGAAAGACAAGCGTACTGGGGTTGATGGTCAAACCGTCGAGAATTCTACCACCTTATAAACATGGACGTTGCCGAGTTTCGAACAAAATAGTCATTTAGGTCGGTTGATTGTGATGGATGGTATACGTACGGTTGTCAAGAGTCGAAGTAGTTCATGTCACAATTTGATTATTTTTTCACATTAGTTACGAAGATTAATTTGTAGTCGCGTTGGATATAACGTCACTCTAGTTATGTTTAATATTGTTTATGCTTAAAAGACAAAATAGTGTATACTTGAATGCATGAGTGTCAGTTTGACTCTGACGTGATATTATGGATGTAGAAAATATTAATAGGTTAGTCCAGAAATCGATCACTAGACATATATTGTACTGTGTAATATACGGTAATGTAATACAATTTTGCGCTATTTTCACTGTTACAATCTGACAATATGAATGTAAAAAAAAGTAAAATTTTTACTATATAATTTTCTAAGAATATACCTTCCATTGTACCATTTTTGACTATTATAGGTGTATGTTCATAGTAATCAATGTTATTTGCATTAAATATATATAGAAAAATGTATATTTGTGCTCATGTGACAAGAATGGCCTAAAAAGTCTATAGTTTGTTTGTTGAATATTAAATAAAATAAAAATCTATCGAAATTTATGTAGTAACTTTAACCACAACATAATAATTGTATTTAGCGCGTCCCACATTACTTGGCCTTAAATATCTCGAAATAAATATTTTATATATAAGAAATGACAGTTCAAAGATAGAACAATATATAGAAATCGATTAAATATTTAAATGCAGTATTACCACGAATATGTAAAGTGCACTTTGCGGTAGAAAATCCTATAAGTTAGGGAGAATGTTATGAACTTATTTATAATTGTTTAGTCGAAATAGATAAAATATTTTTGAATTAGAAATTGTAGACACGTGTTAATGTAAAAAAATACCTCACTCCACTGAGTTTCGTGGTAGCACTGTTCATTTTTATCAATTTTCTATTTAATTGGCAGCGTAGATGTCGTTACCACAATCTTAAATACTAAAAAAATAATCTAAATAACATTGTAAATTATTGCAAATAAAACGTAAATAAAACAACACCAATTTAGAGAAAAATATAACGTTTATTTCTTCGACTAGTTCATTTTTTGCACACATTAATAGGGAACTTTAGTCTTTAAACACACTCACTACCTTCTAATAATATACTCAATAGGACCAATGAAATTAATTAGATCACGTTATGTATACAAAGTTGTGATAGTTATTTTGTACGAAATAGCAGACAGGACTACAACGACACAAACATTGCTTGCTACGACGTTTGACTGCTTTCTCTGTACAATTTTAATACGATATTTACCTATGAAATAATTCGCTGTTTTAAGGACGTCTTTTCAATCGAATTCTATTTTTCTATTTAGCATGTTCAGGTCTGTTTACGTCATTTCATCTCTAAAGTAATGTAACTCGAACTTGCCTCAAACTCGTGTTCTTTGCTAAGCTAATTCTATTTAGATATAAATATTAAGGTGACATAATATATTATGTAAGTATACAAGACCTTTTTCTACATAAACTATGCTTGGAACGGTAATTCACAAAATATTTTTATAGCGAAGTGTTTCGTTCCCGTTGTATATTTTAACATGAACTGTGATTGATGATGCGATTTAATACAATAATTGGTTAATTGCCTTTATGAAATTATTAAAATATGTTTTGTACGGTAAAATAATGTTTGCTTTTGACAATAATTTTGTTAGCTTAAACGCATTTTACATACATAGCCACACGTAATAACCGCCCACAGTGCGGTTATCATGGACACGCGATTCAAGAGAAACTTAGCCGGCATGCCGAGTCGGGACACAAATCTGGGACCCTTTGCAAAGCAGACGTACATGCAGATCAGGGCAGATAAATCTAAGGGCGCCTTTAGATTGACCTCTGTGTGTCGTAGTATTGTAACAGCGGTTTAGCGACTGCTGCGTTGCTTTATTCATAGTGTTGTCTATTCAGTTTCACGATACTCTCTGAAGAAGAAACACTATTTTTAGCCGCAGCGGGCTTGTAAGACTGCATTTACAATATAGCACATCGCGTAGAGTATTGCGCAGCTACAGCACGGATGCAGCACTGTGGTCGCGCGATATATAGAGAGTAATTTAAAGGCGCCCTTATTGTTGCCTGATATTCAAAGCTACTTATCTCAAAAAACATATTTTACATAAATAAAACGCAACAACAATGTAATTTGATTATTCCCTGATCTTTTATTTCAATTGTGCCTGTAAAATGTTTGAGAAAATGAAACTTAATTCTTAGATGCGCTAGCACTGAATGTGCGGTGTCCTAGTAATGTCATTTATTTTATAAGGCTTTTGACAAATTAAACGAAAATTCTGCAACACTACAGTACACTTCAGTGCGAGTTTCATCTAAACACCGTACACAGTAGATATTCTTATTTTGTGAAAACATAAGATGGCGTTTATATAATACATACGTAGTTGCGTTTGTTTTTGTTACACATAGAATAATGTTTTCAACGGTAGCCTACAAAAATCTACGTCATAACAGAGTCACGATATATATTTTTGTGGGGCTACTCACATTCAAATTCGTATTAACGAATTAACAAAATAGACTCGATAATTAATGATAATATAGATTTTAGTACGTGTATAACGAGCAATAACGGTCTATTTGCTAATTTGTTTATACAAATCCGTAAAGTTTGCATATTACGGCACTGACATTCTCATCCCCTACGTGCTGTTATTTTATAAAAATAAATCTTATTTTAGACACGGTGGTTAAAGGCAATAATACTTATGCATTTGTGATGTTAATCGTAAATTTTCTGTAACGATCTTAAGTGATTCTACTATTGATAGTATCATTAGGAAGACAAGATTATTTAAATATTTTATGTGAATTACAAGGAAAATGTAATGACCACCTACAGAATACCATACAATAAGTACCGATTTGTATATTTACCATTGAGTAAAGTATAAGATCTAACTTATTGCATGATATACATAGCAATATGTGATAAAATACACAATAAAACAAATTGAAGATGATAAACTGATTCAAATAATTATTTATTGTATTTTTTCATTTCAATACCGCATTATTCTTAGTTGAAGTAACAGATATGACATTTTACATTATTAATGTAACGAAAATAGAAAATGTGTTCCGAAACTTATACGATTCTAAAATATTAGGTACTTTCAACACTATTTTTAATTTAATTTATGATAAATTTGTATTTTTTCTTTATTGAATAATTGAGGCATTATGAATTGCTCTACAAAATGTGTATGTACTTTAAATACGTATGTTCAATGTAGAAACGAAAGTCATGAGCGCCTATGGTGACATCAGATTTTGCGTTACAAAACTTGTGGTAGTCATATATTTTGTAAGATTAATTTACGCACTTAATTGTTTATTGAAAAGCTTGTGCCGTGGAATACGCAAGTACGTCTTTATGCGGTTTATCTTTGGCTGTCCTTGCGCCAGACCAACTTGGTCCAAATTTTTAATAATCTGTAATTACAAATAAATTGGCAAATAAATTATATTGAATAATTCCATTACTATTTCCTATAAAGATTTATGTACATATTTCGTAGACAATGATTAATGCCGTACATATTATTATTTTATGTATTTCAAGTATAAAATAATATGGCCACGTATGTTATGCGAATTTTGTGTAAAGATTGATAATTTTGTTGTAAAATAATTTCCAAGTATGTAATTGCTTTTGATGTATAAATTTATTGCGGATGCCATTCCAAAACCTTTAAAAAAGGTAAAGTTCTTGTCAGTAGTTTTATGACTTTATTTTAATATTCAACAATGTTATTGATTTTCAATGTAAATTTGGTTTGGAAAATAAAATAATATCAGTAAGGTTATTGTTGATTTATTTTCGCTTCTAATACCTACATATTCCATAGTCCTATACAGCATAACAGCACAGAATTTCCTAAACTTGTAAAATATATTAACTCTTAGATGATGACCTACTGAGCACTATTGTTCAGTAGCGACAACACATCTTTGATTAACTGAATCAGGTTGTTTCATGAAGATTTAAACAGAAGCTGACTGTTAATATCTTTCTAAAAACACGATATATATTTATTATTTTTTTAATTACCCGTTTATATATATATACAGGTTTAACAATAACACGAGTGTAGCTAAGAATAAAGTGAATTATACACAAAATAATATCGGTTCGTCACATATATTATATTAGAATTGTGGTTGTAAATAAATCTATCCTAGTTTTCCTATACATTCAATAGTTATCGTACATAGCGATAACATTGGGAAGTATATTAAAAGGTCTGCTTCGATAAAGTTAAATAAACCGCCTAAAAGGCCGCAAAGGGTTAAGTTTATTTTATCGACAGCCAATGAAGATAGTGGGAATTAATGTTTTATCATCTTGGATAAAAGCTTGTAGATCGGGTCTAATTCCAGTTCTAAAAGACCTTTTGCCGCGTTCGAACGAGTTAATAATTTGAATAAAAATATTTTTTGTACGAATTGTGATCTGCAAGATACAAAATGAAAGCAATTGACATCCGGAACAGCAAGTGGAGCGCAAAAGTATGATTATTTTTTACATCTTGCTACAAATTATTAATTATTTCCAATCATATAAATATTATTTTTGATAATATTTAAACTTAGTTGTGATATTAAATTATTACTTTTAAGATTTAACAGGTGATTTAAAAATTATGGGTCATTATTGTACTAAATCATACGTCGATAACATTTTACGAAATCAGCCTTACTTTTTATTTATTATAACAATTTTAATTTACTTTATATAATTCAAATGCCTATTTTATTTACTTAATCTAATTTCATGGGAACAATAAATAACTTTCATTACAAACTCTTATCATAAACAAGTTGTTGCCAATGTGGCTATTGCAAAAAAATAACTTCCTACCTGTGACATTGCAGTGACCTTTACTATCCTGTTTAAAACTTGCTGTCAAACTACAAAGTACTTACTAAACTATTTCCAAAACTTTTGTTTTAGTTTTCAATAATCTTCTCATTGATAATGGCGTGTGTAAGTAAAATAATACATATAAGAAGGATAATTACTAATTTACACAAACGCTTATTAATTATTTTTTAACTCAATAAGACAAAGTTGATTTTGCTAGGATCAAATATTCATGCCGATTAATTTTGACATATTATTAGGAATAAAATGTAATGTTTCTGGATTTAACAAAATGATAAAACTAAATCATGCTTCTTCTTAATCTGCTTCTTTTTAATAAATTTTCGTTTAGATGATTGTACCTTCGTTATATTAACATACACTCTTTTAAGATCCGACAAAAAAAAATGTAATAATATGAAGTCTAATAATTTAATGTTATTTAACATTTTAAATATTATAATGAATTTATTATATTAACTTGATCAAATTCTGTAAAACACGAAATGCTAACAACATACCACTTTATTCATAATAAATATAACCTATACGTACCTTTATTACTATCTACATCAGGATAATCTTTAAAATGTATTGCACGGAAGAGTCTCTTTATTTATAACGAAATGTATGAAAGTTTTTATTGAAAGAAAACGTCTATAAATTACCAAAATATTTATCCATTATATGAAATTAATCGTTTTACATAAGCAATAAGGAATACAAATAAGTATGTAGTATTTGTATGATATGAATGATTTATCTTTTGTTATTCGCTATGATAAGATAATGCAGAATGGTAGTGATTTATTGTATAAATTATTCAAATCAATAAAACTGCGCGCGTGAGGAAGTTGTATTTGTAGAGCTTTTTAAAATTAAGGAGACGTTTTATTTTTTATTTAAGAATCAATATTACCTATTTTTAAATATAATTTGCTTGGTTTCGCATAAGAATTAAATTGGGAATCCTTTGATTACGTCAATTATGCTAAAGGTATGTACCTAATTAACTGTTATAAGATTATATCATAGTTATTATACAGTTAGAAGCGTCTAGCATGTAGGCTATTCGTCTAATTAAGTGGTAGGTAAAGATTTATTACAAATTTAAAATATAGAAAGGCTACCATGATGAAGAACAGGACAGTCACGTAACTTCAATTTGTAATATGAAACAAATAAGATTTACAAAAGTGGCATTTTACTAATAACGGTAGAAAATCCTGTTATGTTATCCTATATAAAAAGTACATTTTATACTTTAAATTATAAGTACAGCTTTAAATTATTATGGAAAAGTGGGTTTTGATTTGAATAAATAGATACGTACAAAAAGTTGTAGGTATAGTAATAAATATAACATTTTACTCACCTCTTAAAAGTAAATATCCAAATGTTGCAAATTTCTGGCTAAACTAAAATGTAAGAAACTTCGGGGGTTTCCGGAAGTCAAAAAAATGTCATTTTTGACATTTAATTTCAGAAATAACAATGATTAAATGACATTAAAAATTTGCGCGAAAACCTAAATAATGAAAATCTGAAACATATTATTTCCTTTTAGCAACGTCTATTACTTACAGTTGCATTATATTTGATCCCTATATAAGTGTTTATGTATATACATTTTGGCAAACGGAAAATATTGGCACGTCTTCAAAAGATTAAATTTAGAAACCTTCGATAATGTCGCGGTGTAGAATGGAACCCTTCGGCTTCGGTTAGTTACATATTGCGGATATACGACGAGCTTTTGTGAGGGTTGTGGTGTTGTGTTCTGTCTCTGTAAAGTAACAGCTGTTACAGTGGGGTAATAAATAGTAATAATAAGTCTAGGTGGTCTCGTACACTCACCCCGCGTCGCGACGTGGTTGCGCGCGCCGCGGCCCGCGATTCGGTGTTCAGTACGCAAGTGCGGATTCAGTTGCAACCGCGAGAAGTTTAGCCCGAAGGGCAGTTCAAGATCAAAAACGCCGACAGTAGAACCACTTCGTACATTTCCAAAGAGATTATCTCGTAATAGTGTGAAAATGGGCTGGCCGACGGCTTACGATGGCAAAACTGAGGTATTTCGATGTCTATTATTACTGTACCGTGAATGCACACCCGTGAATTCCTGTGTGTTTGGGCCGGGCTTAATTCGTTACCATGACGTCGTTTTTCCGGCCCGAATCATCTGTAATACCTGCATCGCACATTTTTATACAATTTTCCATAACTATAATATGATTACCAACATTAATACGTATGTCGTTTACCTGTAAAAATTATATGCATCAGTTTTCTTACTTGACTAATGACATAACATAATTTTAACACTACCCATGTGTTCTGAATTTTTTTAAACATATCCAAATAATCTGGTTTTAATTTTCCTGAACAAAGTGAATTTTCAGTCCAGCTACAGCCTAGTTGCTCATTCAATTTATTAAAAGAAAAGTACTGGCTGATGAAGCCTTAAAGGTTTCTGCGGCAAACTGTTAAGTCATTGAGAAATAATCTAAATACTTACAGCAATTTCATCAAATACACTTCTTTTACTAATGTCTCATCCATTCGTTCAAATTTAAATTATATACCTTACACAATATATTCTCCAATTAGAATTTTAAAATAAGTATTTCTAGCTCATTACTATTCAATTCCCCTGGTGTTCTAAAATGTGTTTCGTCCACAATGTGGTCATTTAAAAAAAAAAAAAAACAGAATGTGTCATGTTATTATTTTTTAAATGAATCAAATCCAATATTTTTTTGTGTATTAAATTGCACTGATTCTAAAAATTTCAATTAATGTTTACATTATTTAAAAATAACACAATTATAATACTGATGTATATAATTATCCAATTGAATATATTATCTAATGTATAACATATTTATGTATATAAGTTATATTATTTAAACCTTATAATTTTTAAATTGAAAATTTATGCCAGTATCTAACTTAAGACGTGATTCTAATATGAACTCATTAAATTTTCAACATTATTACCTGTTATATGCAGTATGTATTATTGTGTATACATGTGGATTTATTTATAGCACACTTGTCTTCCTCATGTGAGCTGCTAATAAACAGTGCACTTGAAATGTGAACTGAATGCATGTTTGTGGAAGAGATTAAGATACTATTTCATTTTGCACTTGAACATGATAAGGGGAAACAATTCATTATGTATCTTGCATTTTTTTTTCATTTAGGAGTAAGATAAATGAAGTAAATTTTGTTTTATAAAATGTCAACAAAAGCTTGTAGAATCTATTTTTATTGCCTCAGATTTGATTGGTTTGAAGGGTATGATTTGGAGATATGCAGGGGTTCCACTTAGTTCTTAGGGTCAAAAATACAAAAATATCTAGGGTGGATTATATATATCTATGGATCAAGGTTAAGGTCCGCTTGGTGATAATATGATTATAGAAATCTATCTTATCACCAAGAGGATCTTGTTCATTTGGGACTTCTTCGGTAATTATGTCCAATTCTTGGGCAATACTGTGTTGTTTTATGATTTTACCCATTGTACATGTTAAATTATGAAAATATCCTTCGTGAATATTTGTTTTCAAGGGAGATCTTTTTATTTGTAGGACCCAGTTTATTAATAATTTTAGTTTCTTATTACATAGGAAACTTTGAGAACTTTTGCAGCCATTTCATTTTCAGTAGTGACATACACTAAATTGTTAAAATATTTTCATACTAAATACTTCACAATTTCTTTCAGTAAACATTTAGATAGATAGATAGATAGATAGATAGATATTTACTCATATATCTTGTGCTGATACTGAATATACAATGCAGATTGCAGCTCAATGCCAAGTCAATTAGAGCCTGTTATAGTTTTCAATGCATGAATAAGTCATACGTTTACACAATGGAAAAGTTATTGACTACTGAAATGAATTAAGTCTTTTATCACATACAATCTTCAGTCACATTGAAATTTTTTACATGATAAAATCTACAATGTACCTATCTGTAATACATGTACATGTACATGTAATGTATCTGTATTACAGATACATTACTAATACAATATTATGTTGTAATGTAGCTTATGAGTGAAGAATTATTTTTTTTATTTATATGCATCTCTTTGTGTAATATAATTTTTGTGTATTACATTGTAATTTTTTTACAAGCATCATAGATTAGTAAAGATACTTCGCCACCTTGAAATTGAATGAAGCCGCAAATGGCTTATTATAGTAAGTTCTTTTTTTGAATTCTTGACAAATAAAATCATTTTTAGAGAAAATTTACGAATAAATAACTAATACTGCATAATTTTCATGATAATTAAATAATTTATAATAATAATTTCAAATATTTTAGGGACATTTTAGCACGGAGACGTGGCAAAACTTTTTTACGCAACTATTTCAATTCTCAAAACTGGGTACATTTTCTTGTTAGGAGTGAGTAATCTTTACTAATCTATGACAAGCATAGTAAAAGTCTTATTTTACTATGGTTACAAGGGAGGATTGTATAGTATGTAGGAAAATCATAGGTGGAAAAAATTAAACCCTATTTTGTATATTTTAATACCTACAATGTACTGAATGAGCTAATAACGAAGCATGTTTTATGTTCAGCGTGATGTTGTTAAAAGATAAGTAAATATAAAATGTGCATGAACAATCTATTCTACCCACTTATCTACTGCAACTACTGAGTTGCATAGGAAAACCTGAAATAGTACTTAGTGATAATATGTTGTTTAATATTGTTATTAATGTATGGTAATTATAATATTGTAATCAGCAATTAATTCAATAGGAGATCTAGATAATGACAATGTTCTATATAATTAGTCCCTAAGTCCGAAAATACAATAATGGAAGAAAATGTATTGAAATGCCCACAAAGATCTAATAAATATTAGGCATATTGTATGACTGAATATAACAGTATATTGTCATACAGATGACTGAATTCTCAATTTAATATAACTATTTGTTTGCCATATTTTTTTTTTATTTGAACCAGGTGTGACAGGGGCTCTGCAATAAAACCATGAAGAGTACTTTACAACCATCCTTAACATTTAACATTGCAGGGGCCCTGCTACCTAAACATATGTATATAATCAAACCAGGAGGAATTCTTTACAACTACATCTCACAGTTAACATATATTTTAGGCGGGGTCAGCGGACAAGCCGAGGATGCAGTTGGCGGCGGCGGACGTGGGCTCCCACCTGCAGCACATGTGCAGCCTCGACATCGACTCCAAGGCCTCTTATGTGCGCCTGTCGGGAATCATCTGTACTATTGGTAAGTTGATTTTGCATATAGGGTATTTTAATTGTTGCCCTGCGGCAGTAGACCGCACAAATTTCAAAGCTTGCTAAGAGTAGTTCTAGGTATTTTTAAGTTTAGGAACAAGAGTTAATAAAGTAGGTTAAGATCATTAAGGAGGTGAAAGCGAGGATGGTAGAAACCTTTGTGGTTCGACTCCGCAGGCGCCGCTGCCACCCCTATTTCTGTCTAATAACAGCAGTGTTAAGCGCTGCTGTGTTCCACTTTAAAGGGTCTGGTAAGGAAGATATATTAACGAGACTTCAGGAATCTTAGGACTCTAATCTTTGGGGTTGATGTCCATGGGTAGCAGCACATGCTTAGTATCGCGTGGACTACGTGCTCGTTTGCTATTTTCATTTGAAAAATATGACGAAACCTATGAAAGTATTTCAGCTGACCGGAAATTACGCGAATCCGATAAAAAGTATTTATCTCTTACTTTGTTATATTATCAATTGCACTTATTGCTATCGTAATAAATTGCCAGACATTTGTCAAGATAACAAATTATGTATCGTGTGAGCTGGCCCAAAACATTACACGATGTCTGATGTGACCAGCTGCGTTAGTCTATAACAAATCGAACCGATATCTTAAATAGACCGAAACATTGCCATACTTTAAGGAGAACTTTCCTTTTATTAAAGATGTGCCAATAAATGTGATACCGTATTTGCCGGCCCTCCATAAGTGGGCAAAAAACTGGTTCCCCTTATTCAGATATTTTGGCACCATTTAAAAATGCGGGGTCGCAAGCTATAATTTGTCACGAGTGGGGAGGTAATATGTACCAAGATATTTGGAAATAAATATCGCTATTACTCGTACACTGACTAATTCTAGGGGGGGGCGGCAAAATGACCAAAGAAAATGAGGAGCAATGGCTTATTTGGTTTTTGCTAGTAGAGTAAATCTTACAATAAACGTTTTCTTAAATTACGCATTTTATCCCAGGGCCTGCCTCTCGTGACGTGGCCATGTTGGAGAAGATGATGGAGACCGGCATGAATGTCGCCCGTATGAACTTCTCGCACGGCTCCCACGAGTACCACGCGGAGACTATCAGCAACTGCCGCCAGGCCGAGAAGAACTACAGCGCGAAGCTGGGCATTCCCTTCTCGCTCGCGATCGCTCTGGATACCAAGGGCCCGGAGATCAGGACTGGGTTGTTGGAGGGTGTAAGTACCTAATTAAATCTTTTATGTAGGATGTTCTCACAACTTGATTAAATATTGAAGTAGTGTAATCCTTGATAGATCTTGGATGGTTTGGTGGATCTTTGGTGTGTTGACGACCCACGTGGCGGAGCGGTCACCATGCCGGTCTGACGCGCAGAGGGTCCCGGGTTCGATCCCCGGCCAGACAGATTTCTAAATGATGAATTTAGATTTCTGCTTCTGGGTTTGGGTGTTTGTGTATTTGTCTCTGTGTGTGTGTGTCTATAGTACCCACGATACAGGGAATCCTAGTATGGGGCTGTGAGTGTAGAAAGCGTTTTTTTTTGCGTGGAGACTGTTGCGCCAAAGTAATGTGGTGGCGGAACTGGTAAATTATATAAATCTTTTAATACTCGTAGCTTCACACTAAGGATTTCTCTATGTCGTGGGTGTCATGGACATACACTTAAACCCAGACCCATGCGTACACCATGCGTCATTTATGTCAGTTTGTTTTGATAAATCTATTTTTTTTTTCAACTTTGTTATAAGCGTCAGAAGATTAAACTAACACACCGGGTTTACCTTAGTGTTTTTGTATTTGAACCTAAACAATTTTTTGTTCCGTTCAGGGTGGCTCAGCGGAAGTAGAGCTGAAGAAAGGCGAGACCATCAAGCTGACAACAGACGCGGCGTACCAGGAGCGTGGTACGGCTGCTGCGATCTTCGTGGACTACAAGAACATCACTAACGTAGTGAAGCCCGGCAACAGGATCTTCATTGACGACGGCCTTATCTCCGTCATCTGCCAGTCGGCTACCGCTGATACCCTGGTCTGCACTATCGAGAATGGAGGTAAGTCATATATTAAGATATGATAATATATAGTGATAGCCTAGTGGTTAAGAAACTTAACCTCTCGATCGAGGGGTCCGAGGTTCATATTTCCGAGGCACGCATCCCTAATTTTTTAAAAATTATGTGCGTATTAGAAATTAATTATCACTTGCTAAACGGTGAAGAAACACATCGTGAACGTAAACCTGCATACCTGAGAGATTTATAAAAAAAATCTCAAAGGTATGTGAAGTCTACCAATACGCACTTGGCCATCGCGGTGGACTACAACCTAAACCGTCTCATTCTGAGAGCAGACCCGTGCCCACCAGGGGGACAGTAATGGGTTGATGATGATGATGAATAATATAACAATGTATCTGTGGTATTGTGACAGGAACTATGACGAACCCTAAGTTGAGTAAACAACACAGCTAGCTCACTCCTAACAAGAAAGTGTAACCAGTTTTGAGAATTGAAATTGTTGCGTAAATACAGTTTTACCACGTGTCCATGCTAAAATGTCCCTAAAATGTTTGAAATACTTATTTATTTGTTAAATAAATTACGCCGATGTTGATTGATTTGAAATGAAATTACTAAAAAAAACAGATACCGGCCGAATTGATAACCACCTCCTTTTTGAAGTCGGTTAATTATTCAATATATTGAATTATATTAAGAGATTATTACACAAAATCGTGGTGGTTTTGTGTTTAATGGCAGTCAATGAAAAACGTATAATCACAGCAAATTGTGCTGTACGAATCATCAAATTATTAGTCATCAAGAGATTATTATTACTGCCAGCTAGATAAACCATCACCCATACCAGCTATTATTCACACTATGATTATAATTTACAATGGGTTTGTGTCCTAGGTATGCTTGGATCAAGGAAGGGCGTGAACTTGCCAGGTCTGCCTGTGGATTTACCCGCTGTGTCCGAAAAGGACAAGTCTGACTTGTTATTCGGTGTTGAACAGGGTGTAAGTACAAATTATTTACTATTTATTTTCTGTGTTATTTGTAGCTCATTACTCAATAATTAATTGGACAGATTCATTACTAGTTAGGAAACAAATTATTTACTATTTATTTTATGTGTTATTTGTAGCTCATTACTCAATAATTAATTGGACAGATTCATTACTAATTAGGAAACAAATTATTTACTATTTATTTTATGTGTTATTTGTAGCTCATTACTCAATAATTAATTGGACAGATTCATTACTAGTTAGGAAACAAATTATTTACTATTTATTTTATGTGTTATTTGTAGCTCATTACTCAATAATTAATTGGACAGATTCATTACTAATTAGGAAACAAATTATTTACTATTTATTTTCTGTGTTATTTGTAGCTCATTACTCAATAATTAATTGGACAGATTCATTACTAGTTAGGAAACTAATTATTTACTATTTATTTTCTGTGTTATTTGTAGCTCATTACTCAATAATTAATTGGACAGATTCATTACTAGTTAGGAAACTAATGTTTTAAGGATTTTTTATGTTAAAAAAGGGTTTACTATTAGTTACAAAGTTATTTTGGTCTAAGTACGCTGAAAGTATCCATGGCCGACCGCACTCCTTGGTTTATCTGACATGTCATTTTTAATGCGCCAATGGCACAAAGACTTAGTAATATGTATAAAAAGAATTGTAGACAAATTAATTAGAAAATATTTATGGTTCGTTCATTCTCAATTTCTTTATTTTGCACGACATTAAAACACAAATCCTACTATAAATTCTCGTATGTTCATAGTGCTATCTTAGATAATCTTATAAAAAACTTAAGCAATTGTAATAAAAATTGAATAGCCATGCATGCACCCAGTGCATTTGGGTGGAGCGCGACAACTTGTTAACTACAAACATTATCGGAATTACTGTGTAATATCATACCATAATACGATAAAATCACGTGTATTACATGCTCATACGAGCACGGCGTGGTCTTGCTATGAGTAAATAAAAATAATGTTATCAATAATATACCTACATTTCTTCGTAGGTATCTATGGCTTACGTACTGATAGCCGAATAGTTGACTGACCTAATCTTTATCTCTAGTGATGTAGAATACGAGTGACATAAAAAAAAACGCTCGCGAGTGTCATGGCGACCGTTGGTGACGTCACGTTAGAACATCCATACAAAATTTCAAGCAATTCAGTGACATACCCAAAAATGAAGTCATTCGCGCCTCGTTACCGTTTCAGAGAAGATGGCCGACTGCAGTATTTTATACTTTTATTAAATTTAATTTAAAATAGAATAAATCTTAAAGTTTTTTTTTTAATACTGAGTCATTTTTGAGAATCCTTTCAATATATTGTGTTTTCTTAAATCATTTATTATTTGATTTTTTAATACTGTCACCATGCCAATTAAATATCCCCCATTAATCTACAATTGAATTTGTAGACAAGTGTCACGTGACTTGTAATATATAATGATAACGATTATATCTTTATTGATAGCTCCACTATAGCACTGATAACGGTGTTACGTTGACGCCTTGATTACGAATGTCAATTAGTTTCCTTAACATTGACCGTTGTGGAAAATGCCACAACTATTTATACATTTATACGAAGTTGTGTAACTCTGGCTTCTTCGATACAGAGATTGAAAGATCGACTAGAATCACCTTTTTAATATCATTCCTTTGCGAATACCGACTGGGTGTATTTATTATGTGCATATTATTGATTGGTATAATATTCATATCCAAGAGTTTAAAAAAAAATTAAGATTTCCCCTTACCTTATATTTTTTTATGACGTTTATGTATGTATCAGTATAAAATCTTCAGAAAAAACTATGGATTCAAAGTAGTCAGTACTATCACAGATTATAAGAAATAAGGTCATAGATTGATAAGATTACGCAATTATCTATGTGAATTGTGAAAATTATAGACTAAGAAATTTTGAAATACCTCCAAAATCATTTAAAAGTGGAATTTCATGACATTTTTTTATAAATATACATATATTAGCTGGGGTTTTAAGCAGCAGTTATACGCATTTTTCTATACTAATATTATAAAGAGGAAAACTTTGTTTGTTTGTTTGATTGTAATGAATAGGCTAAAAAACTACTGGACCGATTCTAAAAATTCTTTCACCATTCGAAAGCTACATTATCCACGAGTAACATAGGCTATATTTTATTTGAAATATATTTGATAAATAGATTTTGAGGCGGTACACAGTTTGCCGGGTCAGCTAGTCTTTAATATTCCCAATGCTGACAATCGGAGAAATAGTAATAAATCTTTATTTAATGACTGCTATCCAATGGTAGCAACAGAGACCTTAACGGGTATGAATTTATCCACCAGAGGTCAACCTATCCAACTGCCACCGTACTCGATATTACTTAGCTTTCCATATGTCTTTCCATATGTAAAAGGTGGTAGAACCCTTTGTGGTTCGACTCCGGCGGCACCACCGCCACACCTATTTCTACCTAATAACAGCAGTGTTAAGCGCTGCTGTGTTCCGGTTTGAAGGGTGTGGTAAGGGAGACAGACTTTTCCGAGGCGTTCCAGCTTAGTCCTCAGGGGTAGCGGCGCATCTGTGGCCGACCTCAGGTAGGAATATCTGATCCTATCTGGGGTTGATTACAGATGTCCATGGGCGGCAGTAGCCACTTACCATCAGGTGGACTGCATGCTCGTCTGCTACTCTTATATTATAAAAAAAAAAAAAAAAAAAATGTCGATTACGATCTAAAAATCCTATCATAAGCACATTTCAGAACAATATAACATAAATCTTAATAATTTACATGTTTATATTTTCATATAAATCCCATTACTATCCATCAGGTGGACATGATCTTCGCGTCTTTCATCCGTAATGGCGCCGCGTTGACCGAGATCCGCGGCATCCTCGGCGAGAAGGGCAAGAACATCAAGATCATCTCCAAGATCGAGAACCACCAGGGCATGGTCAACCTTGACGAGATTATTGCTGTAAGTATATCCCAGGGTACAGTTTGGCTCTATATGATATGATTTACCCGTCTCAGTAAGGTGGTGATAGCCTATTTGTTAAATCTCGGTGTTTCTATCGAGGGGACCAAGGTTCAGATCTCAGACATGCATCTCTAATTTTTCTAAGTTATGTGCGTATTCATTATCACTTGTTAAAACGGCGAAGGAAACCATCGCGAAGATACCTACACGTTTGAGAGTTCTTTAAAAAAGTTCTCAAAGGTGCATGAAGCCTTAGTAGATTCGCACTTGGCCAGCGCAATTTGCTATGGCCTAGACCTCTTTAACTTAAAGAGTACCCAGCAATGCCCAACAGAGATGTACGAAGATGTTATGTCATTGATCTAGTAGTAAATAGACGTCGAAACAAGACAGTGGATTCCAATGGTATTGTTATATTATATAATATATTGTCGATATATTCTGTCAATACATGTCAGCTTATTTTTTTACGATATGCATATTTTTTACGATTGTTACTGATATTTAGCTTCAGTGAATTGTACTCGTGACTGCCCACAACTGCAGAGGTCAACCTGCATGGCAGAGTTCAAATCAATACATATAGCATTACATGTCGCGTGATATTTCCAGCGAATACTAGTTTTTGCAATGGCCGACAACAAAAGCAATTTGGGCTTATTGCACTTACGGGTCAAACAAGTTGTAGTGGTTCTAAATTACTGTGGTGCGATTTTAAAATTAGATTTTCACTGAAAATGAAATTAATTTTAGTTGATGTAATGATTAAATTATGTAGACGTATAATTTCTAGACTTTATAAATATTACCTCCAAGCTTCAAATTGTCTGTTGATTCACACAATTATATGAACAGCTTTGTTATACTCCTGATGACATGACATATTTGGCATTGTTTGCCTTTTTTATTGAATTTTATAGAAAACTTTAAATTTAAAAACAAAAAAGTAATAAACTTATCATTTGTAAAAATATTTATCTATCTAAAATTTTACCTTGCCAAATATAAGAAAGTGTCATCTAGGTATTATCAAGGATCAACTCCGCATATCTCAAATCAATACAGTGCTGTAACTGTTAATACGAACCACATGACACCCATTTGCTCGATTGCAATCATAACTTGACATTTCCAGACATCTCCAGTTCATTCAAGAACTATTGCTGTTCGGCTTATTAAGTAATTGTTAGCACGGATGCCGGCAATCTGCTAGATCATGCGCCTACACTGAAATTGCAGGCTAATTTGATTCAGCGCGGATGTGATTTTCATTGAGATGTGCTAGATAGATCCAGTTTATAAATCTAGATCGACTGTAATTTAATGATATAATATTTAGACGATAAAGGGCATACAGAGCTTATTCCCAGCCATATCTGTTAGGAAATTGAAAGATACTTATATTTATTTTGTCCACAGGCTTCTGATGGCATCATGGTCGCGCGTGGTGACCTCGGTATCGAGATCCCGCCAGAGAAGGTGTTCCTCGCGCAGAAGACAATGATCGCGCGCTGCAACAAGGTAACAAGTTGTTTGATCTTCAAATGACCTTCTCTGCTAGACTTCCAATTTTTATGCTGGAAACTCGGCCATTAGAAGTAGTTGTATAATTCTGTCTTTTACCTGTAGAAGTGATACTTCTATTTACCCTGTGGAAAAGTTCTGTTTAAATTTGTTCAATATTAATTTAAGATTTTTTGGTATTGATGTATATAAATCTTTTTAAATTATTTATTTTCAAGTAGTTTTTATTAACAAACGATCTCATAGACTCCTTTTTAATGACAGTGAATGATCACAAATATAGTGCCACCATTTTGTAAAGAGGTATGTGATTTGCTCAATAACCTTTAGTTCAGGGGGTGGTACTCAAGATGGAGATACCATCTTTTAAAAACCATCATAGTTCAGGAAAGTTTTATTTCAATATTGCATCAACAATATTTTGTTTCGTACCACGACCTGCTTAAAACAGTTTTGCTTTATTCCTACCGAGTGATGTAAAAGGATGAGTAATTTGTCTATTCCTTATCCAAGGGGAAACGAGACATCGAAACTAGTGTCATCTCTTTCGCACCATTGATTGTGTTCCGTCATACACAGTTGAACAAACATAAACCCTTATTCATTTTTCGCTTCTCCATTGTATAAAACCAACTCAAATTGTCATATTTTGCTTAAAAAGGAAAATATTGATTTTGCAAAAAAAAAAGGATGAATATTTTCGACCGACATAATAGAAAACTGCTGATTGTAATATTATAAAACAAAATTAGTTCAATGAGGTCGTGGTACGAAATTTCAATGTATGATTAAAAGAATATTGTTTTAAGAGATGGTAGTAACCCCCAGGTAATCTTATGAGCTTACTTATACCCAGATAACTTAATTTCCAGGTTGGCAAGCCGGTGATCTGCGCTACCCAGATGTTAGAATCCATGGTGAAGAAGCCCCGCCCCACCCGCGCGGAGACCTCGGACGTTGCCAACGCGATCCTCGACGGCGCGGACTGCGTCATGCTGTCTGGTGAGACCGCCAAGGGAGACTACCCCCTGGAGTGTGTGCTCACCATGGCCAACATCTGCAAGGAGGCCGAGGCTGCTATCTGGCACAAGCAGCTGTTTATCGATCTTTCTTCTCAGGTATTTGATTTTGTATTGTAAGTTTTAAATGCTTTTCTGATACAAGTATCTGAAGTTGATCGTAATGACTTTAGAATATATCGTATAAATGCGTCACTTACACTTTTTAAATTAGAATACATCAGTACTTGATATAAAGCAAAAAAAAGTGTGGTGCACACACAATCGCAACATTGGAAATTTGATTTGATACGCCAATAACCACTGATTGGTGGTCGAGACTACAAAGTTGTTAAATTAGGATCGTTACGACTCGACCCAATTCATTCGTAAAATGATACTTATGGTCGTCGAGAATGCCGGTGCCGATTATTAAAATGATTATCAATCATGATTACGTTGTATCGAAACCAAAATTTCTACCGAAACCTCTTTTAATCGAAACTTACCGAAACCGACTTCCGTTGGCCATTCGTTAATTTTTAAGATTCTGCTTGTGCGGGCTCGTTTAGATATAGAATAGATCTGTAAGCTACCTTGAGTAGAGTCTGTGTTGATTAAGATGTCCATCGGCAGCCATGGTCAGTTCATAAAATCAAAACAAAACAATACATTAACTGTACAATATGCCAATGTTTTCAATATTTACAGGTGAAAGCCTCGATCGAACCCGCGCACTCGTTGGCCATCGCGTCCGTAGAGGCGTCCACTAAGTGCATGGCGTCGGCGATCGTGGTGATCACCACCAGCGGCCGCTCCGCGCACCTGCTGAGCAAGTACCGGCCGCGCTGCCCCATCATCGCGGTCACGCGCCAGCCGCAGACCGCGAGGCAGGCGCATCTGTACCGCGGTGTGCTGCCCATTGTGTACAAAGGTTTGTTTTTATATAATGACTAGTAAATTACAATAGTATAATGGGTGACATTACCGTATAATCTACTTCTATTGTAAAGCAATTCTGTGTTTCTTGAGAGAAACGAACGAAGAACGAAGAAAGTAAGCATAGAAGAAGTAAGTATATAAGTAATGAAATGAAATGAAATTTATTTATTGTAAGAATGTAGTACACAAAGATAGTTACAGCAATAGAAGTTCGTACATTCTACCATTACAATGGTAGAACAATACTTATATATAAGGCAATAATTTTAGTCCTCAGCAATGGCACATAATAATATTTTTTTATAATATTGAACTAGCAAACCGCATATAAGATTAAATTACTATGTAAGATTCGCTACAGATGCGTTGCTACCCCTGAGCACAAAGTTGGAATGGCTCGGTAAGTATGTCTCTCTTAACACCCTAGAAAGCAACAAAGCAGCTCTTCACATTTCTATTATTATGCAGACATAGGTGTGGTGGTGACAGTGGTGGACTTAGGTCGTCGGAGGCTCGGGGCGGAAAGTTGGCGACCTTTTTTTTTAGCTAATAACACGATTTATAGATATTGATCTTGTATGTGAACTTCAACTACTGCTTTTTCGGAAGGATTAGCAGCTGTGTTTGGGGGGCCCGAGGCGGACCGCCCCTTCCGCGGCCACCTTAGTCCGCTTGAGGATGGTAATACTTCCGGAGAGGAACTACAAAGGGTTCTACCAGCTTCAAACCTTTTTTAATCATAACTAATAAGTTTTTTTAATCATTTGCATTCCAGAGGACGTGGCGAGCGACTGGCTGAAGGACGTGGACAACCGCGTGCAGTACGGGCTGAAGTTCGGTCGCGCGCGCGGCTTCATCAACGCCGGCGACAACGTCGTGGTCGTCACCGGCTGGCGGCAGGGCTCCGGCTTCACCAACACCATGCGCATCATGTTAGTATACGATGTCTACGCTAATATTATAAAGTGGAAAACTTTGTTTGTTTGTTTGGTTGTAATGAATAGGCTCAAAAACTACTGGACCGATTTTAAAAATTCTTTCACCATTCGAAAGCTACATTATCCACGAGTAACATAGGCTATATTTTATATAAAATATATTTGATAAATAGATTTTGAGGCGGTACAAAGTTTGCCGGGTCAGCTAGGATTAAATACATGTGCACCCCTCATGCACACTACATACAGTGGAGACTCGATTAAACGAAATAATTGTTGCACAAAAAACCTAACTTTTGAACTTATATTTCTTTGCGTTGGCTATCAACGAGTTGCCTCTTTTCGGATTTTAATTGTAGCGATTAAACGTACTTCCTACACTCAGTTGTAGTTACTGAAAATACGGAAATCGACGTAAAAAACGAGAAGAAAACACGAATCGTCTGTGCTAAAAGTAGTTAATATGGTAGGGCCATTACAAAGTTACTTGATCGCGGTTGGAAGTTCGGATATTGGCGAATCCCCATATCTGGGAATCGGATAATCGAGTAAAACATATTCATTCTGTACATACATACGCAAGCACGCACACACGCATGCATATGTGCACGTACGCACAAATAAAGCGTGCGTGTTTAGAATATATATTGTTCCCTACTTTAATAACAAGAGGCCATACAATATAGTGTTCAGAGACCGCAAGGACGTAGAAGCTTAATCTCTCAAATATCTTGCTTTGTGCCCTAGTTAAAGATTATGGGAAAACGAAAAATATGATAAAACCGCGTGACATCTTCCAGGTGGGAATCCAAATAAGTCTTACTTCTCATCAAGGGAAGATTGGTCAGAAAAATCACCTTACGTAATAAATGAGCGCCTCCCTATATTCATTCGCCTCAAGTATAACTTATGTTCTTTACACTGTAAGGTTGTTATGTAACTCAATGGACGGCTAAGCTCATAAAGTCGCTATAGTTTACTATGTTCACCGACAATAAAAACTAAATTCACTCTTGGAAGTGTTAGAGAATGAACTAATGAATTTATGATAGTTTTGTGGTAAACATATTTATAAAAAATATTTTTTTATGTTACTACAGATTGTTTATTTCTGTTTTCAGTCAAGTGGAATAAGAAGATGCAGCGTGTTGGAGAAGAGATATTTTCGTTAAGTATTAGAAAGAGCAGTGATATGATTATATATAAGATCTAGTGCTTGTTAAAGTAATCGGTAATATTTATAAAGGAAGGCATCTGATTATGCTGTAAATGATTCTCGAAATTGTACCTTAGTACTAGGATAATTATATTTATTGCGATTATTTATAATACCAAGAGTATTGCATGTTGTATGTGATTCTGAATAAAGTTTGAAAGTAATGAATTGTAGTTTTATTGCTACGTAATTTAATTATTAATAAATCTGGAAAAAGTCTGAAGAATTACGCGTTATTATCAAAATTAATAGCGTGCATATATTTAATCTACAATCGTTAATGCCTCGCATGAAATCGACCGAAAACCCAAGGCATTAAAGTAAGCCTAAAGCGTATGTGTACTTTAAACGCACTAATAAAGTTATACTTTTGATGTATTTAATAAAAAGAGTGCATATACTTACTGTACTAGAAACTATACAAAATAAAAAGTTATGAAATGTAACCTAGCATATTATTATCATGCATTGTTACATGTCATCTTCGTGTTAAAAAATGTACAATCTTTGCAATATTTACTAGCCAATTTTATGTCGTCATTTTTTTATCTATCGGTTTTATAAAAAATACTCGTTATTTTTGCTAAACGCCAATGAAAGTTTTATATGTTAAAAATGTTAAATAAAATATAGTATGTTAATTAAAAATGTTAATTTCAACGCATTGCTAATATTTTTGGTCAGGATCTACGTTACATATTTACTGCTCCGATATTATTACGTTCAGAAAAGATAATACAATTTTTATCGGTAGGTGTATTGCGTAAAGCAGGTTCCATTAAAGATAGTTTTCTTCACAAAACTTAATTATTCAACATAGCTCCTGATCAACGGATTAGCAATATTTTTCCTTTGAATAATTGAGATGTTATGTCTATTTTATGCAGCATAGACCATACGTTTTATGGGCGTAACTAGAAACATGTCCCCCTTATCCTTATCCTTCAAACCAGAACATAGCAACGTTTACACTGCTGTTATGTGACAGAAATTGGTGTGGTGGTGGTACCGACGGAGTTGTTTCTGACTCGTGTGATTGCAGTCCTCGCCTGCGGCTCGGCCTGCAAACTCACACTTGTCAGAAAAAAATTTTTCGTCCTCGTATTGTAATGTACTATTATATCTTTTTAAATCTCTCGTGTTGTGTATTGCGTAATTATTATTCTTATTTATTTAATACTATTCGCTCGTTACATTTAACTGTCGCGGCATTTTGTTTTTTTTTTTATTTTATTATTCTCAGATTAGATAATTATAATACAAGTCTTTCAATAAAATTACATAATTTATAAAATATAGATATCAAATTAATGAAATTATTTACATATGTCGTATTAAAAAATAACATTTATGATCGTGAACTCGGTATTTTATGTTTTAATTTTATTTTTTATAAATCATATGAATAATACTCAGTAGCGAAATCTGTAAGCAACTTTTCTTGTAAAAAGTTTTTGTGGGTACTATACAGACGTAGACTATTATAGACGAAGACTTTAGTGTATTAATTTTATGCTAGATGGCACTATAAGTCTCAAAAATTGTACAAATAAATTATAGATACCGTATTCTACACTTTGTTAAATATGTTATGAAATTCACTGTACATGTGCATAAGCACATGCATAACCTGGTCATAATTAAAAAAGTATTATCCTTCCTTTACTTTAATTCTTTATATGTTTCACTGTTGGGCACACATCTCCCTTCACAATAAGGAGAGGCCTGGAAAGTAATCTTGCTTCTCCAATTCCAATTCGTGGAAAAGAAATCTTAACAAACTTACTTATTTTAGCAGGACTGGATATCGTATAGTATGTCGTATGAATATTTATGCTTTACTCATAGGCTTTACTACACTATTCCCGTTGAAAGATAGATATGGCCGTTGGCGTCGCCAAACTACAAAAATGCCTAAATTAGCTAACGAACATGTCTTTACTGAACTCTAAGTGACCACTATTTCCCATGAATATCTGTGGTCATCCGTTAATAGGTCTGAGTCTAAGAGTCTACATAAAGTCTGTTACTTAGCATTGCTATGCGTTTAACAATACTGTAATAAGGCCAAAATAAGTGTGGCGGTGCTCTCTGACTTGAACCATGAAGGGTTCTACCAACGCACCTTCTACTGAAATATTATTAATATGCTTTCGCTGTGTATTGCATTGTTTAGTGTCAGGGAAACAGTAAAAATCAAACAAGGGAATTCGAGATCGTTCACCGGTCAATTGCTGTGTCGGGGCAACAAACTTCAGAGTATTTATTACAAGACGTATTTGTTTACAAGTAACACCTCGTCACGTTGTGCGTCGTTTGTCCAACATAATGAGCCATAATCATCCTGCAAATTTAATGCCGTATTTACTACTTGGCATTGCTTACTGCGGAATTGGGATTTTTTCTCCAAATTTTGGCTACAAATAACACCTCGGTATATACCTATAAAAATATATAAATCAAATCAAAAATTTTTTTTTATTCAAAATATGTTCTTTACAGAGCACTTTTTGAAAGTCAATACTGCTACCACCACTTCACAAGGTATTTCGTTATGGAGAAGTGGCGAAAGAAACTCCATAACACACATCTTTTTTAAAAAATAAATGTTTCATACAATGGCTCTTAACCTTGTGGTTCATGTGGAGCTGGAGCTACTTTAGGCCACACCTTTTTATCGGTCAAATAATCATTCAGTCTTTAGTACGTTTTTTTACATAGCGTTTGTTTAATGACAAGTTTAAAATAACAAACTAATTAAATAAGGAAATTGGTAGGTAGTTACTTAGTAGGTAACTTTCTCATGTGAAGTTGTTCTGGTAGATACTTAGTTTAAAAATATTAGTTAGAAATATAAAACTACCTTGTAGGTAGTTAAATGTCCTTAACTACCTTCTGCTATTATAATATATCAAACTACTAGATATATGTTAAAGTATTGTCTTATGCAGAAATGTTAATTTGATAACCCGGTTAGGATGTACGTAATAACCTGGAATTGCTAGAAGAATTGAGCGTACAAACAACTTTTAATTGGCTTAAGGCTCGCGAGGGACATTCAGTGAACTTGTGGCAGTTGTAAAAAGTGTCCCGAACTCTCGACACCCTAAATCCCGAGACCATAGTGTCGTTGAAACGAGTCAGGCACACCACGCCAACCGGCGACTGAAAACTAAAAATAACCGGGCACTGCTCAGTACCGCCGTAACAGCCGCGCGCGTCGCCCGCTGCGCCCGCGTATCGCAACCATGGCGGAGACAATCGAGGAAACATACGAGACCGCGGTCACCCGCAAGGTGGTCCGCAAGAGCCTCAAGATAGAGGAGGTGAGGACGAACACGACTGTTTTATGTAACCGACGCGACACAAATAGCCCGCGCACGCGCCGACGCCAGCGCAGACGCACCTGCTCACATAACAGATAACACATTTGACAGTGAACACGAACGTAAACACTAGCGTTATCCTGAACTCGTAGCGCCCGCGCCGCTCGCATCGCCGCACGCCGGACGCGAAAGCTCGGCCCTTCCACCGCGCCGACGCCTGCCGTCACTCACTAATCTCAAATTATTTCTTCATCGTTTCATTCGTACTCCCTTTGTCCGTTCGCCGGCGGTGACAGATGGGCCAGCTTTCGAGCTTTTTCATCTATGCACCTATTCCGAGAACGCGACATTTGGACGCCGGTTCGTAAACTTCGATTTTGAGTGTACGGCACGCGAAGGTCCATCCGCTATACGTCAGTGGAGGAAGTGCGCGCGCAATGCGCCACTTATAATTTGTGGCGATGTAAATAGAACGGGCGGTTGAATGAAAATTTCCGTATCCACCTTGACGAGTGTGCATCGACCTGTCTCGTGATATGGACACTGACCACGTGTGACCTTGCAAGACAACACAAACAGCATATGATTCAGAATGAACATCTTCAACACACAATTAGGTACATTCATCACACTTTATAGGATGTAACACACACACAGTGACACTACACAAAGCGCTTTAGTTTAGATTATGCAACAGTGTTTTTTAATACAAGCAGACAGTTTAGTCATGAAAACGTAGACAGATATTTCTGGCAGATGACCGTAGGCTTGCACAATCTGGAGATCATCTATCAGATCATAGTGCTGTCATTCAGGAACAACGAACTCGCATTATCATTCCATCTGTGAACTAACAATGAATGTCACTAGGGACTACTGTCCGTTTCCAAAGCGCAAAATCCAATGGAAAAACGCGCCGTGGCATATTTTCGTCTTGGCTCCCATCCTAGTTTATCTGCTACATTACGATGTTTATTCACAATACGAATGTGAACATTAATGTGTGCGTCTGAGCCTCTTGTATTTAGATCTTGATAGCCGCTCTGGGTGCAAAACCAATGCGTACCCTCATAAATATATTAATGGGCACCGATCAGTCATCGGTGTTGTGGCAAACGTCTAGCGCATATTGCAACACAACAGGAAACGCCCGCATATTCCAGTCGAACCTGTCAAAATACCTTTACCATATCCAAAACTGTTGCTTGTTTACAAGTTGTGTAATTAAAAACTTTACTGTACCGCGAAATCGTTAATTTGTTTACTTGGCACCGCTGGCTCATGGCGTAGTGTCTGTGAATGCACCTCAGAAAAAGTTATAAAAGATAAGTAATAGAAACTATTCGCGAAACATTTTTATAGGCGTTCAACGGGTCATCGTCGTATTATTGTATTTAATGGACATTTTTATGTATTTCAGTATTGCGCTGTAGCTTAGAAACAGTCTGAAATAACGCTATATAACCCAGTAGACAGGCACTTATTATACAAAATGTTTGTTTGTCTCCCTTTTATTTTAATAAACATCGATATACTGCGTTCGTTGTTGCATGTTACACCATGATAACTCCTCCCGAATTTAGTTCTGATGCCAAACAGTGTCCCAATTACTGACATTAAATGTATGTAGAACGAAGTTGATAAATACGGCTTATTTATTATAATCTACCCTGTAAACTTTCTGTATCTCGTTTGTTTCAATTTGCAGTTACGCTATTAATTGATGGAGCTTTAGATCAGTATATATGATCTTACTGATAAACACAAAAGGAATACTAAACACAGGAGCTTGCCAAATTCTATACCTACCTACATATAGAGAAGTATATACACACACACACACACACAATTATATGTGTACACAAACAAGGTACACAAACAAAGCCATTGTTCAACATTTGGAAACATATTGTTCAAACATTTCACTACTTATCTAGTAGCAATGATTTTTAAACTGTTTAATTCCTTAATTATTGTTTATTGTTGTCAGGGTTCTTTCTTCTTAACAATTACTGATGTTTTAACACCATGCCTGTTTGAGTTCTGTTGATCTGAAAATGTACAGTAGAATGCACTTCTGCAAAATACGTTCAGAAGGCCTACCACCATCTTTTAAGAACCATCATAGTTCAGGAAAGTCTTATTTCAACATTGCATCGAAATTAATTATTTATAAATTTAATAGTATTATGGTACGAAATTTCAATGTATGATTAAAATAATATTGCTTTTAGAGATGGTAGTAACCCCCCTGATGTGGGCTGCAGGTACTTATATTCGTTGATTATTATAGGCATGGAGTGGAAATCAAATGGACTGCTTGATCTATGTCATATTTTTTCTATGTGAATGTCGTTTATAAATATTTATGTCCTAAGCTTCAAGTTGTCTCGTTAGGTCTCTTTCAGACAAGTGCGCAGTAAATTATAAAAAAGGAATGTATTTGCTAATAATGCTAAACTCATAGCTTCATAGTATAAACGCTCGCAAAGATCAAAAATTCAGAAGCAGACCCAGCGGGAAAATCATTATTTTGAAATCAATGACACTTAACATTTTTAGTTCAATAGGTTTGTGCGGCTTCACATTAGGTTAGCCCGATTGTTTCACTGTCCTGTCTCGTTGTTCAAACTGAGCGATAAGAGCGTATTTTGCTTACATTTGGTCGAATGATTGTCTGTTAATTTGAGCAGGAAGACCCAACAGTTGGCGAACAGTAAAACTGTAGCGTTCATCTAATGTGAACTGGCACTTTGTCTAGCGGATGCAGGTGATACACAAGTGACACTGTAATATTTACTTCCATTGATGCAAGTATACAACCCACATACACGGTAAATGCAAGGCCACACTGTCACACATCAAGCAGACATTTCGACAGGTCGTGTGACGTCACCCGATACTTTAAAAGTGTGTCAAAATGAACATTTTATGCGAGAACACGACTACTGAGAACACTTAACGGTTTAAAATAACAATTAAGGGTTAATTTTGTTTTCAGCAAATAAGTTACACAATAACATACTTTAAAAAATCTAAAATGCCCAGGAATAATTGTAATTGTGATAGCTTTATTTTTATTTCTCTTTAAGAATATAACTACCAATAAGTTTAGGTTCAACATTTTATTTGAATCTCTATTAACTACAGAGTATAATTTGTTTAAAAATATAGTTAACTTTTCTAGTTTAGAGTTATCGTTCTATAAGTGAATCTGAGAACATTTTTTTCCAATCAGATTAGTTTAACGTTAAGATATTCTGCAAGGCCGGGGTTAAATTTAAGATGCTGGATGTTTATACGTAGATACCGGTAGTTGGGTAATTTATATGTATTAAGATTATCTTTTAAAGGTACAATAAAAATAAGCTCGACGAAGAATATGTAAAGAATAAATAAGAATATTCTGTACACATAATCATCATTTACTTCAAATTTATCGTAATTTATATTTTACAAATGCCAAAGGCAGACATAGTTTTGTTTTACATCGTTGTAAAACAATCGTTGTAAAAGTACTGTTCTAATGTTGAACAAAATAACTAAACTACGCAACAGAAAGTGTAAAAGTAGTTCGAAGCTCATTTAGCACAACACTTCCGTATACAGGGCACTTGTGAGTCACTCGCAATGAATAAAGCAGTTGTTAGCTGGGAACTTTCTGGTTCAACGTTCATGAAATAGTAGTGATATCTCATTTCTTTGATAACGGACTTGTATTAATTACTGTATCTATTATTACGGTTATATTCGGAAAATCTTCTTTTGCGACTAATACTAAAACAGTCCCCTAATTAGAGAGAACTAAAATTTACTCAATAGGTACTTGGCTAAAACCAAACTAACCAAACATAACCTCATACTTACATTTTCTATCTGGGTTATTTTATCATGTACACTATATTTGTTATTACATACCTAATTAATATCAAGTCGACTATAAAAGTGAGGGGTGTTTTTCTTGGAATAGCTACCTACTTATGGCAGACGTTTATATGTAAATAATCCAGGCAAAAATGTTTATTTTTTGAAAAAAATCGCTGCGTGGTCTGGCACGAATTCTGGGATTTCCAAATCGTGCTTTAAATTACATATATACTTAATCCAGTAACAATTAAAGCTTCATTACTCATAGTAGATATAATAACATCACATAAATCCCAAAAATTGTAAAACTTGGAGAAAGATACTTATAAGATAAAGATAAGAAAAGATACAAATAAGCTCTATAGTCTGATTCATAATTAGGTGTCCAAAATGTAAACAAACAAATGTCACTGTCAAAATTAACAAGAAACCAAACCTTTAACAAACTCAACAAAAAACGAAAACTTTACAATTATTCACAATTTAACGAACGCGCTATGAAAAGGATAATACATTTGAGTTCGATTACAATCACGAAAATGAATAACATCAGCTACGAAACTTAAAAATGACGGCACAAGAAATGTCTCGGGTTCCGATTGTGTTACCATTATCACATTTTAATTTTCTACCATAAACCTTTTTTTATTATTATTACTGTATGGAACGAAATTGAGGTAATATAAATATTAGAAAATTTGAATTGATCTTAATTTATTTAGATTATTATTTTATTATTGTTGTATTAATTTAATATTGTCAAAAATAAGAAACTACCATTTGAAACATATTTTCTTGATAGGACAACACCTTTGTTTACATTTTGGACACCTAATTATGAAACAGACTATAGAGAAGTATTTCAAAACTTAATGCTTAAAATAATGCTAACAATCTGTCCTTTATAAATTTTATTGTTTCGTTGCCTAATTATAACACGAGATATATTGTCGCTGTACACGTGTTAATTTAAAAGGTTGTAGCAGTACAAGTTCAATATAACGAAGACATGACAGGGAAGGACAAATGGTACAATAATAATATAATTATTAACGTTTAATGAAATGAATCTGTTTGCACTTCGACTGTACGTTTAAATTATAACCGTGTCTGTCTTGTTGATTGCGTGTACAAACAGTTAGCACTCAGTTATCGTTCTGAAAGAAAATATTGTATGGATGCATGTCACATTCGGTCTTTAAAGCCTTGGGGTTTATATATGCACTCGATAACGCACTCGAGATGTTAGTGTCTCTGGTATGAATCACAATTCCACTACATTCAAGTGCACACCTTTATATTTACATACATGGCTCATACTTTCTAGCAATCTTCTATGTACTCTTTTAGGTATCATAATAAATTTACGTTGTCGAATATAGTATGTTAACCAAATGGTCATTTTTTTGCAGTAATATACCGTCCTTTTCAAAAGTTTTAAGTTATAAGCCCAATGTCGCTTCTTACTTTAATATCTACCTTTATTCAGCATATTATCCATTTGTATAGCATGTAGTCCCTCTTATAAAAAAAAATGTGAGCCGTCACGGGACGCCTGGCAGATGTGAAACATCGACATTATTTTGTAAAAGTAATATGCAGAAAAGAACATATTGTGATAGGAACTAAATATGTCATAATGATAAAATAAAATATTACGATTTTTTTCCAGATAACGATGACTATTTATTTATTGAATTCGATTGCGCATGGCGACGCGTCGCCACACCGTACACACTACTGTACGGCTACGGCACGCCAAAAATCGGTTTTACGTGCGGCTATAGATGTTTCACATCAAAAAATCGGATTTTTTCCTTTAACAATTTTGATTTTGTTAGAAACATTTTACAACTCAATATTTACTTATTCCTGAAAAACCTGCATGTATTTTGAGTCTTTAGTGCACTGTCTGCACTGCATGCGGAAATACAAAAGCTTTATGACCCCAAAGTCCAAATCGCCATTTATGGACTGGGTCGGGCCTGCGCCGTTCCGCGAATCAAACGCGCAGAACTCACCGGAGTAGAACAACTGTTCGGGAACGATGCCAAATGTGCGATTTTCCCTAATTGACGAGCACGGAACATCCCGTTTGATCCCGCTCCAGCACTTGCTCGCTATTAACTCGAGAATAAAACACTCTTTAGCGAAAACAAAATGTTTTTATCAGTGCCCGCACGCCGATCTCGTCCGCAGATGACAGCGTTACGCTACGGTTTCAGCTTGACGAATTATGCGCTTGAGTGCAACTTACACCCACGGGTTTTTGCGAGTTATAAGACACAACGGGGCTTTCTGAAAATTCTAATTTATATCGGATCAAAATTCTTATTTAAATTCCAAACTTCTAAGAAGTATTTTTCTGAAGCCTCTCCTCGAAATGATTTCCTCAAAAAAGCGTAAAGGAGGTCATAATAAAATGCTTGGACGATAGTCGGTACATGGGATGTCGCAACGTCAACAAGCGTAGTAACACTTGAGTTTTAAAAAGATTAAAAACTCCCGCAATTTTTATCTTTTTAAATCGCGTTCCGTTCCGTGTCGTCAACCCGCCGATCAGCCATCGACAGCCGATCGCGGTCGCAACTCGCGGAAGCAAGAAGAACGCGCGGTTGCGTCGCGAAGCGCGAAAATGGAACGCAGCGGATATAATTAAAACTGGACGGACAAATCGTTGGCGAGGAATTAACGCGCGAATTCGGTCAGCTATCGCTCTGAGAAATCGGCAGGGCGTTAGGCGTACGTATTGTACTCGTACGATAACAATAAACGGTTACAAGAAAGTATTAGCCAAAGTATTACCTACAATACTACTTACTAATATTACGAAAGTAATCTAACCTAACGTACAAACCTCATCATAAGTAATGACAAATGAGCACACCATAAAATTACAGATATAAACTTGACATAACTGTATCCAGTTTTAAAACCAGCAATAAACATTTCTCACTAACAACACATTTACAAAGTCAGTTAGCAATTTGTATGTTAAAAATGTGCATTGCAACCCGAATGTCACAGCTTTGGCACAGCGGTCGTGATACCGATCTGCCAAGCACTTTCCGGGTTCGATTGGCATTTGAGTGATGATATGTTTACTAGGTCGGGGTGTTTTCCTATTTATGTTTGTGTTTGTTTATGATGACGACAATACTACGCCCTAGTAGGATTGAGCCTACGAGTGTAGAATGCGTAAGCCGTAAACCCTTTGTCGAATGACGACTTATGAAGTACTGCGTAGTGATAATCGTTTCGCTAAATTATCTGTAATGAAAATGTCTATTTTATGTACTCATTAACAAATCACAAGAAAATTTATTTAGCGAAATAAAGTGGAAGTAAACACGAGATTTTTAAGCGTTAATAGGTTCTTTGACACCGACAAAGCTTAATTCAATGTCAGCTTATATTTGGAGTAGGAAAATAAATATTGCCTCTAGACACGTCTATCAAAGATGATTCTTGTCTGGGAAAAACATGGGAAAAGGTGCTATTTTTAATTAAGTTACCTTTACTTTACTTTAGTTAATTAGTGTTACCTTTGGGCTAGCATGCATTCTTTCATTATAATCATTGGCAAGTCATTATGCACGCAGTTTTTTGTAAGAACAAAGTTTCACCTGAATTTGTTGAAATGTTTATCTACATTTCAAAATTTTGTACTATCTATGAGTAAATATTAGGTACTATGGTATCCTTAATCATGCCCTTTTATGTTAATAACAATTTACTAGAATTATGTCAATTTTTTAAACACACAATCAACAGACACTTTAGTTTCACATATTCTTTATGAATATGAACATTATGAACCTATATATTTTTGTTTTGTACCTACTCTTTTTCTAGGCCAATAGCATACAACTATGTGCCTGTATACATTGTGACAAATATACTCATCTAGTCTTAGGGCACGGTTGTCTTACAGTACTTAATAATAGAGCTAAAACTTGGATTCCGTAATAATGTGAAGGCTGCAACAGAGACGCCTACAAACAAATACAGTTAGGAAAAAGCGCATGACAAAAAATTATTCATGAAGTGTATTGTCATGAAGAATGACTAATCGAAAGCATGCTTACACACAGTTTGACTAATAAGAAATTTAATATCTATACTGGAGGATGAACTAAATTGGAAATAAGGTTGGAAAGTAGCAATTTTTTTAATCACAGATTTCGATTATAGTAGGTATGTATTATCTACGTAGTATAATTATATATTTCCGAATCGGCGTTATAGAATATAATTGTCTACTTCCCTCCCTTATTTCGCTATATTTTACTACTATTACTACTATTGTATATTAAATTTCAAGGATAGCTACAATTATTTACATTTGATTAAAAATAAACTCGTTCTTTATTTTTAAATGTTATTCTGTTGATATTACGAATAATGGAATCGTCCCAATTTTGTTTTTATCACTTAAGTACTTTGTGAGAAGAATTAAAAGTCAACAAAACAAAAACATTTTAAATAGTCGTAATTACTTTCTTCTATTATATCTACGGACTTGGCTCTTGTGCTGTATTGTGTGTCATAACGATTTGAATTACAACAGACAATCCATTCTCGCTTCAAACGTGAGTGCAGACAAAGAATGGGTGAAAACTCGTTCACATCCTATTAGCGACAGATAATTCTTTAACTCAGTGGCAGCCTAGCGATTTGAAATTCCAATTCCGAGTTTCAGGCCCTAGCCATCGCAGACAGATTTTCGAGAATTACCGCACTTCTGTAATGGATACACGCTATATGTGGTTTTTAATTTTGTCGCATATCAATTCTAATAATGTTAGTTTAAAATCATATACCTACTGTATCTCTGATTTTTCGAAGTGGGTTCCTATTAGATTAATTATCACTAGCGTAACCGGAAAAAGTAAGTAAGAAGTAAGTAAGAAAAATATCGTGAGGAACCCACACGACAGATACGAAAACGTTAAAGATGTGAAATGTACCAATCCGCTCTTTGTCAAAATGGTATGGCCTAAACCCTTTGAGAGGATACCCGAGGCCAGCAGAGGGTGTGTTTTAGACATTTGTTTACCCATCTTTTGTGTCAATGCGCCACAAAAATGAAAAACGAGTCGCACTCCGGGCGGAGTGCGCTACAGAAATAGAGCCGCGCCCGCCCGCGCGCCAATGTCGAGGTGATCGCTCCTTGCATTGTCTGTCAACTTCTCCAGTCTCTGTGTGGGTTACGTTAACAAGAAATGGCTCAGCAAGTCATTTCGTTACTGAAAATATCGAGGCTTTAAATGAACTTCTAAATTTTAAATGTCTAACTTCGTTGTCAATCACCCATTAGTTTACCATTAATATCTCATATCTGGGCATGGTAAACTAACGAATGAAACCCTCTCACGAATAAGACACTCACATTTGGCCAGCGCTTGTTTCGTCTTACGCTTGTAAAATTAAGAATGTACCGAAAAGAGCACTGCCTTTTAAATCCAACCTCTCAAGAAGTAGTATTTACCCTCTTAAAGTTTTGAGTCTAGATTCGATTTATTTATTGCTGATAAATTTAAGGGAGTAAGTGAATATTTCAATAGAAAAAAATCTTGATTAATGTACAATTCTGTCTTCATTTCGTCAACTACATTCGTCAAAAACATTTTTTTGTCCAAAGTTTTCTACTTTCATATCGCACATTAGATAAGTATTAAAGTTTTCGTCAGGAAGATTCAAAAATTGCTCAAACAATTTGGTTTGATCGGTGAAAACACATTCACTGTTTCCTTTATTAGCCATCTAGAATATAAATATTTATTATTTGGCTTCGTTACAATCCTTAAACTGTATCCTGCTTTGTAATCAGTACCTACTTGGCAACAGGGACTAGTTTTTTCCACAATCTTGATGGTATCTACCTCGCAACATAGCAAACTGTTACGTAGAATAAAGAATTTACACGTTATATTTATTTGACAAGTTCCTCTTGGCCTTCCTTTCTTACGTGATCGTGAACTTGCCAAGGTAGTTTTAGCACAAATTTTCCAACAAACCGACACAAATTTTACGTAAATAAACGAGGAAAATCAATAATTTAACTGTACAAATTTGTATCAATCTGACGCTTATCGTTAGTCAACTGTTATATTAAGAATTGAAAACAATTTTCCTTGTTACAATACTAGTGTCCCTTAAATAATGAAGGATAAACAGGAGGATAAATAGTATCATGATCAAATGATGTGTCACTTTGGAAATAACACAAAATAAAGTTTTTAAAGAATATGTACTTCGTTGCCCATAAAATTTTAAACATTATATAATTTATTTTATTAAAAATATTAATTATGTCCCTGACAGAATGTGAATTTATGAATTTGATTCAACCTTTCAAACTGCCGGAAATGGGTGCAAAATCTCAAAATTTTTAAAGTGCAGGTAGCTCGAAAACGACGAAAGTTTACGCAAAAACAAAAGTCAATATTCTGATAGACCTTATATAGTGTAATTTCCATGATAACCTCATGGAATACTACTAATTCAGTAGGTATTTATGGAACGCCATTTTCAGCTTATGACGACTTTAAAGTTAGTTAGTAGTTAGTGAGTGCATTGGCTCCTTAATCACATGATATAATATTACAGAAGCCCTATAATGTTTGATTCATTGAACGACAAAGTGTTTACGCTTTGTGAGAAATAAAAGTATAAAGTAAAATAAACAACAAAGATAATGTTTTTAACGCTCTCAGCAGCAGTAGAACATTTTTTGCTTCGGGTACGGTGAAAGAATCGCCACACCTTTTTGTGTCTTCTATAAGCACTGTTTGTCTTCTCTAGTCCTAATTTAAAGGCTTGAAAGATGTCTTATAAGAGTTATAACTTAATATACAGTGGCAACATAGGACTCTGTGGTAATGTTTCCGTAATCGACTTCAGGTGAAATGTTGCCGTAGTCATGTCTTTCTTGCAGCTAGATATATCAATCTGTTATTTTTGTTTCTTCCTTACTTTCTTTCTTACTTACTTACTTCCTTTCTTTCTTACTTCAACTACATTTTCTTTGGCACTTCATAAACAAAAAGGAGACCACACAATGGAAAGACCACAAAATTTAATTGAAGAATTGTTTTCACTCACAGAACATCTGTGTTTCATAAGCTCCTTCAACGTAGATGTGTATTTTCTTTTGCGTAAAATCACCACCTAGTCAGAGAAAGTGAGTCAGTTTTAAATACTATTCGCTTGACCGAGGATTCGTCTTCAACGGTCAATGACACACATGACGAATGAATCAGCTACACATGGTTCAAATCTACCCTTCACGTCTAAAAATATATTTGTATACTGACCTGAAATAAAGTAATATACTGGATAATAATAGTTTCCGACTTCCCATAGAAACTGGGACAATGTCCTCCAGACTGCCCATAAATATTAACGAGAGGAAAATATTGTAAAACGGAATATATTGTAAAGTTAAATGTGTTTCGCGTTGCTAGCGAGTGCGTGTTCGATCCTTATAAAGTTTGAATTTATAGAGTGAATAATTTAAATTATGTGGGGCAAATTGAATTTGTAGAAACGGGTTTTAAATAGTTAGTTCGATTTTTGACTATTTTAAAACATATTAGGACCATTTTCACATACCTGCTTGTAATAAATTATTTATATTATAATTGTTCGACCGAGACGGCATCGTCGCCACACCTATTTCAGTAGTGGCATAAAGTGCTTCATACTGCTCTGAAGAGTATGGTAATGCAGTTATACTAATGCTCGCATTCTAACAAAGCCTTTAAACGCTGTTGATGTCTTCTCAGACGAAATTTTCTTTATGAAAAATTCAAGTCATTATTCACTTAAGGCTAGTAGGTACTCATTTTAGTTCACAAATTGACGTTTAAGTTACCTGATACGAAAAATATCAGTAAGTAAATTTAAAATCCTGATATTTCACTCACAAACAAAAATGTAAATAAAACGCAGATGTTTATAAATTCTATTTTCTTAAACAGAGTTAACCTTTGGGTTTGGGTTATTGACTAATCTTAAAATGTATATGTTTCGCATTTACCGTGTTTGTGTGTATTTCAAAAGCGTAAAAATAATGTGACTCTCTATTACTATTCTACTCCTGGGTACGGATCACAGAGTAAAAAGTTAGGCCACTGTCTGCCACGCTGGCTAAATGTGGATAAGAAATAAGAATATTTCACTCATCTTTGAGATTTTTTTGTAAAACTTTTAAGCGTATTTGTAGACTTTCTCACTTTTTTGTTAATACAACAAAACTTTTACTTTTTTTGTTAATAATACAAGTTATATTTAATTTTCACATAACTAAAAAACACGATTTTGAAACCTAGACCCTTGACGATAGTACCGAATATAAAATCATGACTATCACTGAAAATCACTGATGAAATGACGTCTGGTGGAAATGGCCTCGGCAAGAAGTGTTATAACAATTTTATGTCCGACCCAAATGCAATACTCGGGATTAATGACACCAAGCGGATGGCCAACGGACTTTTACTAAAGTTTATTGGAGAAAAGATGACAAATCTCCGTGAATAACTACCCTACTTACGACATTTTCGAATCCGCGGGTGGTATCCGTCGTTTAATGTCTCCCGCGGATTCGTTCCTCTCTATTTTTTGGATTTAATTATGGAATGGTCACAATGTCTGGCGGATTTATTGTAGGTAAACGGACGTAATTACAGATTTCATGCATATAGCTAGAGAAACTTCATGGCACAAACGCAATGGAGTTACAAAGAAAGCTTTACTTAATAAAAAAATATAATCAGATTTATCGCACATGCAAAATGTCTATTTCATAAAATTTATTACTACTTTTCATCAATATAGCAAAGGGGCGTGCGTATAGCAATATTAGCAATATAGCAAACATATCTGATAGCTGATCACTGTCAGCTATGGCAGCTAAGGACAGTACACAGATATCGAGAAGTCGATCAAATATAAACACAGATCTGAATGATGTTTCTGTTAATGGTCTGGGTGTATCTGTATTCATTTATGTGTGAGTGTTCATGGCGTTCACGACACTCATAATTTTATAACTTAACTACAACTGCTTGAAGGAAAATATCACGAACCTTAAAATATGTAGTATTTTTGAAAAATAAAGTTTAGTCACTCACATTACACCTAATTCAATTATTGACAAAACAACGCCCAGTCATGCAAGTAAGGATAATAAATATTACTATACATATCTACACTCTTTCAGAAGGACTTCAAACAAAAATATCAAAATATATGGATGATCATTTTGTAAAACGGAACATAAAAGCTTTGTTAAAATTACTCGCATGTCATGTTTCATGCACGTCACATCCGTTAAACGAATTTGTTTTGAGTCACAAAAGATTTTTGCGATTTTCCACATACTTATTATTTTCGCACTCTTACGTTAATGCATAACTACATACCTACATCTATTGTTTTTAATCATCATCATCATCATCATCATCATCATCATCATCATCATCAGCCCATTATTGTCCTATCTCCAAATGGGAAAGGTATTACGCAATAGTCCACAACTCCGGACAAGTGCGAATTAGTAGACTTTACAATATAAAATTCTCAAAGTTATGTAAACCTTACATACCTTTGAGAACTTTCTTTTAAAAACTTTTGAAACTTTAAAGCAATAAATAATTTTCAATACCCATTATTTCGAAAAATCAGATATACATAACCGGGATTCGAACTCGAACTCGACTCGGACAACATGCTAGAATTTCAAATTCATGAAACTGTTAGTTTCTCGATGTCCAATCTATTTTCCAGAAACGGAGTTTCTTTGTTATTATGTTTAACCCTTTCGATGGTTAGCAATGTAGCATTCTATCGAAGAAATTCTTGAATACTGTTTACAATCCAGATAAGAGCTTCTATAAAACTCTTCACAATAGGTTGTTGGCTGTACGAGGTGTTTTACTTCAAGGAACCGATGAAGAAGTCACTTATGTTTGTATCAAGAACTCGATAGGCAGTTGTCGCGTATTATACTCGTACATTTTTCTGTGATGAAATATGGATTTTATACCTATAGTCTGATGTTCTGAGAATGGGTTCAACGACCTTGTCCATAAATGTTGTCCAGTACCTGTTTTATTATCTAAGTAACTTTTTCTTGTTGATAAAAAAGCGGTAGGACAAATATTAATATCGATCTTCCCTTATAAATTTTCCATACCTACTGTACCCACTAGTAAACACAGAATTAAAAACTAAATATGTACTAAGTAAACTACATACTACTAAAAGTAAATCAGACGTAATAATAGTAACTACATAATATACGTAATCTACAGTAAATTTTAGTTATTCCCAAACATCATGAAGAAATTTTTATGCCTGAAGACTTCACGTTGTTTCGAAGATTCTCTGTTCCGTTTGCTTTAACTATTTTGAAAGAAGACACTTTTCTACCAATGTATCATAATAATGTACCTACGTGTGCAGTGCGAAACGTAGCTATGACCTTCCTGTTACAAGCCAAGTCTTTGTCTTGCAAATGGACAGCAGTGGGCCATAAAGTTTATCTGATTGATGCAACGGTTCAGATCTATCGGGGACTATAAATAGTGTGCGCATGATTCTATTTCAGCACTACGGATGGTTGATGACAAGAGAGATGGCTTAGGTCGTGTTGGTGTTGTTTGTGTGATGTTATATACATCGATTTATAAATAGAATCAATTAAATTCTTCTTTTTAATATGGCTTCAAAAATACTTGACAGATTTTCTTTATATTCATATCAATCCATCCATTTTTAGCGTACTGCTTATAAATAAAAATTGGACAATGTTTAGTATGCAGAAATTCCCAAATTTTGATGTTGAGTATGAAAACATTGGAAACATTAATTATAATTATTATTAATGGACCTATACTTGTATTTTCTGTTTCATGAGCATATAAACAATAGGTAAAGACAAGCAAAAGCGATCTCCGCTGTCCACGTCAAACTTTTACAAAAGATGAAGCATAACTTGGCTTAACAAAAAGTGGTATAATACATTGACATGATTAATGGGATTTTCGCAATAAAGTTTAGTTAAGCACTATAATCAGATTCCGAGAACATTGTGAGATGAAATTTGTTGATATTATTTCGTCTATATTTTCATGAATCCACTAAGCCCCAGAATTTATTTAATTGATATACCGTTTGAGATCTATCAGAGGCCTATTTATAATGCGCCTCTTTCGATGTGGTTGCATAACGACAACAGGAGTAGACCAATTAGCGATTAAATATGAGACAGTCAGCGCCCACGCGTGACAGCCCGTCAGTCTCACATTCGCAAGGGACTGACCGATGTCGCAGGGCAATATTCTATCAAGGCCCTTTTCTATTGATAAGGCACGATACGTTTGACTTTTCCTTAGTGATTATTAAATTAGCAATTAAATATGAGACAGTCAGCGCCCACACGTGACAGCCCGTCAGTCTCACATTCATAAGGGATTGACCGATGTCGCAGGGCAATATTCTATCAAGGCTCTTTTCTATTGATAAGGCACGATACGTTTGACTTTTCCTTAGTGATTATTAAATTAGCGATTAAATATGAGACAGTCAGCGCCCACGCGTGACAGCCCGTCAGTCTCACATTCGCAAGGGATTGACCGATGTCGCAGGGCAATATTCTATCAAGGCTCTTTTCTATTGATAAGGTACGATACGTTTGACTTTTCGTTAGTGATTATTAAATTAGCAATTAAATATGAGACAATCAGCGCCCCCACGTGACAGCCCGTTTCACATTCGCAAGGGATTGACCGATGTCGCAGGGCAATATTCTATTAAGGCCTTTTTCGATTTGTTGACTCTACTTATTGAAACGTTGTTGGGTGATTCCTCAAAATAAATTACTTTGAGGGCGATCCCTATTACAGCCCGTCAGTCTCATATTCACATGAGATTTACCGATGTCGCAGGACTATGTTATGTTCTATTAAGGCCTTCTTCTATTAAAGGTTATAATGGTTATAAAATATTAAGGTAGAATATGTTCAATAACTATAATTGATAACGCTCCAAACTGTTGAGTCTTTCTTGGGTGATTCCTAAATAATTCGTGTCGTATCCGTAAAGTATCTATTTATATCTTATTTCCTTTTTTCTCTCTCTTTCTCTCACTCTTTCTTTTTTATGTTCTCCTTTCTCCCCTTTTTCTCATTTTATTTTATTTCCTATTTATTATTATTATTTTTCATATAGTTGTACCGCCTTTAATTTTTCTGCACATCCCTAAGGTTGACTGGGAGAAAATGCTATTTAACATTAAGTCCGCATTTTGCACCACATTGTTTTTAACATGGTCAATAAAGAGTAAATAAATAAATAAAGTTTGACTGACTGGTTGACGTAAGAAAATATGTTCCTGCAGGATTTCTTACTTGTCATCCAACAATGTTTCAGCGATATTAAACATAATTTATCTTTAGAACTGTTTGGAACTTTGTTGAATAATTTTGTGGACTGAACGTGTCTCATATTTATAAAGGGATGATCGATGTAGTGGGGTAATTTATGTGCACTATCAAAGTTTTCGTATTCTTACCTTCTTGTAACTTCTTGAAGAATATGCCTGGTTCATCAATCTTTTTACAAGTAGCTGCTTTCCGTTCTTCTTTCCATGTTCATTCATTTCATCTGGTTTGAAAGGATGTAACTTTAGGTATATTAATAAAGTTTGAAAACAACATCACAGCGCATACAAACGCATTAAATGATGTGTCATTGCGCTTATGAATTTCAATTATAACAAATAAATGTGCGTCACTACATATTTTGTTTTAAAATAAAATCTGTTTTGCTACTTTGTGTATATCGAGAATTTGTATTTTCATCTGTCCCTAATCTCAACCGATTAGAGAGATCTATTGATATCTGAAATAGTTTTAGTAAAAATGAACGTAAACCGTAATAATATTTATGTTTGCGTAAATAATCGTCACATTTTATGAGCATCTAAATTTATTTTATTATACTAAATAAAATAAAATAAACATAAAGAGTACATAACATCAGAAAAGAAAAATTAAATCAGTAGTCGACAATTACTTTTGCATCTTTGCTCATTTGGATACTTACTTATCGTAATGAAAATATTATTTTTTATAATTTCTCAACTTTGGAAATAGAATGAAATGGCTTTATTTGGGTAAGTGGACATAGTTACAACCAAGACTTCTTAACTTAAGCTGATGAGAATTACTTACTTATTATACTTGAACCAATGAGCTTTTAGTTTAATAAAGAAACAGACAGGCACAATGCAGTTTTAGTACGTTTTACACATAACATTTTAGCAATTCCGGAAAAACCTCAGTACTCGTAAACAGAGAGCAGTGAAGCAAGTCCTTTAAATTCACAAAACAATGAAACTGATTAAGCGTTGAAACTGGGTAATCCTGACATCATAATTTCTCGCTGCGTGCGTAATTTTCTAGAACGCATAATTTATCGTCCATCCAGCTGTCGTGGAAAAACTAGTAAATTAGAGCAATTTCGTACCATTCACCAACATTGTCATATAGTGTTGATTGCTTGAATATTAAATAGGCGACGTAATTATCGGTGTTAACGATTATAAGGTTATTTTGGATAAACATATTTTGTGGAGTAAAGTTTAATACACTTTACTCTATCTCTGATTCATCTTTATTAATGTCTTTGTGTTCGTCATTTTGTCATGTATATTTTATTGGGAACAAATAGTAAGCATTTCGTATACGTAGTAGGTCTTTATAATTTGTATAGTTACTTGTGAAGAAAGAAAGAAAAGAAGAGTGTATTCTTACTTGTGTTCGTTACTAGTTTGTTTGCGTTTTTCAAAATATATAAAAGCATCACAAATTTTAATTAACCGCCTTAATGCATATATATATATAACGGCGCGGGCTATTATTTTCAATTAATTTTAGTTAATTTTGAGTTGAAGCTATTTAATCTTATTTTATGATTTCCATTCAAATTACTTTATTAACAATTATTTTAGTAGACTATATTTATGGAGCGGGTAACTCCGGATGGGGTTGCAAGTGTCGCCTTTTTGTTATAAGAACTATGATTATTGTTTCGTTTTTGAGAGGGAGTTGACAATTGACGTTGATGGCGTGTGGACTTGTAAATCCATCGGCTCCGAATTTATTATTTTCTTGTGTGCTTCTTTGTTGGAACCGAAAGCAGTTGGTGCACTATGAAGGAACGCCATCTGGCATTTCTATATCGGTCAGACGCGAGGCTCGGCGATCTGACATCAGAAGCGGGACGCCCAGGAGCTCCACAGCGTAGTGAGAGTGACAGTTGGAAAATTTTATTTGAAATGCAGAAAAAGCAAATGAAGGAATTCGTTCGTGTAATTAGAGAACCAAGCTCTTATAATTCTAAGGTCACATTTGGTGCACGAAAGCGACGCACGCGTCTGGTGTAATATAGTGGATTTAATCTTTGCAAGAGAAGCCATTATCGGGTATTCATGTTATTATTACAATGAGTAAAGCCCTCAAAGGATCTACGACCTCATGGTTAGCACAAAATAGCTTTACTGAAATAACTTGGCCTCAGTTGGGAGACCTATTTTTGGCAGGTTTTGTTAAAACTCCGGCAGCCTTTGTGTAGATTGTGTATTGAGACCCCTACGGAAGGAGAATGCATGTCCTCGTATGCCACTCGTTTTCTTAGTACACTAATGAGTCAGTGGCGATCTTTAGCGGTGGAACAAATTGCCATTGCTGTTACTATAGCACATGCTTCCAAATTGACACAACTAACTTGCCTAGTGATGCGAAGAAACCACGAATGTATCACGCTAGAAGATGATATAGTTGTGGCAAGATGGGCCACGTTTCTGCTGAAATTTCTGCGTTTTTAATAAAAGCAAAAGAGATGTAATAACTAATCCCCGTTCTGAGTTTTTAGGTAATCGTACGCCACAACAAACCATGGAAGCAGTAGCCACTAAGAGACCCCTTATCTGCTATTCCTGCGGTGAAAAGGGTCACATGGTGACACACTGCCCGAGGAAGGTCGATTCCGGTGCTGAATGATCTTTACTTAAAGAAAGTGTAGCTAACATATTCTCAGGTAAACGACAAAATACCAGAGTTATTCGGAGTGGTATTTAAGGACCTGCGTGGCGGGGCGGTCACCGTACCGGTCTGAGGCGCGGATGGCCCCGGGTTCGATCCCCGGCCAGACGGATGTCTAAGTGATAAATTTAGGTTTCTGGTCTGGGTGAATCTATGTTTGTCACTGTGTGTGTCCATGGCACCCGCGAAACAGGTAGTAAGCTGATGTTGGGTTTGTGAGTGTAGAAGGCGTTTTATTTTTTTCATTTATTTATTCAAATGTTAACTGTAACTTGCAATTATTAACGACAGTAGTGTTACAGGGCATTGCGTTTATCTAGTTGTTTCACGTTGTACCTAACCTGTGTATTTCACATGATATTATGATAGGTAGAGATTTACTCTCATTGGGGTTTTCCTTTGAAGTATGTCAACTTATTCTGAAGATACGACGACTATACCGACTTAGCCCTGAAGAGCGGCAAATGGCCCTAAATAAAATTAACGAACTATTGGACTCCGGTATTTTACGAGAAAGCTGAAGAATGGTTCTCGAGTCCTATTCTATTAGTTAGGAATAACTTATAATTTAAAAATAAAACTAAAAAAAATACACTTATAGTTAAACTAACAGGTAATGATTTTTGCAATCTACTCGTAGTTACGAACTTTTATCTCAATAATAATTAACGCCATCTAGCGATTCGGTGGTGAACTTTGTGGATCGATAACAGCATCACTTGGTTAATTAGTTGTGATTTAGTCCGCACCGCGTTGCTGCGGCGCCACTTACCTCGAACACTGCTACGAAAATAATGTATTATCATAGGACCTTGATAGTTGTTCAAAATTTTGAATTGAACTTACCGTTAGAAATGGGTGGGTATCGGGTTCTGAGATTCCGTTACATGCATTCATACCTAGATACATGCAGGTAAAGCTGATAAAATCGTAGTAAAAAGGGTGAGTGTTCATTATTTCATGTCCCTGAATATGGCGAGCGAGTACCACCAGATTCTCGTTCATAAAGACTCTATTGAGCGTATTGCTTTCGTTATACCTGATGGATAGTTCGAATATCTCTCCATGCCTTCTGGTTTACGTAAGCCTCCTTAATAGAGCCATTCGCTGTAATTTACATTGATTGTGTTATTGTCCCGGCTTGTACTGTAGAAGAAGCTTCTGACAGGCCTCAGTAAGTTTTAAAAGCTCTAACAGAAAATAGTTTATCATTGAATTCAAAACAAAAATGCTGGTTTATGAATCTAGGGTTGAATTTTTAGGATACGCTTCATATTTGAGATTGTACCCAGTTTCTTTCAAAAGACAGGCCATTTATATAGGTGAACAGGAAAAGGCAAATGTAAATGGACACCCAACGTTGAAAACAATAGGAAAGAAATAGCAGTGATAGCCTGGTGGTTGATAAGCTCGGCCTCTTGATCGAGGGGTCCGAGGTTTGAATCCCGGGCACGCGCCTCTGATTTTTCGGAGTTGTGTGCGTATTGGAAGTTGATTATCACTTGCTTAAGCGATGGGAAATATTGTGAGGAAACCTGCATACCTGAGAAATCTTTCCAAGTGTAAACTTGATAAGCGCGGTGCATTGTGACCTAGTCCTTCTCGTTCTGGGAGGAGACTCGTGCAGTGGGACAGAGATGGGTTAATGATGATGATGGTGAAAAAAAAAAAAAATTAAAATATTAACAGACAAACCGGTCGTATCGATTTTATTTTTTTGATGTCGATAAATCAATCGAACTGCACACAGATGTGAGTGCCGATGGGTACGGAGCCGTTGTTCTCAGTCACCAGACAAAACAACAATCTAGCAATTGGTTACAAGCAAAACAGAACAAGATTCTTAAAATAAAATCAATAATAATCAAGTTAGAGGTAAATGCCAGATTTTCATGTTCCAACAGAATAAGATATTGGCCTGGAATTATCTACTGATAGAGAATCAGGATGCACCGATAACGGCGATGGTATGTTATAGAATGTTGCCTCCTATTTAGGCAAGACCCGTATCTGAATTAATCGTATGATGTAAATATTCTTGTTGTGTGGTATTTTTAGCGAACGAAACTTTTATGAGAAGTGTAACTTAAGTGGGGTGGTGCGGGAAGCCTGTGTGGCGTAGAAGCCTGTGTGGCATAAAAGCCTGTGTGGCGTAGATGCCTGTGTGGCGTAGAAGCCTGTGTGGCATAGTAGCCTGTGTGGCATAGTAGCCTTTGTGGCAGAGTAGCCTGTGTGGCATAGCAGCTTGTGTAGCGTAGTAGCCTGTGTGGCATAATAGCCTGTGTGGCAGAGTAGCCTGTGTGGCATAGCAGCTTGTGTAGCGTAGTAGCCTGTGTGGCATAATAGCCTGTGTGGCAGAGTAGCCTGTGTGGCATAGTAGTCTATGTGGCAAAGTAGCCTGTGTGGCACAGTAGCCTGTGTGGCACAGTACTCTTGTCACTCTTGTACTCTTGTGACTCTTGTCACGTAAGTTTATACGAGATTAATACCCAGTATGTACTTTGTTTATAATTTGCTCTCTGCGTTAATTTAGTAAAGGGTCAGTATGGCCGAGTGTATCGAGGTACGCAGTGTGGTATTGTTTCAAAAGGCATCGAAGAAGCACACACGAGGACGTGTGATGATGCAGGACGGCCGTAACGGCGCGGGCTATTATTTTCAATTAATTTTAGTTAATTTTGAGTTGAAGCTATTTAATCTTATTTTATGATTTCCATTCAAATTACTTTATTAACAATTATTTTAGTAGACTATATTTATGGAGCGGGTAACTCCGGATGGGGTTGCAAGTGTCGCCTTTTTGTTATAAGAACTATGATTATTGTTTCGTTTTTGAGAGGGAGTTGACAATTGACGTTGATGGCGTGTGGACTTGTAAATCCATCGGCTCCGAATTTATTATTTTCTTGTGTGCTTCTTTGTTGGAACCGAAAGCAGTTGGTGCACTATGAAGGAACGCCATCTGGCATTTCTATATCGGTCAGACGCGAGGCTCGGCGATCTGACATATATATATATATATATATATATTATTGGTAGTTCATTTAAATCTGTATCTTTAATGATACTCATCTGATTTTAATTAAACTGATTCTTAAACTGGGATAAGTGTTTCAGCTAAACTTAGCAAGCCAAACTCAGCAACATTAATTAAAATCATTAAATGGTTAATGATGATGTACGTATAAATAAATAAGCATACAGACACATTTTTGATATAGTTATAAATAGTACATCTACATCTTTTCAACACTTCAATGACGGTTATTTTCATTTAAATTTATATGTGGTATTTAGAGATATGGGACTGATATTGTTATTATAGGGAAGTGCGAAAACAATCTTTTAATGTTTCAGGTTTATGAATCAGCGATCAGAATATTTTTTTTAATTCAAATTGTTTGAACAGAAAGTAATATCCAGATGTTTATTGTGAAGAGGCTGAAATACTTTTAAAATAGTTTTTTTGGTTTTGTTTATAGTTGACCTTTTTTTCTATATCTATAGGTTTTGGATTTTGGTATTACTAATGCCTCGTGTATAAGTAGATTTATCCCTTAAAATTAACAATTCCCTTACATTGAAAAAGGACAATCTGACACTAATTTAGAAAGTACTAAAATGTACGTTGAAATTTCATATTAAATGTTGCGAATTATAAAAGCGATAAATGGCAAACCTAATAAAGAAAGCATTGAAAAGTGGTTTCCCGTATTTAGTCCGTTTTCACTGAATGCCACTTATCGATGCCGGATGTCAAGAAAGAGTGCAAAAACTGCGTAATGGGAAAAACACTGGACGTGACCAGTCTCTGTGGACTAGTTGCAGTGTCAACAAAAACTATTGGTTCTTAGGGCTCATACACACTAGCGTTTACGAGAGTAGAGTTTTCTGGTGCCTACGTCACCATACCTCCATCGCACTACACGCCGAAGGATGAAGTTCCATCCACACCAACTGGACCTGTGGCGGTCCTCCACGGTTCGGTTTGCATGGACGTTCTTGCCAAGAACGTGCAAGATGTGGAAGGAACTTCCTCCTGAGGTATTCTCAGAGCGCCATGACATGGGGCTCTTCAAAAAAGGTGCAAAAAGAGCTCTCCTTCAAAGCCGGCGATGCATTGGCGACTCCTCTGGTGTTGCATATGTTCATAGGCGACGTTGACTATGCATGCGCCGCGTAAACGCTGCGTATATTCGATATGCGACACTATCGCAGCGTTATGTAAAATCGTGTACAAGCGTAAATCATTAAAAAGCTTAGAATTACTTAGAGTACTTACTTACAATTCATTACAACTTTTTATCAATACGTTTTGGCATTTCAGGGAAAATAAATATATGTCTGGAGTTATTTTTGATTTTCTTCGATTATAGTCATCGCTCTCACTTTGCAAATTCCATTATGAATCCTTTATTGTTATTTTGTTTTTGTTTTTTATATTTCCTTAAGCAGAGCTAACAGTAGTATTTATTCTGAAACCATTTTGTCAATTGTAATAACAAACGCGTCGCGTTGTCGCCTATCTAAGTCCGAAAAACGCCAGTGTGTAGAAGCCCTTACTATGCCGCACTCACTTTCTCTTGATTTCATTTCCATATAATGCATCTTTTGATCGCTATCTTTCTTGGTTAAATGTTTTGTTGAAAAAATAAAATTACGTGTATAAAATCGAAATGAATTTTCGGCAATTGACGTAGTCCTGAAAAGTAAATTTTTTGGAGGGTTTTCAAGCAGGAACCTACCTAAAAACTGTAGGAAAATATATGTTATTTTAAATTAATAAATGTTTTGTACTTATAGTAGCTTTGAATAACCTTAGCTACGCTTCGCTGTCGCCTACTTATATTCAAATTTTAATTAAGTATTTGGGAAATAAATAATAATTCAATACCCGTGGGAACATCATATTAGGAAGCTAAAATACTATTCGATAATAATGCCACGTGTAATCGTGTAAAAAATTTAAGTCAATGTAAAAAGATCAAACTTTGACAGCGTTCTTCGGAGATCCCGTAGTCCTCTACGCAGCGCTAAGGACGGCCATCGGGGGTGTTTTACAAATCGACGAGTGTGGTGTGTGGTACCATGAGTGTGGTACAAATCACACATAACCTCGCGTCGCTCTCACGGCACGGCATATCTTTTGGAAGTTTCTCCCTAGAAGACCAAAAGAGGGTATAAAGATGCACATATACTAGTACACAAAAGTAGACCTTTTTTTTGTTGACGAGGGGGATCCTTCAAAAGATACCCGACGCCATGGGAGTGACGCCGGGTTATGTGGGATTTTTAACGCACTAAAACCCCCCAGTGGCCGTCCTCATTGTTTGGTGGAGAACTCCGGGATCTCCAACGGAACACAACCGGAGTCCTCCTAACGCGATGCCCTTCTATCGGGCTCTGCCCTGGGGAGACCAATTTACGCTCCTCTCACATCCCCTGGTGATTACAGTGATATGCGACCACACAAACCGCTGTCCTTCCCGGGGTCGCTTGCTGGACGGTTTGAGCTCCCACTCATGCCGCCCGCAACCCCGGGAGCCCATTTTAGTCGCCCATTTTAGACAGGCAGACAACACAAAAGTAGACCTAGATCCGGTATGAGTATGACGACAGTTTGACCCATAGCTAGTGATTTATGGATTGCAGCCAATTTGACCTGTCACTGTAGTCGTATTGGCAAACAGACGTATCGTAATAAATAATTTAAGCGCCATCTTTCAAAGGTAGTGTTGAATTCAGATCACGAACGGACACACAGGCGCTGCGAGTATACATGTACCTAATCCCTCACGAGATTATGATGAATAATTTCTTTACCGCTCCATTACTTGATTAAAATAATGTGGCACTCTTAGGTACAGCTTTCTATTATTAACTAAATAGGACCAGTGTTTCATCTAAAGTGGATCACATATATCTATGTAATGTAAAAACAAGTACATAAACACCTAGATACCTGTACCCTTAGAATGAGTATTTACGTTTTTACAAAAATGACTGTTTTTGTATTTGTCTACGTATTTGCCCATACATTTACAATCAACGCCCCCAGCGGACTGTATCAGGACTGATTGGAAATGTATGGGAAATACGTAAACAAACACAAAAACAGTCATTTTTGTACAAACGTACAACCTCATATTAAGGATACTGTACCAAGAAAATATACTACGTTTATCACTCAAAAACCACGAGCTCGTTACTATGCATCACTAGTAGGTACACATCATAATGGACTAGATACTGGAGTACTTTAATATAATTTAATTCAAGCCACGTATGCCTAAATGACCAACAATGAATTTAAATCATGATTGACGGGCTTGTACTTGGTACGCCACATGCATACCATTACATACATAAATATGTACTTTCACAAGATGCGTATGAATGGCTACTTAATAGTAGGTATATAGGTACTTTTTCAGATCCTATATAAATAGTGCATTTTCGACATGTACCTACTATACCCACGGGATGGATATTTTCATCATTGAACTTGGGCTTGGGTGCGTGTCATTTACTCTTTTAATCTATTGCATAGCTTTTATCGCGGGCTTTGAGCGCGGCGACCGAATCGAGAAATTCCGTAACGAAAATTAATAACACCTTTGTTGGATATCAAGTCTCCAGGCAACCGAGTTGTTGACTGTCAATAGAAAAATATGGATATAATTGAATAAAATATTATTTTACATTCCTTATTATTTTATTTGATATTGGCGACGAGATGTCGAATGAACTAAATACTTTTCTATTTTATATTTTAGAATGTTCATTCTTGCTTGGAGTTATGAAATGACAGCTGATATTTTCAATGTCTTATATAATGGAGATATGATAAAATAGTGGATAAAGATGTATTAATGTAAATGTTGATGATTATGGAAGACTATATTGTATTTCTGGAATTCCTTCTGAGCGTTTTCATAGCATAAAAAATGCTATGCAATAGCTTTACCGCGACAGTCTCCGAGTGCCACACGTATTTTTTTTCTGATCCACTGCTGGGCATTGGACTCTTCTCCGACTAAGCAGATTCTAGCCTATAGATGACTACGTTGGTCAAGTGCACTTCGCAATCTTCACATACTTTGATTTTTTCCTGAACTCTTATGTAAGTAGGTTACCTTCACACTTAAAGTATGTATGTGTTAATTAATTTGTGATAGTGTGAAGGAAATGCATAATTTAGGAGGAAATACCGTCTGCTGTCCATTTCTTTGATTTAATTTGTCAATTTCCCCCGGACAGAAAGAGAGGGGGTGGATATTTGTACTGTGGCTAGACGCAAGTTGCATGACACATTGAAATATAATTACAACATCTCTACGTTACGGGGGCGTGTCGGATAGATTGATGTGTGACGAGAAGGCTGGCACTCGCTTGTCAGTCGGTGATAAGCTCGTAGGGATGGCGAGATCGATTTATCGAAGAATCGATCTTTTGAGCCACATCAACGATTTTTATTAAGAAATACTAAGTGTTTAGTCTATTTAGCGCATCGATCTTAGGCAAGTACCAGAAAATCGACATTCTTTTTTTCTGTTCGAAAGTTAGTGGTATGGAAAACTGTTGATATTTTTTGCCAATATATTTTCCGAGCAATAATAAGCAAATCGAATATCGACTTTGACGAAATCGTTTTGCTAGGCTACAAAAAGTTTTTGGATGGCTTTTTCAGACTACAATTCAGTTTAAACAGTCGATATTTTTTAAAAAGAATCACATCCCTACCTAGTGAATTACACGCTGTCAAGGAAGATTCGTTCCGCTCGAATCGGAAAACGTGTATTGCATAATGGTTATATGTAATCACTAATCGATAACTCATATCCGTAGATTGATGTGTAGCGTGTAGCTATTATATAAACTAACGGTTAAATCGTTAGTTGAATTAAGTATCTTCTTAATTACTTTGCGTCTGCCTAACGCAATTGCCGCAATGGGTATGTTCTACCTTGTCCCTGTAGTCTCTGAACAAGAATTGCGGTATTCCCTGCCTTTCGTAAAACGTGACTAAAAGAGAAATTCCGAGGCTTTGGGCAGCAAGAGCGGGAGTTCAAACAGCTCGTCTTAAACACCCGAAGGTGTGGTGAGTGTATTGCTCTTCAGGGCACCGACTGGGGCACCGCACTCAGAGCATTTCTATCGGTAATAGGTAACCCGTTGGACATCTCAGAGTCCGCCACGTAGCGCTGAACGGCCACCGTGAAGATTTTAGCGTGTAAAAATACCAAATAAGCCGGTGACGCAGGGCACAGCATAGGTTTTAAAGGCTTCCCCTAGTCAATAAAAAAGGTATGTGCTAACAGTGTAAAAAATATATTTTCAAATGAAAATATGTTTTCGCCAGTTTACAAGCATTGAGTCACATCGAATTATTGATATAAAAGTATTTATGTAAAGTTTTATTTTAAAAATATTTCAGTAATATCTAGTAAGCCATCCGTACGTGAAAATAGGACGCTTTTTTACTTGCACATAGATTTTGCAAGCTCTTACTGACTCTAATATAAATTTAGTTATTTCTAATATACTGTTCTTGCAAGAATTTCTAAACATTAGGGATTGCAAATTCTAGTCTCCAAACTGTAAGAATGACGTAAATGTAGGTATTGGTACTTGCCACAGAGCGTTACATTATAAAAATGAAATAAGATAGAGTTTTATTGCGAGATCGGTTCAAAATATTGCATTATTACAACAATATTTAATAGCAATACTACTTCGATATAAGTCGACGGAAACATCATCAACCCATCACTGTCCCACTGCTGGGCACGGGTCCGCTCTCAGAATGTGAAGGATTAGGCCACAGTCCACCGCGCTGGCCAAGTGCGAATTGGGAGACTTCACATACCTTTGAAAACTTTTTTTAAGATTTCTTAGGCATCCAGGTTTCCTCACGATGTTTTCCCTCACCGTTTAAGCAAGTGACGATTAATTTATAATACTCACATAAATTTGAAAAACCAGAGGTACGTGCCTGGGTTTTGAACCTCGGTCCCCTGGATTAAGAGGCCGAGTTTAACCACTAGGCTATCAAAGCTTTATTTGTTATTATCAAGTCGACGGAAACGATAGTTCGTAATCCGGCGGATAGATGTCGCTGGCTACATTAACCTACATACGCCGCATAAACACGCGTCACCCGCACAGCTGTCCGAATATAATTTACCGGCCTTCATAGCATACTAATGAAATGTCAATTATGTATTCTGAAAATTAACAAAAATCACAATTTTAATACATTTTGTCTTGTTGAAAAGTATACTAGCTTCTCAGAACTCCTTTATAATAAAGTCTATCTTCTACTTGGAGACTACTTGGAGACGACTTACTTCTACTAAGAACACTCTCAGTTCGCGCTTCTGTTAATAGTGACATTATAAAATGCTCTTAAAATAAAATTGCCTTTTAAAATATCAATTATAATTATGATCCAACCCATACCACATAATATTAGTAGGTATTACTTTCAGCATATAATAGATATAACCAAAGCATAGGTGTCTACTTTTATATTTAATAGGACATGGTAGACTACCCTGTTACTTACACCCATTTTATTATCAATAATTATTAGTTAATATTAATAATGGCTGACCGAACTAAACTTTAATTTGTTTAAACATTGTCAAGTTAGAACCACATAATATTATAGGTATTGAAGGTGGTAGAACCCTTTGTGGTTCGACTCCGGCGGCACCACCGCCACACCTATTTTTACCTAATAACAGTAGTGTTGCTGTGTTCCGGTTTGAAGGGTGTGGTAAGGGAGACAGACTTTTCTGAGGCGTTCCAGCTTAGTCCTCAGGGGTAGCGGCGCATCTGTGGCCGATCTCAGGTAGGAATATCTAATCTTATCTGGGGTTGATTACAAATGTCCATGGGCGGCGGTAGCCACTTACCATCAGGTGGACTGCATGCTCGTCTGCTACTCCTATATTATAAAAAAAAAATGTATAATCTGATAGACTTAGCGTAGAATAGACAAAGTACCAATTCATTGTCGTGGCAATGCAAAGAAAGGTTGACGATTCGAATTGATGACAATTATTATAATAATGGCTACCATATCTAGGTTTATGATTTTAGTTGATCGTATCTTTATAATTCGCCATTTCGAAATATCAACTGTTTATTTGTAGATAATTTGTTAGATATAATTATATCAGGCCCTTTATTTAATAAGTATAGTTAATTACTATGTACATGTCTTATTTATTAGCACTGTTCTTGCGATTAATTTTTAAAATCAAAAATCGCTCGCAGCAATAGAGATTGATTGGCAGTCGTGATAGAATATTCTTAAGTTGGTCAAATTTTAACTTTGATTACTAGTACTATCATAGGATATGGTATAAGCCAAAATATTTAATATTTCAATAGTTAAATACGCTTATGCAGAGTCAATTTAAAAAAAATAATACTAATAAATATAAAAAGGATAACTATTAACTCTACTGAGTACATAATAATTTAAGTTTTGACTAAGAGTAGCAAAGTGGGCATTCAATATAAGTGGGTACAAGCACGACATTAATTTGTTAAAAAAAAAAAAAGATACCGGCCGAATTGATAACCACCTCCTTTTTGAAGTCGGTTAAAAAGACTAAAACTAGCCTTAAGTAGTTAACTGCAACGGCATTTCGTGTAGCTGCTAAATTAGCATTGGTTTAAGCGGTACTGCAACATAGATTCGTTTTCACGAGGCTTTCCAACTTAGTCCTTAGGGGTAACAACGCGTCCGTAGCTGATTACAGATACGATTTCACATTTCAATCCTATTCTGGGATTATTATAGTGTCCATGGGCGACAGTGACCATTTATCATCAGATAGACCGCGTTTTTTTATAATATAGGAGTAGCAGACGAGCATGCAGTCCACCTGATGGCAAGTGGCTACTGCCGCCCATGGACATCTGTAATCAACCCCAGATTAGCTATTCCTTCCTGAGGTCGGCCACGGATGCGCCGCTACCCCTGAGGACTAAGCTGGAACGCCTCGGAAAAGGATCTCTCCCTTACCACATCCTTCAAAACGGAACACAGCAGCGCCTAACACTGCTGTTATTAGGCAGAAATAGGTTTAGCGGCGGTGCTGCCGGAGTCGAACCACAAAGGGGTTTACCACCTTGTAGAAGGTATAACTTGCATGAATATCCAAGGAAGGAGAAGGAAGTCTGTAAAGTACCCACATGATTTAGAACCTCAATACATATTACAATCTCCAGTAAATTGACGTGATTAAAAAGATCCACTGCTTTAAAAAAATTATAACACTTAACTTTTGAACTGATATTTATTTCAACGCAAATTCAGCCTTTGAATTTATATCGATATTATCATAGATTAGTAAAGATACTTCGCCGCCTTGAAATTGAATGAAGCCACAAACGGCTTATTTTAGTAAGTTCTTTTTTTGAATCCTTGACAAATAAAAACATTTTTAGAGAAAATTTACGAATAAAGAACTAATTTATGTAATAATTATGTAATTTACGTAATAAATAAATAATTATTTCAAATATTTTAGAGACATTTTAGCACGGAGACGTGGCAAAACTTTTTTACGCAACTATTTCAATTATCAAAACTGGGTACATTTTCTTGTTAGGAGTGAGTAATCTTTACTAATCTATGGATATTATATACTAGTAAGTATGGTATTTCCGGCATCAAGACATAATTATGTACCGTGTTTTCATAAATAGTTTATGTGATTCATTCATGTATTTTGTTCGCCAAATGAGCCACATGAACGGAAGGGCTGTAAACATAATGAAGTAGAAGGGTACTTAATAACCGTTGATATAATTTACTTCCTATTTGTCGTAAATAGACACGCCGTAGCGTCGCTTAAAATTATTATGTGATTTACGCTCACTTGACATTTGCATAAATTTCCCCTATAATTACAACGGAATGTACCTAGTTTTCTATGTTTGGCACTCGATTACCAAATGGTGGGTGTTTTAGAGAAATTATAGATACTAATCATGAGGTCATTCTATTCAATTGTCGTAATAATATTGTGATTGAATACATGATTATAATAAAAATTCTACTTATCTTATTTATTATTTTGAAATTGGGCTGACTTATATTATGTTTCAATTAAATATAATCTTCTTTATAAATAATTATATGAATATTTGTACGTCATGATAATATGACTAGACATAATGGAACTGTCAGTAATATGTAAACCATCTTGCTGTACCTATATCTAATAACAAATAAACGATTTGATTTGGTTTGATTTGATTTAGTCATAAAATAATAGGTTTAAATCATTTCGATTTTTTCCTAATTTATAACACAGTCTGGAGTCCCACCCATGAGCGCCATGAACACACACAACACATTGAATTGTCCTTTACACATGCATTGTGTCTTATAAACATTCATATCCAGAATAATACATCTAAAAGCGACATTTAAATATCTGTTTGCTCAAGGATTGAACCCGGAGTCTTCAGAATGTTAGACAGCTATAGTAACCGCTGTACCATTCAAGTTTGCAATCGTTTAACTCGCATTATGTATAGGTATGTTTTGAAGAGAGGTTATCTATTCGACACGTATATATTTTTTTTGAAAATACATTAGCATTAATAATATATTATATAATATTTACGTCTCTCATATCTATTCTTACACGCAATAAAATACACGAACACGATTGCAGCTGCAAGTGCTAGATTTTCCGCGAAGCTAAACCGTGATTAAACGTACATACGCAAAGGTGTAATATTTTTGCCACCAAAGAAACGTATATTAATTGTAAACATGCCAGCTCACTGTAATAATTTTATTCGGAATGCTCTATTTTTGTCCTCAATGTCATTTCGAAGTTTACGACAGGGGCCGGCCCTATGTAGAGAAAAATTTCGGATTCGTACTGTTTTATTACTTTTATTACACTTGTTCGCTGTCTGTCCTGTTAATGTTACACGGATTTTTAATATATTACATAATGTATGTAGTTTAAATCTTTCTATAAGAAGCGTGTAAATTTTCTAAGAATTGCTAATTTTGTCGCTCCGTCTGTGACCTACAAATTTAGCGATGTATCTCAAAAAGTCGTTCTAAAAAGATACGGGGTTAGATTTTCGGTCCGCTCTCGTTTGGATGATAAAATTAGAAGGTTGTTGATGCATTTCTTTTATTATGTATCTGTGAAAAAATTAAAGATATTGAAGCCATTGTAAGAGCTCAATATTCTTAAGATATCTCCCCTAAAATCCATTTTTTTAACTCACACTCAAAAATAAATGTAGGAATAATCGAGCCAACAGTATGTACTATATTAAAATAACTCGTTACCTGTCTATTTTTATCTATTTATTTTAAATTTACAAACTAATAAAAAACTGCTCACACGCATACACACTACACTACAATCGTAACGCGTATACAATACACTACAAAGGTAACGCGTCACTGTCGGATTTTCATCTGTCTATAGCTGTACTAATATTATAAAGAGGAAAACTTCGTTTGTTTGTTTGATTGTAATGAATAGGCTCAAAAACTACTGGACCGATTTTAAAAATTCTTTCACCATTCGAAAGCTACATTATCCACGAGTAACATAGGCTATATTTTATACGAGATATATTTGATAAATAGATTTTGAGGCGGTACAAATTTTGCCGGGTCAGCTAGTCACAAATACATTGCCACTCTTTTTAGGGATTGGTTGAGACAACTTTAGCTAATGCAATAAAATACTTCAAATAATAAAAATGAAGAACAGATTTAGTTACGATTAGTTTTATTTTTAATCAAACACTAACAACACACCAATAAATACAAATACTGCACTCATTCGTGGTTTATCTAAGGTCTTTTAAGTAAGATCTCTCTTCAAAGGCTCTTTAAAATTGATTGGATTAGAGTAGATGCTTGTATACAATAAATCAAAGATAAGCCTAATAGACATCTAATCTGAACTATAAACAGCATTGATGTCCTTCCTGAAGTCGTTCACAGATAGGTATGTAGTAATATGGCGCTAGAATCACCAGTGCCGAGCGACGAAGGGTTCTAGCACATTTAAACAACACAAGGGCATACTAATTCAGATATTCGCTGTGCCCAGCAGGTAGAAATGAGGTCAGGTGTAGGCACATCCGTTGACAATAATAATTATAGTCGGGGTACAGTCACATCCGATAATTACAGTACGTTCTGCAGTATGTTTTGTGCATCGATATACTACTAATAAAGACGGTTTTGTGCTATTTTTGCATCAACACATACACATTTTTTCTAATCTTGATTGTACTTGCAGGTAAGTCACCTTGATGACGTCAACAGCTGGAAGATGATGCGATCGTGGAAGATGAAAGTGACACGTGAGTCTGCAAATAATGTTTTAAAATTTGATTTAGAATTGGAGGTCTGGTACGAACCTAAGCTTTTATTATAGATGTCAGGTACTACATCCTTCTGAAATCTACTTACCTTAAAATGGAGAGCCGTCAAAAATAACATAGGTATTGTCATATTTAATTACGCTAAAATACTTTCATTATAATTGAATGTCATGATATTGCAGTGACATGAGCATGACTAAAGCAGGTTTGCAGTAATTAATTTCATGACAACAGGGTCTTTCATAACAAGCATGCCATAAATATGATGAATAGAACTTGTGAACGAATGAGTGCGAAGAATGTCATTCATTCTATTGAAAAATATTTTAGAATATTAATCTACATAGCCCTTTGTAGTTCATCTCTATAAGTACCACTGGCACAATTAAATATTGTGGTTTATACGAATTTGCTTTTTATTTTATTTATTTATAAAATAAGAGTAGCAGACGAGCATACAGTCAGGTGATAAGTGGCTACTGCCTCTCATGGAAAACTGCAGTCAACATCACAGATGCGCCGCTATCCCTGAGGACTAAGCTCGAACTCCTCAAAAAGTATGTCTTTTAGGTACAACTGTAATTATAGTCGAGGTCAATTTTGCATGTCCATGATCACCTCATCAACAATAAGGTGGACTGCATACTTGTACTACTTTGATTTCATAAAATATTACTTATAATAAATTTTAACCTCATCTTCTACAAGTGTCATGAGTTTTATGTGCATCGTTAAATCGCAAGCGATCTCGTGTCCCGCTCGCCATCTGTTGCTACGCATGTAGCACAGCAACTGTTTTACATACAGTTCTCGAACCAATGACCAATTAATCTTAAACAAAAAATGTAAAATATCGAACATGCCCCACATACGGCACTCTCCAGAAAATATTAAACTTTATCTAATCGATACAAGATGCAGTTTGATGTTTCAACACCACGCCGCCAGGAAACATTACATCTTTGCCGGTGGCTACCCGCTCGATATAGGACTCTATCCTGAGGGACTTAAAGAGCAAATCGGTTGATAATCTCGGGAGATTGGTACGGATTTATCGCGGGCCGTTACTAGAGCCGCGTATTTATATTAAGTGGAGGAGCTGTCAGCGCCTACGCTGACGCCGCCTTTGGATGGCTGCATACAATACAGTACCTCCAATTTTCCAAAAATTCAATTTATTTGACATGCCATAAAAGTGTCCTAATAGATAATCCTTCATCGCATCTTCCATGTAAACATATTTTATTACAAAAAAAAATATTTTACAAGTATGTCAAAACTATAAAAACAATCATAAAAGTACTCTAGTACAGAGGACTGGATCGTTTCTTGATGATGATTTAATTAAAAACGGAAAACCGTTTGAGCGGCAGCCAAATCAAACGCACGATACTTCTAGAACGTATAAAAATACGTAATCTTGACAAATTCTGTTATTTGTTAACAAAAGTATTATATAACTGAGCATTTAGACTTGACAGTAAAGAGTCGTTTATGTCGCAGTAAATTCTACCGTCATACCCCGGACTCCGAATATCCAGAAACTTGGATAAACAAATGATGACTAAGTATCAATCTGGTTTTATTTGTGTTAAAGGCCGCAGCGACACTTAGCTCTTTCGGCTAGATCGTCCAACTAATAATAATCGCGCATGTGAAATGTTTTGGCCGGTGGTTTTTGTTCGCCGCGGTTATTTCAGTTTTCCAGTAGGATTCTGAGCAAGAGCAACTGTGGCCGTCTCCGCGGTGCACCACTTTACAACATATTTGGCTACAAAGTAAATGAAGCCGATCTATTTGCGTGCTTAGTGTAGGAAACATGGCCGAGAGTCCTCGCGACGCAAAAGGACAAAACGAATACGCAATTTAAATTTTCCGACACGTATGATAATCTGTGTTCAGCCAGTGAATGTGTGTGAAAGTTCCTGTGTTCAGTGTAGTGTGTGGCAAAAGTTTTGGGCAACATGACGGAATTTTTTGGATCATGGAACGACGACAAGCCTGGAGAAGACGAGGATATGGTGGAGACGGTGGAGACCGTCGAGACCATCACCACCACGCAGACGACGACGAGGCGAGTGCCACCAGTAAGTCATCACATTCGTCGCAAGCCGAGCGACCTTGATCGTGACTGCCGCAGGTGTATTTTTGCCACAACGTCTTATTTAGCTCACTGTTCTGGAATCCCGGATTTGAATGTTATTTCAATTTCACCTGCCTTTGATGTTTGCGAGTCTTGGTTGTTAACCTCTAAGCAAATGGCGAGTTTAATCTTAATTTAATCATCGGTTAAGGTGGTAAGGGGTTATTTTGGAGCACTAAGCGCGGTGTCACGGGCGCTGTCAATGCAAGCCTTGATATAAACCAGCTCCCGGCCCAAGGTGAAGGCGGCTACGTAGATGTCAACTGACAACTCTTTTATAAATCAACTGACGCGACGACGCCAAATTCTAAAAATACAGGAATTTCTATTGCTAATTCTAAAACTCGCGGTTCTCAATTTTTATAATTCACTGTTACATTCCCCGTTTAATGTATTATTAAATGGTTTGTTTCTAACGCTAGATTATGCATTATTCAATGACAATAAAACTCATTACCCTGTCTCGGTCAATGGAGAATTGGCTGTAAATATATTTGCTGCTAGGAGCGTCACGGTAATATGTGGGTAGTTCGGGAAAAACAGTATAGGTGCCATCTACGCAGAGCTTTGAAGCACTCTTCTCATTCATACAGTAATTATTGTCATAAATTGCAAATAAAAGATGCTATGGAATGTTGCCGCTTGTTTAGATGAAATTATGAGTTTCCTACATAAGAAGCACGGATTCCCATTTTTTGATAGAAATGACCGGAAAAAGCTCTTTATGGCATTGTTTTAAGTTCCACAATATTACTGACCTACCAATACGACCTACAAATACTCTCATTTTAACAAAAAATGTCCAATAAAGTCCACAGTCGTTTGGCCATAGACAACTATTTTTCATTACTTTTATTAATTATGGAAAGTAATTGAAGTAAAAAATAGTTACTTAATTAATAACTACATAAGTTTGATCACAACACGAGAGTAAAAAATACAATTCTGATCTCTACATTTCATATTATGCGCGATTCTGATCCCTACATTTCATATTATGCGCTACAAACTAAATAATATAAACATCAAAAAACGTATAATCGTGTTATTAGTTTAAACATGTTTAATGTTATGAAAAGAATGTGTATAATATACTACTTAGATGTATTTCTGAAATATCACTTTAATTACCTGAGACTGAAATCTTGAACAGACATTGCTTGACGTCATCGCCTCTATTTCCTAGGTTTTGAGTTTTGACTATCAAACTAATCATTCTCAGGAGACTGGAATGATTGGACAGCGTTATAAATTCGTCTTTTTAAACTGACTTTGTTTATTACCTGAATATGTTTTGTATATAGCGCAGATTAAAAAATAAAGTCATAAGAGAAAAATTAAAGTTTTTCTTGTCCCATGTTAAGAGAATAAAAGAGTAGTAGATATACGAATAGATGTTTCTGTCTCTAATGAAACTATCGATAAATGCTTAATAATAAATGGTATTGGGCGGATTATCTGTTTAATTAAAATAACGTGATTAGTGAACCAAATTAAAAAAAAAACTTACGTTACATTATTTAATTATAATTAGTATAATGGCTGCAATCCTTTTATGCCCCACATATGGATTAGGGATGATATTGATATTGTGCTTGGATGATTACTGGATGGTAAACATATACATTATTATTATAAGGAATATAATTTTAAGACTTCATAATTATTTTCAAAACAACTATATTTTTACAAATTTACCTACCTACTATAGTCCACTAACTTAGCATATCTTAGTTTCAGAATTCTAACAAATTTTGTGTTAAATTCAAATTGTTAAAACGTTACGCTCCATAAAAACACTAATGTTTCGTGAAAAGATCATTAGGTCTCAAATAATCTCTGTCGTAAGCGTCTACGTACTTTGGTTACACAAATCACTGAAAATTATTTTACAGTTATTTTTGTTATATCATGTCAACAACACGTCATTTCTCTTTTGTAAAAACCGACAAGGTTTAGAATAAACATGCTGAATGAACAATAATAAGTCGTTTACTAACTTTATTTACTGTAGTTAAAAAGTACAAGTAATAGATAAAAGCTAGGTATGATATTTTTTTATCCACATAAAGAATTTAAAGTATAAATTATAATTAAGTAGTTATCCTGTAAAAAAACGTCTTGAGACTATTGTGGAATATGCTTTGGGCCATCTCCAGTTGTTCGATTCAAAGTTCTACTTTTCTATCTCTATTTTTCATAACAAGAAGATGATATATATCGTTATATGATTGATAATTATCGTTTAGCATTATTAATTAAAGTTTACAATTTTCGATTAGGCCCAATATTATAGACCCAGATTCAGATGAGTATGCACTATGCACACTTCTATGTTGGCTACGTAACTTATTGATAATTTATTTTGTTTCTAAAATCACTTATTTTAACAGTTTAACTGTTTAATTTCATTTCTTGTGTTCATAGATGACTTAGCATTTGCACTATACATAATTATGTAGTTACAAATTTTAAATTTACATTTCATGAATATTTTCATTTTACCATAAATATAATAATGCATACTAAAACAGTATTACAAGTTATGTACATTGAACTGGATATATACCTAGTTTTTCGTAATCTCGTATAAAAGTTATATAATTAGATATACTGTAAGAAGTTTCATATTTTGCATATTGTAATTTTTGCATTCATTCTAAGCATTCCGTAAATAAAACCGTAATTAAATTAAAACCCTTTAAGTAGGAAATCAAATAATTATGCTAATAAGAGCGGGCTGTTTTAAAATAAAACAACTTTATTTTAAAACAGCCCGCTCTGATACATAAAACAGATAAATAAAATTATAAGTTAATTTAAACATTAATTACTTTCGTTCTCATTTTCTTTTTTCAGTATATAAACACTTACATTTTCACTTCTTTCTATTATGTTTTAGATGAATTATCTCTTTTAATCACGCGATTCTGTTGTATCATTATCAGACGAGTTTGTAACACAAAAACCGGCATTGTCTTAATGTTTTTCGCATACACTTCTTTATTTGCAGTGATACTGCATAATTATGTAGAAAGTCCCTAGTTTAGTTGTCAAGGTCGTGTCGTACTCGAATCGTGATTACGAGAAAAGCAATCAAACCTTATTATTCTTACAACGTAGATCTAGTTACTTGTATTGTTTTCTAAACAGCCGTACGGCCACAAAAAAGTAGTTTTTATTCACATGGCATGATACCTATGTGATTTTATCTTTTCTTTTGTAATGACACTGAAAGTAATAACGCAGGCTATCAGATGGAAAGTTATTGTGAGCTATGGATATTTGCGACGAGAAAGAAGTCGACAACGCATTTCCGGCTTAGAAGGAAAGCTTATGTTGTTATGTTTAAATACTCCTTTGTTGTAGCACCCTATATTATATATTTTTAGTATTTTGATTATTTTTGTCATTGGTTCTAATGTTAAAGTGATGCAAAGGCACTTAAAATTAGTTAATTAGTTACACCGCGAGTAAAGCATAGATCTGGAGGCACGGGAGTGCCTCCGCCAAGTCGAGCCAAAAAGAAAGCGGCACGGCCGTTACCATACTTTTCTCGAAGCAAATTCAGACCATTTTTGACGCCATTTAACTTCGTTGTATAAAGCTAGAAGCCTGAAATTTCAGGAACTAAGCAGGCATTGTATAAACACGGTATATTTAAAATTTAATTAAATTTGAACCAGTAGTTAATTCAATAGCCTTTTGTTCCTGCTGAGCTGACAATGTGATGTGGGACTATTCCTAGAAAGAAACTATTGAAGAAACGGTATTTGGCAAGTTTTATTAATTTAATCTTTGTATAAATACTAAGTGCTCTCGAGTCCCGTACCCTTACCAGGAGTTTTTACGTTTCGAAAAATATGACTGTTTTGGTATTTGTTTACGTATTGGCCCATACGATTTCCTAGTTCTGACGCAATCTGCTAGGGGTGCTGATTGGAATTTGTATGAGCAAATACGTAAACAAATACCAAAACAGTCATATTTGTCGAAACGTAAAAACTCCTGGTAAGGGTACTGAATAAAAATGATGTTGATTATTGTTTTTAAATAGGTTGTTTCACTATTGAGATTTTGTAAAACAGCTTTTTGAACTATTAATAATTGTAGGTAACGAAACTACAATTATCACACCTATAATATAACCTATAATAGGTTGGTACACCTACAATTATCAATAGAAAAAACAGCTCTACCTTATTTTTGTATAGATCTAACAAAAAATTGGTATTTTTTACGATACATATTGGATATATTTTAGGCATTTTCACACATTAATATTTACTCATAAAAACATAACGCCTCTCTTATGACATTGAGTGAATGGAACTTGATTGCTTCAAGGACTCATAATATGAGTCTCATATGATTCACGAAATAGTCTTAAGTCTGTGCCAATTTTTTTTCGTAGCTTACGACAATTATATTCTATAAATTATTCAAATATAATTTGTGACGCATAAAATTTATGTATTTAGAATATATTATAAGTATTTGTGGCTGGAATGTTACTGGAGCGTAGAGCGGCTACGTCACTCGAGTACATTTTTATGAATTTCAAGTAAATATGTTTTTCGGTGGTATTGTTTATTATTTGAAGCATGGAAATATATTTTTTTCAGAGATGCAATATTCACATTTTCGAAATATTGTATTTATTAAAAATTAATGATCAACTTTTCGATATATGTACCGTTTCCGTGTTCGACTCCATTCTCAATCCCTCGGCAGTCAGGGATATTTACATAATGAACCTAGGTTTTTTTTTTTTATAATAAAGTAGTAGCAGACGAGCATACAGTCCACCTGATTGTAAGTGACTACTGCCACCTATGGACATCTGTAATCAACCCCAGATAGGATTAGATATTCCTACCTGAGGTTGGCCACAGATGTGCTGCTACCCTTGAGGACTAAGCTGGAATGCCTCGGAAAACTATGTCTCCCTTACCACACCCTTCAAAACGGAACACAGCAGTGTTTAACACTGCTGTTATTAGGCAGAAATAGGTGTGGCGGTGGTGCCGCCGGAGTCGAACCACAAAGGGTTCTACCACCTTCAAAAGTATATTTCTGATTTGGAACTGAATATTTGTATATTCGTCTCTGTGTGTGTTTCTGGCATCTATGTCACAGAATCCTATTTTGTGGAAATTAGCGTAGATAGCGTAACGTCATTATATACTGATGTTATAAGGTTTACGTATATAGTTTCTGTAGTTTGTTGCTTTGAAATTCATCTATATTTACTGCAGTCTCAAATTAATTTCAATGCAGAATTGACTCAGTTACTCAGTATTATATAGGCTATGATTCATTTTTATCGCCTGCTCTATATACTGAAATACTTTACTGTTTCCGTAAGATACTCTTTGAACAATACATTAATCATATTGTTTATTTAAACGATTTAATTAAGTAGATATTCCGTTACGTATTAAGAATGATGACTCAAAAAACTAATAGGACATGTTTAAATACGAAAAGTAATAAAGTTAATGATTGCTTAATTAGAAACACGCTTTTCGTATGTTTGTTACATCTTCTTGTCTCATCATCAGTTCTTGTAGGTTAAATAGTTAATTAATTAAAAGCTAATTAGATATGGTAATTAATTTTTCATTTTACTGAACGAAATTCGTTTTTTATGAAGATATTTTTTTTGTATTTTGCCGCTTCTTTCTATAACTATGCCAAATTTCATCTTTCTACGTATATTTAATGTTTGGACGGAAACATGAAGAAAGATGGGAATTGAGTGAAAGGAATAAAATAAACTTGAATGTCTGCTTTTCTTCATGTTCTATTGTTAAATTTGGTAAAGACCGACTTTAGCAAATTTAACACTAAAACATACTTAGCTGGATCAAGACTCTACCAAGCAAGAATTAATGTTTAAAATAAATATATCAAGTAATTTTCTTTTAATCTTGTCATTATTTTTTTTCATTGGGCCATACAATTATACAAATGATCGAATGTGATTAAAATAAAAATAAGTCAATATGGTCAGTATACAGGGTAAAATTTTCAAATAAGCCTTCAGGGCCAATTCCGAAACTATAAGGATTAGCGAAAAATGCTGAAAGGAGTTACGAGGCCGATTTTGATAAAAACTAAAACTGCACCATTAGTTTTTTAACATATCTTTTTCCTTAGCCGGGAATCGAACGAGTTCAGTTTGAAAAAAAATACACCCTCTATATTATGCCACCATCTGATAGTGTCTCTTATAAGGATCAAATTCTGGGAAGTAATATTATGTGACAAATTAAAGGAAAAGGATTTTTTAAAGAAAATACATTAGATGTATTCATATGTACTTAATGCACCTTTTATTTGTTGACATCAGTTTAAATAACAATAAATCTATTAACGGTCTATCCTTTATTGTTATCTTTTATGGATATTACGGGATATAAAACTGTCAACATAACATCAACATGTCAACATAGATATTCCTCAATATGTTGCGGCCATCATGTGTTTTCGTCATCATGCATTTACGTGTGTGATAGTATTTTGGCATGTAGTACACCTATATCATAGTATTTTGACGTAGAGTACAAAATAATTGTACTTATTTTAATGAAAACAACTTAAATACATGGACAAAAAAACAGAATATCTAACTATATATTACCTATATAACTAGTGATATTGAATATTAACTAGTGATATTAGATTATTAATACAGTGTAATTATGATAATATGTACTGCTACTACAGCTATCTTACTCGCTTTTTGTATTTACATGCTGTCTTCACCTATAATTGTAATGACACTTAACCCTTTTCTCTATATTTATTATTGTTGCATTTATTTGGTGTACATTATGGTGGTGATCATGAATAAATAAATAAACTAGGAGTAGTAAAACCATGTGGGAAAGCTAGGTACATTTGTGTATAATTTGGAAACAGAATGAAGCATAAATACCTGATGGTAAATAGCCACAGCGTCTTATGACCATCTCTGATTAAGTGCAGATTAGATTATGTTATTACGGCATACCGGATAAAAACGTGCTTTTACCCTAACTTCTTAGGATCAAGTTACAATATCTCGTATTGTCGTTACCTTCTTACACTCATAAGAAGATCAGAAGTAAGCATGGCCTTGGTAACCTGTAATCTTTAAATTATTTTGTCTTATTTAAGTTGATATAAATTTAACTTTAAGAAAAACATTTATACTTACATGACTATGTTTTCCCACACTAATGCACGGAGCAACATTAGATATATAGGTACAAGAGATGAGTAGGTAGGTAATTTCTGATTTAGTGTGCCGGGGATGATCGCCTCCAGCCGGGGTCGACGCACCGGCGCCCTCAAACACCGAAATGTTTATATCTGTGGAGAAACTCGCTAGAAATACACGAGACATTCCTCAGGCCACCATTAGTGTAACCCACACACTAACCCAATTATGCCATTCATCAATACTGCACAACGCACCTATGATGATGTCTGCTTTACATCCTAGATCAAAATTAATTCCAGGTTAGGTTTGACCAGTTTTTAAAAATGTTTAATATTCTACTCAGTTTGAATGTAGGCTAACTACTGATATACATATGGATGGTTTTATAGTCTTTGTTTCTAAGATAGTTTAGGTTTCGTAATACGAATTAATTTGCATCCTTTAATAATTTATATGAAAATTCACAACTATTTATAAATTCAAAACTATATGGAAGTTATATATAAGTTGTTAGGTAGAGATTTTCTAGAGCGATAGTGATAAGAGTAAGTATTAAAATATGGAAATATTTAAATTTCCATTACGTGCAATAGCCAGAATTTTTATTCTTATGTAACTATATTTAATTGTTATGATTTTGAATAAAATTTTAGATATTTAATAAAATGTTGCTTATAATTAGACTAAGGTGACATAGGACAAGTCAAAGTGGCGTCAATTATATGAGGTCTATGTCCAACGGATATTCAAAGGCGGATGGATACACTAAATATACATTTTCAAAACCATAAAACAGGAAACGTTGGCAAATAAGCATACAAATAACTATATTCGTTCATACGTAACACATGGACGTTTCGTCACACGCACCACAATTAGGGTTGCCACCTTTTTTTCACACATAAAGTATATTGGTTATTATAGGTAAGAAAAAAAGAACATAGTATGAAAATAAAGTACACTTTATTTTTCTCTATTAACATGTTGAAAAACATATTTTTATTGCTTTTTGCAGTTTGTATCAAATTAGTATCTCTACTCCACATTAAATCATGTAAATAAAGTATTTTCGTGTACTTCATTGTTCTCATAAAGTACAGAGTAATTACCTGAAATATCGTACAATACTGTATTATAAAGAACCGGTGGCAACCCTAACCGCAGTCGATGACAACCGCCGAAAGTGCTAATTGCCCGCGACAACCGAACTAAATACAATGTGTTTGTGAGCCAAAATATTGCACAAAATAATTTTAGGCGACGCATTGACGTATGGTGGTGCACGCCGCTTTACCTCTAGAGTAATTTAATTGGGAATGTGTGGGTTTGTACTGTAGAAACGGGTGAAATTTACAATCGCGAAGTTCGCATGATCTACTTAGATTAAATTAGCTTTTTAGTACTTACAATCCACTAAAAGAATTATAAATCCGTAACAAAATCACACATAGGAAAGACTTTGAGTCTATTCCATACGGCCTATACAATTGGTATTAGGTTGCCTTCAGTTGTAACTACATTTTTTAATAAAATAGAAAATACATGAATTTTATTTTGTTGTTGTCGTCGTCAACCAATTACTGTCTAATTCCTAGACACGGGTCTCTTCTCTAAATGAGAGGGATTTAGGCCATAGTCCAACATGCTGGCCAAGAGCGAATTAATAGACTTCACACACCTTTGGGAACTTTTTTCAAAGAATTCTTATGCCTCACGGTGTTTTCCCTTGCCGTTATAGTACGTGAAAATTAATTTCTAATAGACACGTTTAAAAAATCAGAGATTTCAGCTTGGGATTCGAACATCGGATACCTTGATTAAGAAATTAAGTTTCAATCAGTGGTCTGTCACTACATAATAGGTCCTCTAAAAAACAAGGATTGAATTAAATTAAAGTTATGCATTTAAAATAAGTTATTCTTACTATCCTTATCAAATACAACCATAAATAGTAGATTTTTTCACATAATATCAATAAATTTTATGTAGCGGTTTATATTTCTATCTAGTAATAAAATAAATAATAGTTATAGTAATTTAATTAAAGCGGTAAGGGACGTGTGGTCATACGTGCGTGTACCGTATTAATCTGCTCAGAGCACTTATAGGATTTCCAGGAAATTTATATGAAAGTAGCCAGCACGATGGGATATTGCATCAGGTTTTATTATTAGACACTTTATTGGCTCATTTATATAATATAGGATACGTGCATATTCATAAATGTATTTAGTAGGTTTTTGTTAGGAATAACAGGAATATTAGCCTCAAAATCTATTTATCAAATATATTTCATATTAAATATAGCCTATGTTACTCGTGGATAATGTCGCTTTCGAATGGTGAAAGAATTTTTAAAATCGGTCCAGTAGTTTTTGAGCCTATTCATTACAACCAAACAAACAAAGTTTTCCTCTTTATAATATGAGTGTAGATAACAAACGAACATGCAGTTATTTTTTTTGTAGGTTTTGAGTAGTAAACGATCTTGTAATTTACATGATGGAATTACCAGAAGCTGCTTACTGGCGTCCATGACCATCTGCGATGTACTCCACATAGAGCAATGTCTCTACCAATTTTTGATCGGATGGTAAGTGGGGGATATTTGTAATGAACCCTGAAAAATGAGTCCTATCTGAAGTCGGCTATGGAAGAGTATTGCCCTTCAGAATTAACTTGAAATGTCTCGAATAAGTGTCCCTCCCTGAACGCACCCTTGAATCCAGTAAACAGCAGCTCTTAACACTTTGGTAAATGAAACAAGCAATTTATAAAACTATGATTACTGTGATGAGAATAGGAGTAGGTCTAATAGGTTTAATAGGGGTTAATGTACTTTAATTAACAACATTTTAATTGTCGATATTGCTACTTTAATTTACTTGATGTTACTAGATATTACATATTCCTACCTGAGGTCGGCAACAGATGCGCCGCTACCTCTGAGGACTAAGATGGAACGCCTCATAAAAGTCTGTCTCCCTTACCACACCCTTCAAAACGGAACACAGCAGCGCCTAACACTGCTGTTATTAGGTAGAAATAGGTGTAGCGGTGGTGCCGCCGGAGTCGAACCACAAAGTTTTCTACCACCTTCAAAGATTATAATTTATAAATGTAGAATATATCTCATCTTTAAATATTACTCTTTAGGTTAACTTTTTTATTTCAAGGCCCTTATTAAAAAAAACAAGCATCAATGTAAAAATTGGTTTCGCTTCTCACAGTAGATTTCTTAACGCGTAGAGTTCAATGGTAAACAGCTTTGGGCTCTATTCTCGGAAAAACAATAGAAGATAAAATATTCTAGATACTAAACTAAAGCGAAAACAATCTTCGGTTTAGGGGATAGGTTTGAAAATCGTATGACACGATTATATTGGATACAACACTGTAGAGTTGCGTGCAGTTGATTTAAATATAGACGAGCGTTCCACCCAGCGAGATACGTACATTTTTGGAAGTCAAATAAAAGCTATAGCTATAAATAGTTTAAAAAACAAGGTTGTATCTAAATAGAAAGCGTAGATTAATGCAGAATGAGTCAACTGTTAAGAAAGGTCAATTTTACGTTTGTTTATCATAGTGATAAAGCTAGTAGAGCGAGGCTGGGAATGACATCACTGGTTTGTCTTGTAATGAGTTACTGAGATGGAGCCAGTGACGTAATTGCTATTTCTGGAGCACACATTTCATGCATTGCACACAAACATATTGTAGTGTGGTGAAAAATTGTTTGAATCATCCAAACACTGTTGTGCCCTCTGCCGGGGATATTTTAAACTATTGCGCTTTCAGCACTGTTTTCTCTCCATTATCAAAAATTTAATTGAATTTTTCATAATTCTACAGGATTTCAGCACTGTTTTTCTCTCTATCGTGGAAAATGTAATTGAATTGTTCATAACTATACAGGATTTCATATATTAATTTAAAAACAATAAGATATTATAAACATAAACGAGGTAACTTGGGTTTCTTAGGTTAGGTTAGGTTAGCGTACAAAAAAAACCCTGTAGATTGATCAAAAAAGTAAGTATTGTAAACTGTGTATGTGATATTTACGAGATTGTATACGTTCCTAATACTTTATAATTTCTAAGCTCAGCACTAGTTCTCATTTCACGACAATCTAAATAGAAGTACTTGCATATTTGTAATTATAATAATTTCCATACATTATGTTCGACACACACTGTGGGATAGCCGTACTGCACTGATTGCTTGCGATATTGCAACGCGTTGCATTGCGTAGCTGTGCACCTGTAATGTGTATAAACTAAAGTTGTTACGAAGGCGGTTTTGTTGGGAACGAAGTCAGAATCAAATTTTAGAAATTTGGTTTGGAAAAATTAGAATAATAGAACAATCCAGAATCAGAAGTGAATTCGAAGCCAGGAGATGTGATTGTGAAGGTTGTTAAGTCAATTTTAATAATATAAGAGGTTTTGCAAGCAGCGACAATTAATCAGTTTTTTTTAGTTTGTCTATACTAATATCATAAAGAGGAAAACTTTGTTTCTTTGTTTGATTGTAATGAATAGGTTCAAAAACTACTGGACCGATTTTAAAAATTCTTTCACCATTCAAAAGCTAAATTATCCACGAGTAACAAACATATTTTATATGAAATATATTTGATAAATAGATTTTGAGGCGGTAAAAAGTTTTCCTGGTCAGCTAGTATTTAATAAAATAGGAAACCGAGCCGTGAGGAAGATGTGTGCCTACCTACGTGTTACTTAAGCCGCGCGGGAAAGTTCGTATATACACCGAAATATCAATGTAACTAATACAATTTGTGTACTAAATCATTTCAATAAATTTAAGATATATCCGTTATTATTTCTATTTTAACCGCGACCGAAATAGATCGAATTTCTACGCTAATATATAGCATGAGCATATGGTATGTATGTATGGAACACTCAGTTTACTGTGTTATTAAATTGTAACTCAGTGACCGAGTTTCTGATACTCCACTCGCTAAAACTAGACTGGTAAATCAAACTTGTAGTCGAACTGTGTTAATTTGTTCAATGAACACTATTATTAATGTTTTATTCATTCTATTTTTGTATCTATTCAGAAATGACTTTGACTACGTTAAAAAGTTAAATGAAGTTTTCGTAGTAAGTATTGACGATGCGTCTTAAAAGTTTTTTCACCCATTAAATATGGGAAAATTTAAAATATTAATCACCACTTTTTAATATATATGGTGTATTGTTTTATTGTAAATATTAATTACCAAATAAATTCTATTTTTTTAATTATTCCAACTTAGGTTTCCAATTTGATTTGCGTCATTGATTTTACAAACAACGGCTAATTAGCGAATACCCAGACCTTGAACCGTCCTCTAATTTCGTAATTTGGATCTGCTTGATCGAGGATCGAATTCTGAACCCTTTGCATATCATAACGGTAGTGATTGCTGCGCCATACGGTAACTCCGCCGTAGTCAGGTTTTAAGGGGTTTTAAAAGGGGCTAGTTAAATGTCCAAGAATACCTATACTTCATACTTCAGTATTCCATAAGTACAGTGTTCGAACCGGACGAACACAGACTCCACGGCCACTTATCCGCGCTAAATCTGCACGAAACATCAATATTATTATAATAACAACCAGAACAAAGTGTTCTGATATCCCATAAACACGATTCGAGCAGACGATCAATTGATACTATAATAAAACAAGCCATTATCGATTTCCATTTCTTTGTGAGCAATAATAAAATAGAAGATAAAATCCGCACTAAATTGGGTACTTGACAGTTATAACAATAAAATATGAAATATGTTGGATTTGATAGCTTATAAGTAAACATAAATTATGCAGTATTTCGTTTATTTTTTAATACGTTCTAAGTATTTTAATTTTTAAAAAGAAATTTTCGATTTTTTATCTGTGGATTTTAAATCCCAAAACGGCTACAGTGCTGCCTCAAATGTCATGTGACGTCACTACATCGAAACCAAACAAGACAAATAATAATTAAATCGTTTGCTGTTAGAGTTGGTTGAATTTATGTTGTGAACCGAAATGGAGCCATACTATATTAAAGATGATAGCGTGAACCTGCTTAAAGAAGATCCATATATGCAGTGCAATAAATCAAAATGGATACAAAAACTTCCGTGAGATAACCTATGGAAATATCAAATAAACAACGTAAGTAAAACATTCTTTATATTTACATTTAATCATATCGGACAATTAAAACATTTCTTAACTGACTTCAGACACATGTACTTATATTCTTATGTGAACTGTTTTAAGGTTATTAATTGGTTATATTTATATTTACAGATCTTCCCGACAATCGTATAGTGACAACGTTATAGAGTATGTGCAGTTTAAGAGGAAGGCAAGTTTGTGTTTCATGAAAAGTAAAAGTTGTCCTGAACACAAGGTACATCAATGAAAATGAAAATGTGATGACTGTCCTGTCTAGAAGAAGCGAGGAGCCAAAAGTTTCGAAAGTGGGCACCAGTCTGAAATACATAAAGTAAAGTACATGGGAAATAGTACTTCTTTACTTGCGTAACCTACCCAACAAGATGAAGGAAGAAAAGTGACCATACAGTTCCTATTATTGCATTGCAATTTAATTCTGAAAATGACAGTGATAAAAATATATATCCATTTGTTACGGAAAATAATTTTAGTAATGAAGAAAAGCAGACACGCAAGCAGCACAAAAATTTAGCTTAGGTGATCTGGGGGGCTAGCCATGTTACAAACTTTGCATTCTATTCGTTTTCTATTCTATTCGTTAGCAAGTTTCATTCTACATATACGATAAGTCTATGGTTAGCGATCACATTTAATATCAATGAGCCGTCAAATACAATATCGTCTGGTTTCTACACCAGCCAAAATACCTACATGGTAATGATTAATTATTTAATAGTAATATTAAAATATAACAACATAATATACATAAAAAAATATACCATATTTTATAGTACATGTATTTTGTTACTTAAAACTATTTGCAAAAACTAAACTTAATAATGTCTATGAACGGTAACTATGGTGATTGGTGATTGTTTACAAAGAGCATACAAATTATTGTTTATAGCGATATTACTAATGACAATAACAGCGATTGCATGTAATTTGTGATGTGACCAAAAGAAAATATCTGGACGTCCAACTTCGTAAAATTTACTGGCTCATGGCACGAATGTCTCTCAGCAACAAACTTGACTACTACAAAGACATACTAAAACCGATATGGTCATATGGATCTAAGCTTTGGAGAACCGCATCCAACTCAAACTTGGACATCACACAACGCTTCCAATCGAAAATGCTTCGCATAATAGCTGATGCCGCAGAGACAACAGGGAAAGAGGAAGTGACAAATAAACTAAAATCATATACTCGTCATATAAGGACACCCCAATGGACTTGCTAGTGAGCTTATGAAATCCACCCGCACTTTTAAGCTCATCAAAAAGGAGAGCTACTCAGGATCTTCTCCCATCGTAGGAGCGGCTTCCTAAGAGGCAATAATTATAAATGGGTATGTCACTGGGTGTATACCATACATGCCATCTCAACAAATAAACCTCATAACCACCAGCGTTATGCCTAGACAGGGAGATTGCAGGGAAACAGGAGATAATAATGAAAAAAAGGATACGGATATTAATATTATATTTTTCTTTTAAGATTTAAATAAATTGTTTAGTTACAAGTAAAGTTATTATGAGAAGGATTAAAAATGATTCAATAAAACAGTTAAACTGAGACAATATTTTTATTTAAGCACTGGAATAACTCTAAGTTCTATCCTATCTACTTATCTATTGTATTATATGTTCATATTAATTTAAAATAGAAAAACGGCTGTGCAATTCATTTCTATAATATTTTAGGATACACTAGTTATAGAGAGCCATATTCAAATTTCAACAAATTTAAAGTAGGTATACATTTTCAAATGATCAAAAGTAATTAAAGTCTATAATGCAGTGATAGCGCGTAGTGAAGTGACAAACAGCTGATACAGAATTCGCCATTTTATTAGCGTTTACGTTTTCTACAGGGTCGGCGCGATCGCTCACTATGACATTTATCTTAGAATACGCTTCGCTAACAAATTTGACAAAAAAATCAAAAGGTTGTCAAAAGATTGTCAAAGGTTGTCATTTGTATGGAAAAAAGCAATGACATGGGCATTGTAGAATCGCTAGCGTTCTATTCTATCGTGTAACTTGGCTACGACTTTTCTACTTCGCTATTTTGATCACGTGATCATTGATAATTTCATACATTTTAGCGTTTCTATAGCGTTTCTACAGCGCAAGCGACTGTAGAATGTCAACTTGGCTAGGCCCCCTGTAGTAATTATTGTAACTGTAACATATGATAAATATATACAAAAGTTCTACTGTGTGTACTCACTAATAGAACCATATAAACCAAATAAACAAAGAAATCGGTTAATAAAATACTAATATTAGCAAATCATGTATTTTTAATTATACAGTCCTGTAACTTAATCAGTGCACATGCACCATCAATAATAACACAGTCATGTGCACTGATTAAGTTAAGTTAGCAAGAGCTTCAATATAAACGAAGGAAATAACAGCTTCAGCATGCTTTAAGGTGATCTGTAGTAATTATTGTAACTGTAAGATATGACAATAAATATATACAAAAGTTCTACTGTGTGTACTCAATAGAACCACATAAACCAAATAAACAAATAAAAGACTAATATTAGCAAATCATGTATTTTTAATTATACAGTCCTGTAAGTTAATCAGTGCACACGCACAAGCAATAATAGCACGGTCATGAAATATTTTAAATGTGTCCTATTAATTACAGAATGGGCCCTTAAAATAGAATTCTCATAGACGTCTTATAATTCTATTCTTATCATAGACATCTATATATTATATTAAATGTATGAATACTTCCACTTGCTGTTTTGTTTTGATTACGTCCTGTTCCAATGATTTGGAATTGACGAATCATTCGAGAGTTACTAAATTTATTCCTTTTCCTCAATAATACTTCTCTTACATAAATAGTATAAAATGTTATTGCTTGCAAACAGAGGATTTAAACATATAAGAATCTGCAAGTTCTTTAACGTTTATGAGATTTGGGTTTAGGAACTTGTATAAGCAAATTTGTTAGGATATTTAGCGATCGTACTTGTACACATCGTCACTGCACACGCCTTGTAATTTGACAATCTTGCTAATAAAAGGTAAATAATTCCCAAGATTTCCCCTGAAGTATGTGTAGCGTCGAAGTTTATTTCTATATTTTCAATGTGTTGACGTCACGCTACGAAATGACACTTGACCGCCTGTTTTGGCGTAACGTTCCGTTTACCGTAATAAAAATATGTTTTTTATTAATAAATAGCCCTTTTTTCGAAAATATGATCAATGAAAGGCATATATAATAGGTATATGAATTCATTAAAACAGTTTCCCAAAAAGTGTCAAGTAGCCAATTAGATGTCTGTGTTCGCAAAACGATGTTTACAAGATCGTTTCTTGCTTGTATCTTGATCTACATTTATGGATTCATCGTGATTTATTGACACTCGCAATTCTCCTATACCGTGTGAATGTAGGTACTGCACAACTGCAAATATTTCTGAGGTAAATGGGGGCATGTATGTGATGCAGAAGCAGGGGTAAGGATGCCCGGACCCCAGTAAGATAAGCAAGAAAAAATAAATAGAAGGACATTTTTATTGGACTTTCCAAAGGAAAGAGGGTATATATTTGCTCATATTGTTAATTATTTTAAAGTTTTTTTTTTGTATTTCAAGAGAAGAAGAGTTTTTTTTTGTATTTATTCGGGAAACTCAAAATTGATCGCCTGATTGCTTATTACTTTAGCAGTCATAAAAATCCGCAAACATACCCTAAAACACCGAAAAATATCAACATCCTAGATAATACTCTAGTATTAGGATAAACAACTTAATCTTTTATGGTATGGTATGTTTAAATCTTTATTATGCGATTTAATATGGTACCTCTATTATAGTCAAAAGGCACGGCTGTGCGTTGGACTAGCATAATAATTACAGCAGACTTTTAACATATCTTTCTCATAACCAGATGAATATTAAAGGTGTGCGTACATATATACACATGTATATGGTATACGTATACCTACGCGACAAACGAATTTTAGGTAAATAAACCAGCTCAGTACCAATTTTCTGCCAAATATTTCACGTTTTACCTTTGTCTGTGCTGCCAAATGCCCTAATATACGGAGTCCCCGTTGGCCAACAAGTTTAATTCAGGTCACATTCTTAACACGATTTTATTGTATCGGAACTTTAATACAATAACAAGTTTCGATTTATTGGTTTTCGTGGATTTGGAACGGATTTTGTTTTCGGGTTTTTAATACGAAAGAGCTCTTTGTATATTAGATTAATCTTTCATTGCATACAGAAATTAAGTATGAAGATTGAAATAGCGGATAATTTCAAAATAAAGCATATTGTGCACTTGCGTTGTAAAAGCTCTGTGTGTAAAAGCTTAGATAAAACTTTAGAATACCCTTTTTGACAATATGTTTTTGCTAGGAATGTATTAGTTGATTTCCTTTACCGAAAGTAGATTTAATTACATTTGTTTAATTGTTGTGTAAATTGTAGATAGAATGAAAATATGAACAAGTTAGATAATTATCTGTACTTTGAGACGCGGCGTCAGTGTCCTCTGTGGGCGTGTGCGGAAGTAAAATTCCTAGTCATAATAATATCACAGATAATTCAAGAGTCTTGATTATATTCAAATGAATGTAAATGTATCATGTTTTTAATAAATTAATTAACGCTCCGTCATAATTGTTATAGCTATTACATATTCATTGTAGAGCTTATTTTAGGTTTGGTATTCGTTACATTTGTATGTATGGAAATGGTTATCACAAAATAAACAGATTTAAAGTATGATTTTTGGAATATGTGATTTATTAATTCTTAAGTGACGTACCTAGTTAGTTTTTAAATATTATATAATTATATATGTTTTTATATATTTTAAATACATATTATAAAATTTAATTTTTATATAAATATATGTCTACGGCTGGCTGCCCATCGGTAACCATTGCTTGTGCTATGGGTTGCTTTAGCGATTATTAGTGGTTTATGCGACTGTTAAGGTTGCCGCCAAACTAGTGGTGATCGACTGTTATCGTAAAATTAAACGTGTACCGTTGTAATTTGAATTTCGAGTTATATAGAAACTATACGTCTATTCTTATTTTGTTTACGACTGAAGTTAGAGTGCCATCTGTTGCATATTTGATTGTCTGTATGACTTTTACAAAACAAAAATAATCAGATGAATGCTCTATATTTTTTCAAATTTTTCCATTTTTTTATTATTATTATTCTCAAAACTTAAAAGTATCTTTATTTTGATAAATAACGATATCTTAGTTCCTAGTCAGTAGAAATGATGTCAAGATCTTCGCAAAAATAGCAAACTTTCTTCTGCTACGTTGTTGCATACACATAAATTATGCTCGGCTATTTACCTAGACCTATATACATCAGGAAATGACTCAAATAATCATTATTGTTTTCGGTGGGCGGAAGACGGCCTTGGGCCAGCCACTTAGGAATGTCCACTGTCCGTATATTATTATTTTATTATGATTTTGGTTGCTAAGATTAAAAGAAATGTTTCTGTCACTATTTTAAGACTTTATTATGATGTTCTGTTTTTGCTTTCACTAGGCAAACTTAAAAACACTTCCATGCTAAATACATATATCGTTGAATAGGCATAAAACTCTCCGTAACGCTTAGATTTGGGCTTCAGCCGATTCATTGTTTTTCATCGCTTTAGCAACTATATAATAGATTCAGCGACAAAGTAGTGGTTAAGGCGACTATTAAAGTATTGGTTGCTTATACTTATACTATTTTAAAGTCACGCATAATATAGTCTACTTCCATAATTATTCCTATATAATTATATGTAATCGTCAATTAAAAATCCATTCAATAAGTATTTCGTGTCATTTATTCCTACACGTGGAATATAAGTACTTAGATATTTTAATATTATCTTTGCGTGGAACGTGGGATTATTGTGTCTTCGCGGCTATTTACCTCCAAATTTATTTCAGTTTGTGGGATTTAGTCAACAAACCTCACAAATGCAGATGCAAAACATGAAATTTTCGCGGCGAAAATCACGTGCGCTTACGTGTGAGCGTGACGTCTTCTCGTGCCTAGCGCTTATAATGTTACATTTGAAACGCTTTCAGTGACGGGACTTTTTCGTCTGAATTTAACTGTTATTTTGTCTATTTATAAGATAACAGGTGTACATATTATTCTATTATAATTAGTTCTATAATATAAATATACAGTTACGATGTGTAAATAGACTGTAATGCAATAATAGTCTAGTAGAACCTATGACTTTTAGCCATCGCGTCGGAAGTCGGATTTCTATTAGAAATTAATTAAGTGATTTAAAGTTGAAGGTTAACAACTTAAAGAATATTATAACAAACAATATTAAAGAAAACATCGCGAGGAAAGTGCATGCCTGTTAGTTCTCTAAAAAAAGTTCTCACAAGCGTTGAAAGACTACTAATTCGCACTTGCCGAGCATAATGGACTATGACCTAAACCGACATTATATGAGGAGCAGTGGGAAAATAATGTGTTAAAAGTGAACTCAAGATTATAATGTCCATTTACTTACAACTATTTAAAGAAGCCATTAGCCCAAGTCAACTTCAAGTCCAAAAACGTGCTATCCATAACCTGTTTTTATCAAGATGCTACAAACGGACATTACATGCAGTCCACGTCGTTTATTTATCACGTCACGACATTTACTTTCTTGTTACAGAACGTACCTACATATAGGGATGACAAATTTATTCTTATGATTATTTTTTTTCTTGGAATAAGCTATACACACATGTAGTGCACTCTACAAAATATAATTACCTAATGTTTTATGAGAAAATCGAATGTTGACAAGAACAATTCATTCTAGCTTTATATGCAACGAAGTTATAGGGGGACAAAAATGGTCCGAATTGCTTCGAGAAAAGAATGGTACGGCCGTGCCGCTTTTTTTGGCTCGACTTGGCGGAGGCACTGCCGTGCCTCCAGATTTATATGTTAACATTACAGTTTGTATGAATTTAAGTATTTAATTCAGCCATTTTGTAAATTAAATAATTGCTTTTCAGATTTAAGTAACCGATGTACCTACTTACATCAAATCAAATCATATCTTTTTTTTAAATTCAAAATATGTTCTTTACAGAGTACTTTTTGAATGTCAATAAAACTACCGCCACTTTACAAAGTGTTTCGTTATGGAGAAGAAGCGTAAGCTTAAATATTCATATGGCAATGCATATGGTAAAAAGCTGTTAATTTAATCTTACAAAGAGACACTTCGATTTTATTAATTTGTCTAAACTACACATTTTTCATTTATCTACGTTAACAAACAGTGACACATAAAAAAAGATTACGTACAGGTCGGGTTTAAACCAAAAAATAGCTGTCAACCAGCACCGTTAACCACAGTTTACTATAATATACGTCGAAAGTGAAAACAGATTTTTTACAAACAACTAATTATTCTATGAGGTATTATTAACAAATATATGGTTGTCAACCCTACGTAGTGTATATTACACGCACGCTTAGCACATTGTTTGCATGTAAATAAGGGCTTAAGTCGTGTGCTTTCGAGTCGTGCATCCGATACCATTCACGTGTAGACAATGCGAATAGATCGTGGATCGAAGTTATCGGATATGAGAAAGTTTTGGTACGCGTTACATAATCGCTTCACGCCCCTACTTATGAGCCTAGAGAGCTTCCGGGAATTATTAGTCATGATGTATATATTTAAAGTGGAGGGCAAAAGACCCAGAGGACGCAGCCCAAAACGATGGTCAGACCAGGTATCGGACCATCTTAAGATACCGGTCAGCGAGGCGATACACCAGGGCCACTAATCGCAATCTCTGGAAAGACGCTATAAAGCAAAGAAGTCACGATCCTCAGCATTGAGGGACCGATTATAGAGATAGATTTGTGATACGAAGAATAGAATTACTTAATAAATTTAACAACAAAATACACTTAAAAAGAAGTCTATTTGAACATGAACCAAAAGCTACCCGTAATAACTGTTGCAAGAAATCATATTCGTACCTTTTGTTATATGTCTTCATTTTACTTCTTGGAATTTATATTGGCCACACAAATATATCAAAGGTTATGTAAGTGTTGCTAGATTTTACTCTGACATACCTAGGTATTAAGGCACATTGCACTGTTTTAAGATATCTGTGACCAAAGAAATATTATTTCACTCCTCTATCTGCCCTCAGATGAATTTAAAATGCAAAAGTAAATAAGATCTGAAAGAAAAAACCAAGGCCTTGACAAAATTAGTTTAAAAAATAAACTAGCCATATTTCTTTGTAACCTTGTTTTGGTCAGACGCGCTCCATGCCTCTAGATGTGTTAATTGTTAAACTGTTATTGTTAATTGTCAAAGATGGTTGCAGACATTTATAAACCTAGAATAAATAAGCCGCTTAAATAGGTAAAGCCTGTTATTACCTAAGTATTCGCTACTTATAATAATACATAAGGAAATAAGATGCAACAGTTCCACCGCTACAGTATTTTGCGTCAGTCACTTTTGTTTCACAATGCTACTACAATTAATTATTAACCCAGCGGCCTAACAATCAGCTCTAACCTTTAACAGCTTGAAGGGCTTACTGAGGTCATTCTACAATCGCTTCACAGAACCAGATGTGACTCTGAAGGTCAGACCCGACGTTGATCCTGACCATGAATGAGCTAGGTCAAGAGAAATTCCTACGCGCTATTATTTTAGAAACAGAGTCATTTCTGTCTGCGAATATTTGAATTTCTCGCGAATTCTACATTAGTGAACAAAGCCAAATAGTCTTTGGAATAAACCTGTACTATATTATAGCGGTTTTATAAAGCTTATTACAATTGGAGTTTCACACTAAAATTGCTTATAGGTGCTTTTAATATTGGAATTCTCTCCGAGAGAGATTAAAGATTGGTAGATACGGCACATATAAGATATGGATTAATTTAATAAATATAATTTTATTAATAACTATATTATTATAGAAGTTAAATTATTATAGAAGTTTCAAACGGACATGCAGTCTAACAGAGAGCAAGTGGCTATTCCTCCCATGGACACCTGCAATCAAATCTAGATAGAGTCTTGAAGTCGGCAACATTATTGTCGCTACCCATGCAAATAAGTTATGCTTCGTATACTGGTTTCGTTTCCAAGTGGAAATGATTGCGTTAAAGTACCTACTTAATTTTGATACACTATTTAATACAACATTTAATTAAAATGTAATAGAACCTTGAATATAACTAAAATGTAACGCTCAGTAGCGTTCGCAGAACGAAGCAATTAAGATTATAATAAATTAAATAATTTTAACGGTACGTAAATAAATAACTGGGTCGAAAAACCAATCTAAGCGACACTAATGACGTGATCAAGTGGTTAGATTGAGATAATTGCATGTAATTTAGCAGCAATTTACGAATGAACATAGTACAGATAGTATAGACACTTCACACTTTTAACTGTTGATGTTGATATAATATAATATGGTTGATATAATATATATATTTTATATTATAGGAGTTACAGACGAGCATGCAGTACACCTGATGGTAAGTGGCTACTGCCTCCCATGGAAATCTGTAATCGACCCCAGATAGGATTAGATATTCCTATATAAGGTCAGCCACAGATGCGCCGCTACCCCTGAAGACTAAGCTGGAACGCCTCGGAAAAATATGTCTCCCTTACCACACCCTTCAAAACAGAACATAGCAGCGCTTAACACCGCTGTTATTAGGCAGAAATAGGTGTGGTGCCGCCGGAGTCGAACCACAGAGGGCTCTACCACCGTATAGACACTTCACACTTTTGAATTGTTAATGTTGATATATTATTATTTATTTGCTACAGAAATGAGCTGAGTGTGTCAGTGTATACGTAATAGGAAGAAATTGCCGTATAGGAAACATTTTTCTGTGATCGATAATGATCATTTGTCATATCTTGCGACATTATTGCATTCGAGTAAACAATATCAGATGACGAACATTTATTTTTAGATTATTTCCTGAGATTGTTAAGTTGTATAAATAAAAGTTTTTTGTTATGCAGATAACTGTACCTACTCTTAGTATGAGCTTTTACGTTTTTACAAAAGCTGTTTTTGTATTTGCTTACGTATTTGCCCATACATTTACGCCCCCAGCGGACTGTATCAGAACTGATTGGAAATGTATGGGAAATACGTAAACAAATACAAAAACAGTAATTTTTGTAGAAACTCATACTAAGGTTCCTGAATTTGGTGGACGCGTGCGTGCGTCTAGATTTACAACTGACAATTACAAATGATAGTTCTGTCTAAAAAAGTCATTACATTGCCTCTTATTGCTGATACTTTATTATCATCAGTAGCACTACCATGAGTTGGCATAGAAACGCCACTATAGAAATTGTAAATAGATAATTATTGTCATGTTGATAGTGAATAACATAACTACTATCGTTACGGTATTTCTTGACAACGTCTGTCAAATTAATGACTCAGGGGACCGAATTTGTATGGCAATAGATCATAATGACATTCGCTAGCGATTTGATTTCGATAGGTTTTTTACGTATCGAGTTACGCCACTACGGATTTTAGTTCTACGAGTAACCACCAGAGGCACTGTACAATTTTTCATACATTTATTTTACGCAGTCGCTAGCGAGTAATACTTTTGTAAACTCATGGTAGTGCTACAGCGTTACGAACTAAAATACTTTACACGTGAAATTCACTTTCATTCCATTAATAGAATGAACCATATTGTAGAATAGCGATGCGTGTCGAAATAAAAACTGTGCCGAATCGATTCAAAGAGCATTTGTGTTCCAATTAGAACAATCGTTATCGATTTACTGAGCGATTCCACATATGTTTTACGGGTAGTTAATCGTTGATGTCTCAAATGATAAAATGCTGATGTCACGATTACAATGAGAAAGCACTGGATAGTACTGCTTTTCCAGTTCGTCAGAAAAAAATATTTTTGCATGTAGACTACAGAGATTAGTAAAGATACTTCGCCGCCTTGAAATTGAATGAAGCCACAAACGGCTTATTAGTAAGTTCTTTTTTTGAATTCTTGACAAATAAAAACATTTTTAGATAAAAATTACGAATAAATAACTAATACTGCGTAATTTACACAATAAATAAATAATTATTTCAAATATTTTAGGGACATTTTAGCACGGAGACGTGGCAAAACTTTTTTACGCAACTATTTCAATTCTCAAAACTGGGTACATTTTCTTGTTAGGAGTGAGTAATCTTTACTAATCTATGGTAGACTATGGGAAGTAAGAATTTTAGGCGGTCTGTGATGAAGCATATACTCGTACCTAGGTAATTATGTGATCTATTTATTTCGTGACTATAGTATGTGCTTTCAATCAAATTAGTAAATTAGTTTTTTATTTATTACCTATTCTTTCTTTAAATTTAGGATTTTGTAAGCATACCAAAAAACGCATCTATTATGCATAGATGTATAGATTTATTTTGAACTTACCTACTTAGTTATTACCTGCTGCTAATTAATACGAACAAGATAGGCTTGTAACTTTTTCCAAATCGCAATGTAAATCGATTACCAATAAAACATACTTAAAACTGTAGGTTGACAAATGAGATTAAATTTACAATTAAAGCTATCGGCAAATAGTTAACATTTACTAACAAATAACACTAGTTCAAAAAAATCACGAAAAAATCTGTAAATTTATTTTAAGAAAAGCAAATGGACAAATACTGCACAGAATAAGTGCGTACGTTATTTATTTGTATATTAAATACTAAAAAATAATTGCGGTAAATCTACTAACAGTAAAAGCGTTTATATGAAATATTCTCTTTTTGTTTAAGGTTATTGTGGTTAAATTCAATCCATTATATATGAAATAAAAATACTATTTAGGCATTTTTATAAGCAGTGATAGCCTAGTGTGTAGATCGAGGGGTCCGAGGTTCAAATCCCAGGCACGCACCTTTGATTTTTCAAAGTTATGTGCGTATTAGAAATTAATTATCAGTTGCTAAACGGTGAAGGAAAACATCGTGAGGAAACCTGCGTACCTGAGAGATTTATAAAAAAAAACTCAAAGGTATACGAAGTCTACTAACATGCACTTGGCCAGCGCGGTTGACTATGGCCAAATCCTTCTCACTATGAGAGGAGACCCGTGCCCAGCAGTGGGACTGTAATGGGTTGTTGATGAGGCATTTTTATAATGACTTACTTAGTGCTATAACATTGACTTATTACAATAAATTAGGTAAAAATTATGAAAATCCGTAAGAATTCACGGTACACTAAAACTTGTATAATATTCCTAAAATTAAAACAAGTTTATCATAAACGTATGCGACTGGGACAAAAACTCGTCAGCTAGTAAGAGTTCGTTTTACCTCGATTCGCTGCACTGGTTTTTGTCGCCAAACGAGCATTCGACACAACCGGTCTCACAAAACGGTATCGAGTTAGTCACGACTCACGCCAAAACGCAAAGCGGAAAGCCTCATAAGGGATGGTTTTACCTTACCTAATTAGGACCTTAATTACTATAAGCAGTTAAGAACGTTGAATTTTTCTTAATAGGTACTATGTATGTATGTTTTTTGTAACTGGTTAAAGTTTGAGTATCAAATGTAATGTACGTATGAGTAGAGAACTATTACGAGTATATCCCCCTATTTGTACCTTATCATAACAGTGAGTGCCCATTTTTCTTCTGTTGGCTATGAGAGTTTAATAAACGGGGTTGTGAAATACATAGTTTGCAAAACGTTATCAAATAATACAAAACGTTTCGTTATGTTATCTAAAAATCACGTAACGACACATTGTTAGAGATATGGAGCAACACTATCTAGTTAGTTTTTCTAGCAGCATCTTCACAAGAAAATACTTTCAGAAGTATCAATAAGTGAAATATAACAAATGGAGATTCACAAATAATTATGAAAGCATTTTTTTTAAGATATGACTATGAGAAAATATTCTAAAACGTCTAAAAACATGATTTACGCCTAAATTTATAAGAAAATCTTTCAAAGAAGAAGAAAAGTGAAACAGGTTTTGCAAGATGGCCGCTTTATTTCATGGAAGCGAGCAATTTATTTTATGGGCGTCTCATGTTTCCTTAACGGGATTCTTAACAGGCAATTAGGTTTAACATGTTTTTGCACAGCTAATTCCCATAAGTCTAAAATTAAGCCGTCATTAACCCATTACTATGAGAGTGAGAGGACTTTAGGCCATACTCCACATCGTTGGCTAAATGCAGATTATTAGATACACCTTTAAGAACATTTTTTAAGAACCCCCTAGAGTGCATGTTTTCTCTTGAATGTGCATGAGACGTGTATATATTTTCCTTAACTGTTTAAGGAAATTATATTTAATATCTAATATATGCACATAAATTTTAAAAATACCTAAATGCCTGCTTGGGATTCGAATTCTGGTCTCTCCGAATGAGGGATTGAGTTTCTAACCAGAAGGTTACAAAAGCTGCTATTTTAATATGATTATATAAATATTAATCCGTGTCTAGTGCTTTACGACTTAGCAGGTTCTTTGTTCTGATCAAGAGGATTTGTCGATCACGAACGAGAAGAGATAGAGAAGCCTTATATAATTTTTAAAGTGACTTAGGTGTGTCCAGCGTAATCCTCTTAGACCGATTAAAAGTATAGATTTCGTCATTCGCAACTAATACCTACTTACAGTGTAAGTAATTTAGTAATGACAAGAAAATTAAGCTAACTACTGACATTTTAAAAACAAAATATATTTCGTTATATATACGGCGTCTCACAATAATTAAGAAACCATAAAGAAACAAAAGAAAAGGTAAATATAAGAAAAGTAAGATGATGTACGTTTAATAGACTGTATAGATTGCCCATAGCATGCCAATTAAAAAGGTGCTTTAGTGGGGAAAAGTCGTGATGCGTTTGTGAAAATGGGCCATCTTTCATAACTTACACTTAGCTTTGCGGTAATAAGAGTATAATTAATCGTTATATTAGTTTCCAATAAGAGAGTTTTTCGCATTCTTTTACATAGTACCTACCTCTATAGTCTGGTAGCTACTTAATGCTGGTTGTGTTCGTTTTATACGCTTATGTTCGAACGTGCTACACGAACAAAGCAAGAGCTTAATAAGCTCTACATTGTTACTGGCGGTTTGTAAAAAGGAGGAAAGCTGATACTGAGTGCGTGAAAACTGATAATTTAGCAATTTTTGCACGAGACAAACATTTAAAATTAATTGTAGAAAATTAATATTCTGATTTTGTTTATTACACTACGTTAAAATACCTAAAGCTGTTGAAGTTAGATGACGATGTGTGTGGTGTTATGGTTCCCTATCATAGCTGTTCCTTAGCCAGAAGATTTAATTTCTATCTAGGCAGACATCATAATTATGAACCTAGAATTTGACGACTTTTCGTATTTTCGTAATTCGTCTCTTTATATCTAAGTATGGGGTTATAAAAGTAGAAATTCAATGTCGTTAACGGTATTATGAGAATGAGACACATTCTGGCCACACTTCTCAGTCTTAGGCATTACTTCATTTATTACTTGTCTTTTTCGTATAGGAGCTAGCAACGTTTTCGAGAAAGAATTTTAGGTCAGCTGATTTTGTGACATGTTGTCCTTCTTGCACTTTCGGTTAAAGTTTGGGCTATCTGGCTGGCGGTAGCGGTTGCGTTCATTACTGCGCATCCTATCTGTCCAGGTAATAATCCTGGATTTTAAAAACATTTTAGAAGGCGTAATTTTTATTTTTTTGTTTTTAAATAAGTCTACCTGACATACTTTTTTTATTGCCAGACATTTTTGACAATGCTAACGATGTGCCATACGCGATTTTTATTTTTTATTTTATAAAAATTTCAAAGTATTTTATAATGTCTGTAATTTTAATATTGTTGTATTAGTTGAAACACAATGTACTTTATTACTTCTTTTATTTATTAGGCCTCAATTAAACATTACACTTTCTTACAGAACTCCTAATCCTTTTTTACTCCCGCCATCTTATATCCTCTTGTGCGGTTTTAGTGTTACCCGCTCCCTTTCAGTGTTGCCACTCGTAGCTCCCTTCTACCTGTCATGTTCCATTCTTCCAACATCCTCCTCTTTTAATCTTTTAATGAATTGTGTTTTACTATTTGTTACATGTTATGACAATTTTGTTACAATGTCTTGTTATACAAAATTATAATTACAAATTACAAATATTATTATCCTAATGTAAATTTAAACAAATATTTATTTTCTCTTAACATAGTCGTTAAGTTAATCACCATATTTAATCAATAATCATGAACATATTTTGGTATGTAACATACATAATAATCATCCAGATATTTAGGTTTCCTTACAAGCCTTTCAGACCTCCTTTGTGACTGTTCCGGATCATTAGTACTATCCTTTTCTAAATAATCTTCAACAACTGACTGACTATTATTTTCACCGGTTGAAAGACTTGTTGGTATCCCCTCACAAAATTGATCTAAGTAATCACTATTTATAGGCCTGCCTGGTGAAATGTGAGAAAAGGCTTTATTCAAATGCCACCGATTCCGTCTAAAGTTACCCTTGTCAGTACTTACAATATAAGATCTAGGTTCATCACATTTTTTTACAATAGTCCCATAAGATTTTAAATCTGTAATCCAAACTTTATCTTCTATGTCTAAATCTGGCAAAGGAGATGTTTCATTTTCGGCCATCTCATGTACACTATATCTAAAAAACACGAATATTTTGTATAATTGAAGAAAATACACATATATTTTGATAACCTAAAGAATTCCTGTTTAAAAATATTTAAAATAAGCATTCCTCATTGAAATATTAAATATGGCGGAATACTGTCAATGTCACGTTTTCAAAACTGTCGATGTCGGTCAGTTAACCTATGTGTACCCCCACGTCGGTAATTCTGTATTTCGCTGTTTTTGTCGTAAAGTTATTGTTACCCTAAGTACTTTACAACCTGGCTTTTGTTTTGGGTATCCCGTCATTATTTCTGAATTTAATTAATTATTTATAATAATTATAACAACATCACTTTTTAAATAGTATCTGGTTTTATAGATGTAAGTGACATGTCAAATTAAAAAAGAAGAAGTTGTCAATTTGATATATGTAAAAGTGATATATACATATTATATAATAGTGGAATCCAATGTAAACGTTGAATAAATATGTACTGATGAGAAGATTCCATTTCAATCCTGAATATGTTTCTAGTTCTACTCTGTGTTGCTTACGATGTTGGACTGATTCTACCTTACTTATAGCTATAGCTAATTTACCCAGCTTATGTTTTATGGACTCTTGTGATTTTCGTGCGATCGTTGTGGATTGTGTTAACAAGGATTCAATATCATCAGGTAAAATATACATCAGTTATTTATATTAATGGTGAAATAATCGTTAATAATTTTAAACTAGAGAAGTTAATCTTTTTACATTTGTCTTTTTTTAGATAATTACAATAGCAAGACAAGGACATTCTTGGGATGACAAAATAATCAGTTATTATTGCAACTGCATCGCTGGGCAACGAACCGTACTCGTAGCTACTCGTAGCTGCGGTCACATTATGACCATTGTTTGATGTTTGGGCTGAGCTCGTCACAGGATATTACAGAACCTGCTACATGATTAGATGAAAATATTGATAAGGGAACATATTGAAAATGAATAAATAATGTATCTAAGTGAAGAATAAATAAAATATTATCTAAATGTGAACTTGAAGTTGTTTTATTTACACACTTAAATGTTTTAACTAAAATAAATTGGTATAGAAGTACATATTTTGGTATGTTTGTTTTAAGTCAAGATTTATGAAAGTAAATATAATTTATATTTATCAAATATAGGTATTGTTTTTCAATCCATACAATACAATATTTATATATCTACGCCCATTCGCGTAAAAATATATTAAAAAGTATATAATGTATATAGTAAGTTAAAATAGAATGACAGATGACATTATTACGGTAATCACTACCGCCATGATGTTTTTCCACTGTTGTGTTGCAAGTTTAATGTGTAAATAATTGTTTTTAAACAATTAAACGAACATGATTTGAAGAAAATGAAGCCCTACGAATTGTTCTTTGCATGCTTTCTTAGTTTTTAATATAGTGTACAAAAGGTGGCCGGGAGCCCATACATTTTGAAACATCTCCTTTGATGCTTTATGCCTCTTATTGTAGTAATATGCAGTCTTATGTTTCCTTTCAATTTGTTTATTCTTCAATATGTCTTCAACTATTACCGGCTTATTTAATTTACTAGGTAGAATAGGTAAATTGTCACGTAATTTACGATTGAACATTAATTCTGCTGGACTATAACCCACTTCCAAAGGAGTATTCCTATACACTAGCAAAGCTAAATAGATATCTTCATTTTTAGACAATAAAGACTTTGCTATTTTAACCCCAGACTCTGCCAGTCCATTACTCTGTGAATAATAAGGACTGCTGGTGATAGATTTAAACCCATACTCATTAGCAAAATTATTAAACTTACTTTTAAATTGCGTGCCACAGTCTGACCTAACTACTTCTGGTATGCCATATCTGGAAAATACTTCTTTACACTGAATTATTACTGAATCTTCGGTTAAGTCTTTTAATTTTGAAATTTCCAGAAATCTAGAATAATAATCTATCATTACAATGTACCAACTATTGTTAAATTTAAACAAATCGATTCCTACTTTCTGCCAAGGACGATCAGGTATGGATTCAATAATCATTTCCTCTTTGTGATTTTGATAAAGTTCAATACATTTACTACAAGTTTTAACCTTACTTTCTATTTGCTTAGACAGTCCTAACCACCAAACTGATTGCTTAGCACGTTCTCTGCATTTTGAGATACCCAAATGACCTTTGTGTATTTTATCTAAAATTTCTTCTTGCATGGAATTTGGAATAACAATTCTGGAATTAAATAAAAGAATGTCAGCTTCGATAGAAAAGTTAACTCTGTACTGATAATAATCTTTGAATGAACCTAGACAATTTTTTCTCGGCCAACCTTGCACAGTAAATTGCTTTAATTTGATACAAATAGTACACTTATTTTGTTCTACTTTTATCCGTTCTAATATTTCACTTGATAAGGTTTCATTAGTGAGTGAATTAAGATCTATTTCTTCCAAATTTTGAGTGACATTAGTTAACGGCATAGGTTGCCTTGATAATGCATCTGCCACTACCAATTCTTTACCCGGTGTGTATACAACTTTGTAGTCAAATTTTGTAAGTTTAAGCCGTAATCTTAACAATCTTGGACTCAGATCATTTAATTGTTTAGTTTGTAATATTTGAAGGAGTGGTTTATGATCTGTTTCCAAAATAATTTGAATACCTACAATATAGTCTTTAAACTTCTCAGCTGCCCAAGTAAGTGCTAAACATTCTTTTTCTATCTGTGCATAGTGTTTTTCAGCTGCTGTGAGAGTTCTACTGGCATACATAACAATTGATCGTTGACCCTGTCTATCAACTTGCATCAAGGCTGCTCCCAACCCATAACAACTACTATCAGATGATACTATTATGGTCAGAGATGGATCATAATGTGCTAATGTAGGTGATTCTTTGAGTTTATTTTTTATGTCCTGAAATGCCAGTTTTTGTGCATTTTCCCAAACAAACATGTGATCTTCTTTTAAAAGTGAGTACAAAGGTTCCAGTAAATGAGACTTTTTAGGAATAAATCTGCCTACAAAATTAACCATACCTAGAAACTGTAATAGTTCTTTCTTATTAGAAGGTGCACTGAAAGAGTCTATTGCTTTAATTCTTTCCGGATCTACTTTTATTCCTATTTCATTTATTATGTGACCTAAATAACTAACCTCCTTGACTCTAAAAATACATTTGCTCTTGTTTATGGTTAACCCTTCCGCATGTAATCTTTTTAAAACTTCTTTAAGCATTCTGTCATGGTCTTCCCTACTTTCCTCAAATATTAGAATATCATCCATATGTATTGCCACTTTAAGATCCTTAAACAAATTAGAGAACTTCATACTGAAATATTCAGGAGCACAATTAAGTCCAAACGGTAAACGATTATATATATATCTTCCAAATGGAGTTATAATAGTTGTAAGCTTTTTTGATTCCTCGTCTAACTTTATTTGATGGAACCCTGAAGTAGCGTCAATCTTAGAAAAATATTTAGCCCCTTTTAGCTTTGCCAATGTATTTTCCACCTTTGGAATAGGATAAACCGGTCTTAGAATATTCTTATTTACCTCGGTGTAATCCCCACAGATTCTTACTTTATTATTTTTATATATAACAACAATAGGTGAAACAAAATCAGTCGCCTCTTCAATTGGACTAATTATTCCTAATCTCTCTAATTTATTAAGCTCTTCCTTAACTTTTGGCCATAAGGGAATTGATATATTCCTAGGTGAGGAATGGACATAATGTTTTGGATTCTCTATTAATTTAATATGAAACTCATCCTTAAAAACACCCAACTCATTAAATATGTTTGGAAATTCTTTCTCAATAGCATTTTCAATATTACTAGTCCAATTATCATACATACTAACTGCACATATTTCAATGACCTTCATAGCCTCAATAGCAGGTCTTCCTAAAATAGCTGATTTTAACCCTCTAATAACATAAACCTTACCTTCAAACTTATTATTTTTATATTCTAATTTTAGTCTTACAGTTCCAATAACTTGCAATCTTGTGCCGTCTGGCCCCTTCACTTTATCATCACAGTTCACTATAAAAAACTGGCATTCCAAAGCTAAGTCCTCTGATATGGCACTTATATCTGCTCCTGTATCAATTAAAAAGTTCACTTTATCTTTGGATTTGCTCCCTTGTGTCATACAAACATCAATTAAATATTTATGTTTAGTCTCACAGAAACTCACCTCATATTCAGTTTTATCACACTTCTCCACATTTCTTACTGATTTTCCTCGACAAAAGCGGGCAAAGTGTCCCACTCTTTGACACTTATGACATGTCACTTTATATGCTGGACACTTATCCCTGGGGTGTCTCTGTAACCCACAGAACCAACATTTCTGTGTTTTCTTTCTATAAGTATCTTCTTTAATTACATTTATGACTTCTTCTTTTTCTCGCATAACCTTGCACTCTTCTTTTTGAATTTCTGTTTGCTTTCCCATTAAAGTTGCTTCTTCTAAGGTTAAATCATTCTTTAACAGCATTCTGTCGCTGACATTTTTGTCGTATATTCCTGTAACGATCCTGTCCCTGATTAACTCTTCTTTGAGTGTTCCATACTTACAATTCTCAGCTATTTTATGTAAGTCCGTTATAAATTCGTCAAATTTTTCCCCTTCTTTTTGAACTCTTGCATTAAATTTGTACCGTTCATAAATGACGTTCTTCTTTGGAGAAAAGAACGTGTCAAATTTTTCGATAAGTTTGTCATACGAAAGTTTTTTTTCAAATTGAATAATTATATCTTCGGCTTTGTCCCCCATGCAGTACAGCAAACAGTCAATTTTGTTCTGATCCGTATATTCTGCATGGCCAGACAACGCTATATATCGGAGAAATCTTCTTTTGTATTTTGGCCATTCTTCCGGCACAAAACTGAATTGTCCCGGAGGAGGGACTTTCATCAACTTTTCCTGTTCTGCCACCATGTTGTATTAGTTGAAACACAATGTACTTTATTACTTCTTTTATTTATTAGGCCTCAATTAAACATTACACTTTCTTACAGAACTCCTAATCCTTTTTTACTCCCGCCATCTTATATCCTCTTGTGCGGTTTTAGTGTTACCCGCTCCCTTTCAGTGTTGCCACTCGTAGCTCCCTTCTACCTGTCATGTTCCATTCTTCCAACAAATATTATGTTATTTAATGATAAGAAAAACTTAAAATAAATTTGCCAGACATTAATTCGATTGTCAAGTCTTGAATTAAAATGAAAAAGTCATGAAAAGTATTGCAGTATAATGCTAGTAGTCCGAGAGAGATAGACAACGACAGTGGCGCGCGCAGTTTTGTTTTGATTTTAATGTTTAAGTTTTAATTTGGTTACAATGGCAAGTGATAAAATAAAATGTGTTTTTTGTAAAGGACATAACGATAAAATAATACTTTTCGTGGGTGATAAACTAAAAAAATGTCAGCAAGTTTTAAGTGTACGTGTGAAATATAAATTAAAGTACAGTGACATTGAGCTGCCGACGCAAATAAATAAGACAGATGGATATCATAGACAATGTTATAGTAGTTTTACTGCTTTAATGGCAAAATACCGTGATTCATCATCAGAAACAGATTATGCCAGTAACTCCACTTCACTCACTTTGTCACCGAGTACTCCAGTAGATATTAGTGAAACTGTACCAAGAAACGTAACTCAAAGCTCCTGCAGTGAGGTTGCTTCTTCAAGTTTAAATATTCAGACAAAATCAGGAGATTTTGAACTGAATTTGAACAGTAAAATAACACCAGAAGATGTTGCTCCTAGTTCAAATAACCAGAGCATATCAAGACATCCTGATTTAGATTTTAACTGTGAGATATCAGAAAATGCTGCTTCAAATTTAGATAGTCAGACAACATTAGAAGACGTTGCTTCCAGCTCGACTTGTGATTTAAGTATCAATGAAACTAACGTTTTTAATGAAATTCCTGACACTAATATTGAAGATATTGGAAAAGAACGACAACTCAAAAATGTTTGCTTTTTTTGTGATAAAGATCGTAAACAGAATAAGGGTAAACAACAAAATCTTTATACCTCAAACGATGCAAAGCTTTATGATAAAATCATTGAGTGGATGGAAAAACTTAATAATGAAGAATTATTACAGAAAATTCATCGTCTTAAATGTGAAAATAAAACAATTTTTTATCATCGTTTATGTGAATTAAATTATTTAAATGATTATAATAAAATAATTTCAGACATTCCACATACTTCGTGGCATAAAAATCGTAATATTCATAAATATATTTTTAATCATATTGTATCAACAGTAGAAGAAGAAGTTTTGCAAAAAAAAAATTGTGTATTGTTATCATCTCTCTGCGATACGTACAATCATTATTTGGAATATGAGCAGAAACTAAAGCCTCAGTCAGATATTAGTTTAATAACTAATCATTATCTAGAAGAAAAAATACAAAAACATTTTAAGAAAAGTATTAATTTTATATCGAAGCAAAAGAAAAAAATTATCATTCATAAAGATTGCAGCTTACTAGAAAATGATTTTACAAAACTTGAAGAAGACAACTTAATTGATAAAGTTGCATTAACCTTGCGAAATGCTATTTTAAAAATTGAAAAATCAAAATTACCATCGAAAATTAAAACAAACGACTTAATTACTGGTGAATGTGTCATTCCTGATAAATTAAACCGAATCAAAGTATTGATGGGGGGTAAAGATATAAGACGCAGAGATAGTATAAATTGTAGTAGATTGAGTTCCTCTCTGGCTGCTGATGCCATTTTTTGTGTAAGTAATGGTACTGTTAAACCATCCAAACATATCACTCTTGGTATGACTATAAAAAGTCTAACAAGCAGCAAAAAAATAATAAATATTTTAAATAGATTTGGACATTGCTGTAACTATACCACTCTAGAAGAATTAGAAACAGAAGCAACTATCTCATCGGTACGTCAATCCCAAGTTTGTCCTCCAGACATTATTTTAAATCCTTCGCTATGCACCGGTGTAGCGTTCGATAATTTCGATAGATATGTTGACACGTTGAATGGAAAAGAAACATTACATGACACTGTGGGGATTATTTACCAAAACATTGATAGTAATTCCTGTAGTGGATTGAACCAAGATGATGGTAATGCAAACTCCGAAAATGTTTCACCAACAAGACCGCCTCAAAAAAGAAGAAGAACTTTGACAGAAATTACTCCGGATATTATTCCTTATAGCAAGCGATTAAAGATGTTGGGTCGCTTAACGCCAGTTCAAATCGATCAAACATCACCTTTACCCGAAAATTTCTCCTCTATACAAACAATTGATCTGTTGCATTTGCTTTCATATGTTTTTCACGTGCCGAACACACCATCGTGGACAGGATTCAATAGCAGAATTATAGAAGACAATAGTCCAACACAGAAAGTATCTTATCTCACTCCTATTAATTTATCACCTACAAATGTATCAGTAGTAGCCTACACAATGGAACAAGCACAAAATGTTGGTAAAGAATGTGGTCAAACTTATGTACAAGTTACCTATGACTTAGCTATTGCTAAAATAGCTTATAAAATTCAAGCAACAGAAGGTTTAAAGTTTAGTAATCTTTTCATTCATCTTGGCTCGTTTCATTTGATGATGGCTTTTTTTAAAGCTGTTGGTACTTTCATCAATGAATGCGGGTTATCTCACATGATGATTGAGAGTAAAATTATTGCTTCGGGGTCTGTAAATGGAATACTTGAGGGTAAACATTTTAACCGTTGCAAACGTCTACACCCGTTAATGGCATTAGGCTTACAAATATTGCATTTCGATGAATTTTTAAAGAGTAAGAATGCTGAACATGATTTTGTGAAAGGACAAATTTATGAAGATCTGCTAGAATATCAAAACAAAAAAATTTCGTTACCACCATCAGCGAGCACAGATTTAATACCAAATGAAGTGTTATCGGAACTGCTCAATTCTTATAAAAGGTACGTAGAAAATTCCAGACAAGGCAACCACGGAAAAACAGCACAATTTTATATGATCTACATCGAATTAATTAGTCACTACATAAACCTGTCGAGAAGCATACGTATGGGTGATTTTGAAATGTTTAAGTACGTGATTCCGAAAATGGCAAATTTATTTTTTATTGTTAATCAGCCTAACTACGCTCGATATTGTGTAAAATATTCGGAAAATTTGAATAATGTCAATAAAACCCACCCTGGACTAGGAGATGATTTTTATAAAGGGTGTTTCGGAGTTAAAAGAACCGATAAACCATTCTCACGAATACCGATAGATCTCACTCTGGAACAAACAATAAATGCTGATGCAGCTAAACGATTGAGTGGTATTGCTCACTTTACTAATTCTATAGCTGCACGACAACGCTGGTCAAAAAGTCACAGCATAAGAGCAGCATTGATATCACATGTCTTGGATGTTTGTGGCTTAAGGTACTTACAAGATGTAACAGCAGAATTACAACCGAACAGAATTAAAATCTATGGAAAACAAATTGCTGATTTTATTGAAATTCTCAAAGCAAATTGCAATCCATTCGATCCACAATTAGATAAAGAAAATCTGTACAACATTGCTACTTCAAAGCCTGCTTCTCCTGAAGTTGCTGACTTTTTATTGAATATTCAAGAGAATGGTGAGAATTTAAAGAACCAATTTATCAATGAATGCGCAGATGATGAGAGTAGATTTGATAAAGCAATAAAAAAAAATAAAGTTTTTAATTTTGCTGAAGCGCCAAAAAAAAAGAAATTGACACTAGGGAATAAAGTTGTTGAGCTGCGAATGCAGAGAGATCTATTTGGTAGAATGCTGGGAATTTCTCTCACTCACAAGGTTGACATCGAAAAAGTTTTGGCATTTCCACTTACCCCGATGCCAACGTCAATGTGTCATCCAGATGGTTCAATATGTAAAACCGACAAATCGCAATTAGCAAAGCTAATAGAAAAGAAATTAGACAACACTATAGATCGACAACCGTCAACTTTTGATGTTTGCCTTGTTGACGGTTTTTTTTTGTTGCATCTGATGAAAGATGTACCACAAACCTATGACGGTATTTCGAAGAAGTTTCTAAGTACTATCTCCCAAATGAAATCTGTTCGAATTGATATTGTCTTCGACCAATATTTTTCGCCTTCTATCAAAGATTGTGAACGTTTAAGGCGAGAAGAAGCAACCAGCCCTGTCTCAATCGGTCCTAACCAAATTCGGCCCCATCATTTCGCAGCAGAACTTAAAAATGTGCAATTTAAAGAAGCTTTGGTTAACTTTTTCATTGATCACTGGGGTAGTGAAGACATGTTGCCTTTCATTGGTAATAAAAACATTTACGTAAGTTTTAATAAATGTTATTCATACAAAGTGATAAATAACAAAGTAATTAAAACTATTGAAGAATCATTATCGTGTGAAGAACACGAAGAAGCTGATTCTAGGATTATTTTTCATATTTGCCAAATCGATTTTGACGCAGACGTTGTTATACGCTGTTCTGATTCTGATATTTTAATTATACTTCTGGGAAATATGGATCACCTGAAAGCATCTTTGAAAATTTGGATAAATATGGGTGTTGGAAATCATCAGCGTTACATAAACATCAATGAATTACACCGAATTCTTGGTAACTCTTTATGCAAAGCTTTACCATGCTTCCACGCAATAACCGGATGTGATTACACGCCAGCTTTTTTTAGAAAAGGCAAAGTTAAGCCTTTTAAAATATTAGAAAATTCTAAAGAATACCAGTTAGCTTTTGATAATATAATTACGGATGACGAAGAAGTACTTGAAACTACGTTTGTAACCCTGGAGAAATTTATTTGTCAAATGTATGGAGTTAAAAATTGTTCCAATGTTAATGATGTTCGATTTCATTTATTTTCAAGTACGTTTAAGTCTAAAAAATCAGATGAGAACTTCGACAAAAAATTTCGAAACTTTGACTCATCCAGTTTGCCACCCTGTAAAGCGGAATTGCAACAGCATTTATTGCGGGTTCGTTACGTGACGAAAATTTGGAGAAATGCTCACTCAAAACATCCAACGTCTTTATCTCCAATGGCTTTCGGTTGGACCATTAACGGTGACAAATATGATTTTGTCTGGTTTTTGGGAGATCAATTACCATCCTCAGTTGCAGATATTATTGTTCAAAGTAAGTGTCAAACGGAATATTTATCAATAATAACTAAAATGTTTTATAACGAACAAGAAGAATTACACTGTTTTTTTTTTCTGTTGCAGATGATAGAGTTTCAGAAGATAACGAAAGTTCCCAAGAAGATGATATGAATGACATTGACAAAGACAGCGACGATGATGATGATGATTATGAAGATGCCTCTTTTTTTGTGACGTCACTATAGGCTGAAATAACTTGAAAAACTTAATATTAACTACTTATAACTTACATTTAGTAATCAGAACAATTTAAATAAAAAGTTTTGTTTTTTAAATTTTAATCTAATTTTATATTCCTTTTTAGGCTTAATTTTTTTTAAACTTGCTCTGACTAGAATGATTATTATTATTTTTTTTTATATATAGACAGTGACAAGTAATTTACTTTTGTAATGGTTCTCTGTATCATTCTCGACTAATTTTGCAACTGTCTCTCTCGGACTACTAGCATTATACTGCAATACTTTTCATGACTTTTTCATTTTAATTCAAGACTTGACAATCGAATTAATGTCTGGCAAATTTATTTTAAGTTTTTCTTATCATTAAATAACATAATATTAAAATTACAGACATTATAAAATACTTTGAAATTTTTATAAAATAAAAAATAAAAATCGCGTATGGCACATCGTTAGCATTGTCAAAAATGTCTGGCAATAAAAAAAGTATGTCAGGTAGACTTATTTAAAAACAAAAAATTAAAAATTACGCCTTCTAAAATGTTTTTAAAATCCAGGATTATTACCTGGACAGATAGGATGCGCAGTAATGAACGCAACCGCTACCGCCAGCCAGATAGCCCAGACTCTAACCGAAAGTGCAAGAAGGACGACCTATCACAAAATCAGCTGACCTAAAATTCTTACTTTTAAAACGTTGCTAGCTCCCGTACTATTTGTAAATAAATAATGCATACTAGCGTCATCTAGCGAATTATTCCGATGCGCCAACATTTGTTTATATTTACAAAACAAAATAAAACATGGAGTAATAAACATTACGAAACACGAAGGTTACAACATTTTATTATGTCCTAAATCACCTAAACCAATCATCCTATTTTATTACTCCATCCACTTGTTTCATTATATGAGTTGTATAACCTCACTTTTGAAATGGCTCCGATTTCCTTGAGAAATAGTCAGAAGATAAATCATACTATTATTTATAAAGACCCAATCGTTGTTTACTGAAGACTTGCGGATTTTAGTAATTGTTAAGAATATTATATAGAAAGGACAGGCTTAACTAAGTTCTCAAAATTAACTTTTAAGAATCCTTAGTTTCATATGCTTACTTAGATGACACTGATAACTGATGTTTCATTTTACAGAAAAATAATTATAACAACAAGATTTTCTTGCTTTCTTGCTTTTAAATTATTATCGAGTTAAACAATTTAATATCCATAGGAAAATACGTGAAAATACCGTTAAGGTAAATAAATGAAACGGTAACTCATCAGTTTCATATTGCTGAGCACGGGTTTCCTCTCTCAGTAAGGGGGCTTAGGCTAAAGTCCACCACGCCGGCATGTGGGTATTGGTAGATTTGGAGGCACACGCCTTCGAGATCTTTTCAAAGCACTCAAACGTGTTCTTCTCACGATGAATTTTACCATAAGAGAATGTGATAAATAAAAAAAGTACGGACATACTTAATTTCAATTTTTTATATTTTGTTTTTATTTAGATTTTTCTCATTGTACCCAAGTACCTATAATAGATAATCTTATACTTTTAAGTAGGTCTTGCCTTGAAATAAAGTTAAGTATTCACGATTTACGTAAATTAGCCGGCGGAAAGCTAGTTATTGTAAACGGAATCGCATAATGATATCGATGATTGCTTTCGACAGCGTAACGAGCGGTGACCACGAACCATGACCACGTTGCGTATGAACTCATTCCTCACCCTACCTTACTGTTGCTGTTACATTTCTGTTTCTTCAGATAACGATCGTAACAGTTACGGTTAGTTATTTTATTATATTTCGAAGTGACTGTTTTTGGGTTATTAACCCCAATTCGTATAGAGTATCATCATGACAGTTATCACCGTATTTACTTGGTATGTAAAGGGTTTCGTTTTCGATTTCTGCTAATGTAAATTTCTTTTGTGTGTTCTACTTCTAACGTCAGTATAATGCATTTAAAAGTATCATTCCTCCTTTTTTTAAAATAGATAAACATATCATACTTAGTTAAATTATAAAAAAAATATGCATTAAGTTTCATTTAATATTTTCTTTATATTAGAGGGGCCTGCTATATTCAAATTCAAATTTCATGTATTCAAAATTAATTTCTCTTTTTTAATGTCAACAAACTATCACCGCTTCGTAGGGTGTGTCGTTATGGAGAAGAAACGGAGAAAGAAACTCCTATAAGTTAATTCGTATTAAGAATAAGTGCCGGAAGGTAATAATGTATAATTATTACCTTAATTTTTGCTATAATTTTTCAAAATTTTAGCAAAAGTTTATTTAGTTAAATGCTATATTTTTTCAAAATCTTAATTAATTAGTAAACCCGTTCAGATACCACAAATGTATTGCCTCACGAGTGCAGTGTAAAACTAGTGTAAATGGTTAGTCTATTGATTGATTGTGCTAATTACCGTGTAATTGTCAGGGCATGACAATTATGCTCCGCTGATTGATTCCGAGTTGCGGTTAAACAGATAAATGCAATCAGACACTAATTACTAGTCTATATTACTACAATGAAGAAGTCAACAACTACTACTACGACTACTTCAAGTAGGTTGCAATTTACAAACGGACATGCAAAGATTTCGACTGTCTAGAACAGTCAGTCCTTCTTTTTTGACGAGGGGGAAACCTTAAAAAGGTACCCTATGCTGTGGGAGCGACACAAGTTAATGTGATATTCATACTGCACTTAAACCGCCCTGGTGGCCGTCCTCGGCGCTGCGTAGAGGACTCCGGGCTCTCCAAAGGAACGCAACTGGAGTCCTCTTAGGGCGTTGCCCAGAACAGTCATACCTTAATTTACTGTACCTTTCGTCTTCGTTTTTATATATCGTCTTAATGTCATAATTAAAATGTTTTAATTCCGGCACAAATAGGACGTAATTGAACCTATTATCATATACCTATTATTCAAGTAAGATAGATTAGCGTACCTACAGCAAAGTAAACTATAACGCGGTCGGTAACAGCGTAATGATTAACCGTTTTTAAATCTCCATGTCGTCCAATTTACTTTTGAATCACAGTATCTCTATCATACTAGCTACTTTAAGCATCGGTCATTCACGTTTGGCGACTAAGCTGCGTTCGGTCTCGAATCTCGATGTGGAAAATGCACGCTCTAGCACACGCCTTAGGTGTGATAGGTACTTCATACTTCTGCGTTCGCTATAACCGTTACTCAAAAGTGTGCTAGTTGAAGCGTTTAACCGCTGCATCTTACCTCCGAAAAGCAGCTTAATCGTCGACTGTAATTGCTAAACGTAGCATGTCTGCTAAGGCCCTAACGTCAGAACGGTTATCCCTACCGTTTCCAGTGCATGAATTAATCATTCGACTCAGTCTTATGGTAATAGTAGGGTAGGGCGGGGCTAGTTGAGCAGAGAGGCAAGTTGGGCAATCAAAATATCTCGCAAACTATTCACCGTACGCATAGACATCTAATGGCGAAAAGAACGAGTAGTAGGAGAGGTAATCATCACGCGATCGCTAGAGCCGGCTGGATGAGCCAGTAAAGCTCACGTGCGTTTTGTTTATTTTGTGACCAAAAAGTAAAAACGTCGTTTATCGCAAGTTTCCGTCTGTATTAGTCAATAGACATTTGTTTTCAATAAGGTAAGTGTTAATCTTTCAGAGAATTATTGTATTTTTGATATGTGAAGTTGTTCTGGGTATATTTATTATGATTTTTTTATAACCTCACTTTTGTTTTAAAATTCCGGGTTGGGGTTAGTTGAGCTATAGTTGCTTAACTTACCCCACGACTCAAACAACTAAAGTAATTGATGTTTTACTATTAATTATTATTATAAAGTAATTGATGCGTTACTAAAACTAATAGAAGAAAGAGGAAAGCTGCAATATTAATAGACACTACCGAAAAAATGCTTTAGAAGAACAGCAAAATAAAACCACAAAAAAAGTTAAGAAGCGAAAGAAGAAAATGGATAAGAAAAAGATGAAGGGTGTCTGTAAAAAAATAATCCAGTCAAGTGAGGAACGTGATGATGATGATTATTCCTGTCTGATTTGTTGCGAAGGCTATGCTGAAAGTTTACCAGGAGAAAATTGGATCCAATGTCAAGCTTGCAGGGAATGGGCACATACAAAATGTGTTCCAGGTGCTGGTCTAACGTTCGTTTGTGTCTATTGCAACAGTGACATCGACGATTAAGTTAAGAACTTATTAATACATATTTTTTAAGATATTCAAGTCTGATTTGAAACAAATAGACTGATTTTAATCCTGAGTTTCTCTTAAGATACGTTAATGTTTTGTTGATTCTAATTTTGGTTAATTGTTCTAAGAAAATAACTTTAAGTGTTGTTGTTCTGTAACTAACAGAGGATAAATAAAGAGCTGATTGTCAAACACATATTTTAGTTGATCCCTAGTCAACATTGAACATGATATTCTTAACGTAATTCGTGCTCAACTTGCCCCATACCCTTGCTCAACTTACCCCACCAATGGGGTACATTGAGCATAACTGCCTTCCTGCATGTAAATAGCTGCAGCTCTTAAATTCGCCTACTTACAAAAAAATACTATGGACACTTTTGCTGAGGGATAAATTACGAATCCATCAAGCCGCTTAACAACTCATTGAGACTTATCATTGAGGAGCTATATCCGTTCAAGTAAAAAATTGCTCAACTAGCCCCGCCCTACCCTACGCTACATTTCCTGGCATAAACATGAGCTGTACTGCGTGGAAATACACGCTCATTTTATATACGGATATAGAATTAAGATGCGTCTCGCCTCAAGCACTTACCGGCGGTGGTAACGGTGTTGCAACTTGTATTAAAATAATTTTATGCTAAGGGCTGATATAGCATGGCAATTTATACTGTTGTACTGTACCGTTAGGCACTGTGTCTATGAGATTTGAATTGATGCTCTAGGCTTTCAACAGTTGGGAGAAAACTATGCCCAGCAGTGGAACATAAATTATATGCAGCGTAATAATGCCTCTAGACAGGAGCACAATAAAAGAAGTAGAGTAGTAGAAATTATTCCATGTAGGTAAATAAATTTCTATTAGACAGAAATTGTGAAATTTCGATATTTGGTCATAGATTAGTAAAGATACTTCGCCGCCTTGAAATTGAATGAAGCCACAAACGGCTTATTAGTAAATTCTTTTTTTTAATTCTTGACAAATAAAAACATTTTTAGAGAAAATTTACGAATAAATAACTAATACTGCGTAATTTACAAAATAAATAAATAATTATTTCAAATATTTTAGGGCCATTTTAGCACGGAGACGTGGCAAAACTTTTTTACGCAACTATTTCAATTCTCAAAACTGGTTACATTTTCTTGTTAGGAGTGAGTAATCTTTACTAATCTATGTCTTTGGTAGACAAATAGATTGTTTGCTATTATAAGCGCAATCTGGTATAGGTAGGTATCTAATATTATTGGAGTAACCTTCGGTCTCGAAAGAAGGTATAAATTGTCATCTTGCATTTTTCCGTGTTACGCAGGATACGAATTGCGAACGCATTGAGTAATCGCATTGCCTTATAAGAGAAATCTTGCTAATGAGGTGATTATATATAATATTTATATGTAAATAACTTTGCCAACCTACTTTATATTTTGTAGCCTCTACCACTAACAATTATGATTAATATTAAATTGACAAAAAATATGTCTTAGCGTATCTGAAACATGTAGAAATCATGAAAACAGTAAATTCTAATGAAATGCTAATTCTAATCTAATTTAAAGGTGGTAGAACCATTTGTGGTTCGACTTCGGCGTTACCACCGCCACGCCAACAGCAGTGTTAAACGCTGCTGCTTTCCGGTTGTATAAAGGATGTGATGATAGACATACTTTTCCGAGGCGTTCCAGCTTGGTCCTCAGGAGTAGCGGCGCGTCTGTGGCCGACCTCAGTTAGGAATATAATCCTATATGGGGTTGATTACAGTTGTCCATGGGCGACAGTAGCCATTTACCACTAAGTGGACTGCATCCTCGTCTGCTACTCCTATATATTATAGAAAATGATACTATAAGGGTTCCGTTTAAAGATTTTTCGTACGAAACCCTAAAAATGCCAATGAAGAACAAGATATGTAACCCACGTATGTAGTAAAAATGCATGCAATCAAGTGCACGCGTCAAGTTCACATAGATTAAATAGCTTCATCGTAGAAAGTAGTGAAGAAATCATGAGAACTCTCGAACAGTTTACATTGACAATGGTGTTGTTTGATGACAGGTAGGTAGTCGATTGATGCTTCATCAAATAAACGTCGATAAACCTTGTGAGAGTAAGTTATAAGCGATACGCGAAATAGAAACAGGTTTACAAAACGGAATGGACAAATAGCTTTAGATGAGATATTACATTGTAGATGAACCTGCTTTTAGTAAGGGAATCAAAAAAATAGTAAAATATTTTTAAATAGGTAGAAACATGAAAGGGACCTATACCAATACAGTAATTCCCAAATCTATGGGTAGGTAGAGTTTAAAAGACTATCTGGTTAAAATTTAAATACCTGCTTCTAATAATCGTCTTAGGTTATTTAAGGAGCAAACGAGCATACAGCCCACCTGATGGTAAATGGCCAATGTCACCCATGGACATCCGTAAACAACTCCATTAACTAGGCCAGTGGTTCCACCTGAAGCTGATCACATGCATATCTAATCATCTATCCCTGAGGACTAAGATAAAACACCACGCATCAGTTTCCCTTATGACACCTTTTAAACCAGACCGTACCGCACTGCACATTGTTTCTTAATTTGAGTGGGCTTTAAAAGTGTTTTGTATTTTTAGGGTTCCGAACCAAAGGGATAAAAACGGAACCCTATTACTAAGACTCGCTGTCTGTCCGTCTGTCACGGGGCTCTATCTCTTGAACCGTAATGGATAGACACTTGATTTTTTACAGAGTATGTATAAGAGTGGGCGCTATAACAACAAATACTAAAAATAAAAAAGTTGAAAATAAACGGGGGTCGTCATATAATAAACCGCTATTTTTCAACGCTTTTCGCTTTATCTATTTAACCATAACAGATACATAGTTCAAATTTTCACAATGGATTTAATTCAATGGCTGCCATAATAACAAATACTAAAAATAAAAAAAAATATGAAAAATTTGGTGGTACGGAACTCTACGTGTACGAGTTCGACTTGCACTTGTCCAGTTTTTATGTAAATATTCTTTCTCTAATCTTCCATTTATATTTCCTTGCTTAACTTGTTACTTGATGACAGTTGAACAAGCCGTACAATTGAAGGTTTAGCGAAATGCCGCCACTTAACAACTTTCACGTTTGTCGTTTGATAACGGGTTTTATGGTGAACGCGTCGTAATTTAAAATGATAACCGCTATGCCTAACAAAACATACTTTCATACATAAGAAGGTCATAATTTTACATTATAAAAATAAATAAATTATTATTTTATATAACTTATTTGAATATAATTATATTATATGTCTTCGTATCGGAGTCGTGTATATGTTTTTGTTCTGGTACATATGAAACTACTTTTATAAAATGTTAACTGCTATCTCTCAGAAGTTCATAGAAATTTATCTACGCTATTTTAAATTTAAAATAAAAGTTTCTTGGTAAAAACCGCAGGAAGTACTAATAAGTACTTAATTACTATAGGTATTCTACAAAGTGAAAAATAATACAGAAATGTTGAGGCAGTCTATGTAGCGTTCTTATTATATTATTGTATATCTATGTATAGGTGTCGCTTCAGATAATGATTAGCTTGAATCCACTTTCTACAGATCTATGGTAAACATAGGACTTAAGAAAATGCACGTTTATATTTTCTTTGCGTAGAAATTACTAGTTTCTAGATGAAATTAGACCCGTAGCAAATCTAATGTATCATCAGCAAGTAATTGCAGATTGTCAACTCTAGCTAGATTGCTGTGTCGTTTGTAGAAGATTTTAACTAAGAATTTCTCACTTCTCTCCCCTCTCTTCTTAGCTATTTACCCTTTTTGTAACGTTAATAGTGTATTTCTCAATAGCAAAGTCCCAAAGAAATTCTTCAACAGAAAGGGGCATCTATATATGAATTCGTCTGTATACCTACTGGCCTTTAGTTAAAGTACGGCGAAAGCTTTATTTTCCTACGTGTCTACCGTCATCTGTAAGGAAGGTAAGGTGGTTCTTCCTGAAGCAGGTCACAGATGCGTTTCCTGAGTTTCAATTGTGACGCCTAAGGACTATTAACGCCTCAAGTGAGTCAATCGGCACTCACGTTTAGGACGATCAGATTTTCTCACTCATAGAATTATGTGGTGCAAAAGCTAATAACAGTTTGTAGCGGTAATACCATCTTAGCCTTAAAACAGTAGACATTAATATATAGGTAATAGTATAGTATAATATAATTACAGCCGTGGTTGTAGGATGGAGAAATAAGTTTGGCGTTGTTGTAAATACATTATTATATTTTCTTTATATAATTTTTCAACATAAATAAAAAACAAACAAAATGAAAATAGCCTAGTAGTAAAGTTGTTCCAGTCTTCTGTAATGGGAGCAACAATATCCTAATCTGAAAAAACAAAACAAAATACTTTACAAATGGTTGTTGCACATTTTGAATAAAACTAGAAAATTACACGAAAAGCTACTTCATAGAAGTGTCATAGATGGCGACTGACGGCGTAGGGAGTTCATGGTTCGATGTCCAGCTAAAACTGCCATTTTATTCTTTAGGGTCTGAGGTTCCGCGATCATATTTTAGTGCTTATTTTTAGTGCTTAGATTTTATATTATAGTGTCATTCCACTCACTACACTGGAAATACTTGTTTGAAAGTTTTAAAACTATGTAGAAAGCGTTATTTGTCTGGCTATATTTACAGTTAACAGTTAAATCTTACCAGTTTTAAACATTTCGCCTGTTTCAATTTGGCGAACGGCTTCTCTCTCTTCCGCGGCGATTTTCGCTTTCAATTTCGCAAGCTCTTTATCACGAATGATCTTCCTAGCGGCTTCTTCCTCACGCCATGCTGCCTCCAATGAATTGTACCTCGCTTGCTTCATGCGAGCGTACAATATTCCAGCGAATAATAGACCAAACCGTAGCCCTCTTATAAGCGGCGACACTTGTTGTGGCGGCCCGTACGGCAGCGACATATTTTCGGCTAATTTAATAGCACTTTAAATGCGGATGTACATTCCGCACTATAAACACATGTACATTATCAATGTCGTTGACAATTTATTTTTTAAACGACATTGAAATATCAAGCGTTTTGATGTGCAATTATTTTTAGTTCGAGCGAGGAGGTCGTTCACCTTTGCGTTTTGCGAATCGTAATCGTGGAACATCCCTAGCGTTAGGAGGTCAAGTACGAATGGCTATTAGGATTTTTATTTTTTTAGTAGAATCACAATAATGTTGTTCGGAAGGCCAGTGTCCGATGTGCAGCTAAGAATACCGTTTGTCTCTGATGTGGCGACCACCAATTATAGCAGGCTGGCCGCTCGCCAGCGGTCGGCCTGGCGTTGCGCGTGGTCAACAGGAACAAACGTTTAATCGAATCAATCACCATCGCATCAAATTGTATCTGCAACTTACAAACAAAACAACTGTACGTGACTCAGTATAGTTCGAAATGGTTGCACCGAGAATAAATGCACTTTGCTATTATGTTTACAACGTCACAGCTTCCAACCGCATACGCTTATCAATCTCGTGCGTAATATACTAAATAAACAATGTTAATAAAAATGGACAGGAATGTGGTAGAATTAGTAGGGTTCGACCGAGGGGATGCCATCGCCAAATACATTTCTAGCGCAAAACATTTGCCGTTACGGAAAAAAGGTGTCTGCATGCCGGCTGACGATATGACGATATCTTAACCTCCAGGAGCGGCAAAGCATCTATGATCAGCTTCAAGTAGAAGCGGTTAGTGAAGTAGTGCTTACTATGCATGTATACACGAGTGTAAAGGAAGTATCAAATGAATATGCAACCCACATAATATCAAGTCACAGCCGTCCATAGCTGATATCTTTACCCGACTCAGATAAAACAAGTGTTTTTAAGAGATCGATCCCAGATGCATTGCTTCCATTGCACGTAGGTATGTTAGAATATTTCGCATCGGTATCTCTGCCGATACAATTGAAGTGTTATGATGAATAGCAAGTCATATGTCTCCGTGTTTACTACATATGGAGGACACTTTAAAACTGAAAAGCAATCGATTTCGGGCACTTTTGTCAGGGATAATATTGTTGTATTATTCTCAGAGTCCTTAAAATAATGAAATATCAAAATAAGATTTGTAAGTACATACTTATTATATTAAAAACCTCTATTTAGTTTTATTGATAAATAATCAATAGATGCGTCGTATTTTAATGTCAGGGTTTTTACATTGTTGTTTATGATCTTTGTTAAGATTGACCTCAAAGTTATGAATAGTCTAAGGTTCTAGACGCAAGATTTACGTAGGTGTGTGAAAATTAAGAATCATCATATTCGTGAAGACAGCGCTTTCTCTTTTAACCGCTAACTCGAGACAATAGCGATAATTGCCGGTTATTTCACACCACTGATTTAGATACTTTTTTGTTGTTTCTTCTAAAATAGTGTTGCTAGAATTATTCCTAAACGTACTGCAACTGTAACTGCAGAAAAAGATGAATAGATCAATATTGTAAAATATAGCTTTACACCCAAGCGTTACTAAGTAGGTATGCTAAACGCCTCTACCATCATAATTATATGAACATGGGATGGGATGGGTATTGAAAAAATAATATAATTATATAATTTATTTTGCTGAGTAACAAATCGTGATTCACAGTCATATACAGCTATGACTAATAAATAACAGTACAGATTTTTTCTACGTCGAGAACACAATTCACCCACGTTCTCTCTCAATAAAAGCATCCTTTCAATTTAGCGACGTGACTTTTAAGACCTTTACATCTAGGCACCTACCAATCAAGGAGACACCGTTCTTTTATGTTGATTCTATTAGGTGTATGCTGCAACAAAATACGTGGTAATAATTGTTTGCTGTAAAATGTACGTGCTTCAACCATTTTAATTCTATTAAAGTATTTGAATTCATAAAAAAAACTTCCTTCCTATATTTGAAATAAAGTCTTTGAATTAACTTATAAAAAACCTGCTTATATTTGATATACTTACTGTACTTATCATTTTTACATCTCTATGTATTATAAGATATACAACTCAACGGAGTTTGTAAAAATAAGATACCTAAAGTGTTTAATTTGTGTCAAATGTATAAAAAAATTACAATAGGGTATGTCAACCATAACGCGGATTGGTATTCAGTAGTCTTTAGATACTTATTTATTTTATTTTTAGTAAAAAATATAGGTTTTCAGTGACTTTTAAAATAGTACACTTTTTATTTGAGTCAATAGAACGAGGCTGGAGCAATGACCGCGTTCAGTGCTGAACTTCAGTTTCATTTCACTGAATAAATCATAAAGCAAGCGAGAACATAACATCTCGAACCATTATTAGTATGATCAGGATTTTAGTAAAGGTGATTTAATTTGATAGAGCACTTATTGTATGCAAAGGGTTTACTTTTTATTTCACGATATTCTCAGTAGTTTCTTACAGGCGTTAGCATCTGGGTGTTATCTTACAAATATGTAAATTCTAATTATAATTAAGAAGGTGATGTAATATTGAATTACTTATCTGAAAAAACTAAACAGTCAAGTCTCTATTTTCAAAATTAAAGGATCTTTTTATTTTTGTTTGCCCTAAAAGTTTGAAATAACTTTTATTGTTTTATTCAAGCACCTATCTAGCAATAGATATGTGGTTGTAATTAATATAATGTGTTACTAAACTTACGTTACGATTACTTCAAACGATTGTAACAGACATGTAAAGGTCGTGGCATGGCGTCGTGAGTTCAATACCAGAGAGCCATTAGGCGGGCGGGCATAAAATAGAACGTTGCGCAATCCTCCATTGTGAGGAGCATTGTGACACGAAATGTCACGAGTCACGACCTCGCGTACGGTATTACTCTACCATATAAGCAATTAAAGACACTGAGAAAAATTAAAACAGAATATTTTTCTTTTTGGCTAGTGCCGAACAAAGATTTTCTTACGATAACGAATCCTTTTTTATTACAACGTAATCTTTTATATAATATAGCAGACGACCATACAGTCCACCTAATGATAAGTGGCTACTGATGCCCATAGACGTCTGTAGTAATCCCTAGACAGGATTAAATTCCTACCTGTCGACCACAGATGCGCTACACATGAATGGAATTGGAATTGGAAGGCCTCAAAAAAGTATGTCTCCCTTCAAACGAGAACATAACAGTGCTTAACACTGTTGCTATTAGGTAGAAATAGGTGTGGCGGTGATACCGCCGGAGACGAGCAACAAAGAGTTTTACCACCTTCAATGTTTGTGGGCTAATGAAAAATTGTTATTGATTAACCAATTTTGAGATATTCGCATTTAATGTTTTAGTTAACTAGTAGTATATAAAACTACATTTGATCTTTTTTCAATATAAAGCATTATCCAAAGAACAGTTATGCTCCAAAAATCGGTTACGCTAAAACTTACTAGATGCCGGCAGGAATCGTATCCACGCCGTGGATTACATGGGAATAGGAAGCCATTATAATATAGAGTCAGGTCGCCACAAACCAGTTCTTATTTTTAAACTTAAGTAGTTATGTTTTTGCGTTTGCTAGAATTCATTTTATACTACTTATTTTTTTAAGTTCCTTATTAATTCATAAAAAGTCTTCTTAGAAGTAGTGTTATATATTATTGTGTAAGTAGCTGAGTATAATATACTGATATCAGCTACTTACCATTGCTGTATATTAATTACTTATCTATTAGTAACCATACATTATCTAATGTAAATAAGACGTAAGACTGTATTTATTAATATTTTTTATAATTTCACTTATCGGAAACCTTGATAAGAAACCGGTATTAAACCAGCCTTTCTTCTTCACTCACAACAAGCAGTGTACCCTTCCCTTGGTGTTTGTTGTCGCATTCACACCCACCAAGTATTTGAAGTATCTATCTCTTTTACACTTAACTTTATTTTCCAGTCCGCATCTGTCATTCGAAGAGGGCGTTCGCGACAATAGTTGCAAATTAATAAATACTGTAATTTATTGGAAACATTAATGTAAGGAACAGTTCTACAATACAACTAATGTTAAATTGTTGTATTGTTATTGCTAACATGGCGACCGCATCGCCGTCGCGTCTACTTACATCGATTAGTTTGAGCTGAGTTGTGGGTGTGGTGAACTTGCTGTCAAAAATCGATGTTTATCTTGCGGTTGTAAATTGTACATTTATTTACGTAATAGTTCAAGTGCGAGTGTAGTGTTGGTGTGTTGCAGAAGTCGTCGAGTACGAAGACCACGACGATGACGACACCGGCCAAGTTGTATGGACGGGAGCTGTCTACGTACGACGAGGTGGACGTCGACGAACTGTTGGCCAAGCTGTCGCAGGAAGAGCTTACCATGCTCGCCAAGGAAGTCGATCCAGACGTGAGTATACTTATTAAAATAAATATTTTTCACGTACCCTATTACATTACGATAATATTCGACGTCAACCACTCCCAATCAGAATGTAGTTTGAAGGTAGAGTTATACACTTATTGTCAATTGACTATAATTGTTTGAGCATTCAGTAATGTTCCTGTAGATGAGTTTAAAAAAACATGACCCATTTCAATTTCCTCATCAAATGTTGAAACAAATTGTCATTTTCCTTACTTCTGTTGAATTGTAGGTTAGTTTCAGTTTCAGATCATAGAATAGAACATAGTATTGAGAAATATATAATTGATTGCATTAAATGGTCCAAAATCTATCACTATTTTGGATATCTTCTTTATCATTTACTTACAAATTGCTTGGGGTATAGAATGTTGAATAGAATCTCCTCATGTGATCCGTTTCTTTTATTGAATTGTTGATTTTTAAAATACCTTTCATATAAAAATCCTAAACTTAACACTATTTATTTATGTTTAACTTTACACAATGACACAATGATGACTCATTATTTAACTTTGCTTAGCACTATATTGTTTTAATTAATTTCATTATTAATATATTCATAATATTAGTATAGTTAGGACTAGTTTTTATTATAAAAAATAAAAAAACCTGACTACTTAAAAATTATTTATTGAAAATGGTAGCAATGTAGTCTTGATCAGTCCTAGAATTTACACAAATTCAACAAAACCTCATAGGTTAAAAATAGTTAAGCCATTTAGGTTGTAGGGCTTGTCGAGGAATGAGACATATATATGCTCCAAAAACATTACGTTCCACAATCTGATAAAAATATAAAATTATTATCTTGACAACAATTTTAGGTATACAAAAATTGCTTTATTATCGAGTGTAAAAAAATCCCTATAGTATGTTATTACTCATTTCATTAAAAGATAATTTTTATCCTCAAGTAGGATTTTTTTTATCAACACGCTGAGATAATCCTTCCCACATGCATGCAATTTTCACGCTACCCATGTCTTTCGTTATCATGTGAGTAACTGAAGGTCATTCACAATAAGCAGTGGGCTGGCTAATTGTACTATTTACTGAACAACTTCACTTGTAGTGTGAAGTATACAGCTAAATATATAATAACCTTGAAATATATTATCATGTTAGATGTGTCTGACTGTACAAGACTGCAAAACCACAACAACTTTGAATATTTTTTTTATAAAATGTGTATCATCAAAAGAAGTCTTTTGAATGAAATCTTAAAATTCATAAATGATGTGTAAACACTTAAGCATGGTTCAAATTGAATGAACAAACTTCAATAAACTGTTAAATAACAGATTGTATAAAAATGTCAAACAATAAAAACCAGAGAGCTTCAATCACTAATAAAAACTATTCATATTAATTGGTAATCGAAGCCTGAGAGGGGTTGAATTGAAGTATGGCATAGTATTGTTTATTGATTGCAAACCAAAATGTTTTTAATTATATTGCAAGATCTAAGTTCTTTCTGCAGGACTTTAGTCTCAATACTAATGATTGTACTAATCATTGATAAAAATATGACTAAACAACTTTAATTAATGATCCACAATCATATAATTTTGGCATGTATGGGAGTGTTATTATCTATTATTTTGAAAAAAAACATTCCTAATTGACTGCTTATTAAAATGTTATTAAAATGTGGCAAAACATCTTTAACATCACTTCTAATGCTATTCAACGTCATCTATAATCATAATATTATTATGCATAGGCATTATGTATTATTATTTTGATTACAATATTCTCCATGGTACAAGTACAGTAGTTATTACCTTGTTATATTACAAGGTTTACTTGATTATTTGCAATATGAATTACAAATGTCTATTTTTATACATACATGTTAAATTTAGATATTTATCTTGTTCTGAACATATGAATTCAACTCAATGGTTTGGATTTTGTACAATATTATTTATTAGGAATAACAAAATAGAATGAATTCTGATTGATTTGAAATGATTTTTGCAGTATACATAAAAAAATATATATATCTATGAGTTAATCGAAGATTATCTTAACATCTTGCCTTTATACAAAACACAGTAAAACTAGAGATATAGTTCTGTAACTTTATTTTTACTGCTTAAAGTAGTAATAGAACTAAAGTTAAAGTTAATTTAGTGTCTACTACACAAAGTGACGAATACCTATATCTAAGGCGGATTATAGTATAGTAATACAGAGCATAGTAAATGTGGAAATATAAATTAAAATGTAATATGAATTATCAAAAATATAACCCTATTAAACAACATTAACTTGACAATCATGAAAGCATGTTGCATCATATTTTATATTTTATTCTAAAAGTAAATTCTAACAATAAATTCATTAATATCCAGTTGCCTATCCATTACTTATTGCAACTCAATACTGGCTATCTATAGTATAGTAATAGGCATAGTACGGCGCCTTCTTATCAGTTGTATTGTAATTAAGATTGTGGAAGACCTACTTTGAGTTTCCATTTTGTACATGAAACAATGAACAGATAAGATTCCACCTGCCAACAGACACTAAACAATAGTGTGTTTATTACTTAATTGCACAAACTGCCAGAACAATGGCCAAGTATTCCTATTTCAACTAATTGATGATTCAGGCTTATTTTCGTGTAAAATACATATTTCATTTATTATCCTTCTTATTAAATTATATGTACCTACTGTGAACTACTGTATGTTTCCAAAGTTAATGACATATTAATTGGAATATGATGTTTTTGGGGATTTGAGTAATTAATTTTCCCATTCAATTTTATTGAATTGATAACAGTGATGTCAGTGTCATAATTATAATATATTTATGGTTTATATAAATAATAATAGAACAGTATCCATTGAAGACCAAAGCTGCAGAACTAAAATAGTAACTTGCTTGATCATATTGTTTGTATAAATATTATGTGTATAGTGTTATGTAGTTATTTCTGGGTATGTCTATGATTGCTTCAATTCTTCCATGTATAATAATGTTTTGTAACATTAATATACTTCCTTTACAAATGATTATCTAATTCACAATACAACGAATCAGGAAATATAATATAGTAGATGATTACGATAGGTAAGTATTTTTTATGAATGAACTTAATATTATACTTTTATTACATTACTAGCTGACCTGACAAACTTTGTACCGCCTCAAAATCTATTTAACAAATATATTTCATATAAAATATAGCCTATATTACTCGAGGATAATGTAGCTTTCAAATGGTGAAAGATTTTTTAAAATCGATCCAGTAGTTTTTGAGCCTATTCATTACAACCAAACAAACAAACAAAGTTTTCCTCCTTATAATATTAGTATACATGATGTGCCATTTGTTTTAATTTTATTGTTGACAAAAACATGACTCAAAAAACTCCAAATTAATTTAGTATCACTACATTAAGAATAATTTTAATTGTCTGACCTGATAACGATAGTATTATCATCGGACCACTAGAGCGACGCTGATATTATCACTCACCTTTAATAGCAGCTATTAGTGGAAATCAATTAAAAACAACAATCTTTATTAATCATCTATGTAAACCTAATATAAGTCTTAATATTTCTTTTCTTACCACACTATTTTTTAACAGTGGACCTGATTATAGTTGCACATTAGTTTTCCGTAACACACACTCAGGTAAACCCTCAGATCCACAACATATAACACCATTTTTCGGAAGTAACTCAAGCAGGATTAGAACTCGTTATGGTTATCATGACGGAGTGTCATGTTGGCTGCTAGAGTCATGACTAGGGGCTAGAGAGGAACTAGCTAGGGCAAGAGCCAGGGGAATATGGTTAAAGAATAAGAAATTTAGTGCTTACACAAAAGAAAGTGTAGACTTTATGTTAACTTTAATATGATAACTTGTAAATTTTTCGCGACTCTTAGAAGTTGTTACTTTATTTTGACGTTAGACAATATTTGTTAATAAAAGTAGAGATACTGCCTTGTTTTGTAATTAGTGCTTAATTAGGTACTTTTGAGTATATGGGGTGGCAAGATTCTGATTTGTCCTGAGCATTCAAGACATACGACAATTACCACTAAGGGTATAAAAATGACATTAAACTTACAATATAAATTTATTCCAGGACAACTTTCTACCCCCATCGCAACGTAACAACTACGCGTGCGAGAAGGACCCCACCGGCCCGCTGAACCGCAAGAAGCTGATCGAGCACATCAACAAGCAGGCGCTCGAGACCCCCGACCGGCCCGAGGTGAAGCCCTACGTGGCCGGCGTCATCCGGGGCAAGAAGGTAATGACGGGAATTTGTAACGTTATCTGGTCAACTTTGTGTCACCTTTTTTCTGTTGACGAAGTACTTTTCACATCTTTCGGGTGCTCACGACGGTATGCGGCTAAACATGTCGTCGTCGTTCCGGGGTCGCTGCCATTCGCAACCCCTGAGTTAAGACATGCAATAGCCCCGCTTAAACGTCCAGTGGTTTCAAAGATAAGCTAGTACAAACTAACTATACTAGAAAAATAATTACTTACTCTTTTATTAATGTTTACTATGAAAAGGGAAATCATGCCAATCCAGTTTATTTAGTTCCGTAATTTTATGAGGTACTTAAATATATTTAAACAACACAAAACTTTTACCATAAACTGAATGAATGAATGGGAAAAATTATCTAATTTGCATTCAACTTATTTAAACTTTGCATTTGTGCCTTGTATTTATTTACCATTTCACTCTTGTTAAACCAAATATTTGCAAGGTAACATAAGACTTGCTTAAGCCTTTAGAATTTCGTAACGGCTTAGGAAACCTACTTTTTATTGGGAAAGTAGTAGATTAATGTTGTTCTCGACTGCTAAATCATTTAAATATTTCGCAAACGTTTTGTGTTTGCGAAAAGACAATTTTGTTACCTAACTAAACCGTTTTCCTGTGCCTTGTTTTGATAAATTTGAATAATTAATTATTTATTTTAAGTTGTTTAATGACTAACTTTCGTTATTTCGTCCGATTGGTTAGCAAAATGTAACATATAATCAATTACCAAAAAACATGACATTTTTTATTTAAATTTTTATCTTCTATTTTATGCCCAATTTTAGATGCAATTTCAAAAAGTACCTTCTTGGTGTTTTTTCGTTATGTAAAACAATTTGACTGTGACTAAAAAAACTCGCAATACCTGTTTTAAAATGGTCGCATTAATTCAAAAGCATCAATGTGCAAAAATACCTCCACAAAGTTTCTTTTTGCAATGGTTTAGGAACACAAATAGGAAAAACAAACATTTTTTGACTGAAAATTATCGTTACGATCTGGATTTTTCTAGTTTTACTCTGAAGATATGTTTGGGGAAAGATTTCTGTTAAATTAGCTATCTTTACGCAAAAGTTCTAAGTCAGTTGTTTCCTCTGAGGTACCTGTAAAAACAACGAAATAATAATTAATAATAATAGTTAATAACCAAAACTGTTATATATAATGTTACAGTATAAGGATATAGATATTTGTACCGTAATAATGTGTTCTTGTTTATGTATTTTATATTTGTTAACTATAGTAGGTATACTATGTAGAAACATATTTAATGTTATATAACGACTAACGAGGGGACTTTGAATGTTAGGGAGCGGAATAATGACTCACAAGGCTTACAGGAAAATATTGCAGTCAGCCCTTCCCTTACCGCTTACGACTTTTTATTGAGTTATGAATGGTATATTTGAGCGCTTGTTTCGCTATCCAAATATAAAATGTATAATTATGGAGGCGTCTGAGGCTTAAAGCCATTAAATTATTGAGGAAAACGTTGTGAAGCCAACTAATGAGTGTGAAGTCTATCAAATAGCACTTGGTTTATTATGAGACGATAGCATACAGTTTCTGCCATGAATAAGAACAATACATTTGTATAAGTTGCAGATGGCTATTCCCTTTGTCTCTCTGAAAGGAATACAGACATTGCGATAATTGTTGTAATTAGTTATGTAATTGATATGTAGCTTAGCGTATCAAGGCTTCTGTTCGCGCCAAACGTTTCATTTCTGTTATTTATACAGATGTCCCAGGTTCGGGGCCAACGGAAATACGTTTTTACACGAATGTAACATTTAATACGTACGTTTCCGCTATTTTTGTTATAATAACATAGTTTTTAGTATCATGATATTTTATTTTATGTACCTAATACAAATATTTTCATTGACTTTAGTCAAAGCGTAGCTAAAGCTTTGTTAAGGGGAAAGTTAAGAGCAAAAGCAGTGACTTTCAAAAATGTCTGCCATTCTCAGATTATTTTTCGTCGTAAGCTATCGGTAAAAAAATAGTCATACAAGTCAGTGAAAAACAAAAGAGGTCCTCCACTTTTAATATTTTTTCTTTTTACGCATTAGTTAAGTGGGGGTTGGGGTTCCGGACCCTTCCGACTTTCCCCTTATATAGATACGTCTATGGAAGCGGTGATAGATTTGTGATTGAAACTCTACCTCTCCATCGAGGAAACTAAGTTTGAGTACCAGACATTCACTTCTGATTTTTTTTAAATTATGTTCATATTACAAATTAATTATCACTTGATTTAGCGGTGAATGAAAACATCGTGAGGAAACCTGCATACCTTAGAGATAAAAAAAGTATGTGAAGTCCGCTAACACGCACTTGACCAGCGCGGTGCCTAGTGCCTAATCCTTCCCATTCTGAGAGGAGACCCATTCCCAGCAGTGAGACAGTAATAGGTTGATGATGACGTCCATGGAGTGTATTAGCACTTGGCCAGCGCGGTGCCTAGTGCCTAATCCTTCTCATTCTGAGAGGAGACCCGTGCCCAGCAGTGGGACAGTAATGGGTTGATGACATAGAGTGTATTCAACGTTGTATCTGAATGTTGCAGTGGATCCCGCCGCCGGTGCCCGAGAAGGTGCGCGACGCGGACGAGCAGATCGCGATCGACCTCGGCGACGAGTATGAACAAGCGCTCACGTCCGCCACCCAGGAGGAGATCATCGATCTTGCTGGTTAGTATATTAACACCAGAAATGGGCAACCTTTGTAAAGTTGGCTAGAGATTAGATTTAAGGATGTTAACGAAGTCGTAGCACACAAACACACGAAATACCCGATAGAATGAGATAATAAAGTTTGATCTCCCTTTGAATATTGGTTAGCGAAAACGTCTTAGGCTCGCAAAATGTACAGGACCTTATTGTAAATTCTGAATTCTTAGAAGGCGCCACAATCACACCACCTTTGGGGGAGTTGGAGATTTGTAAAAGATATGCCTTTTTAAAATATGGTAGAATCAGTATGGTTCGACCCGAAAAGTACCACCTCCAATATCACATAAAGAAGTAAACAATATCATAATTATAGAGAAGTATGAAAACAAACAATTTCACTACATTTGTCACACTGAAATATCATTTCACATACCAAGTCGACGTCCACCTCATAATACAATAATCGTTTTAAAGATTTGTTATGTGCCATTTTTAACAAAATTTGTGCTCGAAGAGCATATATTTTTTTAGACGCGATATGTCGAGAGAGAAATGAATTAGTTTCACATTTTCGTAAGAGACATCGTAAGAATTATTTCATGATATTGTTGTTAAGTTATGTAGCTAGTTCTATCTGTAATAACGGGTAATGGCGGCGTTTGTGGGAATTTGGCGCGGATCCAGTGTCATCTACCGGATTTTACTCTTGACATTCAGAACAATTTTTATATACCGAGACGCCATTGCCGAGGGTGTTGATATTTGCTTCAATAAAATGTTTATGTAATACACATTGCATAATTGGGTCAAGTATGAATTGCTTTTCGATCGCCAACATCTTTTATGAGATTTGGTTCAAGAATATTTTTTAAACGAAACTATGATTTGTCATGTATTTTTCGTGTGCTGTTATATGATGTTGTTTATTGAATTGTTGGCCATTTAGCGGAGGAACGTCTGGTCTACATATACTTGACTACGAATGTTCATAGGATACACTATCCACTTACCATCAGGTGTAATGCATGCTCATGCTACTTCAATCTTAAAAAATCTTACTTGGATCAACAATAGTACGACCATACGGATTTTGAAAAATAAACATGCTACAGCCGTGCCGCTTTTTAATTTCTTTTGTTCGACTTGCGGAGGCTCTGCCGTGCCTCCAGATATTATTTTAGAGATCTTATATTATATCTTCCAACGCTTATTCACAAACTTTTCTTAATTGTTAAAGTAAGTTCTATCAATGGATGATTCAATATTAATAAATAATAAAGTTAATGAGGAGTTATTGATTTCCTATCGAAGCGAATTTGAGCGGATTTACCTAAATTAGTTCTTGGGGGCAATCAAGTTCGTTATAACTAGATTTACACTAGTCATATACACTTATGTTCTCGTTTCGTGTTGCAGCTATCCTTGGCTTCCACTCCATGATGAACCAGGACCAGTACCACGCCTCGCTGCTGAACAAAGGACAACCCGTCGGCCTCGGGTGGGATGGTATCACTAAAGCCACTAAACCCAAGGTAAGGTATTGTTACTAAAGTATAATGTTACTGTAATATTGTTGGTATGTTGTTTAAATGGTTTAATTATTAAAAAATATTTTTAAAAGGGCGTAGAATACTTTTTATACGCTGTTGAAACTGAATAATATAATAATAATGGAGATGTGTTAGACACATAGTATTGGAGATAATTAAAAGTGTTATTAAAATATGACAATTATTTTATTTAAGTAAATTAGACATATTGTATATATTTTTTTTGGAAAATCTGTCAATCAATAGGATTTCATTCTAATTACTAATACAATGTGATAATCTAATGAAAAATAATTATATTTCCAACCAGTATAATTATTAAATGTTCAATTATTATTAGGTTATGTATGTTCTAGATATTTATCTAAGTATGTTGCACGATTTAATTATATTTGCTTGCCACGAAAGAAATGCGCACTTGTAATTCGAGAAAAACACTCGTTCACATACTTGAAAATAAAAAAAATATAAAAATTATATTTCAACCGCCACTGACGGGCGAGTTGTTGAAACACACCTTAAATTTATTTTGGCAAGCGGTCAGCCGTCATACAAGTGTATGCCACTATTTCATTTGTGACGATTTTAACCATCCGTAAATAATAAGTGCGCATAACACCTTCCAACCATTCATAAATCTTTACGTAATGTTCATGTACACCTGAGCATTACAGGAATTGTATAGAATTACAATTAGTAGGTGTGGTATGTATGTAACGTTAATTATGATCATAATCATGTAAATTAGTTATGATCAATTGAGGGTGGTAGAACAAGTATAGTTTGAACAGGGAGGTACCATCTCCACACCAATTTTTTTTTAATTTTTTTTTTTATAATATAAGAGTAGCAGACGAGCATGCAGTCCACCTGATGGTAAGTGGCTACTGCCGCCCATGGACATCTGTAATCAATCCCAGATAGGATTAGATATTCCTACCTGAGGTCGGCCACAGATGCGCCGCTACCCCTGAGGACTAAGCTGGAACGCCTCGGAAAAGTCTGTCTCCCTTACCACACTAACTTATTTCTATCGTGATGCAGTTTTGGTGGTAAGTTGTGAAGTTGCTAATTTACACATGAGGCGACCACTTTAGTCCTTGGGAGAGGCAAGGTATTGGTGATCCACTTTAGGTACATTATAAAAAAAATAAAAAAAATAATCATAAAATAAGGTCATTTCGTGAAATAAGGAAATTTCGTGATGAAGATGAAGATGATGAAGAGTACGTGGCTTTGATTTTTTTATTAGTTATATTAGAAAATAAGTATTGAATGACCAAGATAAAAAATGACTGTTAAATTGACTGAATGCTTAAATGTTGTTCCCTGTTGTATGTAATATGGATTACTTTTTATGACCCTAATTAATATCTGTAATAAATGTTATTCCAGGTGTACCCCATGGACCCGCCTAACGACGCAGACCCCGAGGAGACCATCAACAGGGTTAAGGAAAATGACCAGAAGTTTACTGATCTCAATTGGAATAATATTAAGGTAATCCTTTTGTTTTTGTATTCTGTATGCAGTTACGAATATTGTGATGTCTTCTTGATCTATATTAAATGGACTGAATGTTTTTAATCTTAGTAGATATTCAATTACCTGTATCTTGGCCACACTTGTTTTTCCCTAAAGTCTAAAATGAAATTATTCATATAAATTATTGTAATAGATAGATACGTAGACTATTAAATAGTCGCTAAGTAAGTCTTTAGAAGGTTACTAGCTGCGTTAAGTGGTTCTGAAGCTATAGGAGCCACTAGGCAGTCAGCTTAAAAGTTACTAACGCTGCCTAATAGAAAAACATGTAATAGAATATTTAAACAAGCTTTTAAATGTATCTCTGCGGGGATTAACATTAAAAGAATCTATAAACGAATGACGAATGTTGAATTAATGTTGATATTCTTAAGGTTCCTTCAAACCTATATTTAAATTTGTGAGAATTAACAACAGTCAATATTTATAATAAATGCACTCGTCGTATCCGCAGAACATAAGCGACGAGAAGTTCGAGAGGCTGTTCGAGGCGCTAAAGACGAACACCCACCTGGAGGTGCTGTCGCTGGTGAACGTGGGGCTGAACGACCGCACCGCTCAGCTGCTGGCCGACGCGCTGCAGGTGAACTCCGCGCTCCGCGTGGTCAACGTGGAGACCAACTTCATCAGCCCCGCGGGCGTGCTGCAGCTGCTGCAGGCGCTGCTCGCCACCACCAGCGTTGAGGAGTTCCGCGCCTCCAACCAGGTTTGATATAGTCTTTAAACGTTTTGGAAGGTGATAGAATAAGTATGGTTAGAGCGAGACCGCCATACGTATTTCTAGTGCGATGCAGTTCAGTGTTCTGGTGGAAAGCTGTAGTTGACGGCTTACTTACAATCATTTTAGTTCTTTGTAGTAGAAATCCCTTTGTGGTCGGTTTCAAGTAGAATCTTTGTTCTATATTGGGTTGGTAACAGATATCAATGGGTGGCAGAAACTAGTTACCGTTAGACGTTACTAACTAAAAGAAACTCCAGCATTGACTGTCATAGTCTAATCGTTTAGTAACTCCTTGTGAACATAGAGACGAATTTTATCAGTTGGGCTGTTGCACCGCACTATCATCGCGCCCAAACTAAATTTCCAAGTAAAATGTGTAACATAATAAAATGTTTACTTATTGCGGACACTACGATTATATAATATGTATATGTCCCCAGCGGTCGCAAGTGCTCGGCAACAAGATCGAGATGGAGATCACGCGGCTGGTGGAGCGCAACCCGTCGCTGCTGCGGCTCGGCCTGCACCTCGAGTACAGCGACGCGCGCCACCGCGTCGCCTCGCACCTGCAGCGGAACATCGACAGAAGTACGCACACCGTCCCGCTCCTATATATACACACGCACACACATGTACACATGTACACGTGCACGCGCGTACGTACACACACGTAGACGTGCACGCGCGCACATACACACACGTACACGCACTTACACATGTATAGACCACGCTAAACTGCTAGTCAGCGCTGAAGTTGTTGTGCGCTGAGTAGTCAGAGAACCAGTGCGGTGGAACACAACCACAAGCGTATACTCCGTAGTGACAGTAAGAGCACACTAACCAGCTAAGCAACTGTGGGCGACAGCGGGCAGCGGACGGGTGCCGGGAGGGGTGCGCTGTCTTCGTCCCGCTAATATCTACAATTCGCTGTTGCGACGCGACTCGCTCCTATATTCAGAGCGAACTAGCAGTTTGGTGCGACTCTACACGTGCACGCGCATACGTACACGCATTAAACATGACAACGTACACGAATACATGAGTTGAAGGTCGAAATACCCTCAGTGGTTCGACGTCGGCAGCACCATCGCCACACCTATTTCGGCCTCATAACAGCAGTGTTAAGCGCTGCTGTGCTCTAGTTTGAAGGGTGTGGTAAGGGAGACATACTTTTCCGAAGCTAATCCTATCTGGGGTTGATTACAGATGTCCATGGGCGACAGTAGCCACTTACCATCAGCTGAACTATATGTTCAGCTGATGGTAAGTGGCTACTGATCCTCGCGTGCTGTTCCTATATTATAAAAAGCACACGCACTTACATATGTGTACGTATGCGCTCATACACGTGTAAACAATGCACATACACGCTAACATATTTGCAATTGACGATGTTATCAACAGCAACACATTTTTATCATGCTCGGTTCAAATCTATTATGATCCCTTGAGCGTATACCACACATTTCTAATGCGACTTAGTCGGGAGCTTCGGGTTAGTGGCCAACTGATATTGAATGATTTCCATAAGGCTTCCGACCAACAGTGTAAACTGTAAAGCTACTGTGTTTGAAACAATAAGGCAGAAATACTATTAACATTATAAATTCGTTCTCACAAGGGAACTTAAACGGGAAAGAAATTATATGAACAGAAATGATGGAGAGTTCTAATAATTTGATTTTTTCATATCTTATGACTGCTGAAGGTGAATTTCAGGATTGTTTTAACAGTCTAGGGGAATATCAACTTAACTGTATACAATCAAGAGAAATAGGAAAAGACTGACATAAGAAACACATACATTGATACATTCCAACTTGCGAATACACAAACACACAAATACGACATGCGAACACAGTACTCGAAGAGATAAAATATAAACATTGTGAAATCACAAAATATACGAAAGAGTGTTGGACATAATATGTACTTACACACAATTTGCACACAAATATATCCAGATAATAATGGTGATTGAAGGAAAATAAACAGAGGTGTGAGTGTGGAACAAAATGATAGGAATCACAGAAGATATAGACGGGGTGTAATAATACCGAAGAATGAGTGAATGAATTGAAGAATGTTGCTTATTTAAGACATTTTCATGTAATTTCTGCTTAAGATAATAAGCATATATAATCTTGAATTATTAAAATGTAATAACATAAATTCATATGATTATGCCAATCATCATCTATATATTATGTTATGAAGTATGGATACATCAATCAGTAATAATCATCTCATTCCAATTAACGTTCATGACGACCACACCCAAGCGATCTCACAATCTCGTGTGTCGCGGAGTTATTTTGGTCGCTGTGGTCGTCAAGTGGAACATGGCAAATTAATCATTTTTCAAATTGAAAACCTCATTTCAAGCAATTTTAATCAGACATTGATCACGAATGAATAAAGCTACATTATGACAATACTAAAATATTGCACAGGAGTACCAATTTTATATGGCTTATTTCCTATAATACAGTTTATTGGGGCTCTTTTTTCATTTGACGGCAATTTTGGGCTACTTTCTATTACACAAACCGAAAACATGTTGTTTTATTCTCAACGAACAATTTCACCTATATAGTAATAATGAAAAAAAAAGATTTAAGAGGTTAATTTTGGAATTTGGAACATTTGCGACAGACGAAGACCGACACTATACGCCATATACACGTGGTAGTGCTGTGAGGACATACCATTTATGTGTACATATGACATTGGACAGATGGCGGCGTGCGGTATTACCACAGCGCGTTCTCGCGGCGTCGCGGCCGCTCTCGATAGTAATCACACATTATTACTATGGCGTTCACCCCATAGCGACGGGGATGTCACACTGGCTTAGGGAGGGGGAGGGGGTAAAAGGGATTCACGAAAAAATGGCGTAAAAATGGAATTTACGACTAAAATTAAGACATTACCTTTTCTAAAAAAATATAACAAATTTAGTTACATTTATTGGCCTTTTAAATAGACTCGCGGATAAAAAGTATATCGGTTTTAAAATAGTATTATGTGTAGGAGTTAAATTTGACTATATCTAAATCGATCCGATCGGCTGGCATTGTTACTTGTCTTATTATTGAAATTATATTTTAATTTTACCTGTACTTTCGTTTGAGGGAAATATGTACGTGTGACATCCCCACACTTAACGGCCATCCGACCACGCCACGTGCAGCTATGACGCACCGGGCGGTTTGCTTCCCCGCTTACTAACGTGCCCCGGGAGCTAACGCAGTGACCTCGTCAGATTGCCGCGTGCTCAAGCGCACGAGCGTGTCCGTGTCGCTGCGGCTGCGGCTGCCGCACGGCCGCCCGCCCGCCGTCGGCGTCGACCCGCGACTGCTCAACCTCACGCCGCCCAGCGCCGAAGCAACTACCCCCACCAAGGACCTCCCCCCACCTCTCGCCAAGCCCCCGGACGCGAACGTGGACAGACCGACCTCCATCGAAATAGGCGGAAAGCCCTTCAACGCCCAAACTCGAGCAGACGCCTCGGATGAACGAATGGATGAATCCGGGCAAATGGTGTCAGAGAAACCGCAGACACTTGAGAAGATAACGGACAAGTTGGGCGAAGCGATGCCGATCGCGAACGGCAACGCGGAGCGACAGGAGGACAGATTTGTACGCGCGGAGCCCCCCGATATAAACCCCAACCCCCACTCGTGAGTACACGCGCTATCCCCCCCACACTCACGCGTGTCCCCAGTGTATCTACGTGTTATCCTTGTTCACTCCATCGATCAAAGCGAACGTATACTCAAAAATTACTTAAGCATTTATAAAGTTTTGTTGGCTTATTATCGATTGAGTGGACAAGTTTGGTAAACGATCCGTTACCAACGGATCTGCACATCAGGTGTGACATATATGTTCCATAGTCACAGTATATGTTCTCCATTACAGTACGGAAAGACCTAACGCTGCGACTTCAGTTCAGGTTCTTTAACAACCTGCAAAAAGGGGCGCGTAGCCAATAGAAATATGTGAAGGTCAGGCCCGGAGCCGGGACACGATGTTAGCACGGCAGCGTATAACATACTTCGCTTCGATTAAAGCTTATTTACAGTGTCCAGTTTTATCACTCACAAATAAACATAAGGCTCCATTTATATCTGCAGACATTGATCGTGTCGTGACAGATAAAATCGTATTTTTCTATACAATGTTTTGTCAGGCACGACCCGACATTGTGTATATTGTATAGAATGATATTATTATGTCTGCCCATGTCTGACACGTTAAATGCCTGTATATATAAATGCAGCTTAATTCGTGGTGCAGTTTTATAGACCTTGACCAAAGGTTGACCGAACACTTAATTTTTTTATATCAAAATTTTATAGCGAACATTACACTTAAACTTGGTTTTAATTCGACAAATAATTTGACACACAGAACACATTCGATTAGTGGTTGAATAGAACTGCACCAATAAAGTATTTGGAATAACGTATGCCATTGCACCTGGCGTACTTTCTCAATCTTTAACATTTTTCTCTTTGATTAATTCTTTCGCTATTTAATATTTAGTTTTGTCAACACACAGTCAAATCTAGGTAGGTCTTATATGTTTACTTTTCTTAACCGTTAACATTTGATTTTAGCCGAGAGGGGAGCGTAGGCCCGAATGATAATATGTAGAACGTCGCCAAATACGGTAAAAGTCCAATGTTGTTTGGCGCGAATGGTTCAGGCGTCCATATTGACGCCGCGCTACCGTTTTTCGGGAAATAACTTTTTTTCACAGCGCAGAGGCTTATGCTAATATAGAGTTCGGCTTTAAGGCCTTCGTACGCTGTGGGGGTCACAACGATAGACGTACTATCTGACTGTACTTTCGAGGCGCATTTCAATGAATCGTGTTATATCTCCAACAGTTACGATATCTAACTTGAGCATGAGTGTGAGAACTAACTATGTTTGTGAATGATGTTTGAGTACTAAGTGTATTGTATTGTTTTTATAGCATGTGAAGACTTTACGTCTCCTTTTGTCAGTTATATGATAATAATGTTTCGATTGAACCTTGTTTGTTTACAGCATTACTCTGTCAACCTTGTCTATGATATTGACGTTCATTACCATAAAAAAACATATTTATAATTAAAAAAAAAAAACAAAATGTTAAAAAAAAATATTTATAATTTTTTTGTAGTATTTTCTAAACATAATAATTTATTTTAACGTTCACTATTATCGGTAAGTTTAAGTTATGCTAGTTAAGATTAAAGATTTCAAATAAATATTTTAACTGATAAGTAAGTCACCTTTTTCGATAGTCAAATAAGTTAAATCAGTTACAATTTATCTTGTAGAAATAATTAGTAAATACTGAGTTTCCTCATATTTAAATGAATATTACAATAATAAAATAATTTCATAAGCTTCATTTATTGAGTTATGACAGTTTAGGTTAAGTAAAAATAGTAATAATGACGTCATAATTTTGTAAAACGTCAATGCGATTAAAATTTAAAAAAATCATGAAAAAAGAATCTGTATTCATAAAAAGGGTATACATGTGTAAGGGGCCAGTTGGTAATGGACGTCGATAGTTTGTCTGTATGTACATAAACCTTGACCTGTGTCGGTGTGTATGCATTGCAGTACGCCAGCAGCGCCGGAGCCAGAGCGCAGCTTAGAGCCCTGAGTCCCTCGTGTGGTGAGTCTCTTATACTTCCTAACCATCCTTCCGTGACAAGAAACCTTATGGTGTTTCCATACGTATTCGGGCACATATATTAGACCTTTTCTTCAAATGATTTGAACGGTGTTTTTGTTTTTACACCGTCTTGACGTGATCTTTCTATATAAGATACACACGCTAAAACAAACCATCTATAGTCATATTCTATTATATTTTAAATTTAAACTTCAATGTATAACGCCGAATAAAGCAGTTTTACGAAAGATTCGGAGATATCGGAAGACTTGCTATTTAAAGGTGAACAAAATAATATTACTTTCTTAAATATGTGTGGAGGCACCCTTAGGATCTTTCGTTCATAAGCGTTCATAATTCAATTCAATCTTTATCTTCGCTTCATTTTCATAATGTAGATCTTCCATATTCATACTTATTGATAGAAAGCTCATGCGGGGTATATAAAATGCTATTTCAAGAAGACAATTTACCGGGCTATTCTTATTACATACATATCAGCGTAACATTTTTTAAATCATATAGTATTCAATTAGGCATATAAAATTTACAGTTTTAATTCTACAGTTATAACTTTTGAAGGTGGTAGAACCTTTTATGGTTCGACTCCGGCGGCACCACCGCCACACCTATTTCTACCTAATAACAGCAGTGTTAGGCGCTGCTGTGTTCCGGTTTGAAGGGTGTGGTAAGGGAGACATACTTTTCCGAGGCGTTCCAGCTTAGTCCTCAGGGGTAGCGGCGCATCTGTGGCCGACCTCAGGTAGGAATATCTAATCCTATCTGGGGTTGATTACAGATGTCCATGGGCGGCAGTAGCCACTTACCATCAGGTGGACTGCATGCTCGTCTGCTACCCTTATATTATAAAAAAAAAAAGTTATAACTCGTTTAGTGCACATTATCATTATACGGATACTTCATATATCAATACTTTTTACATGTTAAAGTTAAGTTAGGGGCCGTTCAAGTATTACGTAAGCAGATTTATTACAATTATTTACCCCCCTCCATCCCTCTTGTCAGCAAAAGTAAGAAAAGCTCTTACCCCCTCCCCCATGCTTACGTAAACATTTTTCAATTAATGTATTGTTTTTTTATATATTATAATTATAATTTTGTAATTATAATTTTAAAAATGCCTAAACGTATGCATGATTTGCGGGAATCCCCGAAACTGCATTTCGCTTTCAAGTAAAGGCAAAGCAAAGACTCCCCGCCCCCCTAAAAGCGCTTACGTAATACTTGAACAACCCCTTAAGGTAAACAATATTTGATATTCAAAGGTAAGACACTATAACTACGTTAATGAAGTAAAACCATTCGTAATTGTGTTGTTCGCATCATGTGCATGTTCCATTTGCATTTAATTGTCACTAGAAACACTGTTAGAGACCCTTACTTGTTCAATGTACTTCTAACATCACAATAAAAGGAATTTGGTGTTCCACAGAATGTGGAGAACCTTAATATGTCTACAAAAAATCTAAACTCGACGAGTTACCTTTCTTGTTTGGTCTGTTGGAAAAAATGATTCTAATTTAAGTGAAAAGTAACGTTAGGTTAAACTTTATTAAGACGTTGAGTTGATAATAGCTGTAGGTACCTCTGGTAAGTAAGATATTCATGACTATAAATAAGACAAAACGAAAACTTTATGTTCATTGTATAAGAACATTTTCTTTTTCGCGTCGATGCCATTTCTACTAGCATAATGTAGGCTATATTAAAGGGTGTTACACAAAATAATCATCATATTCTTCTAAACTTCTATCACGCACGTCATTGACGTTATCTAAAAGCTCAAATAAACATTTCAACATGATATTTTATTTATATTTATGCAACATGATTATCGCATTTATAGTTACAAAATTTACATGTAAAAATTATTGCATTACATTGTTTTGATCAAGTTTGATCAGATTGAAGAGATCAGGTGAGTTACGGTCATCACTTCATGAATACAAGCATCAATATCTACTAGTACTAATTACTTTGTCATGGAAATATCTAGACCGGAAAAAGAGTTTTAAAATTACAACATATCGTGTTAGTTCATCACACGACGCTGAGGAGTTTCTGATGTAACAACTTAGTAATTTTGTTAAAATTATGTAATTTATAGTTTCTTTTGAATCACGGTATTGTTTTATTTTTTGTTAATTAGTGTTAGAACGAAGCCTACAATCTTCATTCTATGCTAAGCTTACTTCAAGTTAATTGTTTCATAATTTTGTCCACTCATTATTCGGTAAGATTTAAGTTTGAGGCGAATCTATACAGAGTTTGTCTACGTAAAAAAAAGTTACATTATTGTAACAACTCATGCTCATTCATTTAGGTTAGTTTAAGTTAGGTTATACGTAAGTATAATATAAAATGTATGTATGTATTGTCCCAGGTGGTCGTATCCGCCGCCTGACCCGGTTCACGCGCAGCCGCAGCTACGTGGTGGGCTGGATCCCCTGACACCCGCTCGCTGGCCCTCTGTCGCCGCGCTCTTTGTCACTGTGTAGTGCACTGTGCCACTAGTCACTTTATATCGTATATTATGCTCGGTTTGACGTACAGGCACGTTTATTGCAAGGATTGATTTGTTTAACGAACGGAATGGAATTTGTAGGTCTTTAGTGCAGGAAATTGTGCAAATTTAATGTACAATGCTCGCTTTAGTTGAGGTTTTTGTATAAAAATAGGTCTATATCTTTGATCGATTCAGAATATAATTGTTCAAAGTATTCATGGAGGCTATTGCAAAGTGAATATCGGCTATTGAAATAAAAATACCTCCGTAGTTCTAAAATTGTAAAGAATATGTATTTTTAGCTGATTATGTGAAAAAGTTTTGTGAAGTTTTAGCTTAAATAACTATTCGACAAGAACTGATCAATATATAAATATGTATATTTAATGTTATTAAATGTATTTAAAGTGAATGAAAAAAATGTTTGAGATAAGTCAATCGTGACGTTAAACCGAGTATTTTATGTCGATATAAAGTTACTATGTATCACAATATTGTGCCTTAAAGTCATAGAATACAGTGAAAAAAAACATTGAAAATCCACATTTAATCTACCCTCATCAAAATTGGTAAAATACTTTTATACACTGTATTCTGCGACTTGAAATGTCTATTATATAGCTTACTTTATAATCTGTCTTGTATTTAAACGTTTGTCTAACCACTTTAAGACTTAAAAATCTGCTAATGTATCACATATGACTTAATGACAAATAAATCGCGAATGGATCACATTTTATCATGCATAATCGTTTTCAGACTATAGTGTATATTTAAATGTTGTAAATCATTTAATGCTACTTGCATTTGTTAAATTGCTTAAAAGCTTAGATGGTTAATTTAACAGGGGGCTATTCTTTAGTTTCTTTTATATTTAAACTGCCTTATGCAGAAAGCATGTCATTCACGATCCAATTTTGATATATCTTTCACAAATAAACGAATGTGTGTAACATCTGACAGCGAAATGAATGTTTTGAATGTCAAATGAACGCAACGTCGTGAATGGATTGATATAACAAATAGATCGTGTGTACAGCGCTTGAAGGGGGTATTCCACTGAACGATTGCACCGATCGCGGTCATCATTCACTCTTAAGCAAATAAATCAATAAGAGAGTAACAGAAAGCGGTTGTGGTTTTATTCAAGTGGTATTAGTCTCAAATATATCAATGTGTTCATTTAAATAGGTGACAAAGACGGTAATTTAGTTGAACTACACAATAGCAAAGACCCAGACGTGACAGAGACATGTACGGTTGATATATGAATGTGGAACAACGAACAAGATTTGTGATTTTATATTGACATAGTTTCATTCAACAGTTACTCTTCGATAATCACAACTAACAACCGTTAGGTGGCAGGACCATCGTTAGCATAGGAATAAACTTAACAATTTCATAGTGTTTTTTACAACAATAAAGTCACAACTCTTGTATGCGTGTCTGGTGTTGTATGATCTAATATTAATTCTTATTATAGTGTGCTAATGAAATCGTATTAATTTTATCTTAAACTTGTAATATATGTTAGAGACGTGCACATTCCATTAATGCATAACATGCTTCTCTTATGTTAAGTTGAATTTATGAATAGGTTATTTAAGTATGTTTCGGCTTGTTGTATAATTTGTAAAACTAATTTATTCGTATATTTCTAAATTAACTTTCATCAATTAATGTTTAAATTCAAGTACCAAATTTGGTTTTTGTATTAATTATTTTTAACGGATCTGTTCAGTAAACGTTGATTGAAGTGAGAATGAACTATATCTTATAAAGTTCGTTCTTATCTGGTGGAAATAACAAAATAAAAAAATACTTTACAAAAATTAAAATTATGACTTGTATCTGTTTCTTTGAGGACCGTTTTTTGATTTGAGACACGCAAGCGTTTGTACTCGGCTAACACACATCATTTTTGTGTCTGTAAGTGCAGATGTCGAATTCTGTATTTCGCTTGACAGAAAAAATAATACGCGTCATAACACTTGAGGCCCGCGGCGGTTGTGGTAATGACTGACTCGTTCATGACTCCTCATTTCACGTTCGTCATAGCGCGATGATGAATTAGATATTGAATCGAGATATTCATTCAACATTTTCCACTGGGTTCTCACAAAACAACTGGTATTGTATACTCATAGTTCCTGTGATGTAAGTTTTTATCGTCTAGTGGAACACAACCGAATGTGACTTGACTAACACATACGTTGACAAACTACATACGTTGAGCGATACCCGAGTGAAAGCTAAACTGTGTATCGAAACGCGTCTTCACAAAGAGAAGTCATGTTCTGCGTCAATGGAGGATAAGTTGTAACTATTAAAATTTTCAATAAAGCACTAGGTTTCTTCGCAGTGTCTAGTACTGTGCCTTCAATTTTATATCGATGTATCCGGCTTGTCTCAAATTACACTGCGATTTTAACGGGAGCTTTAAATGTAATAGCTTTCAAGGTACAACCTTTTGCTTTCTTGAAACTAATAAAAAAAAATATTTTGCTTATCTTTAAAAATGTAACTTTATGTATATTTGATAGTGAATCGACTCAGGTCACTGGGGATCTCAGGGTGTTATCACACGCGTTCCAACAGATCATTAGCGTTGATAGATACTTTAATAAGTTAACTTTCGATCAATAGTGGTCAACAGTAGACCGTGTGTGTGATAGCGCCCTAAGGGTCCATAACATTGTGATAAACATCACCTTTTTCCATTAAAAGGGATATGCTTTGACCTTTTTTTCAATTTAGTTTCAATGTAAGAAAGATTATTTGTATATGAATTTAGACTTTTAAAGTGTAATATTCTTTTATTGTACCCATTTATGAAATTATAAATTAATATAAAGTTTACTTTACGATTATAGATTTATTTATGTGGATAGTTACGGTTCAGGAGCATTTTGGTCCAATACCTTGACTAGTAGAGTCGCAGTTCTGTAGTTTGTGACAAAAAAGTAAATAAAGTACATAAACTTACTGTGCTGGTTATTTTTTATTTTATTCCCATATGTTTGTTATAAGATATTTATAATAATAATTTATCATTCATTCATGTGTAATGTGATTCTCATTCATCAATGTGAAATATCGGTCACAGGAAAACCGGTCTGAACAGGTCACTAAGTTCGTTCTGGAACCATTGGAATGGAAATATTATCTGTGGTAATGGACATTACAGAGACCTTCATGAAGCCACGATTTATAATTGCGGTTTAGCATTTAATAAAATGTTGTAGACTTCTCAAGGCTTAAACACTAACTTTACGTAGTAACTATTCATTAGCCTGTGACTTAAGTTATTGTTGTATTTTTTACTGTAAGTAAAAATACGATAATCATATAAGGACGCAATAACTGAATACTTATTTGCTATTTAAAATGTGCTCGAAAATTCTAAACTGTTTGCTACTTTCATCTGTAAGATTTTTAGACCATGAAAAACATTGACAACATTTTTCAGTCACTTATTATTTATAGTTTAATTGCAGATAAGTTTAATTTGTGGTTTAATATGTAATAGAATTTATAAGAAATACTGATAAATGTATTCTATGATCTATTTCTATGAATTTATACTTTGACGCCTTGTCGCCAGAAGCTAAGTTGATTAATGAGGTTTGTCAGTGTTGGATTGCCACCCATTCGTTGGATCTGAAAATATTTATTAATAAATATAAAATTTTGATATGTTGTAATCAGAATTTTCTATGAAATTAAGCTTTATTATATGGAACCTTTTAGTTACAATCAGTTCAGTAGTTGAAATGCAAATAATAAACATATCTACATTATAAAATAAACGTATCTAAAGGGGATCGAAATTGGTTAAAATTTGAGACATTTTAAAACGTAACTTAAATGTACTTAATGAAGTTCAACAATGCCATTCAACCAACTATCCAATCGGTTCTAATTCTCTATTACTTCTAATTATAATGATTGATTTAAAAGAGTTACCTCCATGTGTATATCTGCTTCTAGTTCGCTCAACACAGCTCTAGTGTACGCATCGCTACCGTGCTTCTTCAACATTGATATGCACTCCATTTTCAACTTTGGATCGTTAGTTCGTTGTTTTAAAATATCTGATTATCATTATAGAAAGCTATTTAGAAGTTATAAAAGTGTCATGTAAAAATGTAGAGTACGCGCCAAACTGCCAGTCCGCTTCGAATATAAAAACGAGTCGCGTCGAAACAGCAAATTTTACATATTAACGGGACGAAGACAGCTGACCCTCCGCTGCCCGCTCTCACCCACGGGTACATAGCGCAATTATAATGTGCCCCTACGTTGCTACGGAGTTTTAACTTGTAGTTGTGTTCGACCATATTAGCTCTGACTGACACCCGCGCACATTAACTTCAGAGCGAAAGAAAAAAACAGAGAAAGTGACGTAAGTACAAAGTGTGGTAGGACGCACTGCTGTAGATTTGCCAAATATTACCATATTCCGAAATATATATCATTGTTATGTCCAGCCCAAGTAAAAAGGATACCATATATCTTGTCGGAGACGTCTGGATATTGTAATGCGTGAATGAAGGGCAAAGTGAACTTGCACTCCGTTATGTCTCTAAAGGAATTGTCGACACTCGATTTCTGCAACATTGTAGATATTATGGAACATGAACACTGAGACAGAAGGTCGAATAACCACTAGTCTCGACCAGGGAGCCACCACCGTCACACCTATTTCTAGTTATTTCACTAGAGTGGTGTGGATAAGATACTAATAAGGCGACCATTTAAGTCCTCCACCTAATTGCAGTGATAGCCTAGTGGTTAAGGAACACGGCCTCTCGATCGAGGGGTCCGAGGTTCAAATCCCAGGCACGCACCTCTGATTTTTAAATTTATGTGCGTATTAGAAATTAATTATCACTTGCTTAAACGGTGAAGGAAAACATCGTGAGGAAACCTGCCTACCTGAGAGATTTATAATAAAAAAAAAATCTTAAAGGTATGTGAAGTCTACCAATACGCACTTGGCCAGCGCGGTGGACTATGGCCTAATCCTTCTCATTCTGAGAGGAGACCCGTGCCCAGCAGTGGGACAGTAATGGGTTGGTGATGATTAAGTCCTCGACAGCGGAAAGGCATCCGGCATCGACATTAAGTAAGACGCTGTTCTATATGGAATTGTTTATCCATGGGCGGCAGTGACCATTTATCAACAGTTGACCGACATGCAAGTTTGCTTCTATCTTATAAAAAATATAGTTTAAGAGATAAAGCCCTGTGTGTGACACACGAACAGACAGCGGAGGGTTTCGTTTTACCCTTTGAGTACGGAACTCTAAAAATCATTCTACAAGAGGGCATTATAGATATGTTTCAGAACATTTGAGTTATAGGGAAATAACATTATTATTTTCAAAACTAAAAATCACGCTATGACACTTATTGAAACTAAAAAGCAATAAATGTTGGAATCTAGAAACTTTGCGATTAACTTTCTCTAAGGCGCTCGAACAATCTCGCCTCGAAAATCGTTAATCTTTAGGATGTTGATAAGGACAACGGTACAAAATTATAAAATCGTGTATTGTCATCGGTTTTTGATAATTCTTCAAAATTTTGAATTAAACTGAACGTCTAAGTGGATAGAAATCGTGTTCAAAGATTCCGTTACATAGTTACATACATACATATCTACATACAACCCAAGCTAATAAAAGCGTGTTAGAAAGAAGTTTCCTATACTTCACAGACAGACAGATTTACGGCCCTAGTGCTCGATATACCTAGGTCCCTTCTTGGGGTGAGAAGGAGATTGGCTAGTCATTTCGTAAAACGTACCTTTTTTTCATTGTTCTCTGTCAGACTCATTAATGCCTGTAACAAATAATAATACAAATTAGAAATTAATTTATACAAAAATGTTATAAAATAGTTACAACTTTATCTTTTAAACATTTTATATAACCGTAGATGCTTATAAGCTTTGTGGAGTGTGAGGAGTAAGTACTTACATTGCATACTACATGGGGCAACAACCCGTGGGCTGGATTTGACTTACCTTCAAGTATTCGCGATATGTATACGTCAGTGACTCTTTTTTGGCACCTTATTTTGAGAAACCGACTCGAGTCCAATCCCCACGACTTCGTTAACATGCTTTTTGGCTCGCAATTTTTAAAATTTTGCCATACTTAAGGCAAGTATGATGTATACAGGTATAGTCCTTGCCAAACGGCTAGTCCGCTCTGAATATAGAAATGAGTCGCGTCGCAACAGCAAATTGTAGATATCAGCGAGATGAAGACAGCGCGGGACCTCTCGGCACGCGTCCACTGCTGCTCTCGCCCACGGGTACATGGGTAGGTACCCGTAAATAGGGTTGCCACCCGTACTTTATAATAAAGTATTGTACGTTTTTTCAGGTAATTGTACTCTATACTTTATGAGAACAATAAAGTACACGAAAATACTTTATTTCGCATGATTTGATTTAAAAGTTTAGTCGTAAGTATTTTTTCTTTAAACGAAATTTATCGATTGGTTACTCGCCAGCGCAACATCCCTTAACTTAAATATATTAATAGAGAAGTTTATTTTTCTCTATTAATATATTTAAGTTAAAGGATAAAAGAAAGGAAAACTATTTGTCACCATTTTCCATTACTACATTCTGGCAATAAATAAATTTCATTTCATTTCATTTTATTTCATAAAGTGTACTTTATTTTGATACTATGTACTTTTTTTTCTTACCTATAATAATCAATATACTTTATCTGTAGAAAAAAAAGGTGGCAACCCTACCCGTAACTGTAGTGTGCCCTTACTGTTGCTACAGAGTGTACGCTTGTAGTTGTGTTCGACCGCATTGGCTCTGACTACACCTGCGCGCAACATCTTCACAGCGGACTAGAAGTTTGGCGTGGACTCTACCTACTACTTAACATGTAAGACATTAAGCTAAATGTGGTACATATTCTAAGTGATAGCGATTTTAGTATTATTAAGGATCCCCTCTTGGACATTAGCCCCCGTGCTAAATAAGGGCTTGCTGTAGTCACTGCCCCTGGCTGTATGTATATTATTTTGGGAGCCAATTTTCCAGGTGTGAATTTGAGCTTATACGAGGCCGAATAATTAATATTTACCTACCTCTGGATTAAACAAGTTATAGTAATCATCCACTATTGGGTAGTATACTCCGATGCGATGCGTAAGCTCGGTGTAATCTCTCTTACAGTTACTAAAAAGTTGTAGCAGCTGGACTGCGGTCGCGAAGAAACACCCGACTTCTGTAAATGTTATTTGAAAAAATAAACATTAACGGTGGAGCAAAATTTGTTTTTTATTATATAAAGTAGCAAACGAGCATCTTAATCCATATGATGGCAAGTGGCCACTGTCGTCCATTCACATCCTTAATCAATCCCAGATAAGATCTCATTCCTGTCTGAAGTCGGCCACAGATGCGTAGCTTCCTCTAACTACATTGGACCGCTTCGTAAAATTATGTCTCCATTATCCACCACAGGCTAAAACCTGGACTACGCTAATGATAAAGTACGTAAATTAATGTTTTCTTTAACCATTTAATTACCTTGACTTTTTCAATCCCTTCAAAGTTGCAGAGCTTTGACCCTGCCTTAATTTGACGGGCAAAGGTGTGGCGGAGGTGCCCCCATCAAACCACAAAGTAGTCTACCATCTTCAAGCTTAATATACATAGGTATAGCCTACAAGTAAGCACGCTGGTACCGTTTCCGTAATGTCGTCAAGATTTCGCTTACCCAAGCTAATTGCTGCTAAATGCTTTACGTGCCTATTTTAATTTATATACTTAAACTTCATAGTTTATGTTATTCAGCTAAAGTAACATTTTTCTTGGTCAATAACAGTTTAATAGTCAGATTTAAAATTACTGATAGATATGTTTAATACCTACTTTGTTTAAGCATATCGATATGTTCTTCTTCAGTGGGACACATAAAATTGTCAGTCCAATACAAATCGATTCCTTGACCGCGAAGAACTTCTAAAAGTCCATCCAGATATACGCGTAAGGCCTGTAAAGGAAGCACGGTTTTTTGTACGAATAAATTAATAATTTACATTCATATTTAAGATGGAATTTGTAACGTACATAGGTACGATTAGGTATAAAAGGAACAATGGATAAATCTGATGGCACGGCAAGGCAAGGCAGTGCCTCCGCCAAGTCGAGCTAAAAAAAACAAAAAAAAGGGGCAGGGCCGTACCGTTCTTTTCTCGAAGCTTTTCAGGCATTTTTTGACCTCTAGGTTAATTTAATGTACAATGTTATTAATATGTATAACTTTATAAATACGTGTGTAGGTACAGTACGAAGCCATAGTGCGTGGGGGATGGAGTGCGGCAATTTTAAGGGTGCACTAAAATTTTACAAATGACTTTTTTACTCGATTGTAAGTGCGATTAAATATCGGTATATTTCCATTTATACGAATATTTTATCCGTATTGCTTAGTTTTTATATTACCTGTAAAAATACCTTTTTGCCAACCTACTAAAGCAGCGAATTCAAACTGCTCCACATAACGCGTAATATGCCAATGGTAAAGTCACTCTTAATTTTTTTCTTATCCATTTAAGTAATTTAGTTTCTTTGGCTTCCCTGACAATCGTCTTGAGCTTGTTTTGAGCGAAATCTGTAATACCTACCCGTTGATCCAGTTCCATCACTTTTTTAACGGTTGTGTGAGCTATGGCAGTAATAGCTGCGTTGATGGTAAGCCCCACGCTGAACACGCGGTGGGCGGCTGGCAATCCATAACGGAAGTCAGTGTCATCTTGTAGATCATCTATTCTGCAAAATATTTTAAATTTACGTGGTGTTTGTGTAAAACTGTTTCAAAGATAACAAAGTCAACGAACTTCTATCGCTTGGAAAATCTGTGAGGGAACTGTTTGATAACATGGCATAACAATATGGTATTATCAATAGAAGTATTGCCGTACATTTATGAAGACCCGCGTGGCGGAGTGGTCACCGTACCGGTTTCACATGCAATAGATATCTGGTTCAATCTCCAGACAATCTAAAACATTAGTTTATGATACTAGTATGAACTTTGCATTATTACTTCAACGTTTTAAAAGAAAAATAGTTTTCATTAATAATAAAATACTTTATTTCCTGCCTTAGGTAGCAAGCGCGGAACAATAATAGTTTTTATTGTACCGTGGGGGCTAGTCATTATAATATTTAATTATTATTTATGAAACTTACAATAAAGTTGCAGTATGAACTGTTTGCAATATATCTCCGATAGCATCCACCTTGTCTTTGGGAACATTCAACCAATGATTGAAGGCTAGGCAAAGGCTCTTGTGGTATTTGCTTGGAACGCGGTGTATGTGTTCGTATGGTTTCATTATTTTCTACAAAAATACACATTTAAATGATACATCACTATGAAAGTCGAAGTCGAAGATATACTATCGAAGTTAAAAGTAGTAAATATGTTGACCTAACTTTCACAGTACCTACTCCTTTATCGTGCAATGAAAATTAGGTCAAAATATTTGATAGCTTGCATTTCATAGGCTCATAGCAAGTATGAGGTTAGGCGCTATGTGCAATTAAGACTCATATTATATCTTATTTCTCGCCAGTTATTAAGTTAGACTCAGAAATCATTAAGTATTCGTAGTGATAATTGAAACTGGTTTCGATGTTTTTTATAGGTACAACACAATATGCAATGCGAAACTAACAGCTAGCGTAGCAACTGTGGATTACTTGTTATATAACAACAATGTTTTCGTAATGATGCAAGTGGATATTTAAAAACAAATAAATTTAATCCACGGATGCGGAATAATTAACTTTATTTAAAAAAAAAATATATAGTTCAAAAAAGTAAGTATATTTATTTTATTAATTTTTAGTATTTGTTATTATAGCGACCATCATTATGCATCGTCTGTAAAAAAATCAAGTGTTTATCTATTACGGTTTAAGAGATAAAGCCCTGTGACTCACGAACAGACAGCGGAGGGTTTCGTTTTATCCTTTGAGTACGGAATCCTAAAAATCATTGTACAAGATGGGATTATAGATATGTTTCAGTACATTTGAGTTACAGGGAAATAACATTATTATTTTTCAAAACTAAAAATCAATCTAGTAACTTTGCCTGAACTCTCCCTAAGGCGCTTTCTCTCGCCTCGAAAATCGTTAATCCTGAGGATGTTGATAAGGACAATGGTACAAAATTATTAAAATCGTGTATTGTCATCGGTTTTTGATAATTTTTCAAAATTTTGAATTAAACTGAACGTTCAAAGTGGATAGAAATCGTTCAAAGATTCCGTTACTGTTACGTACATACATACAACCCAAGTTAATAAAAGCGTGTTAAAAATGCACATGTAAGTATATGAAAATATAGGTAAAATATAGTCCACGTCTGCGCATGGTAGCTCAAGAAAAACGCCAGAAGTCTTCAGTCTTACGTACCCGATATTGACGCGAAATCTTCATAAGTACTATTATTTTTAACCAACATTCCACACATTGTGCACTTGTTACGACTATAACAACTTCAATAACGACATCAAGGGCACTGATGTATTCGGACACGTCTTTTTGAACTTTAACTACACACACAATCACACGCAGAATATAAATGGCAGCATCATAATGATTCGGGTAAGTATACATAACATACATACATACTATGAGCGGACGTCTCGTTTAATGGCGTATTAATTTAGTTTTTTGTTATTATTAGGATTAATTACAACAGATAAAAAACTAAGTTCTTGCACACTACCTACTCTCTGAAGACTGGTAGATTGTTTTTTGAGAGCGTAAAGATGCACAACATAAGCATAATAAATACATATAAGTAAATATTTACCTCGTCTTGTTGTATTCTGTTCAGTTTAGTTACAGGTGTTTTCATCGTACTGAAGTTTTTCATGTGTTTTATTAAATACTTTTTATTAATTTTATACATTTCGAATAAGTACCTCGCGATACGGTCAGATGGTTGTCTGATATGGATACCACTGCCGCTGATCACATTATATATTTAAGCTCAAACGTGAGAATTTATAATGTGGGGACCATAGAAAAGAAAAGCAAGTAGAAGTGGTAAGTACGAGCGAATGTATCGGAACCGTTGTCCCCAAACTCACACTTGCGTTTTTCTTGTTACACATTACACTACTTAAGTAAATATCATTTTATTGGTCGTTTATAGTTAACTCGAAACTATTCTAAAAAATACATAATGAATATGTAAAAACAACTTAGGCGCATATAATATTAAGGTTTATTTTGCTACAACATTTAAAAGCATTTACGTCATTTAGTATTTGAAAATGTAGTTCCGCTACTTGACCATAGATGGCAGTGATTGGGCTAAGCACATTAAACTTACGGACCAAACTTGCGTAATATTTCTCCTACTGGAATAGAGCAAAAGTATAAAATTATCGATAAAATTATCGATACTCATCGATCTACTGTGAGCTATAAATGTGGAACAGAATTAAAATTAAACATTAAGGAAGTTAAATTAAACATTAAGGAAGTTATTAAGAAGTAAAACAAAAAAAAAAACATAAGTATTACACACATAGGTAGGTTACATGTCATGAACATAGGTTACGTAAGTAGAAGTCCTAAAAATGAATACACGAAACGAAAATGTTCCCGAAAGCAGTCAATTATTTGTCATTTTTTATGACACAGTAATTTCATAATGCTGTTTATAAGGGCAGCTTAAGATTTTGTTACATATAACAACAGGTAACAGATAAAGTTTTTAGCTATTTAGGCTGCCGCATATTTTAAATTTGTTTTAAAAATATATTATAAAAAAAATAGTTAGGTTAAAATGTTCAAGCCTCTAAATACTACGTACTACGTATTTTTGTATATAGATAAATTTTGTAAATGAGATAAAGTAAATATATAAATGTTAAACATTTAGTAATTGACCGCATCCTTAACAATTATATAGCATTTGTCTATTTCTCCTTACTAGTAGCACTCATAAATCCAAGCTATGGAAAAATAATTAGATATATCATGAGAGATATGATATGTGAGTACACCTCAGTAGCTGTTACGTAGCCCACCCATATTACGATACTTTTCACCGCAAAACCCTAATTTTAGATTTATATAATATTATTTTTTAAATAAAATATTTTACCTTTATAATAACGTATATTATAAAATATCGATAAGAAAAATTATACTTGCCCCCATCACTTATTGAGTAGCGTAGATTTTTCTAGACGTTTTGGTATGGTGGTCTCAATTAAAAAATGAACTTTATTTGAAAGCAGTAAGGTTGATTTTAGCATGACTGTATGGAAATTATTTATAAATTTGATATTTTTAAGGTTTTAGGAAAAATAAAATAAAATTGTACTCAGTGATGGTAAGAAACACCTCCATTTTTAATTGTCTTCTTTCTGCTATCATTTTTACATTCCAAAATAGCAGAATATGTCTTAATAATTTATTTTATTGAATTTGACAAACATCTGTCTCGGACCGATGCTCAAACATGAGTAGACTCGTTTGAAGGCAAGTGAGAGTAACACCGCCTAGTAGTGGAACCCGCGCCACGCCTACTTTGCACTTCCACTTGTTTTTTCTGTTCCATTGTGGCTGATTGTGGGGACCATACACACGACCGACGTGTGTATGAAATTGTTTCATGCCCATTGCCGGGCTCTAAAGCTTTAGCGATTCATATGTATTGACGAAACAGGCAATCTACCAGCTATGGGTGTCATAGCCATATTATTATACTCTTTGAGACCTAGCTGCATAGGAAAAACCAGTTGAAAGCCAAAGTAATTTTGATAAGTTTCATAATATAATAATAGAGGAGCCCATGATGCTAAATGTGTTGTTAATCTGATAAGCCCTAATTATCAGATTTTGTAGATTGTAGGGGTTCGGTTTAACAAAAATGGTTTTATTTGAAAATCGAGATTAAAACGTGACCGCACACTTGCTAGTCACCGAGAGAGACAGAGCGGGGGTGAGGCGCGAGACGCGGGTGGAAGGCCAGCGCGTGGGCAGGGAGCGCTCTCATTGGTCGTTATTACGCGCGAAGTTTGAAAATACGGAAGGAAGCACAGATTATAGAAGAAAAATAGGGAAGGGCGCGCTACACTCTCCTCCTCCAAGTCACAATATCGCCCCGATAGTGAATTGGTACACTCTACGAGCGACCTTTTCTACCACCCTTAGGAGGCCGGCCTCGTAAGCGGCGAGGTTGGACAGGCTCAATAGTGTCAACTCGTTTAGTAATCAAAGCAGTCTGAAGTATGGAATCGGCCTAACAAACGACCCTGATCATCAGCTATATCATAAGTTGTAGGGCTAGCGATATGCTTAATGACATACGGTCCGTCTCTCTGCGGCATAAACTTTTTGGTCAATCCCTTAGATGCTTTACTGAGAGCATGAGTGGTCAATAATACCTGATCACCTACCTCGAAACCTGGAGCAGCACGCCGTGAGGCATCCGCATACTCCTTTCTGAGATCTTGACGTTTTTCTACCCGATCTCGTATTTCATGCAGGGTATTAATGAATTTAAACAAATATGGGGTCATCTGAGGCACGTAAGTCTCCTTATCAAGAATTGCGCGCAAATCATGCTGAGCGTCAAAAGGAGTACGTATTTCACGTCCAAACATCATGTAAGACGGGGTAAGCCCTGTAGTCGAACATGTAGCAGTGTTAAGAGCGAAACGTACCTGAGGTAAGAACTGAGGCCAGATACGGTATTCATTCTTGACCAGTATTGACAATTGAATCTTAAGGTCTCGATTCTTCCTTTCAGCTGGATTGGCCTCTGGGTGATAGAGCGGAATCAGATTCTGCTTTATACCAAATAAGAACATGCACTGCTGCATAACAGCAGATATAAATTGTATCCCATTGTCAGAAATGACCCGTCTGGGGAAACCATATCGAAGGAAATACTCTTCAAGCATGATCTTTGCACATACTTCAGCCGTGGCATCTTTGATAGCATACAAGTCCACCCATCTCGTAGCAGTAGCTCTCCCCGGTTTCAGCTTCTGGTAGAGGGCCGAATAAGTCCACAGCAAGTACTTCACCCCTCTGTTGAAGTATGGGGGTTTGCAAAAGGCCTGCAGGTTTCTGATTGGAGTATTTGTATCTTTGACATTCAATACAGCTTCTGAGGTATTCCGTAACATATTTACGCATATTCGTGAAATAGTAGCGTTGCCGGATTCTGTCAATGGTGCGGTCAACACCTTGGTGACCAGCAGTAGGTGAGTTGTGGAACTCTTCCATGACATCATTTACCATAGATACAGGTAACACAAGCAAGGGCTCTTCAGATTCTGAATCTGGTGCATAACGGTAGAGAACGCCCTGATCCATTGCTGTGCCACCGTATCGCCTTACACCTGCTAAGAAGGCGACTATGGAAGCAGAGATCAACAAAATGTTGAAAGATGGAGTAATTGAGGAGTGTGAGTCTGCATGGGCAGCGCCTGCACTGCTTGTTCCCAAAAAAGATGGTACGTATCGATTTTGTGTTGATTTATAGACGCCTTAATGCAATTACTAAAAGTGACACCTACCCATTGCCTGTCATTGAAGACCTGCTTCAAGCTACTAAGCGGGGAGGATATATGAGCTCTATTGATCTCAGATCAGGTTGATATTAGAATGAAAAAAGAATATAATAATATGATGTTTATAGTTGAGGACCACCGTTCAACGCTGAGTGAATTAGTTCCATACTTGCTTATTCGCCTGTACTCGGCGTTAGTAACCTTGGCATAAAATCTGTATTGCATTCCGTAAGTACTACGTAATTTAAGTTGGCGACTTGACGTTGGCGAGTCGATATAAAATAAAACACGGAAAATGTGTAAAAATGTAAAATATATGTTAGCCGCCATCCGAATGTAGGCAATAATATACATATAGTTATTATATCATTAACCGTAGGTACTACCCCGGTAGACAGGTTAATTATTGTTTTTATTTCCTATTATTTTGTATGCTTTGTTTATAAAAATGTCATTACGGATGAAGTCATTAAAGATATAATAGTTTGGTTTGAATACTTAAAACATTTAAATCTAGCTACTTAATTATATACCTACTACAAAAAGAAACTTTGTCCTATTATTAATTGTATACATCACATATAATATTTTATTAACATACTTCTATTTTTTACTATCTTGACTCTACATATTAGCGATGCGCGATTGTTACTAAAAACAATCGAATTATTCGATTGTTATTGTGTTCGATTGTATCGAAATTCTCCGATTGTATTCGAAAAACTATCGAACAATCGAATTTGTTCGATTGTTGGTCGATTGTTCGATTGTTCGTCGATTGTTCGATAGTTCGATTGTTCGTCGATTGTTCGATTGTTGGTCGATTGTTTAGTACACGCAAAACTATTAACAGCGCAGTCAAGCAATACGCGATTGTTACGTAAAAATAGAACTATCTAAGCTATTTGATTGTTGGTCAATTATTTAGTATACACAAAGCTACTAGCAGCGAGGAGCCCCTAATTTCTGTGTTTAAGAAACCTGAGTGGGGGAAGCGCAAGTGCGTCGTGCACCCTTCCCCTGCTTCGTTGCATTCCATTATTTAATGGTGCGTCCACACCTTGCTTCTCGCACTGCTTACTGCGCCTCGTGGCCACACACTCTCACACCCTACTCGCGTTAACATTATTTTTCTTCAAAGATATAGTATTTCACCGATTAATTTTAATGTAACTATGAGTTTTTGTGATAACTTTTATCTATAATATACGCTAAAAATACATATTTTGTACTTTCTGATAATCTTTTTCTATAATATGTGCCATGAAGACGTATATTATATTTTTCAGATGACCTCTTTTTGAAAACGTTATCATGAAACGAACTTAGGGAATGACTACGACATCTGGATTATCGATGATACTCCATAGTATTATAATTACTTTATAAGATAATATTACAATTAAATTTAACTTTACATTACTTTTAATTACATTATAATATACCATTATCTTTGATACAAAATGATTTATGATATAATTATTTCTCAACAATATATAGTACAATTGGGTACTTGACAGTTATAACAATAAAATATGAAATATATCCAATATGATAGCTTATAAGTAAACATAAATTATGCAGTATTTAGTTTAATTTTTAATACGTTCTAAGTATTTTAATTTTTTAAAAGAAATTTTCGATTTTTTATCTGTGGATTTTAAATCCCAAAACGGCGACAGTGCTGCCTTAAATGTCATGTGACGTCACCACATGCATAATAAACAAGACAAATAAAAATGATATCGTTTGCTGTTAGAGTTGGTTGAATTTATGTTGTGAACCGAAATGAATCCACAGTATATTAAAGCTGATAGCGTGAATCTACTTAAAGAAGATATACAATGCAATAAATATAAATGAATACAAAAACTTCCGTGAAATAACCTATGGAAATCACAAATAAACAACGTAAGTAAAATATTCTTTATATTTAATCATTTCGGACAGTTAAAACATTTCTTAGCCGAGTTCCGATAGAAGAAAGGTTATGTTTAAGTGATTATCAAGCTTTTTTAAACTATACTTATATTGTTATGTGAACTGCTTTAAGGTTATTTATTGGTTATATTTATAATTTCAGATCCTCGCGACAGCATTATAGTGACGACGCTATAGGGTATGTGCAGTTTAAGAAGAAGGCAAGGTTGTGTTTCATGAAAAGTAAAAGTTGTCCTGAACACAAGGTACATCAAATGCCATGCACAGTGTCTATGATTGTATATGAAAAGGAAAGTATTAAATGGGATTACTGTTCAGCCTCCCAAGGATGCTGCAAACATGCAGTAGCATTTTAATGTGGAGTTGTAGAAGAAGTGAGGAACCAAAAGTTTCGAAAGTGTACAAACAGTAGTTCTTGCATAAACTACCCAAAAAGATGAAGGAAGGAAAACTACCATACAGTTGCTGTTATTGGACTACAGATTTAATTATGAAAATGACAGTGATAAAAATATATTCAGTTGTTACAGAAAATATTTTACGAATTAAGAAAAGCATTAACGCAAGCAGCACACAAATTCAGCTTAGCAAGAGCTTCAATATAAACGAAGGAAATAACAGCTTCAGAATGCTTTGAGGTGATCTGTAGTAATTATTGTAACTGTAACATATGATATGACGATAAATATATACAAAAGTTCTACTGTGTGTACTCAATAGAACCATATAAACCAAATAAACAAATAAAAGACTAATATTAGCAAATCATGTATTTTAATTATTAGTCCTGTAAGTTAATCAGTGCACATGCCCAAGCAATAATAACACAGTCATGAAATATTTTAATTGTGTCCTATTAATTACAGAATGGGCCCTTAAAATAAAATTCTCATAGTCGTCTTATAATTCTATTCTTATCATAGACATCCATATATTATATGAAATATATGAATACTTCCACTTGCTGTTTTGTTTTGATTACGTCCCGTTCCAATGATTTGGAATTGACGAATCACTCGAGATTTACTAAATTTATTCCTTTTTCTCAATAATACTTCTCTTACATAAATAGTATAAAATGTCATTGCTTGCAAACAGAGGATTTAAACATATAAGAATCTGCAAGTTCTTTAACGTTTATGAGATTTGGGTTTAAGAACTTGTATAAGCAAATTTGTTAGGATATTTAGCAATCGTACTTGTACACATCGTCACTGCACACGCCTTGTAATTTGACATTCTTGCAATTGTACTAATAAAAGTTAAATAATTCCCAAGATTTCCCCTGAAGTATGTGTAGCGTCGAAGTTTATTTCTATGTTTTCAATGTGTTGACGTCACGCTACGAAATGACACTTGACCGCTTGTTTTGGTGTAACGTTCCGTTTACCGTAGTAAAAATATGTTTTTTATTAATAAATAGCCCTTTTTTCGAAAAAATGATCAATGAAAGGCATATATAATACGTATATGAATTCATTAAAACAGTTTCCCAAAAAGTGTCAAGTAGCCAATTGACAAAAATGTAATACAATACTTTACATTTTCCAACCAGTGGCAAGTGATAGCTTTGCAACTCGACGCACCTGCACATTTTCCTGAGCACACGTATGTGGCCGCGCGGTATAATTTATATTCGGCCGTCGATTGTTATTCGAACGTCCATTGTTATTCAAACGACGATTTTTATTCGAACGTCGATTGTTATTCGATTGTTTTTTGTTACTACGAATAAATCGACAATCGCTTGTTGTTGATTCCGTCGATTGTCGATTTATTCGATTGTTTTTTTTTAGAAAAATCGCTCATCGCTACTACATATGAAAAAATCTCAAGTTAAACTTCCCTTATTTCGAGAAACACAGAACGTTTTTGAATGCGGTTTTTACGAAGCTCCGACCGACCTTATTACGAATAAGGCTATGCATTTCAAGTATAATTTTAGTGACGAATATTATTAAGGACAAAAAGATAATCATTGCACCCGGAACTGTTTACTAACTAGTCAAACCAGTATGGCCACATCACTCCCACATGGTTCGCAATACTCAATTTTAATAGTTATTCTATTAATTGAAGTGTTTGATATTAACTCAAAGAAAACTTTGTAATATTGTTCTGTCGCACTTTTATTCCGAAACTTGGCTAACGCAATGTCGTGGGTAATTTTAATTTTTTTAACGGTATCAAAATATGTAGTGATTTGTAACACATGATATAGATACATATTTTAGCTTTGTGCACTCCTTCTGTATATAAAATGTCATGTATAATATGCACCTATGGGCCAAATCTCACTCTCCATCATGCGCTCAACTTCATAAAGAGGGTTTATAATTTTTCGCTACACGTAATAATATGTGGACAGGAAATGTATTATTATATAAAAATAAAAACGTAATCATAATCATCATTTTTATTTGCTAAATAAGGTACAATCGGTCTTAAGATAATGTATAATATTTTGACGTTAAGTCGTGCAAATATACAGTCGGGTATGACAAAATTATCTCCAAGATTATTCATAATATTAAGTAATAAATTGTCAGATTACACACATAATAATTATTATCTACATATAAATGTCAAACATTATTTGTCATGCAGTTAATTAATATAATAATAATACATTCATAAATTGTCAGTAAAATCTTTTAGGCTGTAAAATTTATTACGAAGAAGCCATTTATTGAAACGTTTTTTTAAAAATAGTTATAGGCAGATCTTTTAAATGGTCATGGGAATGATGTGCATTACTTTTGAGCATCTGTAATCGACAGCAAGGTATACATCATTTATGTTTATTTACATTGCGGCTTAATCTCTGAGATGCAATCTCAGAGCATAGATTAGTAAAGATAACTCACTCCATACAAGTAAATGAAGCCAGTGTTGACAGTTGGAATTGTGTGCGTAATAATAAAGTGTTGCCACGTCTCCGTTCTAGTCTCCCTAAAATGTTTGAAATACGTATTTATTTATTATGTTAATTACGTAGTATTCGTTATTTATACGTAAACTTTCTCTAAAAAGGTTCTATTTGTCAAGAATTCAAACAATAAAATGACCAATCCCGTCGTCTGTATCTACACCACATTACGAATTGTTTTCTTAGTAGTATAATTTAGTAGGCGCTTAGAGTAGCAAGGGAAAAGGGATTAAATTAAATGTGTATTACGAAAGTAATGTTTATTTATGAAATATACTCAACGCACACCATAACAAATAAGCAATAAAAAGTAAAATATATTAAAAATTAACTAAAAATATACAGAACTAATAAGCAATAAAAAGTGAAATATATTAAAAATTAACAAAAAATATACAGAAGAAAATATATGACAGTGACAACAACAAACATAAAATATACAATTGCTATAACAACGATTAACTAAATCCGTAAATGTACAAATTAAACAAAAAAAATAATAAATAAACAAGCTTCATGGAATCACAAATCACAAGTAAATGAGGAGATATTATTGTTTCATTATTTTTCGTGTTTGGTCCGCCATGATTAAGTTACTGACAAGAAAGATACATTGTATTCCTTCCAAAAGTAAAGTGACGCAAAAGTTACGTCGATATTTACGTATGAATATTTTGAAGCTGATTATTATTATTATTTACCCCTTACGATTCGACTGAAAAAAAAAATTCCAAAATTTAATTATAATTTAATAATATTATAATATTTCAATTTAATGTTACTCGTACGTAGCTATTATTTCTGTTAAATTTAAATAAAACACATAATCAATATCTAATTTTACTTGCAAGTTATTTCCCACATATAAAGTAATTCACAATAAGGTACTGGCAACACTTAGTACTGTCAATGTTATCTATTTTCGTGTTTGTGAAATATTAAAAATATGTAGTTTTTAGACCACTTACGAATGAAATGATACTTCTCCGCGCTTTTTCTTAGATTCCGTGCTGTGTTTGCACCATTTAACTGCACATGTCGGCATTTTTCCGCGTAAATTACACCACGACGGTCGGAAACGTTATGGGAAAAACCGTAAACTGTTTTACGTGAGTGTGTGCGTAATTTCGTGTACATGCATGAAACCCGTAAGCTGTTTGATTTTTTTTTTGACTTCGTCAATTACAAGGCGGTGAGATATCTTTACTTATCTATGTCTCAGAGTCTAAACGAAAATATTCTGGATGCTCTTCTACAAATATACACACTGCTTTAATATACATACCGGGTAGTGGTAGTACTTTGAGCTGTTTAAATAATGGCCGACAAGTGTCCAGCGGTCCTACGCCACAAATCGCTCTTATTGCTTTCTTTTGAATTTTAAAAGCTTTAATCGCATCGACAGAATTACCCCACAACAAAGACCATAAGATAACACCGACGACACATATCCGTAATAAGCGCAAAGAGCTGTTCTCTGCGACACTGTTAAACTTATGCGCCTGATGGCATAGGTATATGAATCTAGAAAGTTTATTACACAATGATTGAATATGATCTTTCCAATTCAAATTCATATCAATTACAAAGCGTAGATATATAATGTTCGAGACTGTGTCTATTTTTAACCGACTTCAAAAAGGAGGAGGTTATCAATTCGGCCGGTATCTTTTTTTTGATGGTTAAATATTATATTCAGTGGAGGAAATCTTTAATGTCGCCCGAGTTAAACTGTACATTTTTTTGTTTTAGCGATATTTATTTGCAAGTTATTCGCCTCCAACCATGCTAACACGTCATTCAATGTTCTATGTACTTCTTTCTCTAGTGTTTCTGGGCTATCACACTTAACTATTAAGTATAGTTATATCGTCGGCATAAAGGATTGATTTGTATTTAGTAACATTTGGTAAATCATTTATGTATAATAAGAATAAAAAAGGTCCTAATATGCTTCCCTGTGGTACACCAAATTTATATTGTATATTGATTTATATGTGTATTTTTTGCATTTAGTGACTTTTCTCCGTATATTGTTCTCCGTATATTGAAGAGGTAGTTTTTTATCAATTCTAATGGTTGGCCACGTATTCCGTACTTTTCTAGTTTATTAATTAGTAAATCATCCTGAACGAAATCAAAAGTCCTAGTCATATCTAGGACGCAACGTGAGCTTTATCATTTAGTCCTTGTGAGATTTCTTTTACCAGGTTGAATCCAGCTAAAGTACTCGTAGTATACCTTTGTTTCAGAAAACCAAACTGTTCGTGTCTAATTATGTTGTTACTTAGTGCATAGACTTATAATCGCTTAAGTATAACCCTTTCAAATTTTTTTGGTAAAACTGGTATAAGAGTAATCGGTCTATAATTGGCTATGTCTCGCAGATCATTCTTTTTACATGCTTTATATTAGCTTCACTTGTATGTTTGTCATTGAGTAACTCCGTTTTTCATTAGAAAGAGATCAACGTACATCCTTATAATTATGACGCTTTGTGGATGCTTAATGTGAACAGCAGTATAAATAAAACAATAAATAATAATTAAAGAAACTAAAGAACTCGTTTTTATAAGAACTTAACTTAATAGTTATAAATACTAAAGTACACGCTTTTATAGAAATCAACCTTAAAAATATAGAATAAACTTAGAAACAATTTAATAAAAAATTGTATTAGCAACAAAAAAAGATATATTTAATTGTAAAAAAGCGTGGGGTGCTTTTGAATATACATATCAAAGTGTTGGTCCTTCTGCTCATGTCTGTCAATAAAATATTTATAACTACCGAGAGTGTGCACCCCACGCTTTTTTTACAATTAAATATATCTTTTTTTGTTGTTAATCCAATTTTTCATTAAATTTTTTCTAAGTTTATTTTATATTTGTCGTGGATACCGATATAGACGTTTGATAAGATTGCTAATTTTATTATCTGTACCACAGGTAGACGCCGTGACGTCAGTTTTATTTAAAAAAGGAGCGCCATGCGGACAGTCGTATTCGAGATTGAGGGTAGTTTACCGTGAGACACGGACCCGGTCACATCTCCAATGCGAAACTGTCGAAATTAAAACGTTTTTGATCGCCCTTTGACGATTTGACGTGTCCCTTTGATGCCCTAAGCGTGTTTTCCCCGATATATTTTTTAGTTTGATTTCTATAAAAGCCTTTACTTTAGTTTTTTTAAACTATATTTATATCACACATATTGATCATGTCAAACAAAAAATCACATCGACATTAGGTGCATTACGTAAAATAACAAATTTTATTCCAAGCACAGTGCGCCCCCTCATATACAACTGTCTTGTAAAATCACATTTAGAATATCTAATAGAGATATGGGGATCACCTACTGCAACAAACCTCATCCCCCTGCAAAGAACTCAAAACAAAATTATAAAAGTTTTATATCACTACCCTTACTTTACTCCTACTACACAATTATATAAGAAAACTAAATTACTAAACTTACGCCAACTATATACTTACTATACTTGTATTCTTATTAGGAAAGTGGTAACAAATTCTATCAAATCTGATTTAAAATTACATCACAAAGCCAATTTGCATAATTTAAGAAATAAAAGCAAGATTAAATTACCTAAGATTAGAACTAACTATGGAAAGAAAACGATACTATTTGCGGGAGTACAGCTATATAATAATTTACCTAACCATATAAAAAATTGTAAAAATATAAAAATGTATAAAAATAAACTGAAAATTTTTGTATTAACTAGAATAAATATATAATAATGTATCCTAAGTTAACCTACTACATATTGCTAAAATTTACTGCTCCAGAGGCAGAAGCTTTTTTGTAATCATTATTTCTTTTTGTATCTCATTGTAAATGAAACTCTGTTTTTGTAAGAGAATAAATTCTTTAAACCTATATTTATTGTACAAAGGTTTGATAACTAAAAGTTTTAATATATCAGTATATAATACATAATTTTTGTACTTATTCCATCATGTCCAACAGAATTCGTATTCTTAAGTGAACTCATTGTAAATATAACTTACTTTAACTTTAAATCACCCATTTCCACCTTTTACCTCAAAACATCAAGCTAACAAGAATTTGCGTATTAATTAATTGCAGCTACAAACAACAATACGCGAAGGTAAACGACAAAAAAAATTTAAGTTATTATAATATCCGTAAAACACGTTAATTTCATCGAAGTTTTCATGTTTAGGCATTTTTTACATTCATTAAAATTATTCGTTTAACTACAGTTTAATAAGTTTACATATTTTAATACTAAATAATTTTAATGAATACTGATGCACTCTTTGTGTTCTTTATTTTCATCTTATTATTTGTGATTATGTCCCCGGAAACTGAGGTCGTTCATGAGCCTTGTCAGCATGGGATTTCCGCCCAATCGATTTATCTGAAAATATTAAAGAATATTATAATTAATCTCTTAATTAATGATTGGCTTTTTGAAGGTCCTCTGTTGTAAAAAGCGCTCTCTAAAATAGCCGTAGACAACGGCGTTCCGGTGAGATAGGGCCTTATTCTTTTGGGTACACTTTTCTGAGAAATTAGTTATTTATTAAATACATGAAGGATAATACGAGTTTCATTCGATAATGTAATAAACGGAGTACAGCCCCTGGTGTGGTGGTTCCGTCACGACAAATATTGCACTCAATGTGCATTTAATCCTGGAGTCGGGCCAAAGTCTCCCAGTTCTAAGTCAGATTTCAGAAAGGGAATAATTGTCGAAACAATTAAAATAATACGGTTTTTTCCCATACACTTACCTCCATGTGTATATCTGTTTCTAGTTCGCTCAACACAGCTCTGGTGTATGCATCGCTACCGTGCTTCTTCAACATCGATATGCACTCTCTTTTCAACTTTGGGTCACTAGTTCGTTGTTTCAAAATATCTGATTGTTTAAGGAAATATTTATAACAAAACTATGAAATTGTTGAACATATTACTGTAATTTATAATATAAATGTGTAATTTCAGATATTTCCCTCTACATTAGGTTAAAAATTTCTGACGTCATTATTTAGTTGATACGAAAAGGGATCGACATCACAAGTATCCCACTGACACTTGACGTACTTTAGATCTATTATATTTATTCAGTTAGTTTTAAAATATATGACATATTTATTAATTAACTTTTTTTTTTTCAGAAAATGTTATGTAAGAATTGTTTATGTCTACTCCAAGAAAAGGATACCACAAATTTTATCAGCGACGTCTGGATACTGCAGCGCGTGAATGAAGGGCAGAGTGAATTTACATTCCGATATGTCACTACAGAAATTGTCGGCACTCGATCTCTAGAAAATTGAAAATGTACATGCTATGGAGCAAGTCGCAATTAAAACATTACTTAGAGTCTACAGAGAGATAGATTTACAGTCCTAATGCTGGGTACAAGTGCTTATAATGCGAAGAGATACACCAACTTGGCCAAGATTACTGAAGCTTTTACTAATTGACATGTTTTAGAGCAGTATGGTCAGTATGGTTACTAGATTATCAATGTCATATCACGTAATCTTCTCTCTCTGAAAAAAATGTTACCTGCTGTATATTGTTCTCAGTCAGTCTCATTAACGCCTGTAACAATAAAATTAATATAACATTTTAAGTAGTTAATATAAATATACATATGATGTCAAACAATGCGCATATAGCTTGCCCGAACCATGACATATTGACAATATTGACATATCTTAAGTTTTAAAATGATTTTGGTGTTTTGATGATATCAATTCTTATATCATCAAAATATCAAATCATTTTCATAATCGTGATACGTTGCGACGTCGTGTTTTGATCCTATACGAAATGCGTCGTATATGTATATCTTAATGTTCCCAACTACAGCATCTACAGAAATAGAGTGAGTGCTTTTTACCTCTGGATCAAACAAATTATAGTAATCATCCACTATTGGGTAGTATACTCCGATACGCATCGCTAGCTCGGTGTAATCTCTCTTACTGTTACTGAAAAGTTGCAGCAGTTGCACTGCCATCACGAAGAAAGACCCAGCTTCTGTAAATGTTATTTGAAAAATTAACATCTTACCAATTATTGATTCACCATAAATTGGTGGGGCTTATTACATATAACTGGGGTTTACATATTATGTCCATGAGCATAATATGTAGACCCCCAGATAAGATCAGATTCCTGTCTGAAGTAGGCCACAGATGCGTTGTTTCCTCTTGTTGTAAGTTGGTACGTCTTGTAGACCTGGACCACGCCAATAAATAAGTATTTCCTTTATTGTTTCTTTATCCTTTTTATAACCTTGCCTGTTTTGATCCCATTAAATTTTGCAGAGCTTAATGCTGCTGTTATTTAACGGGTAAAGGTATCGCGGAGTTTTTTTTAATCAACCCCAGATAGGATAAGATATTCCTTCCTGAGGTCTAAGCTGGAATGCTTCGCAAAAGTGTGTCTCCCTTACCCTTGTTACCCTTTAAACTAGAACACAACAGCGGTTAACACTGATGTTATGAGGCATAAGTAGGTGTGGTGTTGGTGCCCCTGGAGTAGAACCACAAAGGGTGCTTCTAGTAGAAGGTGGTAAGGTAAGGTGGTTAAAGTAGAAGGTGGTAGCTACTTTAATACAAATATAGCCTTGTTACATTTTCCTTAGAAAGACACAAATTAATAGTTAGACTTAAAATTATATGTGCTTAATACCTACTTTGTTTAAGCATATCGATATGTTCTTCTTCAGTGGGGCATATAAAATTGTCAGTCCAATACAAATCGATTCCTTGACCGCGAAGAGTTTCAAAAAATCTATCCAGATATACGCGTAAGGCCTGGAAAGGAAGCACGGTTTTTTGTATGAATGAATGAATAATTTACATTGATATTTAGATTTAAAGAATTTCTCATAGAAGACAATTTCATATTTAAGATGGCATTTGTAACGTACATAGGTACGAGTAGGTATAAAAGGAACAATGGATAAGTATTTATACAAATACTTTAAGCATAATCTGAAGGCACGGCAAGGCAAGGCAGTGCCTGCGCCAAGTCGAGCTAAAAATACAAAAAAGCGGCACGGCCGTACCATTCTTTTCTCGAAGCAATTGAGGTAATTTTTGACCCCTAGGTTATTTTAATATACTATGTTAGTTAGAGTAGGTACAGTATGAAGTCATAGTGCGTGGGGGACGGAGTGCGGCAATTTTAAGGGTGCAGTAAAATTTTTCAAATTACCTTTTTACTCGATTGTAAGTGCAATTAAATATCGGTATATTTCCACGTATACAAATATCTCCTTTTTGCGTATTGATAAGTTTTATATTACCTGTAAAAAATCCTTTTTGCCAACCTACTAAAGCAGCAAATTGAATCTGCTCCACATATCGCGTAATATGCCAATGGTAAAGTATCCCTCTTAATTTTTTTTCCTTGCCATTTAAGTAATTTAGTTTCTTTTGTTTCCCTGACAATCATCTTGAGCGAGTTTTTTAGCGAAATCTGCAATTCATACCATTGGATGATCCAGTTCCATCACTTTTGTGACGGTTGTGTGAGCCATGACAGTAATAGCTGCGTTGATGGTAAGTCCCACGCTGAACACGCGATGGGCGGCTGGCAATCCATAACGGAAGTCACTGTCATCCTGTACATCGTCTATTCTGCAAATTTATATTCTAAATTCACGTAGTGCTTGTTCAAAACTGTTCCATAGACAACATACGGTGAACGATCTATTATCGGTTGGAAAATGTATCCTGGAGCTGCTTAATAACATGGCATAAAAATATGGTGTGAAAAATACGGAAGACCCGCGTGGCGGAGTGGTCACAATATCGGTCTCACACACAATGGATATCTGGTTCAATCTCCGGCCAGATATGTAAAAGATGAATTGAAGATACTTGTATTACCTACTTGAACTACATTGCATTACCTACTTAAGTAAACGTTTTGAAAGAAAAGTTACTATTAATGAAAACTATTTTCCTTATTCCTTCAAAACGTATTCATTATTTATTAATGTAACGTATTAATTAATTATAAATTATTTTCAGTCATTTCTTTCAAATTCTTATTTCATTTTCTTTTCAAATAGTATTCAAAATACTACTTTATTCCCTTAGTCTTAGTGGTCAAGCACGGAACAATAATAGTTTTTATTGTTCCGTGCGAGCAAGTCATTATAATATTTAATTATCATTTATGGAACTTACAATAAAGTTGCTGTATGAAATGTTTGCAAGATATCTCCGATAGCATCCACCTTGTCCTTGGGAACATTCAGCCAGTGATTAAAGGCTAGACACAGGCTCTTGTGGTGCTTACTTGGCACGCGGTTTATGTGTTCGTATGGTTTCATTATTTTCTACAAAGATACACATTTAAATAATAATTTAATCTTTTCTGTTGTAAATAAAAGTTATTATAATTAAAAAAAAGTGCTCTGTAAAGAATCTATTTTGAATTAAAAAAATGATTTGATTTGATTGAATAATACACTACTGTCTACCATGGATGAAAGTAGATAGGTACCTACTCTTTTATCGTACAATGAGAATTAGGTCAAAATGTTTGATAGCTAACACCAATATAGGAAGAAGACAAGACGCAATGCCTAGCTAGCAATTGTGGCCAGCTTGTTACATTATACTGAATAAACAACAAAGTTTTTGATCAATTTTTGAAAATTTGATGCAGGAGGATATTTAAAAACAAATAAATATAAATCCGCGGATGCGGAATAAATATCCTTAGTTTTAAAAAATGTGCACCGCGATGTCCGCATATGGAAACGGAAGAAAAACGATCCGTGAGCCCTCAGTCTTACTTACCCATACCTGATGCGAAATCTTCACAAGCACAATTAATTTTAACCAAGACGCGACACATTATGCAATCAATAACGACATCAAGGGTACTGATGTATTCGTATACGTCCTTTTGAACTTTAATTACACAAGGGTGACACGCAGAGTATAAGGGCAACAACATAATGATCCGGCTAAGTAACTATATGTATAGTTACTAGGGAAAAATGCTGTAATATTTGGGGTAATTTAAATTTAGCAAAATATTGTGCGTAAATTTAATCTTTAGTTATTAAAACATCATAAAGAATTTAAAACAAAATAAAAATATTTTATTTAAATAGTACTTTTCACGTTATTCCAAAAAGTACCTTCGGTACGACTTAAGCGCCTAGTCGCTTAAGTCAAAAGGTACCCGACGACGTGGGAGCGACGCCGGGTTATGTGGGATTTTTACCACACTCAAACCCCTCCAGTGGCCGTCCTCAACGCTTGTTGGAGAACTCCGGGATCTCCGACGAAACGCTATCGGAGTCCTCCAAGCACGATGCCCCGATCGGGCTCTGCCCTGAGAGAGCATTTTCGCTCCTCCCACACCATCTGGTGTTCACGACGGTATGCGACCACACATACCGCCGTCCTTCCCGGGGTTGCTTACTGGACGGTTCGACCTCCCACTCTTGCCGCCCGCAACCCCGGAAGCCCCCTTTTAGTCGCCTCTTACGACAGGCAGGGGATACTGTAGCCCTATTCTAGTCCCGGAACTATAGGGACAAAAGCAACCTTCCCTTATGAGTAGACAACGCGTTTAGTCGCGTAGTAATTTAGCTTTTCGATATTAGAATTAGTACAAATAAAAATAAACTAAGTTCTTGCACACCTAGCATCTACCCTCTGAGGACAGGTAGATAATAATTGTATAACCACTTTTTAACATTCACGTCTATTTTACAAAGGTATCGTTTGTTGTATGAGAACGTAAAGATACACAACATAAGCATATAAGATATATATAAATAAATATTTACCTCATCTTGTTGTACTCTGTTGACTTTAGCTACAGACTTTTTTATAGTACTCAAGTTTTTCATGTGATTTATTAAATATGTTTTATTAAATTTATACATTTCGAATAAGTTTCTCGCGATCAATAATATTTAAAATCTATGAAACCTACGTTACACGCCCACTACGGAACTTAGAACAATGAGCGAAGCGCGAGCGCATTGGCCGCAAACATGTACTTGTAGGTACGTCTTACATTTTACTTATGTATTACTATATTCTATACTAGCTGTGCCCCGCGGTTTTAACCGCGTTAAAATGAAGTCTAACAATATGATAAACAAAAATGCTATTTTTGCCCCCTAAATGTGCTGCCCTCTAGATATTTCATCGTAATGTTGTTCTGTCGCCATTTTATTTCATAACTTGACTGATTGATTGACTTGATTTTTAAACGGTGATCAAATATTTAGCGATTTGTAACACATGTTATATAGATATAAATTTTGGCTTTCTGCACTTCTCTATATGAAATGGCCTAAATAATAGGTACCTACATATGCAATGATCAAATGTCATACTCCTCCGTGTGCACTATATACATAAAGAAGACTCGGAATATTTTGCTACACGTATTAATATGTAGATTATTATATTATAAAATGTATTACTATATGAAAATAAATAGTTACATACGATAAGTTCAATGTAACCTTAATAATTTTTTGTCTCTTTAAATCTCCCTTTTGCACCCTTATCCCCAAAGCATCCAGGTAACAAAAATTAGAACCCTTTGTGGTTCGACTCCGGCGGCACCACCGCCACACCTATTTCTACCTACTAACAGCAGTGTTAGGCGCTACTGTGTTCCGGTTTGAAGGGTGTGGTAAGGGAGACAGACTTTTCCGAGACGTTCCAGCTTAGTCCTCAGGGGTAGCGGCGCATCTGTGGCCGACCTCAGGTAGGAATATCTAATCCTATCTGGGGTTGATTACAGATGTCCATGGGCGGCAGTAGCCATTTACCATCAGGTGGACTGCATGCTCGTCTGCTACTCTTATATTACAAAAAATACATACAAATTGCAGTTACTACAAGTTACTACAACAGGACAAAAATATTAAGTTAACGTCTATAAAATACGTTAATCTTATCGCAGTTTTCATGTTTAGACATTTTTATAGTAGATACATTCATTAAAATTATTCGCATAATTACAGTTTAATAGGTTTACATATTTTAATACTTCCATCCATCCATCCATCAGCCTTTTGAGGTCCACTGCTGGACATAGGCCTCCCCTAATTGGCGCCACTCCAACCGGTCCCGTGCCCTTTTGAATCCAGCGGTTTCCCGCCGTCTTCTTCAGGTCGTCGGTCCACCTGGTCGGGGGGCGGCCTGAACTCCTTTTGCCTACGCGTGGTCGCCACTCGAGGACCTTTCTTCCCCATCGGTTATCGGTCCTCCGGTAAACGGTATGTTTAAGGAAATGTTTATTTGTGATATCAAAAGTATGAAAACTATGAAGTTCTGAAGGTGTAGACCTTTTGTTGTTCACCTCCGGCGGTACCACTGCCTCACCTATTTCTGCCTCATAACAGCAGTGTTAAGCGCTGCTGTGTTCTGGTTTGAAGGGTGTGGTAAGTGAGACATACTTTTCCGAGGCGTTTCAGCTTTGTCCTCAGCAGTGGCAGAGCACCTGTGGCCGACCTCAGGTGGGAATATTTAATCTTATCTGGGGTGGTTTACAGATGTCCATGGGCGGCAGTAGCCTCTTACCTTCATGTGGACTTCATGCTCGTCTACTACTCCCATATTATAAAAAAGAAATGAAAACGTCACACAAATTACACTAATTAGTAATATAGGTAAATGTGTAATAATGTAATTTCTGGTATACATTCAGATTTGAAATTTCTGACGTCATTGTTTAGTATACAGGTGAATTTTTAAAACGGGCCTTCAGGGCCAAATCCGAAACTATAAGGATTAGCGAAAAATGCTGACAGGAGTTACGAGGCCGATTTTGATAAAAACTAAAACTGCATCATTACTTTTTTAAAATAACTTTTTCCCTAGCCGGGAATCGAACGAGTTCATTTTGAAAAAAAATGCATATCTATATTATTCCACTATCTGATAGTGTTGCTTATAAGGATCAATATCTGGAAAGTAATGATAAATGACAAACTAAAGGATACTCCGATACGAATCGCAAGCTCGGTGTAATCTCTCTTACTGTTACTGAAAAGCTGCAGCAGTTGCACTGCCATCACGAAGAAAGACCCAGCTTCTGTAAATGTTATTTCATTTTTTTATTGAAGTTCACCTGATGGTAAATGTTCACTGTCGCTCATTTGCATCTATAACGATATATCAATATATTTTTATATTTTTTGTTTTGTATTAGTTTCACTTTTTACACGTACCTACCTATATTGATAGTTGATACTTGATACACGAAGTCTTTTTTATAAAACTTTATTAATTACCCCAAAGGTCGTACTTTTACGCGTGTCTATAAGCAATTAATTTTTTATAGAATAAGAAACAATATAGAACAAAAAATATCGCTGCGATAATCACGGGTAAGTAGATTTGTTTTTAATAAGACGTTATATAACTAAGTTTAATACCTACTTTGCTTAAGCATATCAATATGTTCGTCTTCAGTGGGACATATAAAATAATCACGCCAATATAGGTCAATTCCTTGGCCGCGAAGAAGTTCTAACAACCCATCCAAATATATGTCTAACGCCTGGAAAATGAAAGATTACATTTTTGAATGATTACACTGTGATTACTGATTATTTTATTAAATTTATTAAAATTGTAGGATATTTGTTCACGCAGTACAACACGCAGCACGAATAGATAACTTCCCGTTGCAGGTCCGTTAAAAAGTTATTATTTTGTAACAGTATTGTTCAATCCTTGTCAACTTTATGTGGGTAGATGTAAATATCCACCAGAGTTGTCAATGCCGCTTCGTGCGATCAGTCGTCGTCTTGCGCTCGGCGAGAACATACAGATGTTCTGTACGTGTCCCCTCGCTACTGTTTTCCACGTGGACTGTAGTCGTGCTACCGGGTGTGTATTGTGAAGTGCTTACTTCCTTGACCCCGGGACAGCGCCATGCGCATCACCTTTGTGATTATTCGAGCCTGCAGATTGACTTTGAACGCAAGGTTGGTGGTTTTATCTACTTATTTGCTGGGAGGAGGACAGTCCACTATGTTTTGTTTGGAACGCGTGGTCGTGCTCGCAAACCTACAGTTTTTGTCTGGCTTTAGAGCCGGGCCGTACAAGTATAGTTTACTTTTTTAACAGACTCAGGAAGGGAATGTAGGTAGGTACCTCATTCATCTCATTCTTTGGCACCCTGCAGCGATAACGGCTTGACAGATTTTAAAAACGATATTTCTATGGATTCATGGATTCGTCGTGATGTATAACAAACATTTTTCATTAGTCGGATTTTTGTTTTAATTTTAATTATCCAGTTTCAATTAAGCCAATAAATGCTATTTTGTTTTGCCCCCTTCAAACCGTCTTAAGCGGGTTCATACAGTAATTTATATTCGAAATACTTACCAATGGTTGGTTCAATTGTAATACTTTTCTTACTGTTTGCACAGCCGTGGCAATCGTGGCTGCGTTAATGGTCAGCCCCATGCTGGACATGCGATGGGCGGCTGGCACACCGTACCGGTAGTCGGTGCTGTCTTGGACATCGTCTACTCTGCAATAACACATCTAAAACGACATTTATTTAAGGCATAAAGTGCAATGGTAATGCCTAATTATTATTTTCTTTTTATAATCTATGGTTATAATATAGAAGTCGCAACGTGCATCCACCTGATGAGAAGTGGCCAATGCTGCCCATTGACACCAGTAACCAATCCCAGATAAACTTAGTCTTATTTGAGGTTGTAAAAGAATAAAACTATTTCTTGATTCAATTGACATTTTTTATTATCCCCACGCAAATTACAACTCCAATGTCAAGATCACAGACCTGTATTATTATTGTACCCTATAGGACTGTGGTCAAGACCGTTTGTTTTCTTTTTTTTTATGCAAACTCATTACCTGCCAGTGATAATATAAATAAGAAACTAATATTATAAAAATAAAACATCAAGAAAATAACACAAAATAATTAATTAAAATAATACTGATATTAAAATAATTTGAATAGATTTATAACCTAAGTATATTTTTATTACCTTTCTATGTCATTAATTTCCTTAAGCTTCTTCCTTATCGTTTTCCTCATAATATGAAGGTAACAAGAGTTGCATACAAATTAGTTCCAGGAATAACAACAGTGCATTAAGGTCGAGGGTCCAGAAACTAAGGTCGTACATGAGGTGTGTCAATATTAGATTGCCGCCCATTCGATCAGTCTGACAATATAATCATTGGATTTCGAGCTACTTCACTACAGGGCAATTATTTAAAAAATATTGGACTAATAAAAGAAAAGCTAGATCTAGCCCTTAATTGGGAGTACTATAGGTGTATGTCAGTATGATAATGTAGCAATGATTTCCCGCTGGAATGCGCGTTTTCGCCGAGTAGCGGCCGTGCTTCGACAGTCTCACTTCGGAGGTTGTATCTATATAATTATGCATGATGTCACAGTACAAATATGGAACAGTATGGAAACTAAGCCTAGTTGATAAAATAATTACCTCAATCCATTGAAGAATAAGGTTTTCACTATATTCTTTATTAACAATAGTGTTATTTATTTCTATTTTAGCATTTACTCTGCTATTATGCTGCAATCAATCGAATTGCAATAACTACGCAGTTTACAAATAGATAATATAAGTAGGTAATCTAACGGCGTCGGTTAATCCCAGCAAAATATGATAATTATTATTATTTTACCTGTAAAATACGGAAAACAGTGTAAAATTGATACAACTTGTGATACAACTTACTTTGATTTTTGTAGATCTTTAATTTATTATCAATTGCGGCGTAACCTTTTACAAGTTTTGGTGGAAGTATACAAATAAATAAAAATAAAAGCAATAAATGAAATGAATAAAAATAAATAAGAAATGATAACACAGGTTTTTATGAAGTCGAATTCAAACAGTCGTATATCACGTAATACGCTCGTGTCATTTTTAAAAAGATTGCTGAAATAAATAGCGAACAAATAGCAACGTGACCACCCGTTTTAATGCGACCCTCGCTGCGATACACTGCAGCACTGCGAAAACCGCTTAGGGGCTTCGTCGATGCACATATTTGTGTGAGTGTGCCGTTTCGAACGCTTTGTAGGGCGTTTCCATACTGTTTCATATTTCTACTGTGTTGATGTTGAAAAAATTTCGATAGTGTGATTTAGAAGCGCCATCTATTGACGAGTTGCGGTAATCGCCTTACTGGTGTATTATAAGTTTTGTAGCGTATATCTATTATGAAATACTTAAAATAATAACCCCATATGTACGAGTATATTCTAGTTTGTTCAACACAGCTCTAGTGTATGCATCACTACCGTGCTTCTTCAGCATTCATATGCATCCCCTTAAATGCGAGTTGTGTGTTCTTTGCTTCAAAATATCTGACTTTCTATCAAATGTAAGATGCATCATGTACAATGTCAACAGAAGGAAATATAAAATAAATTGTAAAAAATATATAATCCAATCCACATTATGAAATCACACGTTTAGTTTAAAATCATAATGTATTATACCGTAGAAAAAGATTTCTTTGTGATTTTTTGTGATTAAGCATTACTTATCTAGGTATAAATAATCATTTAATAATTATACAATTATCTCTAGAAATAAATATATTTTTTTTAATATTTTTTAAAAATGGTAAAACTACTTAGTAGGTCCTGTTGTTTCGGGACCAAAATAGGGCTACGGTATCCCCTGCTTGTCGTAAGAGGCGACTAAAAGGGGGCTTCCGAGGTTGCGGGCGGCAAGAGTGGGAGCTCGAACCGCCCAGCCAGTGGCCCCGGAAAGGACGGCGGTATGTGTGGTCGCATACCGTCGTACGCACCAGGCGAGCGCCAAGCTCTTTATTTTTTGATTAAATCCGTAACATCGTAATCTATCCTGAAATTTGAATCAAGATTTGTTCGTGTTTATTAAAGTCCAGTAATGGCCGAGAGAAATGAAGTATGCAACATTAAAATAACGAAATAGATTACGAAATTGCACTCAGATAATTAATCTTAACGAACGAACTAACAACAAGCAAACTGTCATTTTGCAAGGTTTATTTCTGCAGTATCTGTTACAAGAATGATAATTACATTGTTCCTTTCATTCCGCGTCTTGCTTTCACAACAATTTTTCTTAGTATTTTTTCTTAGCGCAAAAATTCCACACAGTTCAAGAAAAATATATATCGTTTACTTAATAAATAAGAATGGTAATAAGATTCCGTTATTTACGTAATCAATACTTAAAATATGTTTAACTGTAAGACGTTTTACGACGGCTCATCCTTATGTTTTAATTAAAATATTATAATTTTATAATTATTAATTATAGCGTTATATTAAAAAAACGAGCTTTTGCCCGCAGCTTCGCTCGCGTTACGAAGTAATATTTTCATTCCATATTTTTCCCCTTGGGGGTAGAATCCTTGAGAAGAATTGATCAAAATCCTTTCTTAGCGGATGCCTACGTTATAACATCTACCTGCGTGCCAAATTTCAGCCCGATCCGTCCAGTGGTTTGGGCTGTGCGTTGATAGATGATTATGTCAGTCAGTCACCTTTGAGTTATATATATTTAAGATAAAGCATTTTAAATTTTTGCTCATAAGTAATAACTATAATGACCTACTCATTATATTGTCATTATATTTCTATGATCATGCTAGAACTATAAACCAGAAACATTAAAATAATAAGCTATTACTTTTTTTTAGCTTTGAAGGAAACTCCTTATATTCGTACCACAACATATTGGTTAGAGGTTGTAAGTATTACTAAGTTTCGCTGAGACGCCTAAGCAATTTATTTTACGAAAAAGGATCTCTTCAGGGGTCCGCAATTTAAATTCTTACCTCGAATTTTTCAAAGCTAGCTAAATATATTACATTACATTTAAAAAATCCGATCAGATATTTTAACGGTGATGCGTGTATCGTATCGCTTACGAAGATTATATCTGTAAAAATAAAAAATAATTAAATATTCTTATCGAAACATAAAGCATCAGTGTAACTGCCTCCGTTACAGCAATCGTTTTACCAATAAGTACTTGGTTCCTTCAAAAAGAACGAGTTTTAATTAAAGGAAAAATAATTAGGATTAGTACCTAAAGAGTAACGTTAGGACTTACAAAATAATCAAAATTACGTGTAGCCAGTGTTCTTGTATGTAGTAAAAACCTATTACTATCACTATTACCTATTTAAATTTAATTTATATAAATATAAATCATATAATGATTATACTAAATTATGTAATTAAAGTCATCATATGAGTTTCAAATTATATGTTTTTTTACCTAAATATTTTATATTACATTACGTTTATATTCAGTCAATTGTCGATATATTGGTGCTTCCTGCTTTCAAAAATCCAAAGTTAATCATTGATTTTACAAAAAGAAGCAAGTTTCATGAACAGCAACTTTTTATGACGATGACGTTTATTCGTTTTATTTGTATTTCGTACCCAACTTATGTTACGTTTTTGTCGAACTCTGTGACAGTTGTGATATTATTGGGTTTATTAATAAGTCGGATTCTTAAATGTTTATGGTTATTCTCTAATTATTTTTTGCTCTTTCAGTAGCTAGCCTGTTTTACATAGCCTGTCAAGCTTTGCTATCAATTTATGTTTTAATGTTCCAAAAAAGCGTACAAGGCACGCGGGATAAACCTTAATCGCTGTCGCTCGGACCAGAAGTAATTATGCACAAAATTCGCTCGTTATTAGATTACAAAAAAGTTATAATAAAAGATTTAACACGATAGACATTTTCCATACAAGTAAAAATAGTTTTAAAAAAGAGGTACATAAAGTCCTTAATAATCTCCATATTAGTGACTAAGTAAATGTACAATTGAAATATACATATTACTTACATAACATCTTTGGTATATAAATTATTATTTATATGTGTCTGTTTATCTTAGAAATTAATTATATATTTATAGTATTTATACCTGTATTTATATATATTAATACCTATTTATAAATACCTTATTCGTGCTGTTATGAGTTCTTTAAAAAATTGTAAATCCGTAATTGGCTGTAAGAAATACTATATAAGAATGTATTTATTTGTATGATCTTAAGAGCTGTGGTTTTGTAATAATTAAATAAATAAATAAATACTATTGTAGGTACTTCACCCACATTAACATTATTTATGTGCTTATAGACTATCGCTGTGTGTATTTAGACTTTATACACAATCGTTAGTGTTTAAGTTTAGTGTCTAAGGGTGGGTTGCATCATGTAACTTTAGCATTTACAGAAGCCTAACCAACCGTCAAATCCATAGTTAAAAAAATAATCCGTTGCACCATTTTAGTTGAGGTTGAAATTACGTCATAACTAATCCTTAACTTTAACCGCTCGAATTCGATCGATTAAAGTTACTGTATTTGTTACCTTCCCTATCTGTCAATTTCGAATAAAAATTGCGGTGTCGCTGTGCACAAATGACGTTAATGACAAATCAATTGGTGCAACACAGAATTCTTCATTCCATCGCTACCGTCAAAGTTACGGTTATATTTACCTTTAACGCAAGCTTTAACCGGGCTTTCGACGTAACCCACCCTTAGACTTTGCTATCGTTCTCTCACTCCTTCTTTATATAAATGCTAGTTTTTGCCCGCGGCTTCGCCCGCGTTTAAAAGAAAATAATATAACATACATAAAACTGAAAATTCGTACCTTCAACTTTGCTAAAGATCATCACTTGAACAAATGCATGGTTTATGATTCAATCCTTACTAATATTGATTAAAGTAATCGATTTTGTGGGTCCAAAGGATTGATTCTCCGATTAATCGATCTTAGATCGCCATCCCTAGTTCCCGTGGGATTTCCGGGATAAAAACTATCCTATGTCCTTTCTCGGGTCTCAGACTGTCTTTGTACAAAATTTCATTAAAATCGGTTCAGTGGTTTGGGTGTGAAGAAGAGACAACCAGACAGACAGACAGACAGACAGAGTTACTTTCGGATTTATAATATTAGTGAGGATGGTAGATTTAAGTGCGGATCTTTGTTTAGCGTTAAGTTCTAGTGTTAGTGCATGTTAAGGACCCTAAGTTTCTAGTGCAATAAACTGTTTTATCGTACGGACTTGTGCATCATTTGCTTAGCCCTTTCCGCACAATCGCTAAGACATTACACCACACGCATACTCGCATCTCCATACTATAATGGATTTATTTATCGAATAGTAGTATCGTAAATCTTATGTATTTTGAATGTTTTTATTTATTAATTCACTAATTAAAAAGACAAGCATCGCTTTGTATTCATTATCTAAGCTCATTCGTCCCCATCTCGCCAGTTGCCGAGTGCATGCATTATAGGTGTCAGCATCGGGTTCCCTCCTAGGCATTCAATCTGAAATTAATTAATAAAAATACAATAGTAACTGTCATTTTTCAAATCAGTACCCTTAGTATGAGTTTTTACGTTTTGACAAACATGACTGTTATATGTTACTTACGTCCAAACCAAATAAAAGAACGCATTAATAGACAAAAAACAAAATTACCTCATCATATATCTTGGTCTCCAATTCTATGAGTATCTCTCTCGTGTATCGAAAGCTACCAGCTTTCTCCAAAATAGAGATACATTGGTTCTTCAAATGAAGATCTTCAGTTCGCTGCTTTAAAATATCTACCTTTTTTTAAGAAAATTGAAATAAGCAATGTTATATTTAAAATTCTATGTATTCTTCTGTATGTTGTCAGAAAAATTCGAAACTAGGCAATGAATTGAATTGATTTTTTATATATTTGCATTTCTGTTTAACAATGTTTTTTACATTTTTTTACCCTCGAGGAACTCACAGAAATTAACATACGAGTATCTTTATGGCCGCCGGAAGGGGGCTGCAAGGGGGTGCATTTGCACCCCCTGTTCAGAAAGAAAGTATAATGCGTATAAAATGTCTATAACACATTTGTAAATGTTTGTGAAATTCAATCAACTTTTTTAGACTCGGGGCCTTATGCACCTAGCTGAATATAATCCTGACGGGGTCCACGAATATCTTTAACTTACATAACACATATTGCCTAATTTTTATCAACAGCAATAGAAACTTATAAGTTAATATTGCTATTGCTAATTGGTATCTTTTCAAACCAAATTATATATCCTTATCATTCTGAGAGGAGAATCATGTCCCCCGGCAGACGCACAGTAATAGGTTGATGATGATGATGATGACCATTTTTTCAAAGGATACTAAGTATTTGGTCAGCCTTATCGGAATGTTGGAGAGCGTGTATTATGGGCAGAGAAAATTTTCCCTCCGTGATATCACTACAGTAATCTTTATTATCTAATTTCTGAAATAAAGCAAAAATCATTAAATTGGCAGTTAGAATCAGTCATTATAATATAGGTAAATATTTTAATACTATATTTTCAAAATAAAAACAAAAAATGGATGTAACATGGACAATGGATGGATGTAATATTTTAGAGGGGAAATACGTGATACTAAAAAATAAATCAAGTCCATAATTACCTCATTTGTTTTCATCGCAAGATTATCAACGCCCTGTAACATGATACCTAAATGTAATATAAATAACACAAAAGACTAATATCAGGTAGAATTCGAATACCATTTGAGGTTGATTGTATATACATATCTATGAGTTGCTTCCTTCGATCACTAATAAGAACGTTGCTTCTCATTAAGTGGGTACCTACTAGACGCTTATATATTAGTTTTACATTTATTTTTTCGCCACACCAATTTCTGCCTATTAACAGCAGTGTTAAGCGCTGCTGTGTTCTGGGTTGAAGGGTGTGGTAAGAGAGGCATACACGTACTTTTCCGAGGCATTCCACTTAGTCTTCAGGGGTAGCGTCGCATTTGTAGCCGACTTGAGGGGAAATTTGGTCTAGTCTAGGGTTAATTGCAGATTTTCATGGGCGACAGTCAACTTAACCTCAGGTGGACTGCATGCTCGTCTGCTACTTCTATATCATTAATAAAAAAAATGATTTTTCTTTTACTACTGTGTTCATAAACCCATTGAAAAGTAGCACAAAATTTGAATCCTCACCGCTTGGTTAATTAGGTTGCAGTAATCATCTCGTATTTGATAGTAGATACCCAGTAGCTGCATTAATTTCATGTAATTAGTCTTGTTCTCACTGAAGATTTGCAGAAATTGAAATACTAATATGAACACGATAGATGTTTCTGAAATAAGGTAAAGCATAACATTTTGTATTTTTTTTATATTGGGCAGAGGTTCTGTTAAAATATGGATCTAAATAAAAGAGCTAGAGATTAGTATTAGTCAGACTTAGTCAACAGTCTCCTAGAAGCAGTGATAGTGACAGACTAAGTTCGTCCATCTAAATGTGGGCATCCGAATCAAAGCACAAGCACTTTAGGCAATTTTAATGGCAAACAAAAATTTTGAAATCTTACTTTGTTTAATCATACCAATATATTCTTCTTCAGAGGGGCATTCTAAGTTATCACGCCAGTAAATTTCGATACCCGGTGCGCCTCTACGATGGCTTGAGAGTAATATTGGACAGCCTGGAACAAAAATATACTTCTTGTGAGGCTACTTCCTGCGACTAGTTATATGATGGCGCCACAGTTTCTGAACTGTTGATATGTCCACTTTACACAACTCATCATGACATGGTGCTGCTGAACGCTATGATAGTTTTAAGACGACCCGCTGGCGGAGCGGTTATCATGCCGATCTGACGCGCAGAAGGTCCCGGGTTGGAACCCCGGCCAGACAGATTTCTAAATTTAGATAATTCTAAATTTAGATAATTCTAAATTTAGATAATTTAAATTTAGATTTCTGTTTCGAGATCTGGGTGTTTGTGTATTTGTCTCTGTGTGTGTCTATAGCACCCACGATACAGGGAATCCTAGCGTGGGGCTGTGAGTGTAGAAAGCGTTAAAACAAACATTTTTCATGTATACAAGCTCCGAAGAGGCATGATTACGGCGGAAGATTTGTATGTAAACCTAGTAAATAGGAAAACCAGGCAACTAGTAAACTTCATCGCTAACAAAGGTCATGAGCGCCCCTACCAAGGTTTAATTTTTGCGCCTTTTTCAAAGACAAATTATACATCCGACGTGGTAAAATTGTTTTTCAACTCATGCAGATTCGGTCGACAAAATGCCCAGAATGTTGTGCCCCTTTAGAGGTGGTAGAGCCCTTTGTGGTTCGACTCCGAAGACACCACCGCTCATACTGCCTTATAACAGCAGTGTTAAGCGCTTCCGTGTTCCACTTTGAACGGAGTTGTAAGGGAGACATCCGAAGTGTTCCAGTTCTCAGGGGTAGCAACATATCTGCGCCTGACCTCAGGTCGTTTGCCCACTGCACCGTCACCGAGCCGATACCCAGAACGAGATTATTTTGGGGCCGATTTTAATATATCGTGACGGCGATAGTTTGCCCATCGCGACCGATATCAGCGGTTTATTTAGTTCGATCGAAATCGGCGTGTGATGGCAGTGTATGGACAAGTTCCAACGTTTTTTATATTGCCTGCACATTGGCCCGACAAAAACTCGGTGCCGATTTAGCGGTCACGTCGATCTACTGGAAATATCGGTGGCCGGGATGACGGTGCTCGGGTGACGGTCGTGCGGTGCTATAGTAAATGTATGTACGTAACTTCGGCGCCGTTATAGATATCGGTATCGGCTCGGTGACGGTTGCAGTGGACAAACAACGTAAGGTACTCTAAACTTATTTGAGGTTGATTACAGATGGTCATAGGCGGCAGTAGCCACTTTCTATCAGCCGGACTGCATTTTCTTTTGCTACTTCGACATTATATTCTTTTGTATTGTATTATTTTGTTGTCTCTTGTATTATTGTATTGTACCTGAGGGTGTACTAAAGCCAAGATCTTTTCCAGGGCTATGGCCAAAGCATGGGACGCCGAATTGAGAGTCAGTGCCAAGCTGTACACAGAATGAGCAACGGGTACTCCGTATCGGATGGTGGCGCCATCATGGATGTCATCGAACCTGAAAATAATACCACAAGAGCCTTTACGCTTTAAATGCTTTTGGATTTTATGTCTTCGGGTATCATTTTGTAATTGATGTTTATATTACCTTTGCGACGAGGTATCGGATAGAGACTTGAAATTTTTAAAATATCTCAGATTCGAGTTCTAATACGGCAAATTAAAATATATAAGAGTTTTTTACACTCCTCAACCTAGACTAAAGAATTTTATTGGATAAACCATAGTTTTATCACGGATAACAAATTAAAGGAAAACGTTGAGGGGTGGGGAGGGTTGGTGGTGGGAGGATTACAGAACTACCAAAAGGATGACTACCACATCAGTCCACATCATTTTAGTGTATCTTAGTAAATTTTTAAACGTATCACTTGTCTCTTGTCTGCGACCCACATTTTACAATTAACTTAGTTTCTAATTTTAGTTCATTATAAAAATGTGGTAGGTATATTTTAAAAAATCTAGAATATTTTCCAATTACAATAATTGCATTAACCCCTTAACATCAGGTAACAACAGATAATGACTTACACGTGCACATGGAAACAATATCTTTATGTATATATTTCTTATGTGCGTGTGTATGTCACTAAACTTCTCCTAACCGACTGGACTGATTTTGATGAAATTTGTTGTGTGTGTTCAAGGGGACTTGAGAATGGTTTAGATTCACAATTTAGTCCGTGGGAAAAGGTTTTTTTAATATTTTTTTTAATTCGTAAGTAGTTATAGAATCGGAAACTATGCATTTGATCAAGTGATGATCTTTAGCAAAGTTGTTGTCCAAGAGCCCACGAGGGTTTGGGAGTTGGTAAAACCAAATTTCGACAGATGGCACCACTGCCATTCCTATGCAGGTACAAATTTTCCGTTTTATGTATGTCATATTATTTCTTTAAAATGCGGGCGAAGCCGCGGGCACCACTAGTATAAAATATAACAATTAACTTGATATAATGAGAAGAGATATTATCACCAACGCCCGTATATAAACGTACATACATTATATTATCATGTCGGAATAATTACTATTAAGGTAAATGCGCTTCAATGCCTTATTACCACATTGTAATTTAAGTAAATAAATGTTAAACATGTAAAAATATCTATTGTCTAAAAAATTTGCCTTATCCGTTATTTGTCATTACTTCCCAGATCCCCTTCCCCCATATAATCGACATTATATTATACAATCGCGGAATGATACATGATGTGCATCATTTCAAAATAACCTATAAGTCCGATTCATAATTAGGTGTCCAAAATGTAAACAAAGGTTGACCTATCAAGAAAATATGTGTCAAATGGTAATTTCTTATTTTTGACAATATTAAATTAATACATCGATAATAAAATAATAATCTAAATAAATTGAAATCAATTCACATTTTCCAATATTTATATTAACTCAATTTCATTTCATACAGTAATAATAATAAATAACAAGATTTATGAGAGAAAATTAAATTGTGATAATGGTCACACAATCGGCATCCAAAACATTTTTTGTGCCGCCATTTTTAAGTTTCGTAGTTGATATTATTCATTTTCGTGATTCATATTTCTAGTTTTCATAGTGCGTTTTTTTAAATTTTGTGCAGTTATTAAGTTTTTGTTTTATGTTGAAATTTGTGAAAGTTTTCGTTTCTTGTTAATTTGTTAAGGTTTGCAATACCTGTCATCGAATTTTGACAATGACATTTCTTTGTTTACATTTTGGACACCTAATTATGAATCAGACTATAGTTCGATTCCGTTGATCAAGCACGATAATAGTATTCGATGTGTGGTCAGCTTTAAAACAATCCTTATCTAATATTATAAATCCGAAAGTAACTCTGTCTGTCTGTCTGGTTGTCTCTTTACGCCTAAACCACTGAACCGATTTTAATGAAATTTTGTACAAAGTCTGAGACCCGAGAAAGGACATAGGATAGTTTTTTCCCGGAAATCCCACGGGACCTAGAGATGGCGATCTAACATCGATTCTTTTGGAACAAAAAAACGATTATTTTAATCGATATTAGTAAGGATTGTATCGTAAACTATGCATTTGATCAAGTGATGATCTTTAGCAAAGTTGTTGTCCATAAATGAGCCCACGAAAGTTTCAGAGTTGGTACGACTAATTTTCGCCAGATGGCGTCACTGTCATATGTTAGAATGTCATATTATTTTCTTTTAAACGCGGGTGAAGCCGCGGGCAAAAACTAGTACATAAAAAACATTTTCAAAGACTTTGTGAGTCGACAAAACAACCAAAATCCTTTTCATCTTAATAAAGGACCACGGATATAATAATTCAGATGTTTAGTATTCAGCGATGAAACTTAAGAACGAAACTATACAAAAAAATAATATTTGCTCATATCCATTAATTTTTTGTCACCGGATCGCTGGCCTTCAATAGTATATAATTAATTTATACAGACGCCCATAGATACAAAGTATATGATAAAAAAATATTTCTGCGATAGAATTAAAAGGCCCATTAAAAATTTGCATAGTTAATGAAGGTCTCAGTAGTCATATTTTTTATACTAGGTATACGAGTAGCAAACGGTCATGTAGTCCGTCTTATGGTAAATGGTTACTCCGCCTACGGTCATCTGTGATCAACCCTATTTAAGACTAAAGTCGACGCATCTGTGGCTTACTTCAAGTAAGCTACCCCTGAAGACTAAATTGGAACATCTTGATTAGTAGTGTACCCTTCAGAATCGGAACACAAAATTGCTTAACATTGCTTTTATTAGGCAGAAATATGTATGGCGGTGGTGTCTCCGGTGTCGAATCACAAAGATTTTTATCAGCTTCAGATTCATGTGGAAAGGTTTTATCTTATATATAAAATTCTCGTGTCACAATGTTAGTTACCGTACTCTTCCGAAACGGCTCTATCGATTTTCACCAAATTTTATATGCATATTCAGTAGGTCTGAAAATTGGCTTGTCCCTGTAGTTCCGGGACCAGAATAGGGCTACGGTATCCCCTGCCTGTCATAAGAGGCGACTAAAAGGAGCTTCCGGGGTTGCGGGCGGCAAAAGTGGGAGCTCGAACGACGGCGGTATGTGTGGTCGTATACCGTTGTGCCCACCAGACGGTGTGGCGAGCGTCAAGCTCACCTGGGCAGAGCCCGATGAGGCAACGCGCTAAGAGGACTACGGTTGCGTTTCTTTGGAGATCCCGAAGTTTTAGTGCGGTAAGAATCCCACATAACCCCGTGCCGCTCCCACGGCATAGGGTACCTTTTGAAGGTTTCCCCTCGTAACAAAAAAAAAAAAAAGAAAAAAGGTCTGAGAATTGGCTATTATCTATTTTTCATACCCCTAAGGGATAAGGGTTGTTCACCCTTAACATTTTTTATTTATATGGCAACAACGCTTTCCGGGTCAGCTAGTCATAGAATAAAACTTACACTAAACTTGCTGAGTGGAGTATCTGCATTATGTCTGCTATGGCTTGCAGCTTTTCCTGAGGTACTTTAAGCCAGTAGTTGAAAGCTTGGTAGAAGCCGAGATAGTATCTGTTCGGGGCTCTTTGTATGTGCATGAAAGGTTTCAAGACTTTCTAAAAACAGTAAAATATTAAAATTAAATAATAGTTACTCTGTTATATTATTATGTACTAGGTATATAATATAATGTACTAGTAATCTGTCCAGAAAAAAAACTATATTACATATGTAGGTATAGCCTGTTTTTGGTTTTCTCAAAAAATACCATGCAAAATAGATTGCGATTTATTTTTGTTTAAAAAACCACTAACCGTAATTTTTTTTTATAATATAAAAGTAGCAGACGAGCATGCAGTCCACCTGATGGTAAATGGCTACTGCCGCCCATGGACATCTGTAATCAATCCCAGATAGGATTAGACATTCCTACCTGTGGTCGGCCACAGATGCGCCGCTACCCCTGAGGACTAAGCTGGAACACCTCGGAAAAGTCTGTCTCCATTACCATACCCTTTATACCGGAACACAGCAGCGCCTAACACTGCTGTTATTAGGTAGAAATAGATGTGGCGGTGGTGCTGCCGGAGTCGAACCACAAAGGGTTCCACCACCTTCAAATGCCACCATGTTATGAGTCTCTATGATAAAGCATAGAAACCTTTATGATATTACCATAAGATAGCTTAGCCTTAATAACTTAACCTCAACAAAATAATTATAATAGTATAAACAAAAAAATATCTATCTTACCTCATCTTGTTTTACCCTATCGAGTTCAGACGAAAATATCGACATTTTTCTAAACGTTTCGAACTTTGATAACAAAAAAGATTACTCAGTTTTTAATACTTTAATGATCTAAATTGATAAAAGAGTAAACACGTGCGCTAAGCCGCAGAGATGGCAACACAATACCGCTTTTTACCGTGTGAAATAAACTTGATCTCACTACAAGGTGAACGACAAGTTGGATTGCAAGGTTGGAAGGTTGTAGAACCTTTTGTGGTTCGACTCCGGCGGCACCACCGCCACACTTATTTCTACCTATTAACACCAGTGTTAGACGCTGCTGTGTTCTGGTTTGAAGGATGTGGTAAGGGAGACATACTTTTCCGTTCCAGCTTAGTACCTACTCTTAGCGGCGCATCTGTGGCCGACCTCAGGTAGGAATATCTGATCCTATTTGGGTTGATTCCAGATTTCCATGAGCGGTAGTAGCCTAATCATCAAAAAGTCTAATCATTTTTAGTTTTAGTGAAATTAATAATAATCGACTTAGTATAATTTAAATTAATACAACTTAGTATAATTAATAATCATTTTAATACTTTGTTAAAGATATAATGGGCCTTAAAAAAGTCGTTAAATGTTGTTTTTTATCTGTTTTGTCATGTATCTAAACACTATCAATCTATCTATATATATATAAGAGATTTCCACGTATATAGTCACTCATCACGATATCTCTGGAACCATTAGAGCTAAAGACTTGAAATTTGGTAGGAATATTCTTTTCACCGAGTAGAGGTCAGCTAAGAACGGATTTTACGAAATTCCACCCCCAAGAGGGGTTGCGGGGGTGTTAATAAAAAAAAATCACATTTTAAAACTACAGCTCTTATAGGTATGAAACTTATTCAGGATATTCTTTTTGGCATGTTTGAATTTACTAAAAACTAATTTTATGATATTCCACCCCCAGAGGGGAGTGCGGGGGCGTTGAAAATAAAAAAAAAAAATCTTCCAAGGGGTTGACAGCTTATTTTAAATTTTATCATTTTGGAAGCCAGCACTATGAAACTTAGCCATTGCTTTACTGGTTAGATATAATAGAACTTTAGTTCTACCGTTTTTGGAAAATCAACCCTTATGTGGGTTAAATAAGGGTTGTAAGTTTGTATGAAAGTCCTCCAGTTTTGATGTAAACTGTATGAAAATCGGTGTTTGGGTTTTCGATAGAAAATAATTAAACACCTGTTTCACCATTTTTGAAAAATCAACCCTTAAGTTGGTAAAATAGGGGTTGACAGCATATTTTAAAATTTGCCAATTTGAAAGCCAGCGCTACGAAAATTAGTCATTTCCTTACTGGTTAGATATAGTGGAACTTTAATTCTACCGTTTTTGGTAAAACAACTCTTATTTGGGTTAAATGAGGGTTGTAAGTTTGTATGAAAGTCCCCCAGTTTTAATGTATACTGAACGAAAATCAGTATCTGGGTTTTCGATAGAAAATAATTAAACACCTATTTCACACCTATTTATTGTTTTTGGAAAATCATCCCTTAAGGTCGTTAAATGGGGGTTGGAATTTTATTTCAAACTCCGTTAATTCTGAAGCAAGGACTATAAAAACTTGCATTTGGCTTTCCTGTTGGAAATAATAGAACTTTTTTAACACCAGTTATGGAAAATCTACCCCTACGTGGGTAATATAGGGGTTGAAAGTTTGTTTAGAAGTAAGCCGATTATGAAGCAAAGACTATGAAAATTGGTATTTTGCTTTCTGGTTGTAAATAATATATCACTTATTTTTCCATTTTGTGAAAATCAACCCTTAATGTCGTTAAATAGGGGTTGGAACTTTATTTTATAATCCGTTAATTTGGAAGCAACCACTATGAAAAATTATCATTGACTCAATGAAGCATCTGAGTCACTGTTTTTTTAGATCAACCCTTAAGACGGTTATAAAAGGGTGTATGCATTATGCCTTTCTGTTTACACATCTGTTTCAGCAATTTTAGCAACTGAACAATCAATCCCATTAGGATACTATAAGTAAAGGAAGTTTCTTTAAAAATCGTTATTGAAGTTACTTCCTTTGGCGTGTCTGGAAAACAAACAGAGTGCAGAGAGGTTTAGTGTAGGGCGAAATTCCACGAGCCGTCGTAACATATATTTTAACATGGGAATGTATTGCACGTGTTGAAGTGTAGAACAGGGGTTTTTTAGGGTACCTAAAGGATAAAAACGGAACCCTATTACTAAGACTTCGCTGTCTGTCCGTCTGTCCGTGTATCGCAGGGCTCTATCTCTGGAACCGTAATAGATAGACATTTGAAATTCTTACAGAGGATGCATAACGGTGGCCGCTATAACAGCAAATGCTAAAAATAAAAAAAGTTTAAAACAAAAAGGTGTTCCCATACAACAAACTGCTATTCGATATTTTTCCAACTAACTTTTGAACCGTCAGAGGTAGACAGTTCAAATTTTTACAATGTGTGTATTTTAATGGCTGCTGCAATATTAAATACAAGAAATTAAAAAAAAATGAAAATGTTGGTTGTACGGAGCCCTCCAGGTGCGGGTTTGACTTGCACTTGGCCAATTATTAGTAACGTGCAGACCCGCGGGCCACACGGGAAGGTCGCGGGCCACACACCACCCGTAGGTGTCGGGATGGCGACCGCTGGTGTTGAATATTAGCTTTCAGAAATTTGCTGATAAAGTATTTATTGATGCATATGTACATAGGAATGTTTTTGAAATTCTACTAAGGAGGTAAAAGAAGTGTTATATGTATGTATACGGGAATCTTTTAGGTTCGAAATTTCAGATAACGTCTATTCAGACAAATACACGACAACGTCGTCCACGGTGCAAATTTCATTTACGATAATGCGTAATTTTATTCAAATTAGTCTACATTTTGGTATACTGATTAGGTACATCGCAACTACTTTGGACTCACTGCGTGCCAACATTTTGTCCTGCCGTGGCGTATGGTTTTGGTTATGCGTGGATTAGTGGTAGTGATGTGGTAGATACCTTGGACCTTGGATTAAAATTTTGGGCTAGAACAGGGCTACAGTATCCCCTGCCTGTCGTACGAAACTAAAGGGGGACTTCTGGAGTTGCGGGCGGCAAGAGCTCCCACTCTAACCGCCCAGCCAGCGACCCTGGAAAGAACCACTGTATGTAAGGCCCCATATAACATGGATGATTCCTATGGAATAGTGTAAATAATAATTATTGTATCCTACATGAAACTTATATTTTAAAGAAAGTTTCATTACAGTCCACTAATTTGAGTTTTAGTGTATGTTTCTGAGGAAAGCTTGACCAATTTAGGTACACAGTGACGAAAAAAAGCTTTTATTAATTAAATATTACTTCTCCTACTTTATCGTTAAAATTGTTAAAGGTACAAATTTACGATTACAGTTATTTGTATGTCATATCATATTTTTTTACGCGAGCGAAGCCGCGGGTTCTGCTAGTAAAAATAATAAATAAATTTTGTTGGCAACTGTTATTTAAAGTGGATGGCTTTATTATTATTATTATTGTCTACTTAAGGTTGAGATATGAATTGTCATATCTCAACCTTTAGTAGATAATTAGATAGATAGTATATATGGATATACTAGGCAGAAAATGACAAATGATTATATTTGGTAAGCAAAAACATCAGATAGACACAGTTTAATCTTAATTTTTAATAATAAAGATTTGAATAAAAATATATTGAAAAATTGCAAAAGGTAGGTATTTGGCACTTCCACGTTAATATGACGAATAGGTTTCAATCATCTGCATCCTTTCTCCAATTGCTAAGAGCATTTATAATAGACGTTAGTACCGGGTTCCCACCTAAGGCCTTAATCTGAAATGATGAACATGAAATCATTAGATTTAACATCCGCAATTTTGTGTGAAAAATAACATTCGCTTTTTAATTTAAACAACTCTCTCTAATTCTATAGTTCTAAGTGTATTAGAGAAAAGCGTAGTAAATGCATTGCTTTTTATCGCTTTTTTTATACGAATTTGATCGCAAGAATTGTTTACCTTAGTATAAGTATATTGGGCGCAATGTTTCTGGAGCCACGTCCGCCCTACGAGACAAGTGCTACGTCACGCTCGTCAGCGGCCGCTACGCTTGCCACGTGTAGCATGCATGTCGTAAGCTATCGTGGCACTACGTCATCCTGGCTATATTATGCTTCCTACGTAACGTTTGTTACATTACATCTCGATTGCATGTAACTTATATCTACGATGTCCCATTGCGTGTTGCGTAATGACAGCTATGTATAAGTATAATTTTGGCATAATTCACCCGGCATTCTTTGGTACGTTTGTGAACGTAAAATGAGAGTATGTAAAAAATGACTGCTCATTTTAATCTAATTAATAGAAATAGTACCTCAGTGTATATCTCTTTTTCTAGTTCCGTCAGTACCTCCCTCGTGTACTGAAAGCTTCCAGCTTTATCTAAAATAGAGATGCAGTAGTTCTTCAAATCCGGATCATTTGTACGAAGCTTTAAAATGTCTGTATTTGGTAAAGGAAAAAATTACAAAAAAATATGCTCTCTTATTCATTTAAATCATTTTAAACTTAGGTGTTCGCGGCGTGGACAGTATAAATTATATAAAATTATTTCGACTTAGCTGGATGGATCGGGATCACAATAAAAATACGATCTATTTTACGTAAATAGCAACGATCCACGCAATTAACTTTAAAATGCCTCTGCTGTAAGCTGTTTAGTGTAGTTGAGACATGATTTCAAAGGATACTGAGTATTTTATTAGCATCTTCGGAGTGTTTGAGAGCGTGTATTATGGGCAGACTGAATTTGCCTTCTGTAATATCACTACAGTAGCTTGTATCATCGGAATTCTGTAACAAATAATAAATGTATCGTAATATACATTATACATATTAGTGATGATAAATCATTTAAATTTAATATGGAGGTACCTCTGGAATCCCTTTCCTTGCAAGACTGTCGATTCCCTGCAAACAGTAAAGTGCTATGATATCTATCTTTAGTACTTTAACTTCCTTAATCACGAACAAAGTGATATATAGGAGATATACATATATATTACGATACTTTATTCCCAATACAAATTTGGCAATAATAGTATAATTAAATTATACAATATACCTCCTGATTAACGAGATTGCAGTAATCATCTCGGATTTGATAGTAAATGCCTATTAGATGTGTGATTTTCGTAAAATTGGTATTATTTTCACTGAAAAGTTGCATCAAATGCAAGGCCATGATGAATATAAATGAAGATTCTGAAATAGACAAGAAATAATTTGCATAATTTATACCATTAATTCCCATTTTATATAACATAGAAGTAATAAACGAGCGTCCTCCTGATGGTAAGTGGCTACGGCCTCTCATGGATATCTGTAATCAACTCTAGATATGATTAGGATCCTGAGGTCAGCCACAGGTGCGTCACTGTCCCTGAGGACTAAGCTGAAATTCCTCGGAAAAGTACATCTCGCTTACCACACTCTTCACACCAGATGACAGCCTTGCTTAACACTGCTATTATTAGGCAGAAATAGGTGTGGCGGTGATGCCGCCGGAGTGGAACCACAAAGGTTCTACCACCTTCCAAGCCTCATTATTTGTAAAGTCTCCACAGTAAATTAAATCTATTATACTAATATTTTGAAATGTACCTAGTTAATGAGATTTCAAGTAATTTCAACGTAAAATTATAACGAGTGTATATTTCATGGTTTTGACATAAAGCCTCTATTAGAAACTTTTCATAGAATAAATAACATATACTATACTGCCACATTTACCTAATCCATTACCACATCGAATGCTACTTAGAGAAATTAAAAAAAAACTATTCCTTCAAAATATACCCTATATTACTTCAGACAGGAGAGCGTGCTTAAGAAAAAAATATGCATATATAAAGGTGCAGTTATCACAGTGTTCTAACACCATCAAAACTGTTTAAAATTTTATAAAATCTCATCTAAAAAAACTGCTTACTTTGTTTGATCATATCCATATATTCTTCTTCAGACGGACATTCTAAGACATCTCGCCAGTAAATTTCCATGCCTTGTCCTCGGTGCCCCTCCATAAATAATTCGTTGAAAACAGCAACCGCCTGTAATAGATTAGGTAATGAATAATACAACTGTAAATAATAGTACGTATTATCGTTTTTTATAATATTGAAGCATGAAGTCATATGAAGAATGAAGCACGCGGACGACCGAATTGTGTGTGGTCACTGCCGCCTATGGACATCTGTAACCATGAGAACAGGAGTTGTACCCGAAACCAGAAAGATTGCTGATGATTGAAGGTGCGCTAGCTACTATTCCTGATGACGAAGACGGTCGTCGCACACTTAAGTCTTCTTCCACCGAAATGCAGATCGGTTTTACGGTAGTGCCTGTTCGTTCGAATTATACCTATTCGTTTTACCTTAATAAATTTACCTTGGGATGTCCTAATGCCAAAATCTTCTCTAGCACCATGGCACATGAGTAGGATGCAGCATTGAGGGTAAGGGCCAGACTATATACAAGATGTGCAGCTGGCACTCCGTATCTGGTAGTGGAATCATCTTGAATGTCGTCAAATCTGGAAATAATAAGAGTTGGGATCCTTCGTGATTCGACTGCGGAAGTACGGCTGGTGCATCTATTTCTGCTTTATGACAACATTCTTAAGTATCTGCTGTGATTTGGTTTGAAGGCATTTCAAGTCCTTTCCTGAAGTAGATGGCCAACTTTAGACAGTAATCCTACTTATGTTGATTATTTAAAGTTGAGTGGACTGTAACACTTACCAAAAAGAACTGCAATTTTCTTTTAAAAATCTTATATACTTAATCTTACAAACAAGATGTAAATATATATATCAAAGAAAAAACCACTTCATTTGATGCAAAAAATATTGTGCTTTGTTTAATGTAAGAGTAAATTATCACCATTTCATTATTAAAATTAAATTATTATTACCATTTTTATAATAAAATAGCAATGAGATATACCGGCTACTTGATGGATAATACGGATGGTCAATATGGCTAAAAAAAGTAATTAGCAAATTGTATCTGCATAATAATGTCATCCTATAATTATAATTATAATGTTATAATTATAACTTTCATTGTCTATTACGCAGTTTGGAGATATATTTTTTTTGTTTAATGTAAATAAACGAATTAAATTCAACTCGATATATGATGTAAACACATACTAATCTCTATTGTGGGGGCCTCCACAAAAGAGGGGGGGGAGTTTGATATTTTTTTCGCTATTTTTTACCTTTATCTACAGTACTTTGTACAAAAATGAATACTAGAAGAATCTACCTGCGTTTCACAATAAAATATTTATTGAAAAACTCAAATGAAAAAAATTATCATTTTATTAGGAAAATAATTTGGGGCCAGGGGGCCTCCACTCCTTTGTTGCTCCAAGGCCTCTGGACCTCTAAATCCGGCCCTGCCTGGCCGGTATAATTTTAGGTAATCCCCGGGTTTGTAGGATTTTTTATATGTAATCCTTTATACCTTAAATACTTTAATATAAGTATTTTAATAATAATGAGATAATTATTATGTAAATATGCGGAGTTACAACGTTTTAAAATGATTCGTAAATAACTTACTTGTTTTTCGCCAAAAATTGTATATTCTTAGGGCGACGACCTTTATAAAAATATACACATCTATATCTATGTATTTTTATATTATATAGATATGTATATATGTATTTTATATTTTTAGCTGCGTAATTGAATGGCGATGTAGTTAATGTACTTACAGCAAGGTGCCAGTGTGAAGAATCTGCATGATCTCTCCGATATATTCCATCTTATCTTCAGAGATCTTCAGCCAGTAGTTGAAGGCTCGAAACAATTCAAGGTGGTATTTGCTTGGTGAGTTATGGATGTGCCTGAATGGTTTTAGGATTTTCTGAAAAAACGATGGAATGTTGTAAGCAGATCAAAATAAAAGCGTGTTTTTACCCGACTGCGGTGGTAATGGTTTTCGAACGCATATTCTTCTTCTAAATTACAGGAGAGTGATTTGTAAGCAATCACAATATTTGTTTTTATAATAATTCTCTAGTTTATATGACAGAAGTAGCAAACGAGCAAGATGCCGCGCATGGCCTCATTCTGTGATGAACTCCAGTTGGATCTGAACCTGAGGTGTATCACAGATTCGTTGCTACGCTTGAAGACTAAATTGGATCACCTCGGAGTTGGTATCCTTTACCAGACCTTCTAATTCCAAACAGGAACACTTACACTGTGGTTATTATGAAGAAATAGGCGTCGCGGTGGATTCGATTCTATTATCGTCAGATGCACATATTTTTCTAATACCTTTTTAATCTTATTCCTAAACACGGAACAACTTCATTTGTCAGTTCCACCAGAACTTAAAAATGAAAGTATTTACCTGATCCTCATCTATTCTGTCGAGCTTAGCCAAATGTAACGACATGATAATTAAACTGTTACTGTTGGTCGTCTCTACTGTACGCGTCTCTGTTTGTGGGTAATATGATAGGCGCTTCGGTTTCTGTGGTAATATATACTAGCCGTAGTGCTAGTATTGTTCCGAGGTAGGTGCCTAAGTAGATAAATTAAAATATATACTTATGTCAAATTTAACGGCTTACGTTTCCGTTTCCTCACTCCAATGTTTGCATTCGTCATTACACGTTACATGTTCGCATTTTGTGTGCTTAAGTATATAGTAAGTATTTACATTTATTTTTAATCATGAGATGTACCTACTTGTCATAAGTTTTATTTAGTTTTACCATGTTAACAAAACAATCTTAACTTTTTCAGACCTGAATGTTTGTTTTTTGGAGTATGTTATTCCCGTTTCTATTCGAGTTAAATAAGTCGCTGTCGAGCAAGGTAATACTAAAAAAACTGGTCTTCACAGTTTATTTTTCAAGAAAATTGATATTTTCCTTATGTGCAATACAGTAACCTATAGTATGCTCTAGACCAGTCAATGTGTCATCTCCAAATTACCAAAGCCATCTCAAACTATCTCACTTAATGAGAACTTCTTCTTCTTTATTTTTTGGAAAAATACCGTTATCTATTTGGACTCCTTTTACTACTATTTGAAAAATAAATTGTAAGCTATGTGTCGGCCAAAATTAAGTATGTATCGTAATTCTTTTGTATTCGGTAAGCTGAACTGTCAGATCCAATTCGTGAAATGTCACACGTAAAGTCTATTTTTTTTTTTATTTTATGAAGGTCCTGTAGTTTCTTATAAGTTTATCAAGATCAACTCCTCCCACCCTATTCCCCCGAGATTGTACTTCTTCACAATTAGAAGTCACTCATCTTTTATTTCTTGTCGGCTTTAGACCATCTTTACACAATTTTTTTTTCACCTATGCCAATAAATCTGGATACTATGTTGCTAAAAATCTCAAAATTCGACGTAGACTGGCCCTAGACATGATTGATCTTAAATAAGCCATCAATTGAAACAAAATATTTATTTTAATAGTGTGAATTTTATTCATTTCTTAACTTTATAAATGAGTTAAATTGAATCGATTTTAATACACCTTTGAATACCTTGTTTATTAAACGTATATTTTTGTACCCAATTGAATCCTCAAGATAATAATCATAATTTATTTTAGTTCTTCAGTTCGTTAATAAGTAAATCTTATTACTTAAACCTTTCATGTTGTATATTTTATTTAGGTTTTTACATGCGTAATGTTGTAATTACATTAACACAATATATGGATTTGACTTCATAATAATAATGGATTAATTACTTTATTTAATAAATAATTTGATTTTTTATTAAACCATGATAAGGTCAACCCCAAACCCCATAGGTTATGGGAAATTTAATTACCCATTACATTACATTAATTACCTATTTTAATTACGGCAATTATTTAAGTTAATGTACTGTAATGCAGGTAAGTATAATTTATGATAGAGCTAGTTGACATTTTAACTTCTTTATGAAATTATAAATTGTGCTAATGAGCCTTCGGCAGCGGTGGACAACTTAATTAGCAACACGGACCACATGACCACATGGCCACATCAGGTGATGGTAAATCAGTGCAATTCAGAAAGAGCTTCTGTAATTGGTAGACGAAAAAACAAAAATCTTTAAGTATACTCACATTCATACAAATTAGTATGATATATTTTTATTGACTAATATATTTTGAGATTTGCATTTAGGTCTCTTAATGTGGAGGTGTGAGATTCGAATCCACTTGACCTTATGATCTTTAAAGTTACTATATAACTCCCAAGATCTTGCTATTTATAATTTCGTGAGAAAAAAGTTCTTAAAAAAGGTTTCAACGGTGTGTTTAGTCTATCAATTCGTACTTGGCTGAGGTGGCGTGCCCAGTATTGTGACAGAAATAGGTAGTAGACGGCTATATTCGCCAGTTACTTGTTAGGGCATAAAAGCGGTAGCTAGTTAAAGGCAGTATTTAAAGATAAAAACAGTGGATATGCTCGAACGAGGGATCCGATGTTCGAACCCTAGGCATGCATCTCTGACTTTACTAAGTTATGTGCGTATTAGAAATTAATGATCACCTGTTTTAATGATAAAGGAAAACATCATGAAGAATCTATCTATCTATGAAGGTGGTAAAAGCCGCCACATAATGTGGACTGCATTGTCGTTTACTATTACTACTTGTATATTTCATGAGGAATAATTTGAAAGTATTTAGTATCAATTTAATGTAGGTATAATTTAATTATATCATTGTTAATTAAGGTAATTGCATAACTAGTCAAATGAAGTCCTTTTTAACTTTTTCATAAAAAAATAATCATTTCTAGTTTTTAGTGTAACTAATAATAATCAAATTAGTATAATTTATATTAATAGTCATAATAATGTTCATACTTAATTAAATATATTTTTAGTTTTTATAAAGTCGTTAATTGTTTTTTTTTTCTGTGGGTTTCATGTAACTAAAAACTATAAATATACATGTGGTGGAGTGATTTTTAATCTGTGGTGCGGTGACCTGCGGTGCGGCGTGGCGGGAGAGATAAAGTTTTGGCGGGAAGCTAATTGTCATAATTGTCGTTATTATAAAATATTTATGAAAATATATCATATTCCTCAGAATGTTTCTTTTATTGTGATACACTCAAGAAATATAGCTTTATAACATTTTACTAGCAACAAACTTTTTAAACCTGTTATTAATATCGAATTGACAAATGTTTATATTTGGTAGGCAAAACATCAGATAGACACAAAGTTGAAACTTAATTTTTAATAACAAAGATTTCAATACAAAAATATTGAAACTTGCATATAGTAGTTATTTGGTATCCCTACATAAATTTACGTGTCGATTTCAACATCTCCATCCCTTCTCCAGTTGCCAAGAGCATCTATAATAGAAGTCATTACCGGGTTCCCGCCTAAGGCCTTAATCTGAAACGATAAACATACAATTTACAAGATTTTAACTCCGCAATTTTGTCTGAAAAATAACATTCGCTTTTTAATTTCAACAACTCTTTCTGAACTTATTAGTTACGTGTATTTGAGAAAAGTTAGTACATTCCTTTATTTTTATCGCCTATAAAAATATCGATTATTTACTTATAAGGTAAAGTCACCTATTTCCGCGGTATTTTCACCAAAACTAGAAAGAGCGTCAGATATTAAGCATTTACTACGGCTTAATAAGGAATTAGATAATTTTATCAGAAGCTTCATTATCTGTACTCTTGAAATAGACTCGACATTTTAGATTAAATATTGATTTAAATGTGTATTTAAAATAAATATGAAACAAGTAAGAAAACCCTAATTCCGATGTAAAAATCCTTATTCCGATGTATTTGGCTCCTAATTCCGAGTATACAAAATAAGGGAGTGAAAGAGATAGAACGACTGCTACATGGTGTATAAAAATAAATGTTATTTATTGAATTTAGTTTAAATTTTTATTTAATTTTTTTTATTATTAAAAGAGTAGCTTTATCAAAAGTGTTCTTAGCTATGATTAAAGGGAAGCTGCCGAAATAAAACTTTTTTACAGTATAGTTTCTTGACCGGTTAATTTTACTAATGTAGGTATATCATGTATTTTTTAAACTGCAGTAGATTCGTGTATCTGCAATACAATTTTGGACATTCTTCTTCGTGTACTTTATACTAGGGTTTATTATCGTACACCAGAAATAATAATAATATGGAATATCGTCATCAGGTTTATAGAATTATTTCGTTTTGAGTAATTTAATCAAATGAAAACGTCGTAAAATGTTCTAGTTCTTATTTAAATAGCTATTAAAATCGTATGACAATGTTAATTCTTCATTAATTAGGATTAAGTGAATTACTGATACAAACGATATATGTGTTCTTAAAAGCCGATGAAAACTTTAAACACCCTGTATAGTATTTTGCGGCTATGCCGCGGATTAATGTGCCCATATAACCTAATTCCGATTTATATACATCGGAATAGCGTTTCATAACTAAAAATCACGTTTCCAAATTCCGATTATTAAATAATAACAGACTTTTACACAATTTAGAGGCAGAAAGATGCTTTATTGAAATATGTATATAATAATATACAATACTTATTCAATATTCCATTGATATCTGGATAAACTTCATTTTCTCTCCTTAGTTGTCCCATAGAAGAAATTAGGAAAGTACATAAATAGGTCATCTTTGATATTATATAATTAGGTAATGCAGTACAATGCTGTACCTCGGAAAATGATTTCGATATTAATTGAGTATTAAATTTATCAAATTCGAAGCAAGACGTGCTTATTCATAAAAACAACTACAAAAATTGAAATTAAATACAAGTCTATAAAATTGCTATTCCGTGGTATACCTCGGTTTTAGGGACAGCCCAAAATATTTGGCACCTAATGCCGCTGTATTTTTAAACTTATTTTTACTATTATCTGTTAAGAAATAAGCAAAATATTTAAATGTTATCGATTCCATATATAATCAATATAATGTTTTCATTGAAACACGTTTGCATATTTATTGAAAAAATCACTATTTGAGAAATCGTGACATTCACGTGCAAGAGGCCCAAAATGTATGAAGCATGCGTTTGATGGAGGCACTAATGCAAAACTATGCGATTATTTAAAAAACCATACACATAATACTATTACGGTAGCCATATGACGATAGAGAGATAAATTATCTATTAAATAACATACCTTTCAGTAAAAATGATTTAGTAAATAGTTTATAAAAGCCGTTTTTGTAAATACAACGGAATTTGGTGCCAATTTCAGAACCCCTCGGCATTAGGTGACTTTACCTTAACGCAACAATTGTTTACATACATTTATGCGGCGCAACTACGTATATAGTGCTTTGTCGGCCCTACGAGACAAGTGCTACGTCACGCTTGTCGTCAGCCGCTACGCTTGCCACGTCATGCTTGCTACGTGTAGCATGCATGGAATAAGCTATTGTGATACCTACGTCATCCTGGTTATATCATGCTTCTTACGTAACGTTTGTGACGTTACACCTTGTATTTTACAATTTATATTTACGATGTCCCGTGTAGAGAATGCAGCTATGTATGAGTAATTTGATTAAATAAGGTCTGACTATCGTAATATTTATGCCATAGCATGGTATTCCGCTCAATTTAATGTATTTAATGGAAATACTACCTCAGTGTATATCTCTTTTTCTAGTTCCGTGAGTGCCTCCCTCGTGTACTGAAAGCTTCCAGCTTTATCTAAGATAGAGATGCAGTAGTTCTTCAAATCCGGATCATTTGTACGAAGCTTTAAAATGTCTGTATTTGGTAAAGGAAAAAATGACACAAAAAATGTTCTCTTATTCATTTGAATATAAATTGTCATTACTCTATAATCATTCATTTTAAACTTAGGTCTTCGCGGCATAGACACTATTAATTATATCAAAGTGTTTCGACCTAGCTGGATGGATCGGGATCACTATAAAATATGATCCCTTTTAAGTAAATAGCAACGATCCACGCAATTTACTTATACTATATTTATGTCTCTGTTGTAAGCTGTTTGATGTATTTGAGATAAGATTTCAAAGGATACTGAGTATTTTATTAGCATCTTCGGAGTGGTTGAGAGCGTGTATTATGGGCAGACTGAATTTTCCTTCCGTAATATCACTGCAGTAGCTGTTATTATCTGAATTCTGAAACAAAAAAGATATTTTAATATACATTATACATATTAGTGATAATGTATCATTTAAATTTAATCTGGAGGTACCTCTGGAACGCCTTTCCTTGCGAGACTGTCGATTCCCTGTAAAAAGTAAAGTATATATTATATTTATCTTCAATTTAAGTACTTCGATTTCCTTAACCTCAGTTAAAGGTTAGCGCGCACGAACAAAGTGATCCATAATTTATATATATAACGATACTTTATTCCGAGAATATAACTATTTTGGCAATATCGCGGCAAGTTAAAATGGCTGTAAGTAATCACGTAAATAAGATACAATTAAATTATAAAATATACCTCCTGATTAACGAGATTGCAGTAATCATCTCGGATTTGATAGTAAATGCCAATTAGATGTGTGATTTTCGTATAATTGGCGTTATTGTCACTAAACAGCTGCATCAAACGCAACGCCAGAATGAACATAAATGAAGTTTCTGAAACAGACAAAGAAATAATTTTCATACTTTACGTTAAATATCTTGTGTATTTTGTAGAGATTTCTAGTATTTTGTGCGTGTTAATTTGCATTGTCGTCCCATGTTTCAAATATCTACATACATATTTCATAGCTTTAATCGACATTCAAGGTTAATTTAGCTGTTGTTCCATAAAAACATAGAACGTCTCATATAATACACATATAAGATGCACAATACTGCCACATATACAGAATGCATTACCATATCTAATACTACAGAATTTTTATTAAAACGAAAAACCCGACTCCTTATAAAATACAGCCTAATTACTCAGGGCGGAATGGCTGCTTACGAATGAGACATACATACATACATATGCTTTATAAACATTACCTACCGAAATCGGGCAAAAAGATGCAGTAATAACCTAATCACAACAAAACCTAATACGATGAGAATTGTTTAAAATCATAATAATCTTATATAAACAAAATAAGCTTACTTTGTTTAATCATATCCATATATTCGTGTTCAGAGGGACATTCTAAGAAATCTCGCCAGTAAATGTCGATGCCTTGTCCTCGGTGACCCTCTATAATTATTTCGATGAAAATTGCAACCGCCTGTAATAGAGTAGGTAATGAATAATACAACTGTATTTTTTTTATAATATTGAGGTACTAACAAGCAAGCATGCATTCCACCGGATCGTATGTGGTCATTGTCTCCTACAGAAATCTGCAACCAAGCAGTTGTAGCTGAAACCAATCACAGATACGCTAGCTACTGTCCCTGACGACAATGATGGGTTCTCATATGTAAGTCTTCTTCCAACAAAATGCCTATTCGTTCTATGGTAGAGCCTATTCGTTCAAAGACCTACGTTGTAGAAGTCGTTTTAGAATCTTTTATGGGTTTTTTTGCGAAAAAAATCTCATAGACCCTCTCCCGTTTGGGAAGCGGAAGGGGTGTATCGGACTCCTACCGACTAAAACTCCGCGGCGTTTCTCTCGACGCTCCGGATTATTGAATGACACTCACAAATGTCTAAGTTTGCCTAATTACATACCTACAATTAACATAAATATTTTGGCTTAGTAAAATAAATACCCATATTGCCTAAATTAACATAGAAATTTACCTCTGGATGTCCTAAGGCCAAAATTTTATCTAGCACAATGGCAAATGAATAAGATGCAGCGTTGATGGTAAGGGCCAGGCTATATACACAATGAGCAGCTGGCACTCCGTATCTGGTCGAGGAATCATCTTGAATGTCGTCATATCTGAAAGGTATGAAAGTTCGACTGGTGCATCTATTTCTGTCTTATAACAGCATTCTTCAGTACCTTTTTTGTTGACAAGGAGAGAAAACTTCAAGAGGTACCCGGTGTTGTGGGAGCGACACCTGGTTATGGGGGATTTTTACCCAGTAAAACCCTTCAGGTACCCGTCCTCAGTGCTATGTGTGGGTCTCCAGGATGTCTAACGGAACAAAACCTGTGCTGTGTTCTGATTTGAAGGTAAAAACTCACAACACGTTTCAAGTTCTTACGCAAGATAATTGCTTTCCTTCGTAATATGAAATATGAAGGTAAGCAATTAACGACGTCTTCAAAAAGTACATAATTGTACCTACATTATAACGTCCTAATAATGTCATTGTTTTTTAAACAGTTTAAAGAGTTTAGAAATGTAATTTAAACAGGTACTCATTGTTTACTTTTTAATATACATAAAAGCATAACATGTTACTGTAAGTAATTGTATTATGTATTAACATATTTATTTGTTAAGGTACATTAAATCACACGTGAGCAATCCCCTGTTCGCGAGCCGCATATTTTCGGGGGCGGCAAAATTTCGAATATGGGCGACTCGAAGTTTTTCTAGGTGGCATAATTGTAGATAGTCATGCGCAGGTTTTTAAGATATAGCCCTCTTTTATGCAATCAACTTGACAATAGGTAAATCAATATAAATAATTATATAAATGTAAATTAATTGTCGCCAAGAAAATCAAAAATTATGTTTAAATAAACCCTTGATGATAACAATAATTATTATGTAAATATACAGTGTATCAACAGAAATATGTTTAAAAATGATTCATAAACTACCTGCGTTTTTTCCGCCAATAATTGTATTTTATTAGGACGACGACCTTTATAAAAATATATACTATTTATAAAAATACTACTATATCTATATAAAAAATAATGTGAAGTCTTGTTGACTTACAGCAAGGTGCCAGTGTGCAGAATCTGCATGATCTCTCCGATATATTCCATCTTATCTTCAGAGATCCTCAGCCAGTAGTTGAAGGCGCGATACAATTCAAGGTGGTACTTGCTTGGTGAGTTATGGATGTGCCTGAATGGTTTTAGGATTTTCTGAAAAAGAAAACAACGGAACGGAACCAGATCAAAGTAAAAGCTTGTTACCCTAATGCGGAGAGTAATGGGTTTCGAGCGCATGTGTAATTATTATATCTCTCTTCAGGCAAAACGGTTTGACGGATTTTAACACATTCTTCTTCTAAATTATAGGAGAGTCATTTTTAGATAGTCACGATATTGTTTTTATAATAATTCTCTAATCTATATGATAGAAGTAGCAGATGCGCCCATAGAGTCCATAGACATATATTGTAATGAACCCTAGTTAAGATTTGAATCTGAGGTGGGTCACAGATTCGTTACTACTCCTGAGAACTAAATTGGAACGCCTTAGAGTTTGTTTCAACAACAGTGTAAGCAGCACTTACACTGTTGTTACTTCAGATATAACTAGTTACAACACATAGATTTTTTGTAAAAGCAGCTACATATTCTCCTAGTACCTACTAAAATCTAAGCATAGCAAATCCTTCCCTAAACACTGAACAACTTCATTTGTCAGTTCCACCAAAATTTCAAACTGAAAGTATTTACCTGATCCTCATCCATTCTGTCGAGTTTAGACAAATGTAACGACATGATAATTAAACTGTTATTGATGGTCGTCCGTACTGTGTTCGCGTCTCTGTTTGTGAGTAATATGGTAGGCGCTACGGTTTCCTGGCCCAATATATACTAGTCGTAGGTGCTTAAGTAGATAAATTAAAATATATACTTATGTCAATTTTAACGGCTTACGTTTCCGTTTCCTCGCTCCAATGTTTGCATTACACGTTACATGTTCGCATTTTGTGTACCTAAGTAATAAGTATTTATATATTTTTTTATCATTGTATGTATTTGTTACAAGTTTTATTTTATTAGAGACACTTCTTTCTTATGTCTTTATTCGCCTCCAACATTACTTTTACCATGTTAACAAAATAATTTTAACTATTTCAAACGTCATTTTTTTATTTTAAATAAGTGTGTGTAAATAAGCTGCTAAACAAGGAAACACAAAAAACTGGTCTTCACAATTTGTTATTCGAAAAAAAAAAATTGTTTACTCTAGATCGCTCATTACTTGTCACCTCCAAATTACGCCATCTCGAGCTCTCTCACTTAATGGGCACATCTTCGGGTTTTCTTGACAAAATACTGAATACATGGACACCTTTTACAATTTTAAAACTAAAGTATGCTTGAACTGTCTGACTCGATTCGTGAAATGTCACACGTAAATCCCAGTTCTTTCATTTTATGAAGGTCCTGTAGTTACTCATAAGTTTATCAAGATCAACTTCTCCCATCCCATTACCACGAGATTGTACTTCTTCACCATTAGAAGTCTTTCAAATTTTATTTCTTGTCGCCTTTAGACCATCTTTTCACTATATTTATTTTTCCTATGCCTATACTTTATTACTGGATTAAAATATTGAAATGATTTTAATAAACCTTGTGATATCTTCTTTCTTCAACTTATATTTTTAGTACCTAATTGAATTATCAAGATAATAATCATAACTTATTTTAGACCTTCAGTTTGTTATTTTGTAAATCTTACTACTCGTATAATACTTAAATCTTTCCTGTTGTATATTTTATTTGGTTTTCTAAATGCATAATGTTCTGATTACATTAACACAATATGTGGATTTACTTCGTTATAATAATTGATAATTACTTTATTTAATAAATACTTGGTTTTTTTAACAAACACAACCATGATAGGGTTGACCCTAAACGCAATTATAGGTTATGGGAATTTAATTACATTACACTACACCGGCTACACGGACTATATGGTAAATACATCAGGTAATGGCAATACAGCCCAGTACGGCAAGAGTCTCTGAAATAGGTTGATGAAAAAAAAAATCGTCAAGTATGCATACATACAAATTAGTCCGATAAATTGAGATTCGAATCCATTTATAATCTTTAAAGTTACTAAATAACTCCAAAGGTCATGCCCATGACAATTTTATTATAACTTGCTTTAAAGGCGAAGGAAAATTTCGTGAGAAAATAGTTTTTAAAAAATGTTTTCAACGGTATGTTCGGTCTATTAATTCGCACTTAGCTAACGTGGTGTACTATGGTCTGAATCCTATTATTAAGAAGATACTTGTGTCCAGCATTGTGACAGAAATTGAATTAATCAAAAAAGCGGTAGGTTTTTAAAGGTAGTATCTAAAGGTAAAAAAACAGTGATAGTCTAGTGATTGCAACTCAGACTCTCGACCGAGTGAAGGATTGTACCATAGCGATTCTTCGAACTTTCATCGTAGTGTGAGGACTGGACGGAGGTACTTTATCTATCTATGAAGATGGTAGAACCCGCTACATCATGTGGTTCAGCTCGCCAGGTCATGTGGACTGCACTGTCGTTTACTACTACTATATTATTTGAGGAATACTATAGGTTACTCGTCTGCTTAACCACTTTGCATCAATTTAATGTAGGTATAATTTAATTATATCATTGTAAATTAAGGTAATTGCATAACTAGGCACATGAAGTCCGTAACTTTTTATAAAAAGATTAATCGTTTTTAGTGTAACTAATAATAATCAAATATTATAATTTAAATTAATAGTTATAATAATGTTAATACTTAATTAAATATATTCTTAGTTTTTATAAAGTCATTAATTGTTGTTTTTATTTCAACATTTTTCTAACAACTAACTTTTAAGACCGTTATTAATATCAAATCTATCTATTTATTGTCTACTAAAGGTTGAGATATGACAATATAATAATATATTAGGCAGAAATTGACAATTTTTTATTGGGTAGGCACAACATTAGATAAACACAATATTAAAACATAATTTTTAATAATAAAGATAAGGTATGTATTTGGTATCCCTACATAAATTTACGTGTAGTTTTCAATCATCTCTATCCCTTCTCCAGTTGCTAAGAGCATCTATAATAGACGTCATTACCGGGTTCCCGCCTAAGGCCTTAATCTGAAATGATAAACATAAAATTTACAAGATTTTAACTCCGCAATTTTGTCTGAAAAATAACATCCGCTTTTTTAATTTCAACAACTCTTTCTGAACTTATAGTTTACGTGTATTAGAGAGAATTACATTTCTTTATTTTTATCGCCTATAAAAATTAGCTATTATTTATAACGCAACAATTGCTTACATACATTTATGCGGTGCAACTACGTATATAGCGCTTTGTCGGCCCTACGAGACAAGTGCTACGTCACGCTCGTCGTCAGCCGCTACGCTTGCCACGTCATGCTTGCTACGTGTAGCATGCATGGAATAAGCTATTGTGGTACCTACGTCATCCTGGTTATATCATGCTTCTTACGTAACTAACCTCCATTGCTTGTATTTTACAAACGATGTCCCATGTCGCTACTTGGGATGGGTATTGCGTAATGTCAGCTATGTAATTTGATTAAATCAGGTCTAACCATCGTAATATTTATACCATAACATAGTATTTTGGTCATAATTCACCCGGCTTTCATTGGTACGTTTCTGAACGTAAAATTAAGAGAATGAAAATAATGACTGCTCATTTTAATCCGATTATTAGAAATAATACCTCATTATATATCTCTTTTTCTAGTTCCGTCAGTACCTCCCTCGTGTACTGAAAGCTTCCAGCTTTATGTAAGATAGAGATGCAGTTGTTTTTCAAATCCGGGTCATTTGTACGAAGCTTTAAAATGTCTGTATTTGGTAAAGGAAAAAAATATGTTCTCGTATCCATTTAAATATAAATTCTCATTCATCTTAAACTAAGGTGTTCGCGGCATAGACAATATTAATTATATAAAAGTGTTTCGACTTAGCTGGATGGATCGGGATCACGATAAAAATATAATCCGTTTTACGTAAATAGCAACGATCCACGCAATTAACTTAAAAATATCTCCGTTATGCAGTTTGATGTATTTGAGACATGATTTCAAAGGATACTGAGTATTTTATTAGCATCTTCGGAGTGTTTGAGAGCGTGTATTATGGGCAGACTGAATTTGCCTTCTGTTATATCACTGCAGTAGCTTTTATCAACTGAATTCTGTAACAAATAAAAAATATATCGTAATATACATCATACATATTAGTGATTATGAATCATTTAAATGTAATATGGAGGTACCTCTGGAACGCCTTTCCTTGCGAGACTGTCGATTCCCTGAAAAAAGTAAAGTATACTATATATATCTTTAGTACTTCAATTTCGTTAACCTTAAAGTGGTTAGCGCGCATGAACAAAGTGATTCATAATTCATATAATAATTTAATTACTTATTTAAAGTAACAGACTTATTTTTGAATTGCAATTGCAATTTTAAGTTACATTACAATTTTAAATGTAGAAAACTGCAATGAGAAATAACCCTACAGTCTACTCTATTGCTTATCATCTTCAGGATGCTGTTGGAGCTATCCCGGATACGGTACATCAGGGAGCTGCATCTTTTTCTCATTATGGTGTAAAAACAGTTTACATGAGCTTCTGCAAACATCCCTGATGCACTACAGTACCTTGGTAGTCCCATCAGCATCCTAAAACCATTATTATATTGAACTCTAAGAGCATTGTAAGATTTTTGGGTGTAATTGGTCCAAAGACTGCTCGTATAAAAAGACGTGGAATAAGGGTTAAATATTGTAATTTTATCTTTAGACGTCCAGCGAGCAAACCTACGAACCAACATGTTTACTCTCACTGACAATGCTTTTCTTTCCCTTAGCAATATCGCGGCAAGTTAAAATATCTATAAGTAACGGTGAGATACAATTAAATTATACAATATACCTTCTGATTAACGAGATTGCAGTAATCATCTCGGATTTGATAGTAAATGCCTATTAGTTCTGTGATTTTCGTATAATTGGCGTTATTGTCACTGAACAGCTGCATCAAACGCAACGCCAGGATGAACATAAATGAGGTTTCTGAAACAGACAAAGAAATAAATTTCTATATATTAATTTTTTATAATATAGGAGTAGCAGACGAGCATGCAGTCCACCTGATGGTAAGTGTCTACTGCCACCCATGGACATCTGTAATGAACCCCAGATAGGATTAGATATTCCTACCTGAGGTCGGCCACAGATGCGCCGTTACCCCTGAGGACTAAGCTGGAACACCTCGAAAAAGTATGTCTCCCTTACCACACCCTTCAAAACGGAACATAGCAGCGCTTAACACTGCTGTTATTAGGCAGAAATAGGTGTGGCGGTGGTGCCGCCGGAATCGAACCACAAAGGGTTCTACCACCTTGACAAAGGGTTCTACGAGTACCACGTTGATCATACTTTACATTAAATCTCTTGTGTATTTTGGACAGATTTCTTTGTATTTTATAAATTTGCACCGTCATCGCATACTCCAAAGATGGATACATATTTCATAGCTTTAATCTGCATACAAGATTAATTTAGCCGCTGTACGATAAAACATACTGTCACATTAACATATCGAACAGATTAATTTTATTAAAAAAAACCCGATCCCTTACAAAATAAAGCCTATATTAACTACTATTAATTAATAATTACTCCAGGCGGTAGGGCTAGCTATAGAATGTGACTTACGTACATATTTTTCATAAACATTACCCACCGAAATCGGGCAAAAAGATGTTGAGTAACTTAATCACAAAAGTTCTAGCACCATGAGAATTGTTCAAAATCTTATATAATCTTCATCATTATCATCATCAAAACATTACTGTCCCACTCCTGGGCACGGATCTCCTCTCAAAATGAGAAGGATTAGGCCACCCACCCTGCTGGCCAAGTGCGTATTGGTAGACTTCACATACCTTAGAAAACTTGTTTTTTTCTCAGGTATGCAGGTTTCCTCACGATGTTTTCCTTCACCGTTTAAGTAAGTGAAAATTAATTTCTAATACGCACATAACTGAAAAATTAGAGATGCTTGCCTGGGATTTGAACCTCAGAACCTTGATCAAGTGGCAGTTTTTTAACCACTAGGCTATCATTGCTTTTTATATAATCTTATCAAAACAAAATACACTTACTTTGTTTAATCATATCCATATATTCTTCTTCAGAGGGACATTCTAAGAAATCTCGCCAGTAAATGTCGATGCCTTGTCCTCGGTGACCCTCTATAAATAATTCGGAGAAAATTGCAGCCGCCTGTAATAGAGTAGGTAATGAATAATATTACTGTCAATAATAGTATATACTTGCGTTTTTTGTAATATTGAAGTATCTAGCATGCAGTCCACCGGACTGTATGCGCTAGCTACTGTCCCCGAGGACAACGATTGGTTCTCATATGTAAGTCTTCTTCCAACAAAATCCAGAACTTTTTTACGGCAGAGCCTATTAGTTCGAATAAGACCTACCTACTCGTTTTAGCATATTTTATATTTTTTGTTTTTTTTTTAGGTGCGGAGAACTTCTCATAGATCCTCTCCCGTCCGGCGAACTCCCTCGGGTAAATCGTACTCCTTTTAAAACTTTGCGGCATTCCTCTGAACGATCCTGAATCCCAAATGTCCCTCAAAAATGTCTAAGTTTGCCTAATTAACACAAAATTTACATATAAATTTACCTCGGGATGTCCTAAGGCCAAAATTTTATCTAGTACAATGGCACATGAATAAGATGCAGCGTTGATGGTAAGGGCCAGACTATATACACAATGAGCAGCTGGCGCTCCATATCTGGTAGCAGAATCATCTTGAATGTCGTCATATCTGAAAGTAATAAAAAATCGACAGGTGTATCTGTTTTTGCCTTATAATAGCATTCTTAAGTGCCTTTTTTGTTGACATGAGGGGAAAACTTCAAAAGGTACCTGGTGCGGTGGAAGCGTCAGCCAATCGGCTATCGCTTCCCCTCATTACCACGAGGGATTTCTACCCAGTAAAACCCTTCAGGTAGCTGCCCACAGCCACAATAGAAAAATCCTTATACTATGCCACAGCGCTGTTTAGGACTCAAGGATCTCTAAGGGTGTTCCCAACCGGAGGAGCAATTTACGCTCCTCCAACACCATCTGGTGTTTAAACACCAGAGGCAGTATGTGAGGCCGCGTACAACGTACGATAGTTCGCGCTCTTTTGCTGACCTCAAGCTCGGAAATCCCGTTTTAGTTTCACTTATGACATTCTTAAGTATCTACTGCTGTGTTCTGATTTGAAGGCCAGAACTGACAACGTGTTTCAAGTCCTTATGTGAAAGGGTGACCGACTTTAAAAAAATTGTATCCTACTTGTGTTTTTTTATTTATAGTTGGGCGGTCTGTGACGCTTACTAAAAATCGGACTGGAATTTGTTTCTTCAAGTTATAAAAATCTTATGTCTTACAGGCAGTATATATATACATCAAAGGAACCAACTCTCCATTTTATGCAAAAAAGAATGTTATATTAAGAAAACAACAAGAAATCAGAAATAAATGTACCTTGACATTACCATTAAATATTAACGTACATAATGACTCCTGTAGCACTACCATGAGTTTACAAAAGTATTACTCGCTAGCGACTGCGTAAAATAAATGTATGAAAAATTGTACAGCGCCTCTGGTGGTTACTCGTAGAACTAAAATCCGTAGTGGCGTAACTCGATACGTAAAAAACCTATCGAAATCAAATCGCTAGCGAATGTCATTATTATCTATTGCCATACAAATTCGGTCCCATGAGTCATTAATTTGACAGACGTTGTCAAGAAATACCGTAACGATAGTAGTTATGTTATTCACTAGCAAAATGACAATAGTTTTCTATTTACAATTTCTATAGTGGCGTTTCTATGCCAACTCATGGTAGTGCTACTGGTTACTATATTACTAGTAATACATTACTGCAGTGGCTGTGCGCGTGTGGAATGCCTTACCGATTATTATCCGACGTGCGCAGTCACTGGATTCTTTTAAAAATCAAGTAAAATAATTTTATCTATCATTATAATCTGCTTCCTAGTTACTCTGTTATTTTTAATCATTTAATCATTTATTTGCCATGAATATTAGTCATTACAGGTCTTACAATATATACATTTGTATCATATTCAGCTATATTAATTTAATAGCATGCAAATATTACAATTCAATTTCAATATAATTAAATACAATTAATTCAACAAAGATTTACCATTACATTATATATTATTACTATATTAAACGTTAACTAATTTATATTAAATGTCATAAATTCACGAATGTCATAAAAGTTATGTTCTAATAAGAATTTTTTAAGTTTTAACTTAAACAATTTTTCCGGTACATTTTTAAAAGTATCAGGCAGTCTATTATAATTTTTTATACACATGCTGTATGCATTATTTTAGGAGCAGGGATGTACGTGGTGGTTCAGGAAAAACCAGTCTGTCAGGATTTCTTGTATTTTTAAGATAAATTTCCTTGGCTGTTCTAAAAATATTTTTATGCCTTTTTACAAAACTGCATGTTTCCAAGATGTATATATCTGTTAAAGTTAGTATATTTAATTTTTAAATAGCGGTCTACATAATCACTTGGGGAAGCGCCACATATTGCTCTGACGCATTTTTTCTGTATTATAAAAGCTCTTTTTACCGAAGAGGAGTTGCCCCATAATAGGATGCCATATCTAAGGTTTGAGGCTTTTTTTAGCAAACCCATTTTTAATGTATTACCCAATGTACTAATTTCATTATAAAATGAGTTTCATTCTATTATCAGCTCGGTCCAGTTCGATTTAGCTTCGGATCTTAGACCATAATTTTGTTTATCTCTTTGCATTCTGTTTTGCAAATATGATTCTAGCCATTGCAATCCTAGTCCTCTTATACCGTATGATTCCATTTTTTTCTAAAAGTTTCTTATGGCATTTTATATTATTTTTATACTATTCTATTATTTCCTACTTTATGTATTCTCCTCCTTCTCTCCTTTTCTTCTATTCTTAAGTATTCTAGCTGCTGATATATTTAAAATATGACTCTCGCTACATTATACTCATGTACACTCCTACCTTGGATCTCTTTTATATAATATTACTTTCTTGCAATAAATAAATGGTTGCCTGGAAGAGATCGCTATTTAGTGATAAGGCCGCCAGTTGTACCTTTGATTATTGTAAATATTTTGTATTTGTTACTATAAATTTGGTGTACAATAAAGAGTTTTGTGTTGTATTGTATTGTACATATTATAATTTAAAGTAACACCTATTCTAAATACTATGTTAAGTCAAGGATAATCAGAAAAAATTGCGTTGAAATAACAAGTAAATAAAGTTGTTTGCATCAAATCAAAGGAAACCCCTGAGATGCTGCAATCTTGGGATCTTGGGGTCTTGGGTTTCCTGGTGCTTGGCGCTGCACCACGCAAATTAAGTTACCGTTTTCATGGAAATCGCTGCGGGTTGCTTATTACGTCAATCGAGTGATTCACTCCTACGTGAAATATTCACTATGGAAGTTTACCTTTATACGGTAAACTTTCACTACGCATTCCTTCATAAATCCACCCAAGTTAATGAAATCTTATATCAACAAATTAATGCAAAGGTTTTTCCTAACACAGTTGTCTAGTTGACTTTCCTTTTAATATTTTTTTATATTTTATTGTTTCGAAAAGGTTAGAAAGCTTTACACGGTGTCAACTTGCACTAATATATTTACAATCTTCATATCTTCATAAAGCAGATTTTTTTTAAGATGGAGTTCTACCGACAAAAAAGAATTATAACAAATCTTTAACAAATGACGCCAATGGAATTGCAAGTGTTGTGTAAAATACGTCTCCCCGGGGGGAACGTTCAATATCACAAATTGCGTTCCGATCCACTGCCTCCTCTACGAGCGAATTTTCGACATTTCCTCTTTTAATGAAAGCTATATTCAATTAGTTCGTGAGGAGCAGTACGTGGAACATTATACAAATGTCACAAATGCTATACAAGCGCGAGTTTGCTTTATTGAAGTTCCTGAGATTAAACACAATTTCCAATAAATTTAAAAAATAAAAAACCCGACTGCACCAAAAAGGCTGAAGTAGAGTTTCCAAAAGCAGTGAAATAGGCATTTCATTATTTTTATCCAGAAAGCCAAATACAGAGTTTCATAGAAGGTGTCTGCTTTATAAACAAAAGATGTTCAAATAATATTATCCTATTTAATTTTTATCCTCGTAGTGCTCGTTTACGCTATATAAAAAACCTATGTGTAAAATTCCAGCACGCTTAAGTTCAGCGGTTTCCCTTTGCGTTGATCTCTGGCACGGCAACTCACTCATTTAGTCAGACAGTCATCTCGATGACTAAAAAAATAAAATAGATAGTGGCCGATTCTCAGACCTACTGAATATGTATATAATATTTGGTGAAAATCGGTGAAGCCGTTTCGGAGGAGTACGGTAACTATCACGAGAATTTTATATATAACATATATTATATAATGTATGTGTAATCTCCTCTTAATTTCCTTTATTTTGACACCTTACTCGATAGGTTTGGTTAACTTTTTTTAAAACGTGTTACTATTTCGCGAGAAATCCACCATTTACGGTCTATAAAATATATAACTTCAGTAAATCAAAGTTTCGGTCATTATTTTACATCGTTAGAGGTAGAATTTCATTATTTTTATCCAACAAGCCTGATACAAAATTTCATAGTGTTTGCTTCAAAATTGATGATTATTCAAATTAACTTTTAACCCTTATTTTACCCTCTACGGGGTTGATTTTTCGGAGGGGGAATACTAATTGTGTCTTTGTTCCTATCCAGAAAGCCAAACACAAAATTTTAATAGTAGTTGCATCAAAATTAAAAGATTAAAAAAAAACTGTAGTCCCCTATTTTACCCTCTTAAGAGAAGAATTTCCAAGAGGCCTTTCTTAGTACTTATTCACGCTATATAGAAAACCTATGCGCAAAATTTCAGAACTGTAAGGTCCTTGGTTTAGGCGGTACGTTGATTTCAGAAAAATGAAAAAAGTCATTATTCATGGCCGGGTTTGCCCTTATTATATGCAATCAGCTTGGCCCTGAGCAACTCGATTAAATCCATATAAATATCTATGTAAATTAAAGTAAATTCTTATTCCCAAGATAATCAAACATAACGTTATAAATACCTTATTGTTAGTGATATAATTATTATGTAAATATATAGAGTATCAACAGAAATATGCTTAGAAATGGTTTGTAAATAACTTAAGTATTAGCAGTCAAATTTTTCATAAGGTGACGATTACTGTATAAAAATACATACTATTCTACTACTATATCTATGTTGAATTGAATGTGACGTCTTGTTGCCTAGTTAGCCGGTTTAGCCGGTTAGCCTAGTTTTCTCATGTACTTACAGCAAGCTGCCAGTGTGGAGAATCTGCATTATCTCTCCGATATATTCCATCTTATCCTCAGAGATCTTCAACCAGTAGTTGAAGGCTCGGTACAATTCAAGGTGGTACTTGCTTGGGCAGTTATAGATGTGCTTGAATGGTTTTAGGATTTTCTGAAAAGATGACGGAACGTTGTCAGCAGACCAAAATAAAAGTGTTTGTTATGTCATTATTGGACACCTTTGCAGCTAAAACGACCTTGAAAACGACGAACGAAACCTTTGACCGATTTTAACATATGCATTTTTCTCAATTGTGGGAGAGACATTTTTAAGCAGTCGCGATTTACAAAAAAACAATTGAGAATATTCGATGTTATTAAGAATATGCCATTTATTTTACATTCGATACATTTTAGGACATCACCTTGTAGATTTCTTTAAAAGTATAAGTAGCTACTCTAATAAAAGTTAATTATAAAAATGTTTTTCCTACACAAAATAACTTCATTTGTAAGTTCCACCAAAATTTATAAATGAAAGTATTTACCTGATCCTCTTCTATTCTGTCGAGTTTAAACAAATGTAATGACATGGTAGTTAATTTAAACAATAGATACTGTTAATTGGTCGTCTGTCCTGTGTTCGCGTCTCTGTATGCGGGTAATATGGTAGATGCTACGGCTTGTATGTCAATATATACTAGTCGTAAGTGCTTATGGAGATAAATTAAAATATATAATTTTGTAAAATGTAACTGCTTGCGTTTTCTTCACATTTTGTGTGCCTAAGTATCTATTATATATTTTAATTTTTAAATCATGGGATGTATTTTTTGTGTTGTATTTTATTTAGTTATACAGGGTGAATTTTTCAAACGGGCCTTCAGGGCCAAATTGGAAACTATAAGGATTAGCGAAAAATGCTGAAAGGAGTTATGAGGCCGATTTTGATAAAAACTAAAACTACATCATTTGTTTTTTAAAATCTCTTTTTCCCTAGCCGGGAATCGAACGAGATCATTTTGAAAAAAATTACACCTCTATATTATTCCACTATCTGATAGTGTCGCTTATAAGGTTTAAATTCTTTTTTTTTCAAAATGAACTCGTTCGATTCCCGGCTAAGGAAAAAGATATTTTAAAAAACTAATGATGCAGTTTTAGTTTATATCAAAATCGGCCTCGTAGCTCCTTTCAGCATTTTTCGCTAATCCTTATAGTTTCGGATTTGGCCCTGAAGGCCCGTTTGAAAAATTCAACCTGTATATCTTTTCACTTGCGTATTCTTTGTCTCCAGCAACAGTTTTACCATATTAACATAACAATCTTAACCATTGCTTGGCCTTCAAACTTCCAAATTTATCAACTATTGTCCAGCTAAATTATCAAAGTTTGAACAGTTGTAACCAAATAGTAGAACCGACTTTAGTATCATTGCAAGTGAAAAATAATCTAAATATAAGTTTGTTATGTATATATACAAGGTGAATTTTTCAAACGGGCCTTCAGGGCCAAATCCGAAACTATAAGAATTAGCGAAAAATGCTGAAAGGAGTTACGAGGCCGATTTTGATAAAAAGTAAAACTGCATCATTTGTTTTTTTAAATATCTTTTTCCTTACCCGGGAATCGAATGAACTCATTTAGAAAAAAATACACCCTCTATATTATTCCTCTGTGTGATAATGTCGCTCATAAGGATCAAATTCTTGAAAGTAATGTTATGTGACAAATTAAAGGAAAAGGAAAATTTTGAAGAAAATACATATTTTTTCCATACATTGGCATACTAATTCTTAAGCATTATACATAACATATGACTTATGCATAATTCTTTAGGACTATACATAAGTCATAACATTGAAGAATTTGTTGGTTACTACACTAATTCTTCGATGTTTTGACCGTGACGTACGGCTTAGTATGAGAAAGTAATAGGTGGCAAACTAAGTTCCCGCCGTTTTTAGGAATTATTTTTTAATAAAAATAGATAACGTACTAATTAGTATTTTTTATTTTATGTTGTTTACAACTTCGTATGGTAGTTCTATAATAATTAGAACGGTACCAATAGAATTCTAAGTGGCAGTCCTACAATAATTAGAGCAGTGCCGATAAAGGTTAAAGTGGTAGTTCTACAATAATTAGAACGGTACCAATAGAATTCTAAGTGACAGTCCTACCATAATTAGGGCGGTGTCAATAAAACATAAAGTGGTAGCTCTACAATAGTTAGAACGGTACCAATAGAATTCTAAGTGGCAGTCCTAGAATAGTTAGGGCGGTGCCGATAAAACATAAAGTGGTAGTTCTACAATAGTTAGAACGGTACCAATAGAATTCTAAGTGGCAGTCCTACAATAATTAGGGCGGTGCCAATAAAACTTAAAGTGGTAGTTCTACAATAATTAGAACGGTACCAATATAACTCTAAGTGGCAGTTCTACAATAATTAGGGCAGTGCCGATAAAACATAAAGTGATAGTTGTACGATAATTAGAACAGTACAAGTAGAATTCAAAGTGGCAGTCCTACAATAATTGGGGCGGTGCCAATGAAATCGAAAGTGAAGGGTCTACAATAATTAAAACAATACTAATAAAATTGAAAGTGGTAGTTCTACAATAATTAGAACGGTTGCAATAGAATTCTAAGTGGCAGTCCTAAAATAGTTAGGGCGGTGCCGATAAAACATAAAGTGGTAGTTCTACAATAGTTAGAACGGTACCAATAGAATTCTAAGTGGCAGTCCTACAATAGTTAGGGCGGTGCCGATAAAACATAAAGTGGTAGTTCTACAATAGTTAGAACGGTACCAATAGAATTCTAAGTGGCAGTCCTACAATAATTAGGGCGGTGCCAATAAAACTTAAAGTGGTAGTTCTACAATAATTAGAACGGTACCAAATTAACTCTAAGTGGCAGTTCTACAATAATTAGGGCAGTGCCGATAAAACATAAAGTGGTAGTTGTACGATAATTAGAACAGTACAAGTAGAATTCAAAGTGGCAGTCCTACAATAATTGGGGCGGTGCCAATGGAATCGAAAGGGAAAGGTCTACAATAATTAGAACAATACTAATAAAATTGAAAGTGGTAGTTCTACAATAATTAGAACGGTACCAATAGAATTCTAAGTGGCAGTCCTACAATAATTAGGGCGGTGTCAATAAAACATAAAGTGGTAGCTCTACAATAGTTAGAACGGTACCAATATAACTCTAAGTGGCAGTTCTACAATAATTAGGGCAGTGCCGATAAAACATAAAGTGATAGTTGTACGATAATTAGAACAGTACAAGTAGAATTCAAAGTGGCAGTTCTACAATAATTAGGGCGGTGCCAATAAAACTTAAAGTGGTAGTTCTATAATAATTAGAACGGTTCCAATAGAATTCTAAGTGGCAGTCCTAAAATAGTTAGGGCGGTGCCGATAAAACATAAAGTGGTAGTTCTACAATAGTTAGAACGGTACCAATAGAATTCTAAATGGCAGTCCTACAATAATTAGGGCGGTGCCAATAAAACTTAAAGTGGTAGTTCTACAATAATAAGAACGGTACCAATATAACTCTAAGTGGCAGTTCTACAATAATTAGGGCAGTGCCGATAAAACATAAAGTGGTAGTTGTACGATAATTAGAACAGTACAAGTAGAATTCAAAGTGGCAGTCCTACAATAATTGGGGCGGTGCCAATGGAATCGAAAGTGAAAGGTCTACAATAATTAGAACAATACTAATAAAATTGAAAGTGGTAGTTCTACAATAATTAGAACGGTACCAATAGAATTCTAAGTGGCAGTCCTACAATAATTAGGGCGGTGTCGATAAAACATAAAGTGGTAGCTCTATAATAGTTAGAACGGTACCAATAGAATTCTAAGTGGCAGTCATACAATAATTAGGGCGGTGCCAATAAAACTTAAAGTGGTAGTTCTATAATAATTAGAACGGTACCAATAGTATTCTAAGTGGCAGTTCTACAATAATTAGGGCGGTGCCAATAAAACTTAAAGTAGTAGTCTATAATAATTAGAACGGTACCAGTAAAATTCTAAGTGGCAGTCCTCAAATAATTAGGGCGGTGCCGATAAAAGTTAAAGTGGTAGTTCTACAATAATTAGAACGGTTCCAATAGAATTCTAAGTGGCAGTCCTACAATAGTTAGGGCGGTGCCGATAAAACATAAAGTGGTAGTTCTACAATAGTTAGAACGGTACCAATAGAATTCTAAGTGGCAGTCATACAATAATTAGGGCGGTGCCAATAAAACTTAAAGTGGTAGTTCTATAATAATTACAACGGTACCAATAGTATTCTTAGTGGCAGTTCTACAATAATTAGGGCGGTGCCAATAAAACTTAAAGTAGTAGTCTATAATAATTAGAACGGTACCAGTAAAATTCTAAGTGGCAGTCCTCAAATAATTAGGGCGGTGCCGATAAAAGTTAAAGTGGTAGTTCTACAATAATTAGAACGGTTCCAATAGAATTCTAAGTGGCAGTCCTACAATAGTTAGGGCGGTGCCGATAAAACATAAAGTGGTAGTTCTACAATAGTTAGAACGGTACCAATAGAATTCTAAGTGGCAGTCCTACAATAATTAGGGCGGTGCCAATAAAACTTAAAGTGGTAGTCTACAATAATTAGAACGGTACCAATATAACTCTAAGTGGCAGTTCTACAATAATTAGGGCAGTGCCGATAAAACATAAAGTGGTAGTTGTACGATAATTAGAACAGTACAAGTAGAATTCAAAGTGGCAGTCCTACAATAATTGGGGCGGTGCCAATGGAATCGAAAGTGAAAGGTCTACAATAATTAGAACAATACTAATAAAATTGAAAGTGGTAGTTCTACGATAATTAGAACGATACTAATACAATTTAAACAGCTATATAAATGTCTATAGAAATTAGAACGGCCCCAACAGTTTTAAATAATGGTCCTCTTAACAGAGAACGGTCCAAACAACATTTCGTCATGAAATGAACAGTACCCACCGAAATTCCTATTGCAGGTAGTCACAGAATATAATATCATGAGTATCGACAATTTATTTGAGGAAAGTGGAAGCGACGCCTATAGCTGTATCTCAATACAACTAAATTCATCGCAGTAAAGGTAAAATTACATCGGTTTTTCCACATGTAAGTATACCAACGGTATTCCAGGATTTCAACATAGAATCTAATGCTTGTCAATAAGCGAAGGAGATTTGTGTTGTAAAAAGTTCTTATTAAATTTAGACGGAAGCTTCTCGGATTTACCTGCCCATAAGAAGTTTATTTATTAGAAATTTATTAGAAGAATAATGAAAAAATAATAATAACTATTTGTGATGACTTCAATTGCATGTACCTATTGTTGTATTCATGGTCGTCTGGGCCGCGCCTTGGCCTGTATTTGGAGTTTTTCAATTTATTTTTAAACATGGAAGTACTTCTTGTAAAGTCACAAACTATACAAGAAGTACTAAAGAAGGATATACGGGATTTGAGTGGCTTTTATACTGATGACTAATATTGTCATTGACGGTTCTTTCAGTACCCTTACCATGAGTTATCAAAACATCCCACAATTTTACGTTACGTTTACTCAATCCATTATTCTGTTCCGTTTGCTTCAGTAGACTGAGTAAACGTAACAATAAGTAAGTGCTCAAGTCTTTTTGTCTGCCTCACATGTTCGCAAAAAAGCGAGACAAAACATAAAGCGCCATTTTGTCAATTTAGACATTTAATGTTACGTTCCTGACACTATAGTTTTGATAAAATCTGCTAGGGGCGCTGATTGGAATTTGTATGGGCAAATACGTAAACAAATACCAAAACAGTTATATTTGTCGAAACGTAAAAACTCATGGTAAGGGTACAGGTGATTGTTTCGACTTGATTGATTATTTATTTGACAAGTTTATTTCAGTTGCAGGTTTCTGTGCAAAGAAATACAAATAAACATGATTATGATGCCGATGGCTTCGGGTCCTGTGGAAGGCGCCGTGTTGAGTTTGGTACAGACCCTTCCTATAAAGAGATGGACACGCCTATTTATGGTCACAGACTGGATTTGGTCATACCGTCCTTTCAGTTTTGCTGTAGTGTATTATTAAGTATGGTTTACCACAAAACTAAGGTCCTACGGTGTGAGTTTTATTCATGAGTGGCTCATAAAAAATGGTGCGACAGATATGACCTTAGAATAGGTTATTATGCGATTATAGAATGACCTAAGAGGTCAACGTGTAATTGGAAATTAATCACACAATCATTTCCCAGCACAAATTAATTTTTGCAGATAATTTATTATTGAAAGAAAAAATATTCTTTAACATTATTAATTAACCTTGATCCTTTTTAAATTGGCTTTAAAAAAAAGAAAAACATGTAATCTACATTATAATTTGTAAAGTGAAGGCTATGAAAATCTTTCTATTTTGGGTTTCATAGTGGTGGAATCTAATCAAATATCTTTATTGCTTCAATGTGGTTTTTACGTGGTTTCACACTTGAAATATATAGAACCGTTATATTCCACCTAGCAAGGTATGCAAAATTTTATAGTGTCAATTAAACAAACAATTAACTTTTTGCTATTAACAGTTTAATTATATTCTGAAATAAATATAAATTTACCTAAAATACCTTTACAATAACGTTAAATGACACTATTTGGTTTTATTTAAAACAAAAATTACGTATTTTCTGAGTCGCTTCTTCATTGCTAAAGACCGTGTCTGCTTTTTGGTACTCTAATGTGCAATATGCTGCAAAATTCGCCAAAGTAATCACATTATAATATAATTTTAAGACTTGGCGGAGGCACTACCGTGCCTCCAGATTCTTGTAACAAAAATTCCTCGATTGTATAAATCGCTTTCACAATTAAAGATTCCTTTGATTTTTTAGAAAACAGTTGTCCACTTAACGATTTAATACATTCAGGTAATGAATTGTGGGTCACATATAGAATACACTTTTACGATACAGTCCTCGATTTAGTGGCGTGTGTTGTTATGTTTGTATATTCGTGTATTTCTTTATTTACCAGCATAGCTATTTCCCGAAGAAATACGGTAAGTGTGCAAAGGATAATATTTGTGTATAATGGGGATTAACAAATACCTAATTATATTAAGAGAAAACAACGCATAGTCATTGTTTACGTTACTACATACAGTTTTCTATATGTGTAAAAAAAAAGGAAGTTGAATGGAGTTGCATTAAATCGATCTTCAATTGATCTTGCTAAAAATAAAATATAATAATTTAATTGAAATTGAAAACGATTTACGTTATTTTAGGAGAATATAGATTTGAGTTCTAATGAACTGTTGTTTGAAATTGTGGTAACGACAGGTTGAAACAACAGAACAGAGGTTGGAACAGAAACAGGTTGAAAGAGTAACATTCCAAAGTATTGACAGTGATGCAGGATGCATAGTAAGTAATATTTGATACGTCGCTACGAAGACGTTTCGATGTCTCAGCACTTGTTGCCATAAAGACAGATACGCGCGGTTTTCAGTAAAACAATATGGAGGTGGGATTGTAAGTTTTTCGTGTAATCGTCGTGGCAATAGGAGTTTTAATTGAAATTACAAAGTTGTTTGATAGTGATAGGGAAGAGAATGGTGCATGAAGCTTGTTGAGGGACAGTGTAAAAGCAGAAGGTCATTTTAATCGATAAATATTACAGATTATTTGGAAAAGTTTTCTAATATATGATATTACTTATAGTCCCATTGTTGATGTTAAACAGTGTATAATTCTGGTTGTGTTCAATTATTTCTGTAATAAAAATAATATTTTATCTGTAAAAGGCAGGTGTAGTGTATTAGTAAGTACGCTCATAATTAGACACTAAACATAGATTACGAGTACTGGTGTGGCGGGCGGTAGTGGTGCGCATCTGGCGACATCGAGTCAGCTGTCAGTTAATCTGGCACGTCACTCTTAGTGTGGACGCCGTGCGGGTAGGACAGTAGTGGACCGATTTGTATTATATTTGTACTAACCGAACCAGTACACTACCTATTAGTGATGTAAAGAATATTCGCATTCGAATTCGCGGATATTTTACATATTCGTATTCGCATTAAAAAAATTCCGCAAATGTTTTAAGAATGAATATCAGAAGAAAGACAATTTGACGATGATAATACTTACGTTAATAAAATCCAAATGCGGTTTTTTTATGTCTTTTAATACAAGAAATAGTAACTTAACCTCGTAATCACATTATCAGTCTTAATATTATCATCTATTAAATCTTATGAAACTATTTTTTATTACAATGTAAGCAAACAAAAACAATTTCTCTCTTCTATGAAATTTTTATCAGTTATTACTTAAGTTTTTAATGTTATAAAATAATCTTCTTGAACAAAAATGAAATTTTATTTAATTTAATGCATTGCGTTCAAATGGATTCTCACAGCCGTTGTAGTTCTTCCTTTTCTAGAATATTCATTGTAACACAAATTGCATTTAGCTCGTTCACCATCGCAACGTGTAAAATAAGTCCATATTCCACTAGAATTTGATTTACTCATCTTAATAAATCACTATTCACATCACACTCTAACCTCCAAATTCAATTGTTTACGAAAAGACTGAGTGGAATGACACTTCAGTCCAATAAGTTCGTTAAAACTCAGCAATAGGGAATATGCACATTTTTATTTTATTATTTCAAATCACTTATACTTGTAATCACTTGTAATCAAATATTTACAATGTAATTAGTGTTTGAAATATTTTTATTAATATTTAAAGTATCGATAAAACTTGGCAATTGGCAATTTGGCACATAGACAGTTGGCGCCCAATTTAAAATAATTACTGAATATTCGCATTCGCATTCGCGAATGTCGGTAGCAGATATTCGCATTAGCTTCCGCGAATGTTAAAAAAATGACTTTCGTTACATCACTACTACCTACGTATCAAAGTTGACATTCTAAGAAAAGTTGTAGTAACAAGAATCAATTCACATTTAGTCATTGGGAAAATATTGTCAATCTGAAAAAATACCCGTGCCCAAGCGCAACTCTTGGGGTATGACGAATACCTATATTAAGAAATTATTATCTATGCACATAGATTAGTGAAGATTACTCACTCCTAACTAGAAAATGTGCCCAGTTTTGAGAATTGAAATACTTGCGTAAAAAAGTTTTGCCACGTCTCCGTGCTAAAATATCCCTAAAATATTTGAAATAACTATTTATTTATTATGTAAATTCATGTAAATTACGCAGTATTAGTTATTTATTCGTAAATTTTCTCTAAAAATGTTTTTATTTGTCAAGAATTCAAAAAAAGAACTTACGATAATAAGCCATTTGTGGCTTCATTCAATTTCAAGGCGGCGAAGTATCTTTACTAATCTATGTCTATGCATGACAATTACATAATGTAACGGTCCTCTGTGATCCGGTTGGCGTATATTCTTTACGCCGACGTAAAACTATGTACAGGTAGTCCTCTTACTTACGGCATGTTAGGTTCCCGAAATACGCGACGTAAATCGAAACGACGTAAATCGAGACATATTTTTGGAGTTTACTCCTTAAGAAACGATTTGAGTTATAAGGCCCGGTACGGAAATTTTATGAGGAGTAAAATCAAGTGTAACACGAAAAGTTGAGGCGTAACGGTAACCAAAATATGAATCAAGAGTGCTTTTATTAATTTAAAATACAGTAAGTTCAAATCCCATATGAAAGTAATTATTACAATAAAAATAATTAGCAATATATAAAACATTAAAACGTCATTAACTAATTTGTTTACATTTTTGCATAAATTAAGTTATAGGTTTGATCATTTATAAACACTGTGAAAAATATGAACATTGGCGCCATAATATGATTAACAATCTTTTAAGAACGTTTTTAAAGAAGAGTAACATATAAAATCAGTAAGCAATTGAATAAGATATATAGCAAAATAAGTTTTTAACATAAAGAGGCTTTGTAAGTTACTGATATATTAATTTAACTTATAAAAATGGATGCATTATTGATCAGCACCATCTATCAACGATAAACGGGCAAAATCAAAACAGTATTATTTAATATTTATTACAGAATTATTGCTAATGAATTATGTTCAAACTAAGTTATATAAAATTAGCAATACGTTTTAAATGAATTCTAGAATTATAAAACATTCAGAAACAATCCAAATTACATATAATAACATGTTTATTGAGTCTCATATAAATTTCATCCGTAAATTGCAACAAGGATATTTTATAGATGGCAAGAAATTATAATTATTAAGTTTTAAGTAATAAAACGTTTAACATTGTTTTAAATATAAATAATTATATTATATTAAAATTTACTTTAATATAAACAATTATATTAAGTTACCATTATAATATTTGGAACCAAAATACATAGATTGATAAACTTGCAAACTTACAATTTATAAAAGTTGCCACTAGATGGCGCTATTTTATATTATTTTGTAACATACTTTATGTAATACGCATTATTGAAGTAATATAAATAATCCGAATAATTACAGATATATGTTTGTTTCTCTTATCATTTTAGCAGATGCGTTCATTTACCTACCCTTTTTTCTACTCGATATATATCATAATTATCATTCGTAAGGAGTAAACTCCAATCGTGCGTCGTAGCTGACACACACACACTTTTTTTCTTATTAAATCAAATGTAAAACACAGGGGTCAGGATACACATGGACTAAAAATTAAAAAAAAACTGAATTTATAACAAAGGATACTTTATTATGAAAAGTTCTTAAAATAATTATATTGACCTCGCGACAAGTAAATTCTGCTATGCCTTAGATCGAAACAATTGACGTATGTTTGAGGAATAGTGTCAAATCATTGTTCGACGTAACTTGAAACGACGTAAGTCGAGAACTGCCTGTACTTATAGAATACTCAAATGTATAATTCCGTTATACATTTGAGGCATTCTCTGAGGGGAAAAAGGAATCGCTCAAAAACTGGCCTCGGTAAAATCAGCAACTTTCATTACCACACAGAACGCCGACAGTGACTAGGTACTTCTGAAACATTCTGAAATGTTTTTATCAATTACCTAAGTATGTAGGTAACCCGGTTTTTAATGAAATAAGATAAAAATAAGTAGACCATCTGTTATTGCTACTAATCTACATACCTGTTTAATTTGTATGTAGCTACCTATATGACCTTGTGCAAGGTGCAATTCAAAAAGAATATATTTAAGGAAAGACATACTCAATCATTTATCTGATGGCAGAGGGTAATGTTTTTCGAGGGTAGGTATGTTCATTGTGTAGGTATAAATATGTTGAAGGAGTTATAGGATAATATAAACGAACTTGCAGGATTATTCACGATATATTACTTGGAATCTGTACACTACATTATACATACACTTGACAGACAGACTGATCAAATCAAAGAGTGATTGACATAGATATATTTAAAAGTAAATTAATTTACATTGAGTTTATATATGTATCTTCAACATATGTACCGTCCCTGTAATTCCGGGAGTAGAATAGGACTATGGTATCCCCTGCCTGTTGTAAGAGGCAACTAAAAGGGGGTTTCCGGGGTTGCAGGTGATAAGAGCGGGAGCTCGAACCGCCCGTCAGCGACCCCGGGAAGGACGGCTGTATGTGTGGTCTCATACCGTCGTACAAACCAGAGGGTGTGGCGTACGCCAAGGTCACCTGGGCGGAGCCCGACGGGGCAAGGACTCCGGTTGCGTTCCTTTGGAGATCCCGGAGTCCTCTACGCAGCACCGAGGACGGCCACCGGGGGGGCCTTAGTGCGGTAGAAATCCCACATAGCCTCGTGTCGCTCCCACGGCATGGAGTTTTGAAGGTTCCACCTTTTGAAGGTTTCCTCCTCGTAAACAAAAAAGGTAGTAGGTAGGTAGGTGAGAAGGTTTATACACGAGTGTCTAGTACCTACCTCTCCTAATCACGCTGTCAAATTTACCTACTTCCTAGTAAACATTAACTTGCACTTATTATATTTTATCAAAATACTCGTAAATGATTACAACACGCATAAAATTTTCATTTATATTATTATTATGAACACGATTTTACCACAATCATCAAATTTGTAAATTACGTTTTAAGTATTATTAGATGCAATTTATATTATTTATATACACATAAGCATCCTCTTAATTCCATCATAATTTAGTTCTATTATTTTAATTTTTCTGGTATTTAAAATTCTAAAAAGTATTGCATGCAAATTACTTGCTCTTCTCAAATAATTACACGTAAACATAGATTAGTAAAGATAATTCGCCGCCTTGAAATTGAATGAAGCCACAAACAGTTTATTTTAGTAAGTTCTTTTTTTGAATCTTTGACAAATAAAATCATTTTTAGAGAAAATTTACGAATTGGTACACTAAATGGTATTTTGTGTTTAATAACCTTTAACCGCAGCTTCGCTCGCGGTCAGAGGTTTTATCTATCCCTTGGTGACGGCATTTTTTCGGGATAAAATATACCCTATGTCCTTTACTGAACCTCTGGCGTATGCAATTTTATATTTTATTTATTCAAAATTTTATGACAATAATAGGCCTTGTAGTTAAGGCGTGAAAGCATAATAAACAAAGAAACTAACATACGGATTATATGTACTACTTAATAGTTAGGATTAGGATTTTCAGTATTTATTATCACAGCAGCTACAGTGTAGGTATGTGTTTACAATTAACAGTTGAGATATAGGTAAATAAAACAAGAATTTACTTATGTTATAAAAAGCTTTATTGTTATTAAAATGACGACAGTTATTGAGATATGTGGGTAATAGCGGCAGTTATACATTCCACTAGGTACTAACTCCATATCTATAGGGTTGTCCACTTTAAAAATCATACGACCGTAAATGTAGCGGCACGTGTAATCTTATATTTACGTATCATCTTTCTACCATAACTGTGCTATATATTATGTCCTGTTTTGTCTGTTAAGAAAAACAAACACAAGGCACCAGTCTATGGTAATGCAATGCTTTCGTATATTTTTTGATTACGCATTAAAACTAAGGTTAGCAATGGCGTAATTATAGGGTGGCAAGACTGGCGAAATACCATGGGCCCGCGGCCTAACGGGCGTGAGTGAGTGAGTGAAGGTCGCCAGGACCAAACTACCCCTAAAGAATATCTTCGTGAGAAAAAACTTTTTAAAGTCCCATGCAATTTGCCACTGGTCTCCTATCCTAATTACGCCACTGCGGGTAAGTGCTGTTTAATAAATACCCCATGTATGTTACGTTAAATATAGTCCACGCCAAACTGCTTGTCCGCTCTGAAGTTGTTGCGAGCGGGTGTAAACATACAATTTGTTATGGCGACGCGATTCATTTATATATTCAGAGCGGACTAGCAGTTTTGCGCGGACTATACCTATGTTACGGGGCGTTAAAATATTAAGTGTAGGTAATCAAGATGATTAACGAAAGATTACGGTCGTATAGGACGTTCGAATTAATTTGAATAGTGGGCGAATACCTTAAGAATGGTTCTTCTAGAAGAATATCGATTAAAAAGGGAATCAAAACTTATTTAAATATTACCGGCAGTTTTCATTATCAAATAAAGCAGGCCACAAACTAGCGGTCCATTAAATATGAATGTTAAGAATCATAATCTTCTATGATTAGACCAAAATTACTTAATTTTCACTTGCGATTGTTTATATTTTATTTTGTAATTCTTATCATGTAGGTAATAATTAAAACCAACATGTTTAATATTTGCGCGAAGTGCGAAACTACCGTAGACCGTCATTTGTGGATCTGCTTTATTTTTATGTCCTGTAAGTAGGTACGAATAAATCCTATCAGAAATCTTCTAATAAGAGAATATTTAGTACATGTACGTATTTTACTTACAAATTTTACTTTTACTAATACTATGCTAATAAACTATGAGCTATTCGCTATTTATTTAATACAGTAATGCAAAGGTATAAGTTTTTTCAATTACCATTAATACAATTAATATAATTTAGAAGATGAGTTGAATTGCTTAAGCATAAAAACTATTTGCCTAGCGACATGTTATAGCAATGGCGTATACAAACTGCATTGACTATTCATAGTGGCTATTACATTTAAAGAAGAAACTGGTTTAAAAATTACATCTGGAAAAGGATACTCGATTTTATTCGTCATTTTGTTTTGTAGTTTTACCTGGAAAGGTTTCGAGGAGTTTTGAAAATGGGTAATTTTATTGTGTAAAAATGAAATGTTATGGTTGGCGCAGCTCTTCCGTAACGGATCATAGCGCACGTACGCCAAAACTATAGATTGCACAAAGCATTAACAATAAAATAAATCTTAGGACATTTTTTTCTTTTCAGTTAAATTTGATTTATTTGACATTTAATAGCGACAGCTATCGAAAATAAGACATTATGAGGAAATTTTTTTTGGCGCCATTTTTTGTAATATTCAATGAATGATTCAATATGAGGCAGCTTAAAATCTAAATGATACCTATTATTTCACTGCATCTAAAAATATTCGTAATTTCAAATTCTATTTTCCAGCTAAACTAGAAATTTTGCTAAAGGATACTACTTATTATAGATTTTTACGCAATGTAGGAAAAATTGGTACTTTTATTGTCATTATACTGGAAGACATAGTATTAGAAATAAGATAATAATAAAACAAAAATAAACACGTAAAAAAATATAATTTCCAACCAAAATAACTTAAATTATAAATTATATAACCCAAATAGAATTAGTCTTACACAAAGCATACTATTATAGTAAAAGCGTGGCTTGACCCTACAATAAATGGTATTTTTGACATTAAAACTGACATGAATATGGTCGACTACATTGATAATATTTATAATGAATAATAAACTAAAAAGCCAAAATAACATTTGAATAAAATATAAGCGAAACTTATAAAAGTAACTGATGACATTAATATATTGTGCTCACTTACAACTATGGTAACAATAATTTTAAGCATTGATAATCTCTAAGTTGTTTCTAAACATAACTAAGTACATTTACTGCAACATTTCTAAGTGAAAATTCCTTGCAGATAAAATAATTCTATAACGGTTACTGACAAGTTAAATTCTCGTATTCATGAAACTTCTTATCGCTCATTGTATAGTGGAATGTGAAATTGAAGCGTTTAAAGTAATTTAAAAACACACAATATAGTCAGTAAGGTTGTTTAAATAATTAATGAGTAGCAAAAACAATTACTTGACAAAAAGAAAAAATAAATGTTAATTATTGTTATATAATTGATATAATTATTTAATCAGTGGAAGCGGAAGAAAATTCAAACGACTCTTAATTGTAGCAATTAGGAAGGATTATTTATTTTTTGCTTTAATAGTTTTTTTTTTAATAAAAACCATTATTTATTATATAAGTCGACGAGTGCAAAGCGTACTCAACTTCGCACAAGAGTTAGTTATTATAAAATAAACGTTTTACTATAAAACTGTATTAAGATGTACTATATACTGTTTTCAACAACATGGAATCAAAGTTCATCTAGAATATAGAATGAATTATAAAATAATTAATAATAATGCAATAAACTAATGTTAAATGAAATAATTTGATAGCACTTATAACTCTTAATCAATATTGAGAACATTTTGCATCTATTTATGTTAGATTTGTTTAGCGAAAACCTATTCGAACCTCAACATTTTTTTTATGTCAAATTGAATGACAAATTATTATTTTAATTTTTAAGTATACATTTAGTTTGTTATATATATTCAAATCCATCAAATAATAGTATTGACTAATCAAAAAAGTCCGAACTAAAAGTACGACAAACGAAAAGCTACAAAGGCGTGCAAAACAATTCAAAATATAAAGATATACATAATTTTAACGCACCCATGTTTCAAATATAATTCAAGTTAGAATATTGTATTGGTTATAATAATCTCATCGAATTAAAATACATTTTATTAAGTTTTTTTCATGGATTTAGAAGTACATAGTCTCGACGTTTGATTTTTATTCAGTGACGAATCCGTCCCAAGTTCCCAATTTGCCTACATGTATATACGTTAGTAGGTCTGAATTCTTATACAATGAAATTTACATGCAGTTTTAGGTTAGGTTAGGTTTTAAGATATTTAAAATGAGACTACGTCTCTATTTGTTTATAGAAATATGGAGTCTCAAGTCGCGTCACCGACATGAAAATGACGTGCCATGTTGGTAGGGCTCGTTAGGTGAGTCTGTCACTATATGCAAACGCAATGCAATGCAATGCTTTCGCTTATTTATTTTTTCATAAAACTTTGTTACCGAAGGTGTCTGTTACCAAGCATGGCTCGCATCAAGTCAACTATCATCATTTCATCATCATCATTTCAGCCTTTATTATTCCACTGCTGGACATAGGCCTCCCCTAAGGTGTGTGCGGTCCTCCGCTGCTCTCATTCAGCCACTACCACCAGCCCTCTTAAGGTCGTCGGTCCAGCGTGCCGGTGGGCGTCCTACACTCCGTCTGCCGATACGTGGTCGCCATTCGAGAACTCGCCTGCCCCATCGGCCATCGGTTCTGCGACATATGTGACCAGCCCACTGCCACTTCAGCTTGCTAATTCTTTGAGCTATGTCGGTTACTCCCGATCTTTGCCGGATTTCCGTATTACGGATTTTATCCTGCAAAGAGACTCCGAGCATAGCTCGTTCCATAGCTCGCTGAGCCACCTTTAGCTTGTGGACTAGTCCCAAAGTCAGAGTCCACGTTTCGGCAGCGTAGGTCATAGCCGGCAAGACGCACTGGTTTAAGACCTTAGCCTTTAGGCATTGTGGTATTGGTAACGAGAAGATGACGAGAAGTCAACTATCACCAATAAAAAACTTCGAATTGTCCAAAGCATAGTTAACTGTAGTATTTAGGGAAGGTAAGTAACTGTGGATGGCGATCTGAGATCAAATATTCGAAGCATCAATGTTTTGTACAAAAAAATCGATTATTTAATCGGTCTCAAGTAATAAATGGATCGATTAAGTGAATCGATATTTCATTCTAGAAAATCGGAATTCCACTTTTTCGATGTTGTTTGAAGATACACAAATGTGTGTTAGACATTATTTGCTGAAGGATACGTATTTCACTGATTGTTTGGTATTGACGACCTTTTTTAGTTAACTATGCCCGCGAATAAATCGAAGATCGATTTTTGATGAATAGATTCTTCAGGCCTCGATTTTTTTGTGACTCGATTTATTACACTTCGAATTAAATTGTATAGAATCGATGTTTTTCAGAAAGAATCGTCATCCCTAGACTCAAGACGAATATGATCGTTTGACCGTCGATCTGTCTTCAGTAGAAGTCACCCGAAAATTCGCTGGAGGACTTTTGACTCAAGCATCCAATGACTATGTTAGGGTTACTGTTTGCCTTTGGCGTGTCAGCGAATTCGCCTGATCACCAACTATAAATAAGCCCTTAAGCTTTTTACAAACTTAAGGTTGACATTATTTGAACACCATATTTCAGAAAGAAATCTCAGTGTCTAAAATGGTATCGTAGCGCCATCTCGTGACGAAGAAGCGACGGTACATCACGCAACACCTAGCCCGGCGGGAGATCTCACTTTGCCAATGTATTGATATATATTGTACATACACGATCGAGATAATATAGATATTATAACAGTTTGATCAATAATACCAGGGAGCAAAAAATTATGAAACAGTTTAAAAGAACCTAAGTTTAGTTACAGGTTATAAACGTAATAAGGATCAAAAGTATAACTACGTTTGAAAATTTTAATATATTTGCGACATTATATTACTTTTGTGAGGGTACACAAAATAAACTGAATTAAGTAAGCTTTGGTATAGAAATCAATTTCTTGTAGCACCAATTTTCGTACACAAAATAAGTACATATAATTTAACCAAATTAAGTAGCAATTTTGACGTCCTTCTAGTATTGATATTTTTAACCTAACAAATGTGACTACATGATTTATATGACTATGATACTATTTGAGAGACTTCTCAAACATACAAGTTATATATGCTGCAGATGTGATTTTATTTATTAATTAAAATTAAAAAAGATAATTTCAACAAGCACAGGGGATCTAAAATATCTAATATACAACTTTAATATTAAATAAAGGAAGTACAAAATTGTTTGGCAGTATACAGGACAATAAGCTCATACGCTTGTTTGAAAGTTTCATATAGTTTTTTGAGGTTGCAATATAGATAATACATATGTATGTATTTTAAAATTCTCCTAAATTTCCTTCAGTTGAGTTACGAATTATTTTCTTAATTAATTTTAACAAATAAACACAAACAGTTTGAAGGATTTTTGAACCCTTATGCAATTCAATATACAGGGTGAATTTTTCAAACGGGCCTTCAGGGCCAAATCCGAAACTATGGGGATAGCGACGATGCAGTTTTAGTTTTTATCAAAATCGGCCTCGTAACTCCTTTCAACATTTTTCGCTAATCCTCATAGTTTCGGATTTGGCCCTGAAGGCCTATTTGAAAAATTCACCCTGTATATTAATTTAAAAAGAAAATTAAATAAATATAAAGGCATAGTTATACCAAAACGTTGAAAAAAATATTTCCAAACATTTTATTCAACATAATGTACTTTTATTATAGTCCGGTTAACTAAATCTGGCACATACAAATTTATTAAAATAAATATAAATTGAATTTTTCATTTCATTTCAAAATGCACTACTTTTTTTTAAATAGTATGATTTATCGATTTAAATACCTATTGTTTCTTATTTAATAAACTATTTTATTAGTTATAAATGTTATAAGTTATAACTTATAACATAATATACAACCAAGATGCTTATACCGAACACGTGGATAAGCAACCCTATAATTTGACGTGTTTATTTCGAGCATTTCCTTATAAGCAGGGTATAATGCAACTGGTTTAAAGTAGCGATGGCGATCTTAGATCGATTAAAGAGTCAGACAGAATTACGACGAGCGTTTGCGGGCCAAAATTTCAAAATTATAAAAGTTAGTTTTTAACAGTTCCTCAGTTTTGTATGTTTGAAATGAAAAAATAATAATAAATTAAAACACTTTCCATAAACTAATTTAGTATTAAATTTGAGATCCATCTATTAAGTTTTGTATGTGCCAGCTTTAGATAACAACATACACAGAGCTCTACAGATGATCCACTCACCAACCTAACCAAGCGTGACCACGCAACACTAATCAACCGACTACACGATGAGATAAAATTGTCTAGATTACGAGCTGTTGAGTTCGTCGGCTATGGGGTTCGATTCCCGCCGCCAGCTGAGCAGGTCATCCAGTAAAGCCTCCAAGTGTGGATTGCCACCGAGTCTCGCAACCTGGAAATAACATTATTTGTATAATCTGACATACTTGACACATGACAAATCCAGAACATTAAACGACAGCGATATTTTTTTTAATTTTTAATTTTGGGAATTTGTTGTAAAGGATTTGTTTTCATTACGGCGAGTCGAATAATTTTATTTTGAAAAAGCAACACATCTTTACAACATTGTTGTTTCGTTTTAAGATAAGAATCACATTTTAGAAAGTAACGATAAACAACAAAAAAAAAGGAATGGCTCATTTAAAAAAATACATTTCTTTGTATATACTCATTCAAACCGTTAACAAACCAATTCTTCGATATTACGTCCATTAGTTCTTTGAAGTATTAGTACTATTGCTACTACATATAAATGTAGGAGTAGTACTAGTACTTCTAGCGCGTGCAGCGTGTCGCGCGTGTACCGGAAGCTGCCGAGGCGCTCCAGCAGCGAGATGCAGTAGTAGTACTAGTAGCAGTAGCAGTGGCAGTAGCAGTAGTGGCGTACCTCGTCGCGCGCCTCCCGGTCGAGCGCGTGCAGCGTGTCGCGCGTGTACCGGAAGCTGCCGAGGCGCTCCAGCAGCGAGATGCAGTAGTAGTACTAGTAGCAGTAGCAGTGGCAGTAGCAGTAGTGGCGTACCTCGTCGCGCGCCTCCCGGTCGAGCGCGTGCAGCGTGTCGCGCGTGTACCGGAAGCTGCCGAGGCGCTCCAGCAGCGAGATGCAGTAGTAGTACTAGTAGCAGTAGCAGTGGCAGTAGCAGTAGTGGCGTACCTCGTCGCGCGCCTCCCGGTCGAGCGCGTGCAGCGTGTCGCGCGTGTACCGGAAGCTGCCGAGGCGCTCCAGCAGCGAGATGCAGTAGTAGTACTAGTAGCAGTAGCAGTGGCAGTAGCAGTAGTGGCGTACCTCGTCGCGCGCCTCCCGGTCGAGCGCGTGCAGCGTGTCGCGCGTGTACCGGAAGCTGCCGAGGCGCTCCAGCAGCGAGATGCAGTAGTAGTACTAGTAGCAGTAGCAGTGGCAGTAGCAGTAGTGGCGTACCTCGTCGCGCGCCTCCCGGTCGAGCGCGTGCAGCGTGTCGCGCGTGTACCGGAAGCTGCCGAGGCGCTCCAGCAGCGAGATGCAGTAGTAGTACTAGTAGCAGTAGCAGTGGCAGTAGCAGTAGTGGCGTACCTCGTCGCGCGCCTCCCGGTCGAGCGCGTGCAGCGTGTCGCGCGTGTACCGGAAGCTGCCGAGGCGCTCCAGCAGCGAGATGCAGTAGTAGTACTAGTAGCAGTAGCAGTGGCAGTAGCAGTAGTGGCGTACCTCGTCGCGCGCCTCCCGGTCGAGCGCGTGCAGCGTGTCGCGCGTGTACCGGAAGCTGCCGAGGCGCTCCAGCAGCGAGATGCAGTAGTAGTACTAGTAGCAGTAGCAGTGGCAGTAGCAGTAGTGGCGTACCTCGTCGCGCGCCTCCCGGTCGAGCGCGTGCAGCGTGTCGCGCGTGTACCGGAAGCTGCCGAGGCGCTCCAGCAGCGAGATGCAGTAGTAGTACTAGTAGCAGTAGCAGTGGCAGTAGCAGTAGTGGCGTACCTCGTCGCGCGCCTCCCGGTCGAGCGCGTGCAGCGTGTCGCGCGTGTACCGGAAGCTGCCGAGGCGCTCCAGCAGCGAGATGCAGTAGTAGTACTAGTAGCAGTAGCAGTGGCAGTAGCAGTAGTGGCGTACCTCGTCGCGCGCCTCCCGGTCGAGCGCGTGCAGCGTGTCGCGCGTGTACCGGAAGCTGCCGAGGCGCTCCAGCAGCGAGATGCAGTAGTAGTACTAGTAGCAGTAGCAGTGGCAGTAGCAGTAGTGGCGTACCTCGTCGCGCGCCTCCCGGTCGAGCGCGTGCAGCGTGTCGCGCGTGTACCGGAAGCTGCCGAGGCGCTCCAGCAGCGAGATGCAGTAGTAGTACTAGTAGCAGTAGCAGTGGCAGTAGCAGTAGTGGCGTACCTCGTCGCGCGCCTCCCGGTCGAGCGCGTGCAGCGTGTCGCGCGTGTACCGGAAGCTGCCGAGGCGCTCCAGCAGCGAGATGCAGTAGTAGTACTAGTAGCAGTAGCAGTGGCAGTAGCAGTAGTGGCGTACCTCGTCGCGCGCCTCCCGGTCGAGCGCGTGCAGCGTGTCGCGCGTGTACCGGAAGCTGCCGAGGCGCTCCAGCAGCGAGATGCACTAGTAGTACTAGTAGCAGTAGCAGTGGCAGTAGCAGTAGTGGCGTACCTCGTCGCGCGCCTCCCGGTCGAGCGCGTGCAGCGTGTCGCGCGTGTACCGGAAGCTGCCGAGGCGCTCCAGCAGCGAGATGCAGTAGTAGTACTAGTAGCAGTAGCAGTGGCAGTAGCAGTAGTGGCGTACCTCGTCGCGCGCCTCCCGGTCGAGCGCGTGCAGCGTGTCGCGCGTGTACCGGAAGCTGCCGAGGCGCTCCAGCAGCGAGATGCAGTAGTAGTACTAGTAGCAGTAGCAGTGGCAGTAGCAGTAGTGGCGTACCTCGTCGCGCGTCTCCCGGTCGAGCGCGTGCAGCGTGTCGCGCGTGTACCGGAAGCTGCCGAGGCGCTCCAGCAGCGAGATGCAGTAGTAGTACTAGTAGCAGTAGCAGTGGCAGTAGCAGTAGTGGCGTACCTCGTCGCGCGCCTCCCGGTCGAGCGCGTGCAGCGTGTCGCGCGTGTACCGGAAGCTGCCGAGGCGCTCCAGCAGCGAGATGCAGTAGTAGTACTAGTAGCAGTAGCAGTGGCAGTAGCAGTAGTGGCGTACCTCGTCGCGCGCCTCCCGGTCGAGCGCGTGCAGCGTGTCGCGCGTGTACCGGAAGCTGCCGAGGCGCTCCAGCAGCGAGATGCAGTAGTAGTACTAGTAGCAGTAGCAGTGGCAGTAGCAGTAGTGGCGTACCTCGTCGCGCGTCTCCCGGTCGAGCGCGTGCAGCGTGTCGCGCGTGTACCGGAAGCTGCCGAGGCGCTCCAGCAGCGAGATGCAGTAGTAGTACTAGTAGCAGTAGCAGTGGCAGTAGCAGTAGTGGCGTACCTCGTCGCGCGCCTCCCGGTCGAGCGCGTGCAGCGTGTCGCGCGTGTACCGGAAGCTGCCGAGGCGCTCCAGCAGCGAGATGCAGTAGTAGTACTAGTAGCAGTAGCAGTGGCAGTAGCAGTAGTGGCGTACCTCGTCGCGCGCCTCCCGGTCGAGCGCGTGCAGCGTGTCGCGCGTGTACCGGAAGCTGCCGAGGCGCTCCAGCAGCGAGATGCAGTAGTAGTACTAGTAGCAGTAGCAGTGGCAGTAGCAGTAGTGGCGTACCTCGTCGCGCGCCTCCCGGTCGAGCGCGTGCAGCGTGTCGCGCGTGTACCGGAAGCTGCCGAGGCGCTCCAGCAGCGAGATGCAGTAGTAGTACTAGTAGCAGTAGCAGTGGCAGTAGCAGTAGTGGCGTACCTCGTCGCGCGCCTCCCGGTCGAGCGCGTGCAGCGTGTCGCGCGTGTACCGGAAGCTGCCGAGGCGCTCCAGCAGCGAGATGCAGTAGTAGTAGTACTAGTAGCAGTAGCAGTGGCAGTAGCAGTAGTGGCGTACCTCGTCGCGCGCCTCCCGGTCGAGCGCGTGCAGCGTGTCGCGCGTGTACCGGAAGCTGCCGAGGCGCTCCAGCAGCGAGATGCAGTAGTAGTACTAGTAGCAGTAGCAGTGGCAGTAGCAGTAGTGGCGTACCTCGTCGCGCGCCTCCCGGTCGAGCGCGTGCAGCGTGTCGCGCGTGTACCGGAAGCTGCCGAGGCGCTCCAGCAGCGAGATGCAGTAGTAGTACTAGTAGCAGTAGCAGTGGCAGTAGCAGTAGTGGCGTACCTCGTCGCGCGCCTCCCGGTCGAGCGCGTGCAGCGTGTCGCGCGTGTACCGGAAGCTGCCGAGGCGCTCCAGCAGCGAGATGCAGTAGTAGTACTAGTAGCAGTAGCAGTGGCAGTAGCAGTAGTGGCGTACCTCGTCGCGCGCCTCCCGGTCGAGCGCGTGCAGCGTGTCGCGCGTGTACCGGAAGCTGCCGAGGCGCTCCAGCAGCGAGATGCAGTAGCGCTTCACCTCGACGTCGCGCGTGCGTTGCCGCAGGATGTCTGTCCGCGTTAAGGAGTGACGCACGCTTCGCCACCATTGGTAGCTTCTGCAAGCGGCGATGTGGATTTGGACGTTGATTTCGTATACCCGTGGGGTGAGTCACGATAAGTGAGTGTAATATTTTATTTAGGGTCTTTGTGCGTAACATTTGATTTTTATTAAATTTAGTTTTCTGTGCGTACGTTTTATAACTGTTAGACAACGCTAAAGTTTTTTATGGGCAAAAGTATAGTTCTATATTTTAAATTACATTCATTCTTTAAATAATAATTTCATAATTGAACCGTATTGTTTGGCTTAATTTGTTTTAAATAATAAAAAAAATAATTATCAAATGTTCATCAAATCAAATAAGGATAAAATCTTTCCACCACCAACCATCCTGCCCCATGAAAATAGCTTGTATGCAAGCCTATATGAATGACGAATGAGCCAAACAACTGGAGCACATCTTCAGAAATTTAATTGTTATTACTGATATCAACAAATCACTGTAATTTGTTTCTCTACACAATATCAATAGCTTTTCTCAAAATATTATTCATGGCGTTCTCATCTAAAGTTCCGAATTCTTGTCAATAGTCCATGAAGTTAGCTCCCACCAATTAAGCTCAGCAACCCACCCATACAATACCCACAATCCACACCAGCCACCCACTCAGATATAGAAATAATTATTCTACATTTTTGTATTTCAGGCCTGGGTTTAATTAGCGCGTCTAAGGCATTTATGACGCAACAACTCCACTATGACAAATGAACTATGACCACAAAAACCCTCTGTATAACCCAGTGGAAGCCCGAGACATGAGCGGTCAGCACTCATATCGTGTAGTAAAGGATACGGAGAACTTGCTTGTCGTCTTGCCGATTCATGATCGCGTGGATGATCGGGAAGCTGAACTTGCCCTCCGTTAGATCCTCGCAGTAGCTCTTATTTTCTGAATACTGGAATTATATAAACGAGAGGTTAATATAATTGTTGGTCATAATGAGTGGCGCCACAGTAGCATCCTCTTTACTAGGGGTGGCGATCTGATATCGATTAATCGAAGAATCGATCTTTTGGGCCAAAAAACCGATTATTTTAATCGATATCCAGTAATGCATCGATTCAGTGAATCGATCTTTCATCATAGAAAATCGAAAGTCGATCTTTTCGAAGTTGGTTGAATGTGTTACAGACATTTTTTTTTGCTGACGGTACGTATTTCAGTGCTTGTTTGGTCCTGATGACCTGATTTTTATCTATATTTGTCAATTTTAGTTGAAAAGATCAAAGATCAATTTTTGGAGAATCGAATCTTTGGGCCTCGATTTTATGTAAATCGATTTTTTACACTGCGATTCGAATAGATTTAAGAATCAATCAATTGAAAGAATCGTCATCCCTAACCTTTACAAAGAGGGATCGCGCAAGCTAGCCGGATCGCACCGTTAACAGGCCACTATATTTTGATACTGTTTTGTGTATAGAATAACTTGTTTTTATGAATCAGACATGTTAAATCCTTAGGACAATGTAAGTGGCGGCACCAATTGAAACGTGGTACAATGGTACTGCTAACATTGTGAGTGGCGCCGCCAATTGAAACTAGGTAAAGTTATTATATGAGCCATGAACAGGGGTCTTAAAACAATATTATTTTAATCATACATTGTAATTTCGTACCACGACCTCGTTAAAGTAATATTGTTCTTATAATATTACAATAAGCAGTTTTGTATTGTCGGTTGAAATCATTCATTCTTTTTTTGCAGGAAATTTAACTTTTTAAGCAAAATATAACAATTTCAGTTGGTTTTATACAATGGAGAAGCGAAAAATGAATAATTGTTTAAGTTTGTTCAACTGCGTATGACGGTACACAATCAAAACTGTGGTGCCAAAGAGATGCACTAGTTTCGATGTCTCGTTTCCTCTTGGATAAGGAATAGACAAGTTACTCGTTCTTTTATATCACTCGGCAGGAAGAAACAAAACTGTTTTAAGGAGGTCGTGGTACGAAACAAGATAATGTTTATGCAATATTGTAATAAAACTTTCCTGAACTATGATATTTTTTAAAATATTAGAAACCTCCCCATAATAAAAAATAAACCCTATAACTTGACTAGAATGCCCACAAATCTTTACATGCTGTGAGGAGATCCCGAATTTAGCAGCTAGCAATAACGTGTACCAAACATCACTTATTTATGTAACCCTTCTTTAATATACCCAAAATAATTAAAAAAAACAAGTTAACAAAATATATTATGTTGATTAAGTAATTAAATTAATTGTTACGTTATTAATTTTTAATTAAAAATTTAAATAAAAATGTATAATTAATATTTTTTGTGGCCATTTTAATTTTCCGTACCCAAGTCAATGACACTTGTTAAGATATAATCGTTTTCTTTATAATTTGCACTAATGTTTACAATAACAACAACATCATTCAAGTATTACGTAAGCAGGATTTTTCTGTTGCCCTTTCCACCCCCCATGTCAGCGAAGTATAAGTTTTTCCCTTCGGTATGTTTACGTAAAAATTGACGACATTATCTATTAAATTTTACAGACTAATCTGAAAATAAAAGTGTACTACCGAAGTACCCATGGATCCCCCAGTCCCATGTAATAAAAAATAAAGGAATCAGACAAGTCCCTTTTAATAAAAGATAAATTAGATAATTATATATACTCTCGTCTCTTTGCTCGTTTGTCTCTCACTTACTCATTTCTCTTTGTCTCTCTCTTTTATATTATAATGCTTATATGAAACGAAATGAAATATGTTTATTTTGTATAGGCCAACGGCGACACTTACAAATTGTCAGTTACAATATTTTCTTAAACCACTACCGGAACGCGACGTCTACTGAGAAGATCCGGTAAGAAACTCAGTGGGTTTGTCTTTTTTTTAATAATAATTATTCTTTTTTTCCCTTTTTTAAATGCCATAATTTTTATATATAATTAATAAAGCATTAGCTCCAGTATCTTGCTTTACATTTATCAAAAAAAAAAAGATTGTTCAGCAAGATATGCTACTCTTTGACATTTTCTTAATTATCTAATAATTTTGTTATTGATCAGTCCCAAGCTGTTTTATCATCAATATAATCAGAAATTTTATAACAAGCTTTACGAATAAGTTTGATTTTGATTATGGCTTTAAATTTATTAATTGACTAATTTCTGATTTCGGTAGGAAGTTTATTATAAAAACGTATACATTGACCCATAAAAGAATTACCTATCATACTAACCTCTTGTAAGCACAAATTGCAATAATCATCTCTAATTTGGAAGTACAGCCCCAGGATGGAGGATAGTTTGCTGAAGTCAGACTTGTTCTCGCTAAAAAGTTGCATCAGACGGATCGCCAACATGAACAAACCTCCCGTCTCTGGAATTAGAAATAAAAAATGATACTCAAAAAAATCTAATCTCCACGCTATAATCGCACAAGGAAAATCGTTAATCCTGACGATCCTGATAAGGAGAATGGGACAAAATTCTTGATAAGGGTTCAAAATTACATTAATTCAAAATTTCCGTTCAAAGTGGGTTAAAATAGAGTTCAAAGATTTCATTTTTTTTTTATATAATATGTGAGTAGCAGACGAGCATGCAGTCCACCTGATGGTAAGTGGCTACTGCCACCTATAGACATCTGTAATCAACCCCATATAGAATTGGATATTCCTATTTGATGTCAGCCACAGATGCGCTGCTACCCCTGAGGACTAAGCTGGAACGCCACGGAAAATTATGTCTTCCTTATCACACCCTCCAAACCTAACACTGCTGTTATGAGGCAGAAATACCAAGACACATAGATAAATGGTGAAGTTAATAAAGATGTGGTCTCCATTAGGACTTTTTCGAGTACTGGTTGCTATGCACACACACAAAGACGAATACACAAACACCCAGACCCAGAACATATGTCTATATTCATTCTTTAGATATCTATTTGCCTGGGGGCGAACCCAAAACCTTCTGCTGTCATATAGGTATGATGACCGATCCCTCACGCGGATGGTAGCAAAGAAAGAAAAATATCATAAAGTCGAAATAGAGTTTGCTTTACAAGTGTTGTTGCAAATGTCCATAGAGGACTGTGACTGGTTTCCATCTGATTTATCGCTAGGGTTAATTATTTAAAAAAAAATGTAATTAATTTGCATTTTCTTCAAGTACATGGTATTTACACTCAAGTAATTTATATTTTTTGTGTTACCCAATTATATTTTAGTATAATTATAATCACAAAAAGGCAATTACTTAGATTATATACCCATCATCACATAACTGTAGATTTTATTTTACAATATATTTTTTTGAGATTAAAAATAAACACACGTAAATAAAATTACGGTAATGTGTTTTAACTTACATTGACATTGAAATATACGAGATTGGTGTAATTAAAATATTGTTCTTGCATTGTAAGTCATGTTCAGTTAAGTTTTAATTAAGGCGGTATTGTGCATAAATAATTTAGGAAGGTTACGATTACTTTAAATCATGTTTACATACGTCAACACTTATTTATGTATCTATACATGTAAACAAAAAGTTTATTTTAATTTATACTTTTTCTCTATGAACTATTCTACTATTGTCTATTTATTTGTGACGTTTAATTCAATGTCACATAAATTTAAATATAAAAATGTTTTAGTGGAATAAAAAACGTTAAATCTCGTTTCTCTATTTACAGAACAACAACATTCGTTTTTTTTCACAAGAAAAATCCCTATTACATACATATAAAAATGAATGTTTGTCTGTATGTCCTTTATAGAATCGTAAACTATGTATTTGATCATGTGATGATCTTTAGCATAGTTGTTGTACATGAGCTCACGAAGGTTTCAGAGTTGGTAACGACCAATTTTCGACCACAGATGGCGCCACAGTCATTGCCAAAGGTAAACATTTTCAGTTATAATACTCAAGTAATAAGTAATAAGTTTCTTATAAAATTGGCTTAATAATTTGTCTGAAGGTCGCCGTAAAGCAAAGATACGAGTTTTTCAACCTAGTCCTCATTGGCAATTAACATATTATATAATTAAGTTCAGAATGAATTTATTTTTATTTATGTTTATATTTTACGTGTGTACTAATATTTCGTCTGTAGTTATACTTATTAGTAATAATACTATATTGTACAGACCTTTATACAGCAGTGGGTTTTTAATGGTTGATGGATACAGAGAGATATAGAACACAAATATAATAAGTATACATTAATATTTCATCCTGTTAACTTACATCCTTTACAGAGGATAATTTTTAATTATTGTTTTTTTTTTATGCTACAAAACATCATATATAAACCAGTAGCAAAAATAAACCAGTTTTTATAATAAGTATTTAATACTACTACTTACAAATAAATACTACATACTTTTCATAGTCATCGCTTTGTATTCATCTTCGGAGGGGCATTGGAAGTTGTCCCGCCAGTATATCTCTATGCCCTGGCCTCTGTGTAATTCTAGAAGTTGTTCTGTGTAGACCGTTGTAGCCTGGAAATGTAATGAAAATCATTATTACTATTATGTGTTTCAAACTAAATTAGAAGTATGTTCACACTACATTAGACGCCCGCGTAGTGGAGTAGTCACTATCCTCGTCAACTCACTACTTCCCCACTGCTACCCAGCAGTATGGGTCTCCCTTCAGCATGAGAACGGTTTGGGCCATACTGGGCTCGCTGACCAAGGAGACCTTACAAATCTTTGAGATTTTTTTAGAACTTATGCATGTATATTATTGTCTCGTAATGTACGTTTCTTAATCGCTATACCTGTCTGATATGCGGAAGATGCTGGGTTCATTCCCGGTTAGATAGAATTAAAAAAAAAAATGGATGCTGCTCCGAAATAAGAATCAGAAATATCTAACAACCAACAAATATGTAAATATTACCAACGGATGCCCCAACTCCAAGGTTTTTTGGAGTGCGATAATCATCACATAGTTGGCCGCGTTGATAGTGCTGGCGATGCCGTAGATGGAGTGGGCCACGGGGATGCCTCGTCGGAGAATCGAGTTGTCTTGGATGTCGTCCACACTGTAACATATAATAAGAAAATAGTAGAAAATTTTATCTTGAACAGTTATTTCCTACAAAAATTGACAAATATTTAACTTTGGGTAAGATTGATTATTGCTAAAGATAACAAAATTAAGAAAGATCGATACAACATAACGGTGAGTATAATGAATATGAAATAATGAAATTTAAAAACTTAAATAATATAAAATTAATGGAACTCCCTGAATATCGTTGAAGAGTGCTGAAAATAAAAAATAAGACCCCTATTTTACTTTCAAATTCACATAAACTCTCGCTAACATTATTTGTTAAAGAAAAACAACTTATCGTTTTCAGTTGGATCTTTGAAGAACATGATTAATACTGATTTAAACAAAATCTTATTATAAAATTCTCGTGTCACAATGTTAGTTACCGTAGGGTTGTTCACCCTTAACATTTTTTTATTTATATGGCAATGCAACGTTTGCCGGGTCAGCTAGTAATATAATAATAAAAAGAATAATCGATCAAGTGTGTTCAGCCTCGAAATATTTTTTTTGAATACGTGACATTGAAAAGCATTACACTTTCTTTTGAAACGCAAATTGTTTGCGAAACCTGTTTAGTTTAAATGTATGATTCTGTTACACCTATACTTTGCAAGAGTACTAGGGTCATCGAAGAAATATGTATATGTTATTTGATTTCTTCCAACCCGATGTAGCATCCCCGCAGAGAAATAAGAAACAAAGAAAATTATTTTGCTTTGTGAATTAATTAAGGAATTAAAAGTAAGTTCTAACATGATTAAGAAACTGGTAAACAGTAGTAATAAAAATAATTACTTAATTATATACTTTTTGTAAATACATTACAAATGCTATTAAATTAGCAATAAATAATTATAATGATGATCATTAAAATTTTATTTCTCTTGTCTAGACTTAATTAAACTTTTAATTTTTTCATATGTAATATTTAATATAATAATTAAATTGTTAAATTAAATCGAGGGGTTCATTGTTTTTTTCGTCATCGTCATCAACCCATTGTTTACCTCTTCTAATTATACAATGCAATTTTGTACTGTTTCACACGGAGTTGGTAGCAAACGTAATTTAACTAAAAACTCGATCATTATGTTTTAGTTGGTTGGTTGGTTGGTAATATAATAATTAAATAGTTAAATTAAATCGAGGGGTTCCAGAGTTATTTTGAATGTACGCAACAATGCACATTGTTTTTTCGTCATCGTCATCAACCCATTGTTTACCTCTTCTAATTATACAATTCAATTTTGTACTGTTTCACACGGAGTTGGTAGCAAGCGTAATTTAACTAAAAACTCGATTATTATGTTTTAGTTGGTTTCAGTCTCTTTCATGCAAAAACGGCCATATATTTTTTAAACTTTAAATAGTTTATTTCACCGCGAATATTTAAAGTTGATAAAAAAAAATAACATCTAAAAAGAGTCCTATTTTTTTCATGGTTCTTTTACATTTTACATTTCAATATCATAGACCAAGCGCAATCAAACAATCGCAATCGCAGTGTGGGTTCGTATGTGTTTTTGCGTTTTCGTCGTAGTGCGTGCTAAGCCTTAATGTTACGTCGACGTAGTAACGGATTAGTACACTTCGTAACTGCCGGTTTTACTTTTTTATGTTACCTACTTACTGCGAAGATTTAGCGCGTCACAGCAATTAGAATTTTCATGGAAGATTATAATAATTGATGTAGATGCCGTTAATGCCGTTTATTTGTATCAGCTTTTTTATGTTTGATCAAGTTATGTTTCATACAAAATAATTAACATTTATTTGGTTCGATATTATCGTAATTTGAATATAAAATAGAATTGCGATAATATATTAAAAATATAAGCAGTTAGAAAGTTGGAAAACGTAAACAAAAAATATTTCTTCATCTCTTCGATTACTAGATCCTATTAGAGATCGAAGCTTCAACTCCATCATTGGTTATGTTTTCGCGACAGACATGTGTACATAAGTAACACTACAGTAGTCAATCGATGGACGCAGTCTTCTTTACCCAACAGCGGAGGGTATTTTTTCGAGAGTATGCATGTATGTCTTATTATTACGAACGCCCTACAGGTCAAACAGCTCGACGGATTTTTACAAACGAGGTATTGGCTTAAAACAACTAACTTTAATCAAGGCGGACTTGATATAATTGACTTGTAAGACCCGTATATACGAGTAGTATAATCGGTTGACCATGCATTTCGGTTAACACGCAATCAAATGATCTTTCCAATTGGCTTATGTAATGATTTGTACAGCATATTATGTGGCGTATCAATTAGTCGGAGTCGGCTTCTAAATTGCTTTATAGCGTTGACTCATCGTTTAATACCGTCAGACGCATTTAGAGACCAAACTAACATATTTTTTGAGTTGTAAGAATCTTATTCTTATCACGCGGGTTAGTGTTTTCTTGCGAACCATTATCATGCGTGCTACATATACGCGATTTGTGACGTAACTGCGTTGGATTAATTCTCCTGTGCAAGCGGGACATGCATGAGGGCGTACAGCCGCGTGACAAGAAAAAGTCCTATGTTTTTACAAACATTTCGCGACTTTCAAGACGAGATGCAATCAAAAAGTCTGTATTGTAAGTGCGATATTGCGCTTCGAAATGAGTTGTCTGTCGAATCCCACTTACTGTTGAACGTTCTTATTATTTTTGTGACTCCTTAAAAAATGCTCTCGTTAAAAAGAGCTCATATCAGCAAGCTGTACTTTTACAGCTTGCTGATATGAGCTCGTATGCCTTTCCATACTTTATATGTACCATATAGAAAAGATTTTCCTGTTAGTCTGGTTTTAAAGTAGCACAATTATACTAGGTACCTACTTCTTACGAATTCCTCTACGTTATAATAGAAATCTCATCAAAACTGAAAACGAACAATTCAAACATTACATTCCTTATCAGGCAAATTACCATATAGGCGTAAGATAAGGTTATTTCAACACAACAACTTTTTTATATTTTATTCATAGTCAGAGATAATGGTATAATGAAGAGCCAGGCCCAGTTTATATCTTCAGAGTCTGATGGAACAGAGAAACAAGCTTGCTTTTCTCGTTTATGGTCATAGCACTGAATGAACATGACAATTAATGCCTGGCTGTTTTAACTACGGAGGCACCACCGCGATACCTAATAACAGCAGTGTTACGCGCTGCTGCTTTCTGGTTTGAAGCGTAGCGTAGCGAGCGTAGTATTACCATCGGATGGACTGCATGATTGTACATATTATAAAATAAACATTGATATAGATTATGTTGTTCTCAAAACTCGACTAACAAGAGGAGGTATTGAAGACATAGTATACATGAAATAATTATTTTAATTCGCGATTAAGAAACATCCTGGCATTACAAGTTAAAGGTACATGAAGGTTAATGGAAAATTACGTAAGCACTGAGCATAATTAATTATAATGTGTATTTATTAGGTAGTTGAAGTACATCGTGCAGCCTGCTTACTATGTTTTTCTTAGCCATATTTGTATATCCATATATATATAATTATATACAATTGTATAGGTAGGTATTAGAGAACGCGTTATGGGGATATATTACACTTCCGATACACGGTAACGCGGCTTTATGTTATACCATGGCAATAGAACACATTGATGCTACAAATGTTGTTGGTACAATGTTATTTATACACGCTGATCGTTCTACTCTCATTAGCATGTTAAGTGTTATGGTTGTTTTTTTTTATAGTATACGAGTAGCAGACGAGCATGCAGTCCACCTGATGGTGAGTGGCTCCTGCCGCCCATGGACATCTGTAATCAACCCCAGATAGGATTAGATATTCCTACCTGAGGTCGGCCAGAGATGCGCCGCTACCCCTGAGGACTAAGCTGGGACGCCTCGGAAAAGTCTGTCTCCCTTACCACACCCTTCAAACCGGAACACAGCAGAGCCTAACACTGCTGTTATTAGGTAGAAATAGGTGTGGCGGTGGTGCCGCCGGAGACGAACCTCAAAGGGTTCTACCACCTTCAAAATTGTTTCATTATTAACTATCCATCATTGTAGTAGTAGGTACATGGGTACGCGCCCATGGGGACATAGCTACAGTATTGTTAAGGGATAGAGGGATACTCCTATTTGACTACTTTTATCTCCACCATGCTGGGGATTGCCCAGAATAATTAGTCCTTAAAATTTGTCGGCGTTAACCAATAACATGTTTATTGAATTCTATATTCATTGCATCCGTGTATTGCTTCAATAGTATTTTATAGATGGTAACATTGGAGACTGTCATAGGATATAATTATTAGGTTTAAGTTATACAATGGTTAACATTGTTTTAAATATAAATAACTATATTATATTAAAATTGATTTAAATTAAAAAATAGGTTCTTCTATTTGAACATTCGATTTGACCAGCGTGGTGGACAATGGCGCCTCATAATGCCTCTCACGAAGAGGATACCCAGCAGTGAAACGGTAATTGGTTGACGATATGGTCAAAGTAGAATTCGCTATTTAATATTTACCCTTCGTTTACGATTATAATTATATCACTGTGAAAGTTGTCTAAAAATACTTTCTTACAGTATATTTTATACAACTTATGAATAGCAGACCTCCTGATGCTAAGTGGATACTGCCGCCCATGGACATGCGTAATCAATGTAAAAGGCCGTTTAAAAAGAAAAGGTGTTGATTATTATCTACTGCCATTCATATTCATAACAAAAAGAAACTTTCTCAAAATTCTTTCGTAAACTGCAACACAATACCTTGAAATGTATGTAATGAGGTTTTGTATTGATATGGTAAGTTTTGCGACTTACATACATTAGTCATACTTGTGAGATACAGTCAGCACCAAAAGTAGATGAACAGATAACAGAATATTGTAAAATGTCACAATTTTAACCAGTCAAGTTGTCACCATGTCAAGTTGTCACCATGTCATATTATTTTCAAGTCAGATCGTCACACTTTTATAATTACAATGACAGCTAAATGACATAAACGAATTATTTTCTTTGGTGTTGGTTTTAACTTTATTTTTATTTTACATGATACCAAAATTATAATTTTTAACATTTCATTAATTTCATGATTATCTTATTTAATATCAATTAATTACTGCCACTGGGTGCCAGACCAGAAAAATCACACAAAAACAAAACCAAAAATTGATAACATGCCAATGAACCATGGAGCGGAGTTTTTTTGGCTTACATAAAAAAGATAGAAAATGAGAAATAGTTAATCTCAAATACGAACATAAGTTTGCAAAATCAGAGACCTGGGATTTGAAACTCAGACTCGTCGATCAAGAGACCGAGTTTCTTAAACACTAGGCTTTCACTTCTTTTTATTTTTATATATGAGAAATTACTTATGTAATATTACTAATTATGTTTGCAATAAAATAATAATATATAATAAATGTTATATATATATATAACATTTATTATATATATATATATAATAAATGTTATATATATATATATAACATTTATTAACTGAAAAATATTTACAATTATAATGAAACTTATAAATTAACAAAGGCTTAAAAATAATTACATACTTGAAAATATTAAACATTATTTTAATTACCCGAAAAATAAAGCAAAAAGTCAGAATGAGGAAACCCTTGAATGTTTTAATTTTTATACTCTCATTACACACGTGTAGTTAATTTGTAACAAATAAAACTGTTTGTTTACCTACAACTAACATTACTTCTTAATTAAAAATGTGTATAGTCCGCGCCAAACTGCTAGTCCGCTTTGAAGTTGTTGCGCAAATATAAGCATACATATATTCCATAGCAACATAAGGGCACACTAATGCAGCGCTAATAGATGCGCTCCTACCCATGAGGACTAAGCCGGAACGCCTTGGAAAAGTATGTCTTCCTTACCACACCCTTCAAACCAGAACACAGCAGCAACACTGTTATTAGGCAGAAATAGGTGTGGTAGCAAATTTTATCAATGCCACCATGACCCTACTAACCAGAAATTATAGTCTACTCACAGCAAACTGGAGTTGTGCAGCATCTGAACAATTTCCCCAATCGCCCGCAACTTGGTGTCACTGACTTTCAGCCAGTAGTTGAAGGCCAGAGTGAGCTTCGCGCGAATCTGCTTGCCTGGTACTTGTTGGATGTATGTGAAGGGCATGAGGATTTTCTGAAATTAAATAAAAATGATTATAAGGCTATAGAAGCAGTGAATTTAAGAATGATAAGTAACCAAGTGTAACAAATAAATTACATATTTTGTTTTTAAATACACTTTCTATATAATTGATGTATAAGATTTTTTAAAATAAAAATGGAACAGATATTTTAGAGAATTGAATTTGTATGTAAGTATACTCTATAACCCAGATAAATTTTAATAATAATATAAAATCAGAGTAAACATTTCAAATAAATAACAATTCAGGTTGCGGCAAAATAAATCAATAGTCCGCTGCAGTAACGTTACCTCATCGTGATCTTTGTCGCCGCCTTTAGCAAAAATTTGAGACATAGTTACAATACTGTTATTTATATTGGGGTGTTAATTTTCGTACAGGAATTTGAAATAATTGCAGGAAAATATTATTTCCACTACGAACTGGTTCAGAACTTAGCTATCAACAGAAGACGAAATATAACCAATAAAGTCAGTCACGGCCGACAGTGACAATGACACTGACAGTCTGGACAAGTAAAACAACTTAACGAGAACAAAACACGAAATTATTAAAATGTTCAAGGTTTCATAAAAAATGTTATGAAATAATTATTTTGCACTTTAAATTAATAATTCAATAAGAATTATTTGTTGTACACGCACAAAGCATAAAAATGGATACTAGCTGTAACTTAATTAACTTGTCTCTTGTAACTTAATTAACTTCTTGACGTTCTGTCTTAATGATCTGTCAGTGTCATCTTATCTGACCGTGACCGACCAAATAAAGTGAAAATATTGACATAATTGATTTGATTCAATTTATTTCAGTAGTAGAACAAATTATTTGGTAATTAATTTATTTAAATCAATTGGTATGGGATTCGGCAAACATTTTAGTGTGTTTAATATTTGATTATGTCGGCCCGTAATTACTTGTCTGCACGAGAGAAAAATATAAGTAAAGTTATCGATTGTTTACCACAAATAAATCAGCAGAAGTTCGGCTACCGTTCCGGGCAGGAGCTGCCTGCTTTGTCAGCGAATACCAGAAATTTTGTGAACAGAAATATCACGTATCCGTTTTCTGTAGAATCATTTGGGCCGGATAGTTTTGAAAGAACCGGCACTCCATTCTCTGATTTCTTGTCGGAAAGTGAAACAGGTATCTAAACATCTCTTTATTTAGTAAATTAGCTATTCAATTTTTTAATATCAAGTGTAAAAATTGGGTATTAACCAAACTCCGATTATTTATATAGATTTAAAAAATCGATGACATACTATATCTCTTTAACTATATCCACTATATTGTATTTTCACTGCATTTATACAGTTTAAAAAAAAACAATAAAATTATTTATGCAACTTCTTTCAAGTAGGTATCAGAAAATAATAATTTGTATATGATCATAAACAACAATTTAACATATAATTAGATCTTTAATTTTTATCTGTTTTTACATCAATAAAAAAATTATGTATTTTGGATTCCAGGCACACCAGATTTTCGTAGTGAGGAAAGTGACAGCAGTTCTGGTTCAGCTCTACGTAGGAACACAGCAGAGGCTTCTAAGAGCTTAGCGGCCGAGTGGGAGCGGATAGAAAGGACATTGTATGATGAAGATGGAGAGAAATGTAACCGGCCGCACATTGTTGAAGAGTGCAAGCAATGGAGACAGTTGCATCCACAGCTCAGGTAAAAAGATGATGGATATTTAGTAAATTTTTACATCTCTCAATACTGAATGAATTTCAATACATGAAGATAGAACCCTTAGTGAATTGTCTGTGGTGGTGCTTCCGCCACACCTATTTCTGCCTAATAAAAGCATTGTTCAGTGCTGACGTGTTCTGGTTAGAAGGTTTTGGTAAGGGAGATAGTTTAGTCTTCAGGGTAGCAGTGCATCTATGTCCATCCTCAGGTAGGAATCAAATCCTATCTTGAGTTTATTACAGATGTCCATAGGCGGCGGTAGCCACTTACCATCAGATGGACTGCATGCTTGTCTGCTACTATTATATTACAAAAAAAATACTCTGTGCAATTATTTACAATGTTTTTGACCCACGTCACCCATGCTGTACGCTGCCATTGAACACTGTTCTTTTGTGTCCTCTTTGGTGTACCATGACACTAGCCTTTTACTAAACTTGCAGCCATGCATTAAGATATTGAATAATGTTTAAAGACATTTATTTCTCATGAGATTTTACAAAAAATCACTTACAGAGAAATTGTAAAGTATTATACAAACAGATTTAAATGGGTTAGCCTAGGTATGTAAGTGCAATTGTGGGTAGATTTAAAGTTAATAATTATGTTTATGTAGAAAAAATGCGAATGCAATGATAATTGTTGCTTAAGGGTCAGGACACAGTGTTGGTTAATAATTATTTGAGATACTTAAGTAAGCATTTAGTGTATTTCTTTAAAATATAAGCTAATGGAATACACACAGTAATTAGCAGGTTGCGTATCCGCAACAGGCTCGCTTGAAGCACATTAGATGGATTGTTTCTTTAAAATAGTTTATATAACATCAATACATAAAGCAATAACTATGATAAAACCTGTAAACTTACATAAGGATGGTAAAATCAATAATCTTGCTTTGCTAAGTAAGTACCTCTAAATTATTTACAGACATTGAATACCCTTGACAATTGGTTGTCCTTGGTTAATAATTAATTTGGTTCATATCAGATTCTTACTATGAAAACTATATGATCTTTAGCAGATAATATGATTAAATTATCTACAATTACTGGAACAGTCTTCTCTGAATAACTCATATTTTTTTATATAATCGGTTATTTATAAATAATTAAGGAGCATGCAGTCCACCTGATGGTAAGTGGCTACTGTCGCCCATGGACATCTGTAATCAACCCCAGATAGGAAAAGATATTCCTACCTAAGGTCGGTCCCACAGATGCGCCGCTACCCCTGAGGACTAAGCTGGAACGCCTTGGAAAAGTCTGTCTCCCTTACCACACCCTTCAAACCGGAACACAGCAACGCCTAACACTGCTGTTATTAGGTAGAAATAGGTGTGGCGGTGGTGCTGCCGGAGTCGAACCACAAAGGGTTCTACCACCTTAGATTGAATTGGATAAATCACTTTAAATGTGAACAGTTGATCAAGTTAAAAATATTAAGACTAATATAGAGTAAGGGCATATAGACATATGCCCTTACACTTTGATTTAAATATGAATACATTTTTTTATAGACATAATTTCTGTTGTTTCCAGAGTCATTGGCAAAGCAATACCATTACCCGAGAGGCGAATGTGTTACAGGCAAATTGAACATGACGAGATTATCGCCATGCACTATAGTGATTATGAAGAATTCAGCGAGAGTGAGGAGCGACTGTCGCAGAGTAGCACCGACGTCACACCACAAAACTCACCGAGGGTCTCAGCGGAGGATTTGCGTGAACCGAAACTTACTAGAGAGAAGGTTTCATTCAATCCAAGAACCTTTGAAGAGATTGTACACTTGCCGGATACGTTTTGTTCGCTGCTTCAGATCACACCAATACAAATCAGGAGTCCCTCACATAGGAAGAGGCAAAACCCTACCATATTGAGGTCAGAGCTCGCGTCCTCAAGGTGGATGAGAAGTTCAAGACCAGAGTCCTCGGTACACTGCGACAGGAACAGTGCAAAGTCTTTTGTCTCCCTCGACACAAGGAACTACGGTAATCTAGCCCTAAGTGCCTCGGATAAAAGCAAAGGACAAAATGGCCGAGTTCTCACTGCTCGTCACAGGGAGTTGGCCAGGTTAGAACCCTTATATACACCAGATTTACCTCACAATGATGCAAACAAGTTATCTAATAGCTTACTACCTCATTATAGTGTTCGGAAGGTGTCCTTACCGCCATTACTTTTGGAGGAAGAGAAACGAAAAGTGTCCACAGTCAGCTCTGCAAAGAAGCACAATACCAAAAACAGGAGAAATATGTCTAAAAGTTATAATTTAGATAGGCTGAAATACAATTAGGTTTTGAAAACTCGAATTAATGGACTAAGCAAATTCCATTTAAAACTTACTTCGTAAATAAATCGCTTGTTGACTTGAAACTATTCATGGACCAAAAAAATTTAGTCAGTTTACTATTTCATGAATTTAAATTTCAATGAATGCTTTTTAACGCTTTTTACACTTATAGCCTCATGCTACGATTTTTCTGTATCGTAGTCTCATGGACATACACAAATAATTAAAACTCAGACAGAATTGGAATCTATATTCATTATATCTGTCACGCCAGGGATCGAAATCGAAACCGATTGCGTTTTAGATTGGTATTTGTCTGTAAATTGTTATTTAAAGTATTATTTTTAAAGGAATCCTATCGTTCTATCGGGGCAAGGTTGCTATTTCATACAATGATAGGGAGCATACGTATTAGACACAAATATCAAGCATAAATTATATTATTAATAGCAACATATTATAATAATGAATTTCAATTTTTAATAGGCGATTATAGGCGCAGGGCCTTTATTGATTGCAGTTTATGTCCTTTTGAAGTTGATGACTATAGTCTCAGAGGGTTTATAATTGTAGTAAGACTATTTTACTTTCAACCTATTTCTTTTAATTTAGGAGGTATTTTTGCTAAACTATAAGTCTAATATAAAAGAACCCATAAATTTATGAATATTTTAAATATACTAATTAATTATTGCTTTCATGTGATAGTCGTAACTATTCCGTCCTTTTTAAATATGACGCATTTTTCTTAGTATTAATTCTATTTATTTACTTTTTACTCATCAAACAACATTCTAGTCCACATTTCAACTAGTCTATTTAATTTTATTTAATTGCAAATTATCTTTCTTGTAATTTTAAGGTTTTCATTAAAAATGTTATAATTGTAATGTTGTAGGCAAATGCTACGTAAAATGGAATTAAATATATTTTCTGAAAAATATTTTTCAATTAAGTATATACCCACCGCTATTCTACAAACCTAATATAGTTCATAAAAATATATGTTTAAATAACATACATAAGTAAATGATTTTAGTTAGGGATGAGGAACACGGGATTCTGGGAGTTGCCATATTAGTAAAACATAATTTCAAATACAAATACAGAATTTATTTTGATATTTACATTATTTGCATTTTATTAACAATCAACATCAACAATATTAAATAATTTGTCATTGTGGTGTGATACATTTCGAACAGTCGGGTAATATTACATTTCCCGCAGTTGTGCAGTCATTTTGCTTTTAGCTAGCAACACTATCGGATCGAGGCAGATTCTCGTATTAAATCGAATCGTTTATTCTTAGCGCTTGTAATCCGAGAATGTTGCTAGATACAGATTCCTAGGCTAATGTAATATTACGTGATATAACGGTTACACCGAAAACGATTCGCCATCGAGTTTCGAGTGCACTATAGAATCGATAGCGGACAGAATGAGTTTGCACGTGACGTTTCATTTGGCATCTCTTTCGTTGCGGTGATTGTGAAATAGAAATATTAGCTTTGGCTAGTGCGTTTGTTGCGTGTCCGTGTGCCACGTACAAACTCATTCGACCCTTCATAAGCGTTTCGTTATGTAGCTAACCGGTAAATATGATGGTTTAACCTGTAAATGGATGTCTAGAAGCGGTGAAATTTGGGGTACATGAGAAATTTGAGCAATGCGAAGAAAGCTGTGAGCTTGAACATCCGGGTTGCCACTAAAAATAATCCCCCAGTACTAATTTACACATTTAAAAGTAATAAGGCAGTTTATGACAATTTTATTAAGGAAATAGGCTTAACATAACATAAACGGAACGTTATGGTTAATATAAGAACGATCTTAACATATTTACATATAGACACTTAATATGTTTTTAATTTTAATAAATAGTATACACAATTTAAATTTTGCATTTAAAATGGCAACCCGTGATTTAATGGCGTAATTGGCGCCAAATGGCTGAATATTGGTATCATTTTTAGCTTGGCACTGGCAGCCATATCTTAATGATTTAAGATATAAATGATGTTAAATAGTTCTTAAATGCTAAATTTTATAATTAGATAAACGGTCGGCTTTAGAATGTTTGTGTAGGTGTAGGAAGTCAGATGACGATGGTGGGCGGTCTAACGGTGCATCCGCAATACGCTTTTGTCAAAGCGTTTTTCATTCCGCAGATGTGATGTATGGATTATGAAACTTGTTTTCAAGAAATCCATACATCACATAAAACCACAAATCCTCAGTGTAAAACCGAGGTAAGACAGTCTTTGCCAGTGCCATATCTGAACGAAAAGATTACGTACACAGCATCAAACAGTCGCTGCATCGGAGCGAACCTCTTACTATTTTTAATATTTCATTTACACAATATAAATTTAAATTGTTATAATAATTATCTCACAGCCATCATTATATATTGATTCTACTTTAATAAAGAGAGGACTATGTGTGTAACAACACGACAAGATGGCATTCAGCTTACAAAAAGATTCTAGCGAATATTCGTATCATAGAGCGTTCAAGATTTATATACGTATATATAATACATAAAAAATTCACCATTCTGTTCTAAAAACGTTAACAACTTCAAGCTATTAGCAATAGTCAACAATGTTGTTAATTCTAGGATTTAATGCACACAGAACATGGAATACTACCTAGTTTGCGAATAGGCATTAGTGATGTATAATTTCGACCTAATACGACCCTCGTAGCTTGTGAGATATACAATACAAATTTGAATCGAAATAGAGAAATATTCAGGAACTAACACACCACTGAATAGAAGGTACGAAACGCTCTGCCTCGTGAACTTATATATAAATGAATTACAACTAAACTTTGTGCGTGTGCACGTATTACCAAAGTATAGTGTAATAAACATTCGTAAAATGACAATTAAACCGCACTTAATATTTAATATTAATAAATGAATAATCGCTTTGGGACTAGGCGTGGCTCAGTCGAACAGCGCACGCGGCCGTCAGTTATCGTATTAAATGTATTACAAACAGTCCAAATTCAGAGCCTGGCTTGCGTTCTGTCCCATAAGTAGGTACTAATTCATAAGTTACTGGGACATCGTAAGCGAGACCCTGAAACTTGGGTCCTGTAAGCCTCACAAGTACTTATACACTTATCAACGCGTTCACCTTCACTCGTTACATACACATTGCGTAAACAACTTTATTATAATATTAGACCTCAAGCAAACACACGCAGAAGAACTCAGCTATATTCTCTCTCGTTAAGGCGATTATACAAATTTAGACACTATTTAAATTGCACACTGACCCACCTCTATAAACTTTTAATTGCGATAAATATTTGTAATGCTGTATAAAAATATTAAAGGAAAAATCGTCATTTTAGTATTAACCTTAGATAATAACATTCATAATTAATCCAAAGTACCTATTAGCGTGTATTTTACATTTTTACAATGAGACATCCGAACTCTATACCTAACTAGCATACAGTGACATAGAAGCCTAATTCACAACAAACTACACACGACAGTATTGAATAAACTTTTAAAGCAGCCGTAGCCTTCTATTTTTAAGGAGATGTTTGAAAAATTTCTTATGTAACATACAAAATACGTTCCACTATATACAACTAGCAATTTAATTGATTTAGATCGTAGCTGCAGTAGGTATATAGGTACTCCAGTAAGGTACCTATTGGTCTAATAACTCCAGTGGCATGCATGGTTTACTAAAGGTTAAACTAAATTAATTTTAATAAATTGCGATAGATCTTTGGGCGCTTTTGACGGTGCCTCAGATCTTTACATATTAGCCAAGATAAGTCAGCCTAACCAATTTAAGCGCTTTTAGAAATACTCGATATATAGTTATAATTTTGGACAGACCGATTACTTCAATTATAAAATAGAATCTATCGCGCACAACCTCATTTTATACCGTCCATAGAAGAGATTTGCCATCATTTCAGGTGTTAGGTACTTCACACTGCATGCCTATAACTTTAGACATGGCCGTGTTCGTTCTTCTTTACGTTGAAATTATTTCTCTTACATTAATCACTTACTCCTTATAATGAAGTTACCAAATGTTTATTTTGATTAGTGTTAAGGCAATGTTTCGCATCTTAGTCACAAGGCAACTTGGTAATTCTGTTCATAGGCAGATATACCATGAAAGTTTAAAAATAATATAAATGTTCAGTGCCTTAACTGGCAGTCCAAGGGATTTAACGATACGGATATGACGTAAAGTGAATGTATGTAAAGTCGCGAATTAACTCTAGGTCACTTGGAATATTAGAATTTTATAACTAGTTATGTCTTATCTATTTATTACCTATTGCAGTTCTAAAAGGCTTTGTTTCGATATGTATACCACTCTACATCATTCCGCCATCTTGCATGGCTAGTTAAGGCAGCGCACAGTTTGAACATTTTCATTAAATTATCTATTAATTTATTTCCATGTCATTACCATGTCCACACGATCTTTCTCCTCAAAGTATTTTGTACTTAGTTTTCATGTGGGTATCATTGTTTATGGACTATGAGATTACAAAAATATGGCAGTATGTTTGCATTCAATTCCATTACAAACTATGCTTTAATATTCCGATTTTGGACCAAAATACAAAGACTCCACCACACACACTTTTGACATAAAAAACAATATACCCACATTATCCTACTTGTAATTAAGGCCGGTTTTGCCTATTCTATTTTGACGATGAATGACTCTAAATGACATGAACTGGCTATGTACAGGATGTTTGATAAACGACAGACCTTGGCGCTTTACAAGTGGGAGGGCGGCTCGAAGGTAGATGTCGCTTTAGCTTTAAGTGTCGAATGCCTAAACAGAAACTCTTTGGATTTGTCAGGTACATTTTTAAAGATTTCAAATAACAAAGGCATGGCACTTAAAGTGGTAGCTCCATTTGGAGTATACATTTTCAGCCTGCCCTCCCTCATCACTATCATTTAATTGAGGTATTTAATTATTAAATATTACAAATAATGTGTTGTACGCGTGCTCGTAATGCCCTCAGCGAAATTGCACAATCGTGAACTACTTCATATTACATATTTCTTAACCTTCATCAAACATCTTGTAGCTCGATTTAGTAGTTAAAAATTATTGCATTACTCTCGAATCGCTAGATGGCGGTCCATAATGACTCTATAATATTTGTGAGGCGAATGTTTAGACTAATAACTAGTAAATTCTAAAAAAGGAACCTTAATCAACTGCGTTTCGATCGTCACGAATAAGAATCGTCGATACATTGGCGTCACCGCGAGCAGTCAATTAAAGTTTCGCCTTATCTAAATACAATCAATAAACTATGAAGAATCCACAATCGTCAAAGCACCCGGAGTTAACTCTAAATACATCGCAGGCTTCAAAAGCCCTATTTTATTATAACAACGACGTTTTCAAAATAATATCACACATTTACAGCAAAATACACTTTGCACTCAGCTCTCCACGTAAACGTATAACCATTTTGCCCATTGGTTCTCAAACATTCACGCAATGGCTTCTGTAGTAATTTAATAGGTAAATAATTTGTTTCAGTTCATAGTTTTTTTTATGTGCAGCGCCATATATCACGTCCACTTTGACAATCCCCCGCCCAGATAGGAAACATGAGAAACAAAATGAAAAACAAAAGAAAAAAACAAAAATATAATATTTAAAAATTTATTAAAATAAAATGAACAAAATAACTAGAGTGTGATAAGTAAAATAATTGATATTTTCTGTGCAGAGATTCTAGATACATAGATAGGTTAATAGCAAAATAATCTTAATACCCACACAGAAAATATAGGCATCTACGGTGCGTCTAACCTAATGCAATTATAAGTATACAAAACTAAATTAAAATGAAATGAGCAATATACTACATTACCGTGCATATAAAGAATTGTGACAGATAAAACTTAAAACTAAATGAATAGCGAATTCAATGTGAACCCATTAAAAATAAACTTACGTAGATAACATAAATGGTAATAAATCACAAATGTGTAACGATGTATGAAGTGGTTTTAGAAACTTCATTCAGTCGCTGAGATTTTAAATGCTTAAAATATTTCTATATTTAAGCGATCAAGAAACCTTAACCGAGTTAATGATACTACAGAATAAGGAATGGACATTCTAAAACAAAATTTTAATATGCAATACCTTAATATTTATTGATCATCATTATTACTTCTGTTAACCGGTCGTGCAATTAAAAGTTTAAAAGGTCCTTTTATTATTGAGCATTTACTTACATAGTCCAAGTTCTTTCATTGAAAAAAAAAGTGGGATCGAAATCATGCCTACCCTCAGATTAGGTGTGACGTGTGTAGTGTGCCTTACGACGGACGGGTATATACAGAGAGCTCCTGTGCCCTTACGAGTTGTAACTAGAGGTTATCGACATTACACATTCTAAACTGCTACTTAATATTGAAACATTGAAAGCTTTCTAATGCTCTATTATGCGTTTCAAGAGATTCTGTATATGCCTGTCGTCGGCGGTTTTGCAGTAACGTTGATCGTCCAAGTATATTGTGTATGGGCACGGAAATAAAATACAATAATAATGAAGTAAAAAAAGCCAACGGGACCTAGAACCGTCTAAGGGAGTGCGTGGGAGGGTGAAAGGTGCAGAAGAGGGGGCGTGGTAAACAATCACAAACGCGAGTCGAACGAAAAAAAACTGAAAGGGCCCAAAGGAGTTTGGGTGTGATTGACGTGACCGTTTCCTTGTGAATGGGTATTTTATGTATAATCACATTTACATAGAAAGGAAAATAGAAGTCTTAGTTTAGAATAAAAAAGATAAGAAGATAGTTAATTTTGTTTATTTTTTTAAAGAAAAAAATGAAAAGTAGAAGTCTTAGTGTAAAAAGTAAAAAAAAGATAATAAGACAGTTAATTTTGTAAATTTCTTGAAAAAAAAAATATGAATGAATAAATTTTAAGTAATAATTACTTAAAAAGAAGATATTATAAAGAAAATATATGTTTGATAGGGATGTGAGAACAAGTTTTTTGTTTATTAAAAGTACGGGAGATTTCGTTCGTAATTCACATTCGTTCCCATACCAAAAAGAAAAAGGTTTTTTTCAATGGTAATGTCAGAAAAAGTTTTTAACTAGAAAATAGATAAAAAGTTTTTCCGTGATTAAAATAACTATAACATAAAACCCCATTCCAAGAAGCGGTCACGTCACGAACCAAACGCTTCTCCGGGCAGTGCTTGGCGGTTGCGGGGCGTTTGCGGGGCGGTTGCGGGGCGGTTGTCGTGGCGTGCGCCCTACGCCTAGATGTAGGAGTAGGGCCCGTCGGTGAGGGCGCTGCACAGCAATAGTCAGGACGCGTCGTCCTTGCCGCCCGCCGCGCCCGCGCGCCGCGACGCGCGGTACTCCACGCCCGGGTCGAACTGCATTAGGACGAATACCTGGACGAACACGAACACATCTGTGTTATAATGATTTATACAGATTCAACGACGACAAATGAAATGAAAAAGAAAGATTATCATGAGCGACACCTAAGGGGTACCTATGAAGTGATCTCATTTAACTATACGCCACTGTCTCTGTATGTTCCCTGTATCTATGTCTCTATGTGTACATGTTGAATTTTTAAAGTGTGCGTGAATGGCTTAATCTATAAGAAATAGGTAAAAAATATGAAATGAGTTAAAAATGACGATTTATTACAACTGCATCATTGCATTTAAAAAAAAATTGTTTGCTTGGCCTGGAATGGAATGAGTTTATTGTGAAAAAAAAAATACTTTATCCACGATTGGATGGTGTCATTTATAAGGATTGAATTCTAGGAAATTACAAACTAAAGGAGAGCCCTTTCCTTTTTCCTTTTTATAAAAAATAATTTTCACCATATTCCTAGTGAATTCATATTTTAAATATTACATCTCGTATCTTAATATTGTGCCCCAATTTCACTTTATTTGCACTCAGCACAAATAATCTGACATTTGATGTGGTTTTACACATAATGCTAGAAAACACAACTTTAAACTTAATAAACTTCTACCCCACGCATCTTATAACATTACATGAAATCATGACGTCACCTGATCAGTAGGCAGCAAACAGAAGTCATCAGGCGGGTTGGTGATGACGTAGCGCTTGCTGCTCGCGTCGCACGAGGACGAGGTGTCGCGGAAGCGGTACAGGCCGATGCACAGCATGCCGTACGTGCGTAGTGCCGCTACGAACAGGTCGCCGTACTTGCCCGCCTCCCCGAACTGGGCTAACGGGCCGTCGTACAACGATATCTGGCCCACTCTACACCGGTCTCTGGAATGTGATGGTATTTTTAACATGTGATACAATAATTGGCTTATTAAAGTGTAAAGTGTAAAGTGTCAATAAACTGTAAATAATCCAAGGATTCATTGATTACTGCGCCAACTGAATGACCTTTTTGTGTTTTGTTTGTTAGTCAAATTCTCAATGTCCGTTTTCTGTTAGGCAAATTATAGATGTTTTTTACCTATTAGGTAAACTTTGACCTTCGTTGTCTGTTAGCAAAACTCTCGATGTTCGTTATGTGTTAGGTAAACTGTAGATTTGATACCTTTGTTATTTGTTAGCTAAATTCTCGACGTTCGTTACCTGTCAGCCAAACTCGATGTTCGTTCCGTATTAGCTAAACTTTAGACGTTCATTACCTGTTAGCCGAGTTCAAAATTTGTTATCTAAACTCTCGATGTTCGTTACCTGTTAGCCAAGCTCTCAGGTGTGGAGTATCCGCCTCGAAGTCCCGCTCCCTCGGCGAGGATCAGCTCCAGCTCGGGAGTGGCGCCGCCGGTGATCAGCGAACGGATCAACGTTAATGCGTTTTGGTTGAAGTACGTCTGTGGACAATCGTTTGGCTATAATATTCCTATTGCTTGTAATTTATAGTTGAGTACTTTGAATAATTAATTTCTAATCGCGAAGCGAAATAAACATTTGAGATATGTATCTTTCAGTAATTGTAACAATTGCCGTAATTGAGTTAATTCCTGAGTTTTTTTTGGGTAATTGTAAGTTATTATGAAAACAAAATTGCAGTGGGTAATCCCGCTAACTTCATCCAGTCTATTTCTTGTGTCGACAAAATATTTGATATGGGGCCAAAAGTCTATGAGAGCATGTGATTCGATATACATCGTTGAATTTAGTGTATAATTTCATTAGATAGTGACCAGCGTAATTTGACTGGGCAACTCCGTTCAAAATTTGACAAACCAAACTTACAACTGACTCTAGTCATGTCACAAAAGCATCAACACTGACGGGGAAAAAAACAACTCTACTCAATTCATTCTATACTGTAAACATAAGAAGTAGAAGTAGAAAGAACTCACGGTGGACATGAGTGAGTCGAGCACGCTCACAGCGAAGGCGGTCCCGCAGGCGAAAGGCTGCGTGAGGTACAGCTCCGTATCGGGGTCGTCGTCATCATCCTGGTCGAGGAACTGCACGTTGCTGTCGTTCACCAGCTCTGTTTACGAGTACAATTATTTACAAGTTATCAACCATCGCTTACAAGTTATCAATCGTCGTTTACAAGGTAGCAACTATTATTTACAGCAACTAGTTCATAGTTCAGTATGCTTAGTAACATACATCGTGATAAAGTTTGTACATACGCCAGGTAATTTCTTATTTATTAAATAGTATTTATTAAAGAATAGTATTCAGAGCGTCATAAATTTCGTTGTAAAAGTTATGAGTTATGGTTATTTTTACGTAAAATCGGCTGTTGAACTAGTGACCTCATATGGAAAACTGAATTACAGGTAAGGTTAGTTTTGAACTATGGGTCCGCTATTATTTTCATATCAATACATAAATTAATAACAAAGGGCCCAGTGTATTACCTCGTGGGACACCGAGATAAAATATTAAACGGTTTTCCATGAACTTTCTCATTTTTTATCAAAGATGTCTTTTTCAGTAGGTATTTATATTAAGACTGACCTGTGATCATCGGCACATTAGCACCGTACACCGATCCACGGCGTTGCAACAGTACTGGCGCGGGGGGCTGCCCCGGCGGCGCGGGCGCCGTACTATCCGTGCCCACGCCCGCGCTCAGCACGCCTATCGTGTCGTCGAATGTCATCGCCTTGATGTTCAACGAAGCCAGAATAGCTTCCTTGTCGGCCAGCGTCGGGTCATCGTTGGATGGCACCTTCGCTGACAGGATGCAGCACATGTCACAAAGGTTCACGTTCACTGCACGCAAGTCGGCCCGGCTTAGCGGTGAACCCTGTGAATGTAGATTGAAGTCGAGCAATGTGGATGATGAACCGTTCTTGTGAAGTAATTTATTACCATCAAATATTTTACATTGTATAAACTATTAAGGCAATAAAAAAAAGATCTTTGAAATAAATGGGACATAGAGCCACGGTAATCGAGCTACACGTAATACATAATATTAAAAACTAACTTACTACTTGTTTTGAGTCAAGTAGTACTACTAATCCATTAAACATTTTAGTCGGTTTTCATAACTAAGAAAAACAGCCGAAAAGTAATCGCGTTCTCTAGATGAATCGTAAAAAAATATTTATAGGCAAGTTACATCATTTATTATACAATAGCTTATTTCTATCGATTATACTAACATTCAATACAGAAATCTTGGGTAGATTCTGAAGCATTTTCCACTCTCTCCTTATATAATCGACGCTTCCCACGATGACGACGTGCTTGAGCTCGTGGTAATGGAAGTTGGACGCCCGGAGCGGCATCACTAGGTTCCTTAGGCCTATCAACGGTGAGTCTGGGTCCGCGAACAGGCAGACCACCACGTGGCCGTTGAGTACAGTCATTGCCGCTTGGTTTCTGTCCTGCAATCACAAATAAAATTCTTAAAATTGGTTTTCACTGATACAATTCAATTGAGAGTACCTACTCAGCAAAATAGTAGGTAGGTATTCTAAAAATAATTTTGTTATCAACATCAATAATTTAGAATGTTGTCATATCTTAAGGATGTTTTTAGTAATTACTATTATCGAGATGGTACAGGATCCCTAGTATAGTTTTCATCATTTATTAATAACAAGCTGATTTTTCGTGAGTAGCTTCGTTTCGACAAGACGCCCAACATTTTTCCTTACAGCAATGTTGGTAAATGGTAGCTTGATGGGGCAGCAAGGATAAAATATGTTGACCGGACGAATTCTAAAAATTTATTACTAACCAAATTTTTCTTTGTTAATTATCAAGATAATTATTTAAATAACGTGAAAAAATATTTGTCCTACAAAATATAAGGTTTTTATTAAGGCGTCCCCCCTCTCCAACATGTATCATAAACAAGGTCATGAAAAATAATTACTAACCAGCTGATTTTTTTTTATTGGCTGTCTACCATTTACATAGTCTACCATGCACATTGTCCTACAAATTGCATGGTATGTCATCTCGGACTTACGCTGAAAAGATGTTAATTCCGCAGGATTATTTTTTTTATTAGTAACTGTAGGACAAAGGTATCACGTGATAGGATAATATAATTTTTATCTAAATAAAACAATGTCCTACAAAAAAAAGGGTAACTTTTATTAATCCTACAAGATTTGTAATTTAACTATAATATAATATAAATAAACTATAAAACTGGCGGACTGGAATAACGTACTTCGCAATTTGTAGGACAATGTGGGTAGTAAGCTGTGTAAATGTTAGACAGCTAATAAAAAAAAAATCAGCTGGTTAGTAATTATTTTTCATGACCTTATTTATGATACATGTTGGAGAGGGGGGACGCCTTAAAAAAAACCTTATATTTTGTAGGACAAATATTTTTTCACGTTATTTAGATAATTGTCTCGATAATTAATAAAAAAAAATTCGGTTAGTAATATTTTTTTTTGATTCGTCAAATCAACATATTTCATCCCTATTATTTTAGTTATAAACCACAATCGAGAACTTTCGTACGAGAATTTGTTGGGCGTCTCATTGAAACGAAGCTATTCTGGAACACTCAGCTTGATACTAATTATTTTTACATTAAGTATTAGTACTACAACTTTTAAGTGTAGGTCCGAGATGACATACCATGTAATTTGTAGGACAATGTGCATGGTAGACTATGTAAATGGTAGACAGCCAATAAAAAAAAAATCAGCTGGTTAGTAATTATTTTTCATGGCCTTGTTTATGATACATGTTGGAGAGGGGGGACGCCTTAATAAAAACCTTATATTTTGTAGGACAAATATTTTTTCACGTTATTTAAATAATTATCTTGATAATTAACAAAGAAAAATTTGGTTAGTAATAAATTTTTAGAATTCGTCCGGTTAACATATTTTATCCTTGCTGACCCATCAAGCTACCATTTACCAAAATTGCTGTAAGGAAAAATGTTGGGCGTCTTGTCGAAACGAAGCTACTCACGAAAAATCAGCTTGTTATTAATAAATGATGAAAACTATACTAGGGATCCTGTACTAAGATATATTAAGACGATATATATTTTCATAGCACGTATTCCAAATTTAAATTCGAATCAACGAGAGTTTAAATTTGCAGTCATTTTAAAAATTAGTTAAGCATGTGAGCTTGCATTTCGGTATATAGAAGCTTGAGCAAAGGGTTAAATATAGGTATAACATTTTTTTTTATTATAATAAAGCTATGTAATAAAGTATTAAAGACACTCAATTGGTATTTTATAAATTTGTTTCATTTATATCTACCTATTACTAAGTTTTTTTTTATCATTTACTTACTAATATACAATCTTCCAGATTCCTAGCGGGACTCCAATGGAACATCCCAGTAGAGTCATATTTCATTTCAGTCTTTTCGAAGTCGAAGTCTTTTGACTGGTCATCTGCCAGGCCAGCTGGCAGACTGACGCCATTGCTGTTTTGGTTCCCGCCACTACTCCTGCTCGTTGGCCTGTCCAGATTAAAAAAATAATTTGACGTTGACAGATTAGAACGACTTTGGGCGCGCAATTTCGTGTGCAAATTTGTACAAGGTGATTTTAAAATGTTGTTAAAAATTGATTTTAAATTGTTTATGTTTAGCTGAAGATTAAATTGAATGTGGTAAGAAAAGAGATTTAAATTAGTTGTGCATTAGATGAAGAAGGACAATTTGCTATTCTTGGGTAAAATGTCCCCTTTTATTAAATTACCATTATAAGTATGATTTTATATTTCGTTCTTGTAAGATAATTGTTATTAACACAATAACACTTGTTTCTCAATAAATCCTTGCAAACTTTTAATTTAATAATAGGGGAATATACTCTAACGAAAACTCAATTTCTTGCCTATGTCAAAATCTATTAACAAAATTGCATTGCATTCATAAATAAGAAATCGAATTCGATAAATTCACAAATTATAATAAAACATTATACATACTGAACTAAGTAACGCATGTTCTCGAAAATGTGTATAAATAAATAATATCTACGTACTTATATACAAATATACATGCCTCTATACCTTGTCACATTGTGTATCGTGCTTCTGATTGTGCAAAATGCTTAAAAATAAGTATATAATTCACTCAGCTCTAAGAAACACAAGCGTTGCTACGAACTACTAGTATTTTTATTTCTACTCTACTATATAGCGTTCTTTAAAAATACTATGACCTTATCCTACTAATATCGTATAAAATTATCCAAAACGCAACAATGTCCATTATAAAACGTAGCATTAAGAACTTTCTTCTATAAAAGTGTACGTAATTTACGTATGTTACACACGTATTAGCATGAAAGGGAGATATTTGCAAATGCAGTACTGCAGTAATGTTTGTAGAAGATTTTTTGTTTCGCAATCGGGATATCGGAATACAAGGGGTAGCATCAAGGAATAACAGGGGCTGCTTGACTCCGAAGATTGTTTTGATCTCGACTTGAAAAATTAGGTATCATTTAGATATTGTACTCTCCTTATAAAGAAGTATAAGTAGGGATATTGTATGCTATCGGGGACTTTAAGTGATCTGTATAAATTACCAGGGAAAATATGGAAGTGAAATAATAACAGTAATCGGTAAATAGAAATATATTAATTTTTTACTTATGCAACTCTGATCTACACTGGTCCAAATATCTACAAAATCTTCTTAATGCTATGGTAATTGATACGTTTTGTTTTAGAACAAAGCTTTTAGTAGGATAGGGATCTACTAATATAAAAAATGTCTAGGTGATGTAATTTGATAATTGTAGGGAGTTACATGAGTTTTTTCACTTCGTAGGCAAGGTGATAGGCTTGGTAATTCGTATCCTGCTCTTGCGGATTCCTGTAAAGGCCAAAGAATCGTCTCCATAGGTTTTTAGAGATTACGCGACAAACATAAATAAGTGCATACATATTAAAATTAATAAATAATCACATTTAGGTCGTGTCGTGCATTGTGCGCAACGGAAATTTAAGTCGGACTCAAACCATATAACATAATAACACAATTTATTATTAACTTAATGAAAACACGCCCAATTTTCTTTAAATTTCATATCAAAATTAAATTAATATTTAAACAAATCAATTTTGTGCTTCAAATTGTAGGTACATATAAGTTAGGTTAGGTTAGGTTATAAAATGTTATGTAGTATGAATCACTCTTAATAGACAGGAAGACATCGACGACTTGTATAAAGCTGCGATATATAGGTATATGACAAACAAGAAACATTAGCTAACAGACATTATTTAGTATCCATTTTATTTATATTTTATTTTATTGGTTTCATAGAAACTATTAGGTAATAAGGCACCTAAAGCACCTTTTTATGAGAGGTAAGAAGAAGGAAGGTGCTACGTAGAGACAATAGGGTATTTGAATACTTGCCTTTGAAACATACATTGTGATTTATATTACCTAAGATTAGATAATTAGATAAATGTTATTTAGTGAATAATATAAATAATAAATTTAATATTTTATTTAAAGTTTAAATTAACTCATGTGTAATTGTTTAAGGGTAGTATAACCTATATCTTTACAGACTTTCAGCATGACAAGTAGGTATACCTATTTGAAAGTGAAAAATCTTTTTTAAAACCAACCAACCTTATTCTAACGTACTTTTGTAATTTTCAACATGAAGTAAATATACGTTATTAGATAGAAATTCACTAAAATTGTGTAATAAACTAAAAACGAAATTATTTAATCAGAAAATATTTAATTATCTTTGTAACCGTACTGTTCGTGTGCGTACTTGAAATATTTTCTTTACATACTTTTTTATGGAGTAGGATATTTCTCTGACTGGATACGAAGGTAAATTTTAAAGTAGCCAATACTTTTGATTACCTATTTTAAATAAATTCCGATGTTACTCCATTCCTGAGTCTTAAGACATTTAAGTATTTAATTTTGTCGTTTCTCTATTTCTATTTCTGTTTCTGTTGCCTTCTAGCCGTATAAAATCAGTAACTTACGTGTCCGGGGGTGCCCTATTGACGTTCGGTTTGACCTTGTTGACTTGCCGGGTCGTGGTGGTGTTCATCAACTGGTTCGCCATCGGCGACAGGAGCGCTGTCGGCGCCGCGCTTCGGTGGTTCCGATTTATTACTACAGAAATAAGGAAATTGTCATTTAATCAATAATCATCACAAATATCATGTATTTAAAACAGGTAAAATAAAAAAGTTTTAAAAATACTTAAACAAACTTTAAAAATAAAAAATACCAGCTGGAAAAGAAGGTAAACATGACTGATACTGATACTGATACATGACTGAAACTTTCATTGAATTCGGTTTAGTATTTTTTGCGCACTACTTGTTTAACCAGCCAAACAACAGCTTTTGTAGATACAGATAGCTAGAATGTAGTCAGATAGATATATCGATAGACATAGGTAGAATACTTACGACTTATGTCTTCCCCTCGTTCTCGTGCTATTTCACCTGAACAGTAATTAATGCAAATATTAATCACATTCTTTTCATCCAAACAATAAATGTCATGTAAGTATTTGTTAATTATAAAAATATTATTTTTGATTTTGATTTGATATTGAATTTTGTTTTACTATTTAATTACCACGCTTAATAATTCCGATAAGTTAAATTTGAAAAAAATATAAAATATTCAAACAATTGAAAATTGACTTTTATTTAAGAATTAATAATAAATTTTAAATTCTACAACGAAAGCTCAACAACAATGCATTCAAATACATCGACGATATAAACAAAGGTTTAATGCCATGAAATAGGTATTTGAAATGCTCGGCGCAGGCATCAGAACATGAAGAAATCAACAAGTAGCGACAACTATCAACGATCTAAGTCTGTAAATACACAACAATTCATTGAAACTCGATGAAAAATTAAAAATAAGCATTAAGATATCGCCACATGTTTGTTTCTCAATAATATCTATAGCAAAGGAGTACAAACCATAAATAATGATGATAACATCCGCTTTAGAGTTTACCAAGAAGCACAGGTCGATATGAAATCTTTACTTAAACCTCAATTCGTTTATTTAATGACGAAATAAATGTGATGCAAAACCAAGGGAAAGTGTCGTGAAAGTGAGATAGTTCTCATTGATAGTTCACCGAAAGACAGATTCAAGATTCTCAGGGACAAAACAAATCGCAGAAGCGATAGAGTAGAACGCTAATTCGAGCCAGGGGTCATGCTTGATGGAAGCTGATACCGACGGCTCTCTCATTGCCACTCATATCGGTGCTCGCTATGAAAATGCGTGGTAAGCATCTAAGTGCAAAAATCCGGTAACCTATGGACAAGCGTATCACTGGCTGCTTGATGTGTGGGCCGATGATAAAGTAAAGAAAATAAAAATAAAAACACTCAGTCCTCAGTCTGAGATGTACCTCGAACATGGACCTTCTTGGGCAACTCTGGCGGCGTGAAGGTGGGGGGAGGATGGTGGTCATCTGCAAAACATCAGCACAAGATCGCATTCCGATACACCACTCAATAGTACTTCACAACGCAAATATACAGCGTGTTGTTCACATAGGTTGTCATATGTCCAACTTTATATGGAATACACAAATTGTACATTCGGTTTCACCTATTAAAAATAAGGGGCTCAAAACAATTCATTTCATGCATTGATATTAACGTCCGTTTATAAAAGGAGAAAGGTAATAAATTCATTTAAAATTAACTTTAGTAGAGGTGACACCAAATGCACGGAAACATTGAACAATAAATATTGATTAAAAATAATTTAATAATAACATTTACCACAGTATTAGCTACAAACATTCACATGCAATACACAACATCTAAAACAAACAAACGAACAATCAAACAAACAATAAAATATACTAAAATCTAACTAAGAGACAAGCACGTGTGAGTTCTAACTAATTCACTATAACACCACTATTGGTTAAGTATTCATTACTTTGCAAACCGTATTAGTTAATGAAAATAAGGCTAATGTATAAGGTAATGGGAAGATAAATGATCAAAGAGCATGATTTGTAATTTGATAGCGATAGACTAGAGATCGCTACAGTTATGGTGACGTCTAGGTAAATGAAATTGAAATTTACTTATTAGCGTATGAATGTACCATTTTTTCGTCGGAACGCGAGGCAGTAGCCATTCACTGCAAAATCCTGTCTCTATCGAGGCGGGGATATCTAATTCAAATTAAATGTTCCCTTTGCAGGGTGGCAACCATTAGAAAAAATCTTAAATTCAAAGCATAATAAATACGTACGTATGAATCTATAACTTCACAACATCAATATCTGAGGGTCTATTGATGCATAAATTAGGGATCAAAATACTCCTATAGAAATTATATTTTGAATTGATAATATAATTAGTAACAATAAGAACAAGACCAAAATAAAATTACATCACAACGTGTCTCACGATGTTTACATCGGCTAATAGAAAGGCAAACGGCTAACTGCTGTATAAATGCACATAGATAAACGTATACATAGGTGAAATATTAACCAATCATTTCACTAAAGATGCCAATGAATCAGCAACCGACTTTGATCCTAATCGGTTCTAGAAATTCTCAATTTGGAATATCTAAAAGTCATAGGATCAAAGTCTCTTGCGCGATTCATCATTGTCGGAGGATTTTGATTAAGATTTCAGCCTGTAACAAGACAATGATAACAAGACACGATTTGGCTAACCGCATGGTGGGTGGCATACCACTTTCACCACTTGCATCGCGAATAAGAACACCACATTGACATTAACATTGAATTTTATGCACAATTGTTACGTACTTGCCCTGCCAACCATCTGGACGGCTCGTACGCCTTTCCTGAATGTAGCCACTGAACCGAGAAACAATAGGTTTAAAGCTTACTTGTTATAGATTATTCACTTAATCAATCTGATACACAGTTGCATACGCATGGTAATAAGGCACATCATAGATTGGATATACATTGCAGACATAGATGCAAAGCTCAGGAATATTCTGGTCGCTCTTATAAGCAAGGTCGTGTTTATATTTCTGGTTACTAATGCCCTTAAAATTAATGGTTTATTAGACACGAAATGATTGGAAACATAAAAGATACCGTACTCGACCTGTGTTACCAAAAAGATAGGAGTATGTACATAATTGGGTAAGTTAGTAACCAAAATTGTGTCTACCCTTAGTTTTACAGCCGTGACCGTGAGTGTCTTCCTAAATTTCCGGGATAAGCATTGTCTTAGTTAATATACTCGTGAGATAGCCTTGCTAATCTAGCGTGTATCTTTTATTGTGAATTAGCATATACTGTAGCCCAATTTTATAACTTATGAGCGATGTTAGTCGATGCAAACAAACTAAACGTGTTGTGAGGTACGGTAATAAGGTATGTCATGTTTCCGCTCCGTACCGTCGGGGCAACCACGATACGTATTAAGACTTTGTTTCACCATCCCAGTCTGCATCATCATCATTCCGACATCTGTAAAAATCCAAACACTGACAATGCGAAGGTACGCTCGCGTTCGTATGGTCGATAGGAAGTCGATGTTAGAATTCGGTAGAACTATACAGCTGATTATGACTTCGAATGCGATACGACTCGAGTGATGATGGCAATAGGAATGACTTGAATCTACCAAATCCGCCGATGATGTAATGAGTGGCGACCGTATCTCTTTCGACCTCGCGTTAGTCACTGTCAATAGCACAGACAAGCCGGAACTGTTCTATAAAGCCTTTGTGTAATCTCCAAAGCTCACTCATCAATTTTTAGCGTTTTGCGATTATCTTCACTCTGATTTTTCTGAGACATGCTTTCGTGGATTTGCAATTGCAAAGAAACTTCATTTAGCTAGGTGTTCTGGGGATAGATGAGGGTGCAATTTTGCAGTTTGCATATTCAAATCTACTTATTTATAAGATTCATGCAATATTGCCTTAACTGGGCCTTGAAGTGCATCATATCAATTTATATCTAGGTAGTGGTTGGTACGCTAATATCTGTCATAGTTCAAACTGTGTAGGTATTGAAAGCTAAGTGTTTACACACTCCAAATGTGTCCAATCGTGATTTCTGTATAATATTGTATAATATTGTATGATGCACTAAACGCTCTCAGAGTCGGAAAAGAGCGACGAATATCTCAAAAGCCATATAAATGGTGAAGTGTCAGAGTGCTTTATCGTGGCAATATCCATTCACGAGCGAGCGGACATACACAATGATCGCTAAATAGGGTGTGAACGAGCACGGATCAAGAATGCCTTGCAACCGATCCAGTCTGTGAGGTACGGACGCAACACCACTAAAGCAACTCAAAAATCATATAGACACGAAAATAAATATTGGAAAACGTCAATCTGTATGGTTAGGTGTGGTGCAAGTTACCTATGTCGGCTCCAACCTTCCGCTGGTGCGCGGTCACTAAAAGTTTAGCCCGAATATTCGATTAATTTCTCACAGATACAAAGGAAACAGGTGTGATTATAACAATTTGCTGTGTTACAGGTTCCTACTGTGTGATTTAATTGTGACACATATATTGGCGTTATTCTTACAAATGCGTTTATTAAGTGATCATGAAGACACAACTCGTGAAGTTACATGATCAGTACGAGAGTAGGTGTTCCAGAAAGAATGTCACAGAATTACTGTTATCATTGGTATACAGGTAAGACTATTGAAGTGGTCGTAATTTTTTTCCTGCTTAATAAAATATTTCATTAATTAATAACTTATAAATTTGATTAAAACGTAAGTAGGAAATGATCTTACAGTTTTTGCATTTGCATTTCTTGATAAGCGTTTCGTCCTTGATGTCCTCGTGGCAGGCCTTACAGTAGTACCAGGCTCTGAAATTGCAAAATATTCCACACTAAGGATTCATCGACATCAAATATAAATATTCATGTATTTCTTTACATGAACTTTTACAAAAGTCTATATACATATAAAATCAAGGAATCTTAATTAAATCTTCAATCTGAAAACAAATATTCAATTTTGATAGTGTCGTCAAATATTGAAAAACTATTGACCTATAGTATGTCATCAACAATTATACCGTCAGCTGATCACAATATCGTACCAATATCATACCCTGATCGTCGTCAGTCGTCTGGGTCATGCTGATCAGAAAGGAAACATCGACCATATAGGTTTAATTGATTATATAATGTTGCGAAAATTGCGATGTTGGGCATATAATATTACGATCATACATGTATCTGATAATTTCTCAACGCTGAAACAATCTTTCGAACCTTTTAACTTCATCTGCGGACTGTGCGATAAAGAATCCTTGGGTGTTAGCTTGAATTTTGACGTTCCGTGGATTAATGGAGATCTTGCTGTCCGTGCCTTCTTCACCCTTGATTTCTATCGCCAATAACAGCAGTTTCAGCTTCGTGAAACACAATCTGCGAAAATATTATCGCTATATCGACGAAAAGACAAGTACAATACTTTTAATATCCCTTGTTATTCAATCATTTTGATAATTGATTTACGGGTAATATTATTGACATTAAAGATAAAATAGCTCGCGAAGAAGTAAATATGTAATATTGATATCAATTAGAACATGTGATTTTTACTTCAGGAGAATTTAATAAAACTCAAATAAATAAACAGGAGATAGACATTTAAAGAACATTTTCATTATAAATATTGTGTTTAATAATCACTACTTTAATAGTATGTACAAGTTGTAATAAATAGTCTATAAGATACTTACCCCAAAAATATTTTTAATAAACATGCATCATGCACCGTGAAGATCATATAGGTGTATATTATTTAGTGTTGAATGTTATTTTCTTAATTTTAAATGTGAATTTTTAGAAGAGGAAATAGGCAAGCATACATTACAAGAAAAACATGCAAAGCGTGCAATGTAATGGTGGTATTAAAATCGATGGCAATAATTAATCTTAAGCAAGAGAAGGAGAGAAGAGAAACATCTAATCGAGACAAAATTCCAAGCAGTGTATTGTTACAAGAGTAATATTACTGTTCATACTAAAATTAGATACACATACCGAAATAAATCCTGAGAAATATTTGTTTTTCACAACTTAAGGTACATAAGTTTGCGACCAAAATACTCAAGACAGAAAAGTTCAAGTACCTACTGTACAGAAATATGAAAGTGATTGCAAGTTTTGATAGAAATCAATTTCAAACGAAGTAACAAACCAGCGTGCATCTAAACTACTGGTACTCGTAACTACTTCAAGTCAGATTGAATTTAACGGTGTATTACTCAGTGCTTTAGGTCTAATTACCCATCCATCATGCACAATCTAATCTGTGAATCAGAACATTACATTAAATAACATCCTACAACTATGTTTCCTTCAGGATTAGTGCACATCAAACAGCTAGGATTAGCACAAGGGTGCGGGATGGGTGGCCCAGGTACTGGAGTCTTACTCGCTCGCTTGGGGGAAGCTCATTCCTGTGAAGGATGTCGATAGCGTCTCCGTGTACATCTCGCAGCCTGTACCCTGCAGATAATCGTTCTGCCAAGCTTGTGTGTCGGGGGACTGTAATCAACCAATAGGAGACGCTCAAGCACGTGCCGTGTTAGTTATCACAGCCATGGACACTTCCAACGGGGACTCTATGCTTCACATCCTCATCTCATCTCCTTGTTCCTATAGTTAGGTGTCTATGTAAAAATATTAGTTCAATCTGGCTATTATTATCATCGACGGTATCTCGAATTATCGTAGCTATGTTAATTTGTGCAAAACCTACGCAAATTGGCTCGAGAGAAATTGAAAAAAACATCGCGTCAAATTCACAGACGTAAGCTTGCAAAGGCTAAAATTCTAATGAGGAAAGCTATGTGATTTGTATCGGTTAGTATCTTTCGCCCGTTGACCTTGGCATGGGGTGTGTGGAGCTCGGACACATGTATATCGAAATCGAAAGTTTAGTGTACGCCGTCGTTCACGCCACGACTTGCAAGCATCTCGTTCGCTGCCGACTTACTCTGCTGCCAGTTTGAAGGGCATTCCGACAAACGTCAAGCTCAGTGTCAGGGTGTACATCTCCATGCCGGTACCGCGCAGGTAGTCATTAGTCCATATAGCCATGTCTTGGGACTGTGGAAATGTCGCATAAGAAATGTTAAATTAAGAGCATTCGAAGAAGTTTGTTGTTTGCAGCCAATCCTTGGAAGATAACTCCGAATGCTCTTTTGGAAGAATATATACATACATAGAATACATATTGGAAAGGAAACGAATGAAAGGCTGACCGTCTTAAAGCTTCTCATGGCGAAGAGATTGGCCATCATGGTGGAGAATCCCGGCGCGAGGCAGCTCTGCGCGATGAAGCCCAGTTTCAGTTCTGCTAAGCAAATCACGTCGTCACCCTGCTTCCAGTCCCAGGATGGAATGTTGAGGAGGTAGGCCTGAAAAATTATTGTTAATATATTCCTCTATACTACTACTAAGTAATGAGAAGAAGGTTGAAAATGGAGGATACTAAAACTTATATACTAAATTTTCCCTTCGATGATTACTTAGTAAAAACCAATTGTATGAATTAAGTCTGCAAGAGCTACTTTGACGCATCAATACTTGTGACCGACTTCAGGACTGTGAGATCGTTTAGGAACAAAATCAATATCAGATGACATTGATTTTGTTATAAATATTGGATGTAAAGTTGGATGGAAGGAAGAATTACCTTATTATGATACTGCATCAACTGTATAATGACCCTGATGTCGTCGGAGTAGTTCTTGATGGAGATGACCCTCATGATGTTGGCGGCGTCTTCCGCATCCGGATCTTGGCAGTACTTGTTGGCTAGCACTAGGCAAGCGTCCGCTTCGTGCACCTGGGTATTGTCTATGGTTAACGCTTCGTACATTTTGAGATTTTTTAAATTCTTGTTTTCTGATTCTGTTCCAAATTCAAGATTTGTTAAGCGATTTGATAGTTACGTTAATATATCCTCAATGTGTTCTTATTTTTACAGCAAATTTTCACATTGTTTTTAAGCCATTTGAATTACTGAATTTACTTTTTTATATAAATAGTATGTGTGCAAAATTTACAAATTAAATTTTAAAACCAAATTCAATGATTTGCTTTTCTTTTATATTTACAGATAAAGGGAAGACATTACTTACCATATTATATAAATTAACATTTAACAAGAAAATACATACATATAACACAGGAAAACGATTAAAGCGGTCACATTCATTCAAAGGAATTACTACGAGATGCATGCTTTTTGGTCGAATCAAAAGCATGAAGGGGCATGCAAGGATCTACGACAATGTTAGAAAAGTGATCACTGTGATTTGGTTAGCAACACGTAGGACACTATTACAAGTTGTATTGATTTTTATGAAGTTAGTATCAGTAGTGGTCACTTTTTGGACAAGAAAGCGTGTGCAGCACACGAGAAAGTTACAGAAGGTAGCATGCAGACAAACATACATTCCGACGTCAAGCCATGCACAACATGTAGAACTCACCGTAAACACTCGACAAAATCGACAATCGACAACTGTACTTCGATCTACCAAGCAAATTTTGAAAAGAACTCTTTCATCAGCGACCATTAATGCCAATTAGCTTTTGTCAGCACTGTTTCATCGGTTGTACAGTACACGTCAATATCGATTGTTTAGAGTATTGGTTACGTGGCATCGCATACAACACCCAGTTAGTAGGTACATATAGACACATAGGCGACCGGCCGGGGTCGGCGCGGCCGGGGAACATACGCCACTCGTGGCCAGGCCAGTACCGTGCGGGACGACGCACACACAGATCAGATACAATAGCGAGAGGCACGCACAAACAGCCCAAAAGTATTGATTAGAAGGGAACTGTACACCACTCCAACAGAACGTCTCCTCGATGAGGGAGACCGAGCATCGCTCTACGGCTATAGGAAGGACAGACTGCACAGCTTCAAACCGACACCACGCCCAAAGATCACATCGTCTCGTGTGCAGTGCTACTTACTTTTACCCTCTGCAGATCGATTGGGTTCATTATGGTGCCTTGAAAGAATTCCACAGTAGTAAAGTGTCTCTTGAACAGGCCTTCAAGCTCCAGGTCGGGCGGTTTCCTGCCATCAATACTCAGTTAACACTACGGACCGGATTGTGGCTAGTCCGCCGCCTGTCGTAGGCCGACGTTACCATGCAACTCTATGTAGTATCAAAATACGCGGTGCGGTGGGACGGGGGCGCGGCCCGAGGGCGAGGGCCTGGGGCGGAGCGTCACTGTCCCACCGTGAAAGCAATGATTGCATTAAGAACCATAAGATAAATTTAACCAAGTGATAAAATCCTACTGTGACTATGAAACAGCGTCTTTACAGAAGAGAGGATCTCTGTTATGCATATTAAATGATTAAATCACTTAGACGCGAATCAATGATAAGTAGGGCCGTGCGATAAACTAATGCCTGCGCTAGTCGGTCTTACTCTAACCTTGACTCGCTCAAGGTCGACGGCATTCATCATTGTACCCTGAAAAAACTCGACGGTGGTGTAGTGACGCTTCAGGAGACCTTCCAGCTCAAGGTCGGGCTCTTTTCTGAAAGCGTCGCGGGATCATACATGACACACCACCTTTATATTTCATTGCCGGTTGTATGGTACACACTTTATACTTATGTCGACATAGTCAAGATATTTAAGTACTATAAACTATAAACACACGTAAATCTTAATAAGTTTGTAATAATGATGGTCTTTTATTTATTAAATATGTTCTTATTTCTTATATACTGACCTGTGTAAAAAAACAACCTCAACATCCACATCTTCTCTGTCTTCGTGTAGGAAGTCTTTTAAAAAATGGCTCACTGATTCGTACGTTATATGTCCACATACAACAATATGCCTGAAAACGTACAAATTTATTATAACACCTGTAAAATATCAGTAGATTTTGCACTACGATAAGTAATTGCGTAGTAAAATATCTAAGAAGCAGTCGAAGCTAAGTTTATTGAAAGTATGAGTTGTCTTGAATCAAAAAAGGGCAAAGTTAAAGTTAAATCTTTATTTACAGTTTTTTCGAGTTTTGAAGCACTTGAAGGACAAATTGATATTCGAATTTTAGCTTTCATTACAAAATATATTTTAAAAGCAATACTTAGAGAAGCAGACAATCTTATAACTATAGTACAATACACAAGAAGTGTAGCAATTTGAAGTTTTGTTCAACACTTGGGACCATATTACATTAAATATTTAGAGTGTTTTAGTAAATTAACAACATACTAACGATGACGGTCGCAACAAGGTTAAACAAAACAAAATATGACAAAAGCGTGACAGAACTACTACAGGACTAACAATGCCTTTATTAGATGGCCAAATATGTTCAAAGCATTACTGCAGAATTTCCTTACGTTTGTAAAATTGTTAATTTGGAATAATAAAGACATCGTAAAAACCTCCATAATTCACAACAATCAGTAAGCTCATATCTTTGTGACTTGTGTTTAATATAGCTTATAATTACACGCAAATTAGTAAATAGAGAGTAAAACAATGAAAGTCACAAAGAAATGAACAATCTCAGTTTCGGTCAGGTTTTGTGTAACTATCTACCACACTAGGAGCCTTTTCTTGTCACGCGGGTTTATGCTTCACGCGTGTCTCATACGTTCACGTGAACTAACTTGTTGCAGGCTCTTTTAGACCCGCGTGTGCGTAGCACGCATGACAGGAAAGTAATATGGAACGATAGAATAGTGCAGGTTGGATACGCGTGTAGACTTAATTCCGCGCGACAAGAAAACGGCCCCAAAACGTTTGTCGGTTACACTTGGGCCGTAGGGGCGTGTGACTATCGCGATGACGATGTAAATAATACCATAAACGTGGTTACGTAAGAAAAGACTAAAATATGGTATCAAAATAAAATCGACATGTTCAAAGTCGAAAAACGGTGACTTCAAAGTGAGAGTCGAAGGGAAAACGATATCGCATCTATAGACAGTAATGATAAGGCTGCAGCCAAAACTACGTCAAATGTGAATGATACTGTTAATTTAACAACTAATGACTATTTACATTTACGTACTTCTGTTACTGTCTTTAGATTTTCTAATAGTCGAGAATAAAAACTAATCGCGCGACCAAATATTAAAAGCTTGCCTCTCAGTATATTTCATTTATATTTATTAAAATTATTATGTCCCTGATGTTCGAAAACAGTCGATATATATGATCAAGCCTCAATTCTTTATAAGTTCAACTTAAAAAGGGTTAGACACAGCACGATGTAGAAAGGTGTGGGCGTGGACAGACAGTCAACAGTGTCGGCACAATGATGGAGGTTGATGAGTTAAAATCTAAATCAAAACACAGAAGAAGAACATCAGTTAAAGTCGGTACAAACGTCAAGGAAAATTAAATAGATAAGAAAATAGGTCAAATGCACATTGCGAGTGACTACACATGCAATCTATTTATTCTCTAAGGTGTGGCAAAGGATCTGATCCATTTGTATCGTAAAACGCAATAAAACTCTACCTTTTAATTAACGATCGCAAAAACACCGCAAACAATTTTTAAATTAATAAATCCAAACTTTAGTATGAATGATAGTGTATCGCCGCTAATGATGTCAATATGTCGAATGGCATGTCGAGAACTAAGCTAAGTTTGCGTTAAAAATGTCCTCAATGCACACAGCCTTGCCACGCTCTATGAATTTTTTACGTAAATACATTACACTAAATTTACCGAGGGGGTCGACTCAAAATTACAATTACAGATTACAAACAGTAAAGAGGGTCAACATTTAAGAGCAAGAGTACAGTACATTTACATTAGACGTGCAGGCAGGGAGGAATAGAAGGAGGCGAGCGGATGGCACTCACTAGGTCCCGGTCCGCATCAACAGCGCCCCCCGTGGCGGCGCGCGGCGCTCGGCCCACAGAAAGGAGCTGTCGACGTCCGACACACGAGAACTCCAACAACACACTACGGTACCACTCAACATTTATCTTTCCGTTACTAAGCTTTACGATTACCATTAACATTCCATAAATACGTACGGTTGTATACTAACAGAACATAATATGAAACCTATATGACGAGCGATAGCACTAGCCACTATCTGCTGGTTTCTATTCAACTGAACTCAAACCAATCCAAAGATAATAATTTACAATCAATACCGACTCAAAAACAAAGACATTGCGGGACTCGCGTCCCGCCAAAGATAAAGTGAGAACACAGAAGCGTGCTAAGAGAGGAAAAGGAAGATATAGATATCACAACACGGATACATTCAACGGAACGGAGTGAAGACAGCGGCTCACCTGCGTCCCCGCTCATTCTTGAGGGTGCCGCCATACTTGGGTCTAGTGCCGATTAAGTCAATTATCTCTGGGATACAACTGGCAAATATCGCCTAAACGCCGACAGACAAAACAAGACATTCACATTCAAGTCAAGTGAGTGTTCGGCCGGCGGGGAAGGGAGCCGCCGGCGGCGCGAGCGGCGCGGGCGGCTCGCTTCCGGCGGGGGGCCGGCGGGGGCCGGTGCGGCGGCGGCGGGCGGCGCGGGCCGGCGGACGGCGGCGGCGAGCGCGGCGGCGCGGGCCGGGGCGGCGGCGCGGGCGCGGGCACTGGCTGTGTGTGATCTCGGGACTCGTGGCGAGGTGCCGGAGCTAGCGCTACAGCGTGGCGACAGGCATCGTGTGCAAGCGAACAAACCAAACACTACTTCATCGACAGCATTACAAAACTTTACATCGGCTCTCTCCAGATCTAGTCTCGTTAGAAGGATTAAAAAGCTCAATGGTATCTCGAGTGTAATTTACGAAAAAAGGCATGTAGTAGTGCGTCGGTCGACCGCGCGCCTGTCTCTCGTGTTCGGGGAGAGGGGCGCGGCCGCCGGGAGCTAACTCTTCGAGCATGCGCCACGGCACCGAGAGACCGATTCTAGTGAAGGATTAATAAATTTCATTAGCAAACTCCGCATTCAATCAACCAAGTCAGATCGAAACCGTGAGAGGTAGGAAGGCAGGAAGCCGTGTGGAGCGGGGGCGTGAGAGCAGGGTACCTGCGGCGGACGTCCTTGTTGTACCGGCCGCCGTATTTGTTCCGCTGCGCCGCCAGCTCCGTGATCTCGGGGATCCAGCTGGCGAACACAGCCTACGATACACAGCAAACACCGTGAGGTGAGTGACCGCCCCCCCGCGCGCCCGCCCCCCCGGCCCGCGGCCGTGAACCCTCGCGCTCGCACAAGGCTGTGTGGCTTGAGTGTCGTCTGTCTGCGTGTGGCTGTGGCGTGGTGTGGACGGGTGCGGGACTTGGGTGCCGTGCCGAGCTACGCTAGCGGGAGCTACGTGACGGCAAGCCGTGACGGGACTCGTGACCGGGTGCATGCAAAGCCTGGATTCATACGCTAACTAATCGATGAACAGAACTTAAAAAGAAATCGGTATTGCCGGATACTAAACTAAGACGATGGGCATTCGGTATAGACGCTTGGTAGAGCGCGGACACGAGCAGGCCGTCGCGGCGGGCTTTCGGGCGAGGCTCGCTTCGGCGCTACCGAGGCCCGGCTCGAAAGCGCGGGCTGGTAGTGCCGAAGCGACGCACCGCTCGCGAGCCCACCGAGGGACCGACGGGTGAACGCGAGTAGATAACACAATACATCTGACGGCACTGAGCAAGCTTTTGTTTAAGTGATGATTTCACATCGTCTTCGAGAGATCGAGCGATTCACACCAGAACGGCAAGCGCGATCGGCAGCTCGCGTCTCGTGCGTGCCGCGGAATGATTCGCCTTCACTTTCGTTTCAATTTATACATCAAACTTATACCTTTTTCCATGTTCACGCTTCAGCTCGCCACTGTACTTGGACCTACTTCCTACCAGCTCTATAATTTCAGGAATGCTACTAGCGAACATTGCCTGCAACAGACCATGGTGTCGATCGTACATCGAGTCTGCGCGCGGACACCATCGTGTGGTGCACGACAATGTCCACCTCGAGTCTCGGTATATCTATGGTGACGTACAGTAAAGTGTAGCCGGTAGCGGAGCGAAATAAAAAATAAAAGGAAGGTGTGTGTCTACCGGTGATGTGAGCAACTGAACACAGCCAGGCACAGGTGCGCATGCAGATCGCGAGGTGGGAGGGGAGGGACGCGGCGCGGGAAGCCGGCGCGCGGCGGGGCGCCAGCGACGGCACTCGGCAGGACGCCTCCACTCCGACAATCTACGTGGCTCGTCTCGGACCACTGTCCCCATGTATACATCTCCAATATTTAAGCTTAGAGATACTCCGGCAGCACATTCGTGGTAATCACATAACAAAGCAAAAGAAAAAGAAAACATCCATGCGATCGAAAATATTGCTCGAAGTGAAGCTCGTTTCGAGTTACGAGAGATGCTCCGTCGAAAGCGGTCGAGAAGTTAGAAGTTAAGACATTGAGCGGCGACTGCGTCGGCTGCCCCCGGCGGACCGGTGCGTCCGGCGCGTCCGGGAACCGAAGTAACTTGGCATGCTCTAGTAGGTGCACTAGTCAGGCTTACAATCATTCAACGAGCTGTGCGTTAGATCAGTACAGTCCTCTACCAAGTCCCATGTGAGCTATGGTTATCTTATTACACTTTTTATATAAATTTCCTTTTGCTTTGTTATCGGTACAGCTTTGTATGCAAGGAATCGCAAGCGTAGCGCGGTTCGACGGGCTCGTCGCAGAATTGCGGAGGCAAGAGGACGATGTTGTTAAACTCCGTCTTCGATATGTATAGGGAAATAACTTGAAATAACTTGCCTCTCCTTGCAAATAAATACAGTCTTAGAAGATTATTTTAGTGAATTTAACTTTAATCAAGGTTTATTAATTCAATATAACATTTACAAAAGAAAATAAATGAAATGAAACTTACCAAGCCGACGAGGAGAAAAAAAACCAAAAACGTTCTGCCAAGAACAGTGTGACAGAACACATCACCGTAACCTACTGTGGACATGGTGACTATAAGAAAGTACACACAAGTCCAATAAGACAGCGATTGTGCGTTGTCAAAATCCAATGGATCTCCAGAATTTTCCAACTGAAATAGAGGTGAAAGTTATACTTATTTACCTGATCTTGCAACGATATTTTTTTTGTAATTCGGGACGTTAAAATTTAAGTTTCAGTATTTTATTCCGTTGAACTCTTGATACATAGTAGTGTATTGTTTAGCTCAGGTGAGCATTTTAATATAACGTTTGCCAACGATAAAATTATACCTAAGTACAATTAAATCTTTGCTTTTATATTTCCTTCTTATGATTTTTATAGTAACTAATTTATGCCTCTATAAACGTTTAATTTAACGGGGATATCAAGACGAGCATTATTTCGATTGACTTAAATTTAAAGGTTAATAGTGTCAGTGTGTAGTTAGTATTGTATAATGAAATTATTCTCGAGTGACAATGAACTAATCTACTCTATGTTTCTACGAATGCAGTGACAGACTTACCAAATGAATAATACCGGCAGCGGTCAGCCACACGGATATAAATATAGAAACTAATTGCGCCAACCGAATAGAACTCGATGTCTTTAATATATTGAGGTACTGCAAAATATCAGGCACGGTCATTAAGCGTAGAGCTCGGAGAAACCTTAGCCCTGAAAACAAATACAGTGAGGTATTAGAAAATTTTACAGAATTGAGAATGTAAGGAGTATTTGCTATGTATTTGTAGTTTTTGTATAATTATAAATAATAAAACTTTGAATTCGTCTATAAAAGTGGTTTTGAATTATTAGGTTTCAACTCGAACCTAGTTTTTATGATCCATTCGATTAGTAAGATAATAAGCATGTTTTTATTAAAGCCGTATAGAAATAAAAACTTTGACGTTGTTGATGCTGCTTTAATAATACAAACCTGTACCTATTTAATTTTTTTCTCAATTTTTTGTGCAGACATCCTTATTTTATTTTTGTATATACTGTAAACATGCTTACCTATCCACGTTCTGTCCAGGTATATTGATACAAAGGATGGGGGTATCGTGAAATAATCTACAAATGAATACATCTCGAGCATGAACCATAGTTTGTCACTAGCTGCTATAAACTGAAACAAAAACAATCGTTTACTGTTAAATCTGCCGCAAACATTTTTCCAAGAATATCATATGAAACAAGAAACCGAAACCGAGGAAATTGCAAAGTACTTTATATCCCTAATACTTATTATATTGTTATTAAATATCATTCAAAATATTTTATTACAATGTAATCTAAATTCGCCAGCTCCTAAGACATACTTACTCGTATAAAAAAGTAGACCATAAAAAATATGTTAAAGGCAAGGTCGATCTGCTGAGTAATATTGTCACTCCATTTCTGGCATCGCTCCACTTCCTCGCTGGAAACAGAAATAGTATTACGTTCATAACTCAACCGAGTTTTGAAAGGTGCAACGAATATACATACAGACTCAACATGTCACGGAAAAGCCAACGTCTAAGTACAATTTTCAGCTGACAAAGAAAACAGAAGCCAATTCTTGTATACGGTCAAATTTGATCGACGGGGTCCATCATCGTACAGTCTGTAGTGCGATGATGACACTGTGACGTAAGCAAGCGGGTTAGCGTACATTGATATTTGCAGTTTGTGAATACAGTTCACACATAGTATACATTTACATATAGATACAAAGAGATACATCAATACTGTGTTACATACAGTGCGTTTAAGCTGCGATAGCATTTTTCATTTCATGTTCTTATATTCATTTATATTGGAAATTTTCGTAAATTAGAGACCATATTTGACCATCTACAAGCACCACAACATACAACTATTTCCAGCAAACGTTTGGATCACATTTATTTGGCTTTTTCACTCACGTATTCCTTATGATTTGAGCAGTATCGTAAGATATTGTATAATTAATATTCAGCTCTAGAATGGATAACGAATTTTAAAGAAATATAGAAAGAATATTACCTGGACGCGTCAATGAAGTAGATGATCAGCGATGCTATACTCAGAATGAACACCAACACTACCTGAAATGATAGAATAATATTGATTTTAATTTGATGTTACGTAAAGATCTGGTAGACGCACCCAAATAACCAAGGAACCTATTTTAATTTTACCAAATGTGCTTACGTCCTCAAGCTCTCCAAGCTTAACCTATATTTGAGAAACTGATTTTGTTTAACTAAATTAATACCTAAGTAGGTATACAGTTCATCAATTATAAGTAGTCACTGCCGTCCATGGACATCTGTAATTAACCCCAAGTAAGATTGAAGTCCCACATGTGATCAGTCAAAAATACCTTACTACTTCTGAAGACTACGTTGGAACTCATGTGTTGCCTCGTCAGACCTATCAAAGTTGAAGGCAGTACGCTTATCTCTGCTATTATAAAACATTGATAGTGTGGCGTCGCAACCGACCCATAAAATTACGGAGACAGAAATCCTTTTCAAAACATACAATGACATAGAAAATAAATTAGATGTTACAGACAAAAAGAAATAAAGTCATAAAGGACAATTCCCATGAAAGTATGGACCGCCGTCCAGAGTTGCATCAAATTGAAACTTATTGTGGACGATGTATAATTAAGCAAATACTACCACCAATAATTATTTTTAGATCAGCACCCGGGTTCTGAAGTTATTTACCGAAATGTTACATAACCTCAAAATCGAAAAATATCCGACGATAGATTGATGGTCGGTTTTAACTGATAGTAGGTACCTATAATGTAGTTCGATTAACATATTCCATTTACTTTTAAAGGTAGTAGGTAAAAAAACCTAAAATAATCCTAAAAACCTAAAATAATGAATTCCGAGAATAAAATACCGCCATTTTAATTTTTAAGAACAACAATCAACATTTCGACTGGAATCCCCTGTTCAAAGAAACTATTCTGATCGACAAATTATGTAAAAAAATCAAAAAATAATTTTAATATTACTTTCATTTTGACGCATGAGAAAAAATCAGTACCAAGAATGGGCATTCTCCTTTCCTATTTACCTACTGTCAAATTGAATATAACTCTAGCGTTTATATTAAACTAGTACTTCCTTTAATTCACACAATTGAACAAGTTCAAGTTCAAAGTCAAGATTTAAATTAATAGCCGGATCCAGCAGAGGTCACACGTGACTAATATTCTCACTCATAACATGATATCGGTGTTATGTTTGATAAATAAGTTTTTATATAACTAAACTTTGACCTGACGTTCCACTTAATATGTCATACTTGATAATTTTCCCGCAATTGGTAATTTGATATTGTACCTACATTGATCTTCATTGTGTAGTGTTAGTGGATGCAACGCATATAGCTTTGTGGCGCCGGCATATTGTGTCTCGGGTTATCTATGTGGATAGGGCAATAGATACGGGGGAAAAATAGAGGATAGGTTTACAAATGTTGTTCATAGAATTCTCTTTATCCTCTTAGAGTTTCTATATAGGTGCCAAGTGTGAATTGGAACAGGTTACCATATTTTGCTCAATATTGCTAGGGTTTCCCTGATGTGACTTTACTGCCTTAAAACTAATATAGTACAATGTATTTATCGCCAGTAATAAGATGTAGGTGGATGTAGTGGTGAATAGACAAAACACGAAGCATTCTACCACCTCTATAAGTTATTTTAATAGATTTAGCAAAAAACTTAACGTATTTGGTAGCTTAAGAGTCACATAGTCCATTCCAGCATAGTCGAGGAGTGTAAATCTTAAACTGAGTTTACTGGCCTACTAAATAGCCCTATCTCTCACCCTATAGAAACCTTAGTGACACTATTTAAATGCTACGTACTGCGAGAGGCATTTCTAATTTATATCCGTTGTGCGTTCGTACCCTATAATTACGCCTCATATCTACAGCGATGACAACATCGGCATTTATACCACATCTCTAAGAACAAAGCACACCCTTTTATTTATTCATGACAGAGACTGCATTAGAATTCCAGCTCACGTAACAGATAAAATAGCATATATACCCTCTCCGTTGCAAAGTGTTATTATATGACCCACCCGGCAAACGGGAGACATGTTGCCTTATCTTGCACATGTCGATTGTTTTAGATACGAATTTTGTAATAGATATAAAGTAATGTTATTGTTGGTGGGGTTCTGTTCCTGAATTATGAATTCGTGCTGCGTAGGTCATTTATAATTTGAAGTTTTACTTGATTTAAAATTTTAAGATAATTGATGGAAATAATTAAAATCCGTTCACTATAATTTCAATTCGAAGTAACTAAAATGTGGACTAAGTCGGATTTACTCTTATAAGCAACAACAATAATAACTGGCATACGTAATATGATTTATAAATTAAATATAAGACATTTCAAATTGAACAAGCAAATAATACATAAGACCATTAATTAAATGATGAAAAAGAAAAAAATCCAGACAGGCATATTTTATTATAAAGTGAGGCTAGTACCGATACAATCACAACAAAAGGCTAACTGAAAATTAGCTAAAAATAAAACAAGCTTCAAAAAATCCACACGTGTTGTGAGAAATAATTATTAAGCTTAGAGATATATTTTTCAGTGTGTTATTCAATGTTGAAAGTGAGCGTGAAGTAATTGGCCGGCAGTTGCTGTGGGTTGGCATCGACTGCAGTCTGCGGCTACTTCACGCTAAGCCTTTGAGCTTTTAACGCAGTTTAAGAGCTTCAATGGAACTGCCGTAGAGTAAGCTTTACGAAGCTTTTATGTTCCAAATATAATATTTATCATTTCATTCGAGTAAAATAATTTCGGTGTATGAAAAGTCGCGAGCATGAATGAAATACGTATAAAAGTGTATATGTATAGTGTATTTTGGACTAAAAAAGTAATAAATACAACGTTACTACTTATTATTACTATGTGACTGGCCGACTCGCATAATATATGCAAATGCTACATGATTATTGGCGGTTTAACGATGTATTGTCAAATGACTAATTCCAGTTGCATAGATTTAATCTCATCTAATTGTATAATTTCCCAAGTAGGTACATAATAGAGATGAAATATAAAAAAATAATGTTTAATCTATCATTGATCAAAACCGCGAATTATAAGTACACTTAGTATGAGTTTTTACGTTTTTACAAAAATGACTAATTAGTCGTTAGTCAAATACAAAAAATTGTATTTGCAATACAATCTGCTAGGGGCGCTGATTGGAAATGTATGGATAAATACGTAAACAAATACAAAAACAGTAATTTTTATCAAAACCTAAAAACTCATACTAAGGGTAGAATCGATGAGGAACCGTCATTTAGCTTTCATAAACAAAAACAGCTTAAAATTGATGTATACGTTATAGTAATAATTCGCACTTCACTTGTTCGAAAATGCGAATGTGAGTACGAATACGAATGCGAATGGTAATTGGCTCGTTGGCATCGACTGCAGTCTACAGCCTTTTCACTCAAAGCCTTTGAGCTTAATGCGCGGTTAAGAACATCAATAGAAGCGACGGAGACAATTTGAATATAGCGGGAACCAGTCTTACTGATCAACAGACATCATTATTTCATTAAATAATGACTTCAGGTTTACACATTTTGTAATGAACTAAAAGCAATAAATAAATTAATGCAGCTTGGTGATGTTAGCTTTAATCTTTATCTGAATTCAAAATTAATATGCTTGTAAATTATAAATAACTTATCATAATAATCTGACTTCATAATATGTAATTTGTTACAAATTAACACAGATAATAATATGTCAATGTTACAAAGTAAACAAATATTCATTTTTTGTTACATTGTAACAAACGATTACAGTTCAAAACAGGTAGATAATATTTAAAGCCTAAAATAGATCGAATGCGCTGTTGTTGATTATTTAAAAATACCTTTTCATGGAAATGTAACCTACTACCTCTTTCAGAACATAGCAGCACGGTTAATAACTTCAGGGCAAAAAGGATACACATTAAGGAAATTTTGTATAAGTTCGTACATATGAGTATACTTGTATAATTGTACATGATTAATGACTAATCAGATAGATAAATTACTACAGAAGATAAAGTGATTCTCATTCTAAACATAACGTCCACGTAACTTTGTATTAATCAAAACGTTATTTGATACGTGCAGTTAAGTGATTGCATTAATAAAATATTCATTGCATGAGTGGTGAATATTTATGAGCTCATTGACTATTTAATCATAGACATGAAATAATACGTCATATCTCGGATTATGCGTCTTACCTTGTGATGCTGCATAGAAACGTCTTTGGACAAATTAGGCTTTAGACGTGATTCAGATGCGCTTTCCATTTTGCGTTTCAAAGAGGATGAGTGGTCACAAGTTGTGACCCGATATGGAGCGTTCTTGTCGTGTAAAGTCCGTAGAACGCTTTTTTCATCGATTGTGGCGACATCGCCCCATATTATTATTTTTGTCCTATAATAGCAGTGTTTTGGCTTGAAAAGTTTGGTATGCTAGAGATACCTAATATCAGGGAATCTTATTTGGAATGAAAGTTTTCACTTTTCCGATGTGTTTTTCAGGGGTGGTGCCGTATCTGGGGCGGACCTCAGGTAGGAATCTAATCCTATGTGAGGTTGATTACAATGTCCATGGGCGGCAGTAGCCAGTTACTATCAGGTGGACTGCATGTTCGTCTGCTACTCCTATATTATAATGACGATGGACTTCATGCTCGTTTACCATTTCTCTTCTTCTAAAAACTCAAATATTACACTTATGTTAATGTTATCGGAAACCTATAAAATCTGCCGTACTTTATGATCCCTTATGCCATAACATCCTGGTCCTATCTTATTAAGCAACGCTTCAGCATTTCGTCAATACCCCATTCGTATGCAAAGAAGGCGTCTCTTTGTCTGCGTTTTGTGAAAGTGCCAATATCGAAAATTGGTTAATGAATTCTCGACACAGTTTTGTGTTGCTTCAACGATTTCGTTGTCTTTACGGGCGCATATCTCGAAACTTTTTGAAGGTTCGCTATGAATTTAAAAATCGGTAAGGTAAAAACTAATTTTATCTACGATGCCTTAATAGTTATGCTCGTTTTTGTGTTATCAATAGCTTGAAAGCTGAGCAATTGTCTAATTTACATGAAAGTTTCTACTGGCTTGCGAGATATTCGCTAATGAACAGACAAACTATTGTTATGGGATTTATATACTCTTTTATCTGCATACATAATATAATAAATTGAATGGTAATGGTAACCTCTTTATCACATAACAAATACAAAAGTTCACAAATTCATAGTAAAATTAAAGTTGTCATCTAAACATAGTAGTTTAAAAACTATTAGAACATCTAGTGCGTTGCTCACTTGAATAAGTAAACAGAAAAAGTCAGGAATTGTATCAACCCGCCACTTAAGTGTTCAGTCTTGGCAAGATTCCGACAGGAGCTTTAGAGAATGGCCGGCAAAAATTTCACGAGTGATTCTACGACTGACTTAATTTATGCACTTTAAAAGAAACCTAGTAAGTGCTTATTAGTTGTTCTGTGAAAACTGAAAACTTATCGTGTAAACTTAGGTACCAATAAAATAACCTCATTTTTTCTCTCTTCCTGTTTTACCAGCCTCGACGCTTCCAGCGACTTCCGTCATTTCCTCGATGACCTAGATTTTATTTGTCACAGCAAAAGGTATTTTGGTCTAGCCAAACGTAGCAAGTTCGATGGCTGAGTCACCACCGTCACAACTATTAAGTTATTTAAGTTAAGTTTAGTTAGTAAGTTAGTTAAGGGGTTTCATAGTCTATCGACTTTAAGCTTGATTTATGTATTTAATTAATTATACTTTATTGGTATTAGCAAGAGATAATGTCGTGATTACTTTAAGGTCTAACTAAACTTATATTCTATAGATGTTTCGCAGGAGTTTACAGGCCGCAGTAGTTAGGAATAGATGAACTGTATCCTACTTCTCATAAAAACAAAGCCAAAGTTTTGAAAGCTGCAACTTTTCTCTCATAAATAATATAAACGCTCCACAAATAGAAGCTACTTCCTCATAAATACAAATTGACATCAAATGTAAACAGGCGTACCAAATGTATTTTTAACAACGAATATCACCCATCAGCCGCGCCATCGCTATTTTTATTGGAATTCCTGGATAAATAAAAGGAAGACAGCTTTTCCGATAGTCAATATTGCGCCTAAAAATACCCTATCTCATCCCGTTGGAATGCTGACTCATTCAAGCAGTCCTTTTGGCTACAATGATCTTATATCCCATTTAAGGATAGAAGAAATTGGATACATATTGATTCTCCCAATTCTCGTTTACATTCGGCTTATTTGGAGCCGTTTCGCATGTTCGGGTAATACAATTCTCACTAAGCGTAGGCTTGGTAGTTTTTCGTGTATTTGGAGTATTTCTGTTTGTTTTGTAAATGTATATTTAGGTTACTCGTATTGACAATGGTAGAATAATGGTGAAATACTTCTCTCAAGATATTTTTAAGTAAAATTATCTTGCTGATAATAGTAGCAGTTTCAGTAGCAAAGTTTCTTTCCTTTTACGTGCAAGAAGATTAAACTTTTTGTGCTTTAACTCGGCGGCATCACCGCCGCACCTTTTGAGTACAATAACCACAATTTTAAGTGCTGCTTTGTTCTGGTTTGACGGGTGTGGTAAGGGAGACATACTTTTCTGAGGCGTTCCAGCTTAGTCCTCAGGGGCAGCAACGCATTTGTGGCCGAGTTCTAAGAATCTAAACTTAACTGGGATTAATTATAAATGGCCACGTGTGGCAGTGACCACTTACTCAGGTGGACTAGACGCCTTTTTGCTACTCCAATAAAAAAAGAATACTACTCTAGCCGTCGTTGAACTGATTCTGCCGCGTCAGATAATTAGGGTCAATAGGGTGAAGGCGAACCATCGCACTGGTTTCCCATCGCCACACTTCAGCCATTATATTAGATTAGGGCGCGAGTGCACGCACCCAGTAATCCGTTTACACTGGTTAAGATCCAATTATGGTCTGGTATGCCAGCACGGCATCGCAAGGTTGCAGCCTTGACTCCAAACGGAGGATTTGTTGCCTTTTCTTTGTCTGCAGTACAATGTACTATGACTTTATAAGATAGGGTTTGACATAGATTATTGAGAAAATAGATAGCGCTAGGTTGAGGTTAGGAAATACAAAATTGAGGTTAGGAAATACAAAATCTAAACTAAACATGACATTAAAGTTTTTGAGCCTGTTTTGTATTCTAAGTGTTTGTGTTCGGAGTAATTATATAATTTGTGGTTTTTGTGGTGGTGTGGGTCTTTAGATAAACTGTTGAAAATTTTCCAATTTCCGTGGAATGGGCCTCATTGTAAACATAACCTTATAATTTGAAAAACCGTAATCGCTGAACAGTCACACCAACATACCTACATAAAGTTTTCACGTCTAATACACAAACTATAATTTAGGAACTCAGTTAATTTTATAAAAATGCCTTTAGAAAGCAAACCAATTAATTTGCACCAGAATTTCCCAATAATTTAGTTCGCAAACACCCAATAGGCTATTGGCGGTGGGTACTTTATTATTTCGAGTGGAATAATTAAGTTGGACTCCATACGTAGTAACTTCGGCCATAAATACCGCAGTGCCATCCCAGCAAGCGGAGTTTTACGATTGTTTTACGACTAAACTTGAATTACGACGGATCGTATTGCCCGTAATCATTTCGGTTTGTGCTAATTTATCGAAACGGGAAACTGGGGCGGTGGTTCTAGGTTTATTGGGTTATTATTTCCTTTTTAGGGGTCGGTACGTAAAGGGTAAAATGGAACCCTATTGCTAAGCCTTCACTGTCCGTTCGTCTGTCTAGGACTACATTTTTTACTGACATTAGATTTTTTTACGGCTGCTATAACAAAAAATATTAATAATAAAAAAACATCTTTAAAATAGACGTGGTGGTGATATACAAGAAATTGCTATTTATCAGCTTTAGCTATTGAACCGTTATGGGTAGATAGTTAAAATTTTCAAAATACATTTACCTCTATGGCTGCTATGATAACAAATACTAAAAATGAAAAAATAAATGAAAATTGGTGGTACAGAACCCTCAATGTGGGTGTCCGACTCACACTTGACCAATTATTCTACATTCTTAGGAACTTACTGTAGGCGTAACACGACATTTGCTGACGAGTGACGACGCTATAATTTCCTACACTTCCTCTGTGGATCGATTTCTTTTAATTATTTAACTGAAACGATCTAATAATAGCAATGTTAAGCGTTGTGTTTTAGATGTGATAAAGCATACATCGGGTTGGTAGGCCAATTTGGTCTTTAGAATTAGTATCATAATATCTGTAACCGCACAAATAGGGTATCAATCCAATCGAATCAATTAAGGATTGATCCTTGGAGGATACTTATCATTGGAGTAGCAAACGATTCCTCGCAGTCCTCCCGACGGTAAGGGACCCTACCGCCCATGCATATTTGTGACCAAATCCAGCGCTATGAGCTATGATTCAAAAAGGTGCAAAAAGAGCTCTCATACAAAGCCGGCGATGCATTGGCGACTCCTCTGGTGGTGCAAATGTCCATAGGCGGCGTTGACTACTTTCCATCAGGTAGTACGTCTTCCTAATCGTTAGGTTAAACATTAAAAAAAGAATAAAAAGAACTCTGCAGTGAAAACGTAAGTCTACCAATGCGCATTTGGTTAACGTAATTGACCATGGCCTAGACCTTTCAAATTTTAAGACTTGTAACAAGCAATGGGATTATAAAGTTGACTATAATCCATTTAAGTCCCATTATACGGTGAATTTGAAGGTGGTAGAACCCTTTGTGGTTCGACTCCGGCGGCACCACCGCCACACCTATTTCTACCTAATAACAGCAGTGTTAGGCGCTGCTGTGTTCCGGTTTGAAGGGTGTGGTAAGGGAGACAGACTTTTCCGAGGCGTTCCAGCTTAGTCCTCAGGGGTAGCGGCGCATCTGTGGCCGACCTCAGGTAGGAATATCTAATCCTATCTGGGGTTGATTACAGATGTCCATGGGCGGCAGTAGCCACTTACCATCAGGGGGACTGCATGCTCGTCTGCTACTCCTATATTATAAATAAAAAAAATAAGGCATAATGTGAATGAATCCAAGTGGTACAAACAAACACGTTCACGTTTCAATAGTTATGTTATTACTAATGTTAGTGCCATTAGCAGATGATCATCGCACAAAGTGATTGGATCGGTAATTAGACGCCTATGCATAGAACCGTGTAATGTATTAATCGGTTTCGAGTAACATGATTAATGTAATAGCTTCATTATGTAAAATGATTTGATTTGCATCTAGGTACGTAGATAATATAGATGCCTTCCTAAGGTATGAGAAGTAGTGTCATATTTTTTTTAGAAACATTAAAAATATTAGAAAAACATACATAAGAAAATAAAGGGAACCTAACTTGAACGTACACCGATTTTTTATATAGCTTGATTTTTTTTTATTTTATTGCTTGTTTTTTTTATTTTATTGTTCATCCATTTTTTTTTCTATTTTTTATTATAATATTATAAAAGTTGCAAAGCTTGCAGTCCATCTGATGAAGAGACAAATGCCAAATGAATATCTATAATGAACACTGTAATAGAACTGGAAGACTTCTAAGGTCGGCCATAGATTGATGTTGTTGCCCCTAGCCCTTAAAATCATAACACAGGAGCACTTAACACTGCTATAACGCAGAAATAATAATAATTTCAAACTCATAAACCGTATAGCGTGCAAGAAACTTAAAGTTGGACTTAGTGTTTAAATTTTTAATGTGTAGCACATTCTACGTTTGTTTAGCCGGAATATTTGGGTCAAATTTCACTCGTTCGTAGGTCGTCGACTGGTACCACTAACGTGACAAGTATGCATAAATATCATTTCTATATTTATTATACTTGGTCACGTGTTGATATTCAAATACTTAGACAGTAAGTTGGGCTTAAAGAATCTTTGTTTCTCATAAGACATGTTACATTTGTCACCTAAAATGAGAAATTTACAATAAATTAATAATAACGTATGGTAATGCTCGGTACGTATGTGTTTTGAAATCTATGTACGTGTTTGTGTATATCGGTGCGTATATTCGTATGTGTGTTGCATGTGTGTGTGTGTGTGTGTGTGTGTGTGTGTGTGTGTGTGTGTGTGTATGTGTGTGTGTGCATCTGTGTATATATATATACATTAAGTTGCTTGCTAAATCGTAACTCAAGATATAGTAAGGACATTATAAGTTAATCAATTGCACTACTAATTATACCTATGTGGCGTCGACGACCCATTGCGGTCCCACTGCTGTGCACAGGATTTCTTCTTAGAGTAAGAAAGAGCTTTAGGCCATAGTCATAATCCATAGACTTTACACACCTTTAAGAACTTCTTTTTTAATTAACTCTCAGGTGTATAGGTTTCCACATGATGTTTTCCTATACCGCGATAGCAAGTGTTAATTATTTTTTAATATGCCCATAACTTCTAGAAGAATCAGACGTCCATGTCGTCCTAGTAGTTACAATTAGGCCTCACTGAGAGGCCTAATTGTAACTACTAGGTTTGTTCTGTTTTTGTTAGAAGACGTCATAACGTCTTTTTATGTACGTTATACCTTAAAAGCTTGAATGCGTTGGTACTGAAACACAAGTAAACGTGTGAAGATACAACCTTCTGTGATTTGTGCTACGTCCTCCATTTCTACAATAGCACTGTTAACAGCCTTCTCCGTTACACAATTTTATTTTGCTTTCTACTGAGAAACACTTTTATAAATTAGTCTTGTGTTATCTGTTTAAAATAACTCAAAGCAATTAGGGTAGGGAATGTTTGAAAATGTATTTCTGATGTATGTATTTGGATAAGACTAATATCGACACTAATGCCAGCAGGAAATTACAGTAGCAAATGAGAATATAATCTACCTGTACCCTTACCATGAGTTATTAAGTTTTGACAAATATTACTGTTTTGGTATTTGTTTACGTATTTGCCCATACAATTTCCAATCAGCGTCCCTAGCGGATTATATCAGAACTATAGTGCCAGTAACGTAACATTAAATGTCTAAATTGACAAATGGCGTTTTATGTTTTGTCTCTCTTTTTTGCGAGCATGTGAAGTAGACAAAAAGACTTGCTTATTGTTACGTTTACTCAGTCTACTAAGCAAACCGAACAGAATAATGGATTGAGTAAACGTAACGAAAAATTGTGGGATGTTTTAAACACTCATGGTAAGGGTACTAGTGGTAAGTAGCCATTTCCAGTCATAGACATCTGTTATCAACCCCAGATAAGATTAGAGTTCTATTGACGACGCATTCACTGCTATCCTTGAGGACTAAGTTGGAACGCTTTTTTATAATATAGGAGTAGCAGACAAGCATGCAGTCCATCTGATTGTAAGTGGCTACTGCTGCCCATGGATATCTGTAATCAACCTTAGGATTAGATATTCCTACCTGAGGTTGATCACAGATGTACAGGGGTAGCGGCGTACCCCCGAGGACTAAACTGGAACGCCACGGAATGGTATGTCTCCCTTATCATATCCTTCAAACCAAAACACAGCAGCGTTTATTGCTGTTATTAATCAGAAATAAGTAATAAAACCTCTCAAATTAATAACATTAACATTTTCACTTACATTTAAGTAGCAACCTAGTAGTGGGACACTACGTACATCAATTTGTTCCTACTTTGTAGTATAGAATTAATGATACGTATTACTCGTATTCAGTGTAGCAAAATAAAGGCAGTTCGGTAGTTAATTACTTCAATTATAGTTTTTGTTGTCTCCAAAGAAATGCGACACGTAAGCATCCAGGGCTGAACAACAGAGAATTGGAAATAGGTTCGAGATACACGACCCTTAAGCAGAGCGGTGTCTTTAACCGTGTGACGCGCAAAGGATTCCGGGTTCGATCCCCGGCCAGACACTGAATGATGAATTTGAATATCTGTTTTGGGTATGAATTAATAAGTATAACATATGCTTTAGCTTATTACAATAAACAGCTAAACGAGTGTAATATAATATACTAGAAAGCTGTGAAAATTTACACAGATATACACTTGTTTATAACTTACGTAATTTACATTCATTGCATTATCCACCAATTAAGAACAATCACATGAGCTTTATCATATTACATTAAGCAACGATACGAGTGCAATGTCAGAAGCTTCGACCTTTGTTATCACAAAGATAAGAATGCACGGCTGCGGGTAATACGAATTATGAAGTTGGTAGAACTCTTTGTGGTTCGATTCCGGTGGCACCACCGCCACACCTATTTCTGCCTCATAATAGCAGTGTTAAGCGCTGCTGTGTTCTGGTTTGAAGGGTGTGGTAAGGGAGATATACTTTTCCGAGGCCTCCCAGCTTAGTATATTGTAACGGTACACCTGAAGCCGACCTCCGGAGTGTAATCCTATCTGAGGTTGATAACAGATGTCCATAGGCGGCAGTAGTTACCATCAGGTGGACTGCATGCTCATCTGCTATTCCTATATTACATAGAAATAAATTGTTGCACTCCGGGAGTGTCGGTAGAAGTGAAAAATTAAATATTAACGTTGTGCATTTTTGATATTTTGGAATGGTTAGGGAATAATTTTACACGATTTGCTTTAATTATTTATCAATATTAAACTCCTATAATTTACGTGGTAAAATACAATATTCATTGATTGCATCGAACACTAACGTGACAGTCTTACGAATTTTCGATCAGGTCACGCCCTGACGCGCGTAAACATTTTTAACCATCACAAAAAGTGCACAAAACTGCTAAAGAAGTTTTAACTTAAAAAAATTACCGCACATTGAACAATAAAAATCTACGGTGAAATAAGAAAAAAATTAAAATTCGCGTGCAAATCACGCCAACCCTGTAATAGATTCATTCGGGATGTAGGTCACGAGGCAGCATAGATTGCCATTTAATTAGTAAGCCGTTGTTTGATTCGAATCAGATTTGCTGCTTCCGACAAAAAGCTTTAAGGGGCGGCTCGAATTACTAAGATCTTCTGTTGTGTCTAGGGTTGCCACTGTGCATAGTGTTGTTATATATTTAAGTAAATTTTACCTACTAAAAAAATATACTGTAAATTTGGTGCGCAAAGTACTTTCATTAGTAATGGAAACTCTGCCACTCTTCATGATTATCAGTAAAAAAAAATAGATTTAGAAATAAGTAGATCAGCGAAAAAAGCCATTAAAATGCATTTACTTTATTATTTCCTTAAGTAAGTGTTATATTTTAGTATTTTTGTAAAAAATCTGACTATATTTCCTTTAAAAAATGTGGCAGCCCTATCTGTGTCGTATTAATTACCATTCGGTTGCTTGTTTTGTAAGTTTCTTTTGTGAATAAATTTTATCTTCCTTTGTACTCGTATTTATTTTATGAATTAAATGAGGGAAAATACATAAGGAGATTGACTGGTTATGCATTGTTGTATACTTAATAGGCATATGACGTAATGATTGCAATTTTTATATTGTGTTGGGCACGGATCCTCACACAATTGGGGGAGGCCTGGATTATACTCTACCGTGCTGATCCAATGCGGTAATAATCTACAGTATTTTTTTCTTTAATTAAAAAGCACTGCTGCTGACCTCATCTGAAGTAGGAGAGTAGTCCCACAATAGGTCTGTCATAAGACTGTATGATATTAAACCATAAATGTGTTTTTAGTGACCAAACCACAAACTAGAGAACTCTCACCACAGAGTAGGCCGTTTAATATCACATATGTATGAGAATTCTAATATAAATGCGTTTAATTTACATAAACCACTGTCATTAAATTTTGTACACACGTTGTCAGGAGTTCAAAAATGGACATAGACCTTTTATTCCGAAAAAAGTTGCGTTCCCGAGGGATAGATAAAACTGACCGCGAACGCAACCCTAGTAAGAGCTAGTAGCTAATAAACAATATATTCGAACCCGAATTCAGATGACACAAAACCATTTTTTGTTTTTAAATTTACACAAATTCAACGGACGCTGTAGCGGAAATGAAATAAAGTTTCTACGAGCAATTAAATAAATACGCGCACTTCCATTTTATCATCGTTTTATGGCCGTAACTGCCTTCATACGAGCGATTTGAAAACGTTCTAGCGATTTAAATTTCGAACGTTTTGGTAATTGGGTTATTGATTGATTTTTTTTTTGTATTTTATGGCCATTTAATAACTTTATTTGAAAAATAGCACATAGGTATGATTGTAGAATTGTGATGCAGAATGGACGAGGCGGTGGGTATTACTGTATTGGTATATTGTAGTTATTACATCATTATAATGATCCATAAGTGACTTGCTAGGTTTATGTGTATAAAAATATGTATAACTAGCTCATCCGGAATAAGTTGTGTTCCCATAGAAAAAAAAATGTTAAGGGTGAACAACCCTTATCACTTAAGGGTATGAAAAATAGATAGTAGCCGATTCTCAGACCTACTAAATATGCATATAAAATTTGGTGATAATCGGTAAAGCCATTTCGGAGGAGTACGGTAACTAACATTGTGACACGAGAATTTTGTTTATAAGATATACTTATGATAAACTGTTTTTATATTTCCTGTAGATCTAATACTATTTGGGCCATGTACTGTCAACGATTAATTTTCATTATTAATATTTGCAACCCGCATCACAAATATATTGTAGGTATTGAGGTTAACAGTTCACCTACTATTCAGCCTGAGGGAATTTATCTATTGCAAATTGCCTGCCCGCCCCTATTTGCACAAAGAAAATAAAAGACGTTCTCAGATCGCTAATGTGAAAGAGCTGTAAAATGCAGAAACGCCCGCCGTAGGAAGTGATATTTACCTACGTGGAAAATACTACTGTAGCCGCCTGATTTTCTTGGAAATATTTCTATTTAATTATCGAAATCATTGTTAGTTAAATACTTATAAAAATGAGAATAGGTATTTGATTTGTATGCAAAGACTTTCTTTGAAATATAAACGCTGTCTAAGCCCATATTGTTTTTTTCTACGCATAAGAATAAAAATAACTTTGTTGGAAAGCCGTATATGAGGTGTATATGGTTTTAACTTTATGGGGATTCTCGTAGGTAATAAATCAAAATCCTCAAGGTATAATACTAAATTTGAAAAGTGAAAAGTATGTCCGAATTCTTACTATTAAACGAGTAGGTATATTAAGATAGGTATACTGCAAGACATACAGTCTACTGCTTCTATGTAAGATGTCGTAACTGTACCATGGTGTAGCCATAAAACGCAGTATCCGTGATAATATTATTTGTATGAATCTATTGAGTATTGCAAATATACGATTATTTGCGGCATGAATAAATAAAACTATCCGTGTTATATAAAAGTAAATTATAGATGTGTCGTAGTTCCAAAAAATCTACAATACCTTTTTTCTCTGTCAGTTTTACGAGGTCCATTTTTGTAAAATTCAAAAATTCGTGTGCAATACAAAAATATAAAGTCCTCGTCGAGATAACACGATAAAATGGTAAATTTAAGAATTTTCTATGCAAATGTTGGATGACGATGTTGAATATAGGTGGCTTTTTGGATTACTTTTTGTTATTAGCTTATGGCGAAATTTGGCTATAAGGAGAGAATTGGCTTTATGGAGAAGTCAACCTTCATCAACCCTTAACAAGCTTGAAGTTCTAATTGAAGTTAGTTACCGATGCGTTGGTACTTCGAAGCTTAGCAATTATTTTCAGTACGTACTGATTTTTAAAACCGTCAAAGAGTCTATCCAAATCTCAAGTGAATCACAGTCCAAAATTTGAAACCACGTAGTTTCGTTCGGCGATCATTCAATCCACCATTAATCCCAGCTTGGCGTAGCACCCGTTATTTATATCACATCATTTTTCATTCTCGCGGGAAACGTAGATTTTTGTGTCACTTTTAAAATAGACTACGAACTACTACGCACTACTTAGTACAAGCAATTTTACTGAGAAACGGATCTGTAGGAGATTATTTTTTTAGTCGTTACACTTATTGCAAACGGTATTTTAGATCTTAAAATTGACTGAAAAGTTATCCGCGGATTCGCTACTGCTTTATAGTTGAAACTTAGCCACTATTTGCTTATTTTCTTGTATTATATTTCACCTAAGGCTTGAGCATTTAGCGTCTCGAAATTTGAATTGATACGAACTGAAAGTGATATAAAACGAATTTTACATTATATGGTGTATATATGCTAAGGGGCCGTTCAAGTATTACGTAACGCAATTTTTGAAGATTTTTGACCCCCCCTCCCCCCCTTGTAACGCACCGTAACGTTTTTCTATACCCCCCCCCTCCCCCTCTAAACGTTACGTAACACTCAAGTGTCAATTTTTATCCTAAACTCGCTAAAGAGTTATGTTATAGTTTTTATCCTTGGGGCGTGTTAAGTCGAACTAGGTGTCCTGAGTATTCTAAGTTAGTTTAACCCTATACTTGGCAGAGAATTTAATCCTAAAAAAAATATACTTTTGCTACTTCCCTGCGTTAATTGGGTTATAAGGATATTAGGAAAAATAAAATAAAAAATCTCTGGATTTCAGTTTTCAGAATATAGTATGTGTCTTTAAGTGCACACTGCCAGGTTCACAAGAAAAAAATATGTGTCTTTAAATGCACACCGCCAAATACTCACAAAACTAAGAAATAATTAAAAAATATAAAAAATATCATACATTTTGAAAATACTAAAGATTAAAGTCCCGGAAGGTATGACATGTCAACAAGTTTTGAGATATTTTAGTTGAGTTGAGAGATTAGAAGACCTCCTCCCAAAAAAACGCAGTTCCCATATAAAGCGACTCGAAACTTTTTAAGTGGCAATAATTTTTGTTTACCGCTGTTCCCATGACTAAACAGCAACCAGGAATTAGAAACGAAGATGTCCAGGATCTGTGAAGACAATACTAACGATGGCCTATCACATTTGTACGGTATAAGTGCGACTTGTCTGTTTAGACCTTCATCCATGTTTCCGTTAGAATGTTGTATTAAATTTGAACATATGATTGGACTTTATTCCAATTGTTTGAAGGGTGTGGTAAGAAGATATACTTTTCTCAGGCATTCCAGCTTAGTCTTCAGGGCTAGTGACGCATCTATGGCCGACCTCAAGTGGGAATTTGGTCTTATCTGGAATTGATATTGCAGATGTTATGGAATCATCATTATTGGAGATGTTTACATTTTTGACAGAAGACGCTATTGATTGGACGGGACTTGAGTTTAGAGACGTCTTGATGAGACCTAGACACCTGGAATTCATCTTTCTAAGATTTGCTGGATTCTACATCAGATTTAATTACGCAATTTAGATACCAAAGCTAGAATTTTTCGGCCTCCAGTCATCTGAAAAAAATATTGCAAGCTAAAGACTGGGAATTTAGTGGAAGTAGGGAAATATTAATTGCAGTCATGAATTATAAAAAAAAAACTCTGTCTGAACTTTGTTCACCTTACCCCTACCTTGTGTGCAGAACCTTAGTATATAGTAGCAAAGTTGGCAGTGTGCATTTAAAGACACAATATTGACAAACAGTAATATTGTATGTCGTTGGCAGTGTGCATTTTAATGCACACATAACAAAAGTCATGAATTACTATATATTCAAAACATTATAACTCAAAAAAAAATCACCAAAACATTGCATAAAGCTTGCAGAAAGTAAGATTATATAAATTTCATACATATAACTTAATTTCATTCAAATAAGTTAAGATACTTAGAGAGCGTTGCGCAGGCGCTGACCGATGGATCGCTATTTTGTTTACCACTGACAATGTGTGAACGAGACAGATATAGATTTCATTTTCTGACGTAAAGAAACGTTTGCTAAGTCGCTTTGAGTTATTATTTATAAGATTCTATGTTGCATTTTCCAAAAAAAAAAATCTGATTTGAATGTGCATTTAAGTGCACCCTGTCAAGTATAGGGTTAAGTATAGTCAAAGCATATATACTGCTATACTGTACTATACTTAGTCTAACTCAGAATACTCGGGACTCAGTTCGGCTGAACCCACTCATTCAAGGGATTCCCCGTAAAACGTAAATGAAAAGGGTTGCCAATTTAGGAGTTTTAATTCTCTATTTTTTTATTAAAAAATGTTACGTAACGTGTATTAAGAAAGACCCCCTCCCGCCCCTGTAACGCATCGTAACGTTTTACAAGACCCCCCCTCCCCCCCAAATTGCGTTACGTAATACTTGAACGCCCCCTAAACATCGTAAACAATATTTATGGCTTAGGACCCCTGAGGACGGAGTTAATATGTTTCAATTAACAGCTCTTAAACCATGACATGCATATCAAGGCCAACGTTGCTGTCGTTAGAAATATGAATGACGGTAGTGCCGCCCCTTCTTTCCTTGAAGGGTGAGTTCTTCCTAATCTGTAGCCTATAAGGTTTGCTCGAAAACGGCTTTTTACGTTTTACGGACGGAACTTTTACATCTTGTCGATGTACGAATCGCAAAAAAAAAATGCAGTCTGCATTTAAAAAACGGAATAAATTTGATGTCAACGTTAAATTTAAAATGTAAAAATAAAAATGTATTGTTTTTGTATTTGTCAAATTAAATATCGTAACAGTTGACTGTTCCGCTATTCCGCTTGCTTATTTGGCTCGCGGCTGAAGTAGAATTAAAGTAGAAGTGATAAAACTATACTATTTACTCTACAAACACCTCGACTGGCGTTAATTAGAATGCGGTGCGCTAAATAGAATTGCAATGAGAAGCGGAGACACTTAGAACTTTGTGTTCTGACTGCATTCGAGTAAGAGATGTAATTTGCGCTTTGATTTGTCGAGCGCACTCTCTATTAACTCTCGTTATTAAATTAATATGTTTTAAGAGCTATGTAGGGATGCGTCGGTACGAACTTTTGCTGATACTATATCGATATCGCATCGGCAAAAGATCGAGATTATAAAATATCACCGATACCTATAGCAATGCTGATTCGATAGGATTCAAAAGGTGTAAAAAAATTAAAAAATATGGCAAACGACCTTATTTATTTAAAATGTTAAGTAACAAAATTTGGAAATTGATTATTAATAAAATATCAATTATATTTTGAAAAAAGTAATTAAGCAAAAAATGGAAATTCATCGCCGATATATCGATAGTCCCTACGGATGCTACCCTACTAGGTATTTAATTTCAGCACATTTTCATTTTTGTTGCAAAATAATATCTTCAACACAGTGCAATATTCCTTACAATAAGGTGTTTTTAAAAAATATTTTATTATCGTTACAAAGTTGGTTTCAATATGAATTTACAACTTGTTTTTCATCACTGTAAGAGTCATTCATAATTGCTTCAACTCGAAAAATTCGGCGCTAACGCAATTTTTTGGAGCAAATAATATTAGCAGATTTATACCAAACCAAACATTATTTATATTTTACTGAAAAGGGAACAGAATTATTCGAATGTATCTTTATTTGTATATCTAATAAGCATGCTTAAATATTAGAAAAAGAACAAAACCCCGATTGCTTAAAAACTACTACGTTGCTGCCAACTAATTTTACGACATCTCTTTTAAGTTAAAAAAATCGCTGAACAAACATAAAAAAAAGAAAAAAAAAATATATATATACGGTCGAATTGAGTAACCTCCTCCTTTTTTGGTAAAGTAAAGTTTCGGCAAAGTCGGTAAAAATCCGTCGCGCCATTTGGGCTGTAGTACCAAAGAATAAGACATATATAATACACACATACTCACATACGCTCGAGAAACATTACCCTCTCAGTCGGGTAAAAATAAAATCAGGTGCCGTGGGTACTGTTTATTGTTAAAACGAGTAATTTTAAAATATAAATCCCCAGTATAAAATAAATTTATTCTCCAAATTCACTACACCATTCACACTAAAAGAAAATATATTCCAAGTTGAAAATAGACCACGAAATTTCGCATTTCTCGAGAGACAGATAATAATATGGTAATTGAAATTTTCAGCAAACCAGAAATTCGTACGTAAAGTTTCATTTCTCGCTATTTTTAGGTAAATTCTTATACAACAACTTATCTCTGAGTTCTAAGTCTTGTGAACAACGCATCATATTTTAAGTAACGAGTATTCTGATAATTGCAGTCTTTGAATATCTGTACATTTGAAAAAAATGTTACCCCTCCTTTTTGAAGTTTGTTAAAATAGATAGAACAAGGGATTTGTTAATCAAAGACGTTTTGTTATTTTTTTTTTATGAAATGCCTCATATTTTTATTTCCCATAATATGTTTGTTTATTTTAATATAATATGCAAACAAAAACAAAATCAATTGTCTGAAGATGTCCAAAATTATTCTTGATGCAACCGATATAAATACACAACTTTACAACTATCATATTTTTAGTGATTAAAAAGAACTTAGACCTTAAAGTTAAAAAACAAAATCTCCTAAAATAATTCGATTTCATTTTATTGTTTTATTGGTTCAAAACTCTCCGGCGAGAAATTGGTCATAGCAGAATTTTCAGGGTAAAATTGCTGGAAAAAGCTTTTACAATAAAAATACTTTGTTACTTCGTCCCTCGCTCGACATATTTCACTTGGTGAGCCGACAAAAATAAAATTAAAAGCCAAACTGTCTATTGTTTCGTACAGAAATCGAAATATCAACGAGTATGTCGACATCATAAAATAGAAACATACAGTGTATTGCATAACAAATTGTATAATTTTTACGTTAATGGAAACCATGTTTTTTTTAGGATTCATGTAGCACACTAGCATGCAGTCCATCTGATAGTAAACGTTACCTGCTTCCAATGGATATCTGTAAGAAGTCTATATACAGAACAAGAACTAATACTAATCCCAGATAGTCGCTGTATATTCGCCTCAGGTATTCTGTAACGTTCTAAACCATTTGCAACTTAACACGTTGTAATGTTGATCTTTACGCGTATTTTTTTCGGAATGCTTAGTTTCTCCCAACATTCGTTCCACATCTTGCACGTAGTTATACAAAAATAGTAACGCTTAAAACTGAAACTTTGAATACCCACTATATAACATGTGCAGTTTTTAGTTTCGCACAAAAATCGGAACAGTAACGAATACGAGTATGTATCGACATTTATCATCTTTGTCACTGCTCGTCCATTCTCTTTTTGCACTAACCCGACAATGTTTCATAGAAGCTTTTTAAAAGCGTCCGAACATGTAGATGGATGAGTATTTTTTACGCTTCGGCAACTATTAGCCGAGATAGAAAATGGCTTTTTGTAAAATTTGACGGGTATTGATAAAGGGATAATGAAAAATGCTTGTCTTTCTTCATATATATAATTCGTGATTACTTTATTAATTTACTAAAAATTGCACATGTGTAAAGAAAGTTACCGATAAATAGGTTAATTGTATACATCAACAATTTAAAAAGTAGGTTTTTAGTAGGTATTAGCATCTTTGTATATATGACTTGTAGTACTTAAAATGCTTTATGTTAAGATCAAGAAGTACGGAGTGTGTTACCAAATTGCATAACAACTATAAATATATTGCACAAAAATTAAATTGCAGTAAAATTAGCTTAAGTAAATTTAAATTAGAAAGATATAAGCCATTCATTAGTTTAATCGTAAACGTGAGGTAAGGGCTAATGGTATATTGTGTTAAGTACTTCACCCTTTCAATAATAATTCATACATACATTTTCTTAACAGGTCTTTACAAACGGTAGGTATCATAACAGAGCCATTAAAGTATATCAGATTTAAACAAATATTCCCCTTATATCCAGAGTATTATGGCCGAATATCCTATTTGGAAGGGTTCCAAGTGCACCCCACTTCTGTTGGCGCATTCGATTAAGGCTGTATTTACGGTCACACTTTTCGCAAACAAATTAATTGGCTCAAAAAATTATATTCACTTTATTGTTGGCATATATTTTGGGATTATACAAAAGTTCGGGTTCTGAATTCATTTGCTTTATTTTGATATTTGCATTTTTTTAAAACTACTCTTGACATTATGGTGGTGGTGTTACTCTGGTAGCGCCGCCACAAAACCTATTTCTGCCCAACAACAAACCACAGGAAATATAGAAAAATGATAAGATTCGAATCCTACCTGAGGTCGAGCACAGATGCATTGCTTTCCTTGAGGACTAAGTTAGAACGCCTCGGAAAAGTGTTTCTCCCTTACAACACCCTTCAAACCAGAACACACCGCCTAACACTGTTGTTATTGGGCAGAAACTTTTTTGGTAGTAGTGCCGCCAAAGTCGAACCACAGGGGTTCGAAATACCTTCAAAACTATGGACGGTGTTTTATTTATCGGTAAAATAATTAACAAACATCTGTTCAACTCGCCATTGTGGCAATATAACTGCTTTTACAGCAATAACGCGGTTTGCGCACGTCGATTTATATAAAACAAATAATGTGGCTTCGGTTAAAAAATTGAATTAATTACGTGTTGCAATGAAGGCACGGATCCGCGGAACTGGGTCAACTGTTGTTTAAATACTTTAAAAAGCAAAGCTTCACTTTCTTCTCCGTTTAACTTCGACAAAGTTATTTCGGTCAGTTATTTTTCATAAGAAAGTAGGTATGATTACGATCTTTATGTACTGTGGCGGTGAAAACGTTAGATTTTATAGTTAAATTTTGTGAACATGATTATTATAGGAGTTAATAGGTATTAACTTACTTTAATATTAATTATATGATCTTTACTTAAGTACAAGACTACTACACTTTAAGTACTATACTTACACATGACTATATACATAGCTACGAGTATGTAGTAGCTACTAATCTGTGTGAGTTCTGGTTATATGTACACTGCATCTAATTATGTAATCAAATAGTTCCAAATATTAATTTTTCTACGTATTTTTATTTCGGTATTCCTAAATTTATTTCGGGATTAAAATGGTAGTATGTTACTTAAACTTTCGTACGGTTTTGTGTTGTTTTAGACTAATAACTTAGGAGTTTTAAAGACCTACCAAAAATCAAACAAACACCCGTAAAAGACACAAACAGGCACACCAGGTATACATGTATGTGTTACCCACAGATTAGTAAAGATACTTCGCCGCCTTGAAATTGAATGAAGCCACAAACGGCTTATTAGTAAGTTCTTTTTTTGAATTCTTGACAAATAAAAACATTTTTAGAGTAAATTTACGGATAAATAACTAATACTGCGTAATTTACATACTAAATAAATAATTATTTCAAATATTTTAGGGACATTCTAACACGGAGACGAGGCAAAACTTTTTTACGCAACTATTTCAATTCTCAAAACTGGGTACATTTTCTTGTTAGGAGTGAGTAATCTTTACTAGTCTATGGTGTTACCAATAAATGTTGTACGAATAAACATAAACACACATACTTAAATACTACAGTAGGCATTTAAATTTTATTTATTTGAACAAATAATTCCGCGTGGTTACAGCCAATATACACAAATGTTAATTGTTATTGGTTGGTTATAATTATTCAGGTAATTGTAAACGGAGCGTTAATAACGGCGAATTAGGGACAAACCACATGCAATTTGCAGAATTCACAAAGACAGCAAAACCGCTGTTCGGCTCTGCGGACAATTGAAATGGACTGGACAATCGCTGCTGTCACTGACAAACATTTCAGCTAATTACCTCACAATTTATATATTTTATATATGCAGAGATTTGAGAAAAGGATATTGAAAGACAATAACGAATAAAAGAGATAAATGTTTTAACCGTAACATTATTTTATTCCTTTTCTACGTTTTACCAGTGCTTTAGCTATACCTTAATCTGTGATAAAATCTTGAAAGGATACTTCTAGACTTCTACGGTCTAACGAATCTAATCAAATCAAATAAACTACTTATTTGATTTGATTAGATTCAATATCTTTATTTTACAACATTTTAAATATTTACTATTGGCAGTATATGAATCATAATCATAATCTTTATGAATTAAATCTTGCACTTTTTAATTTCCTTTTTGTCTGCATTTATTTAATGACGTATAAATAATCTTCGTTATTGAAAATACAGCTAGGTACCTATTAGAAAATCGAAATTATTTAAACGTTACTTACTGTTACGTAAAGTGGATTAATTTCTATTCATCCGTATTGGTACATCTCTGCTACTGTCACTAACAAATGGATTTTAGTACGGTACTGAGCTTTTCACAAATGTATTAAATGAAGCTTGTAAGGTCTGTGTATTGGTATCGACAGCAAAACCAAAATATAATTACATGTTAACGAGATCATGAAAATATAACAATTTAATTTTTCATTTTTTACCTTTTTTAAATCTGTTTAAAAAGAAGTCTCATTTTTTAATTTATTTAAAAATTTTATGCAACGAATTGGTCTATTTTATTTTACGGTTTTAGTATAAAAACAAAGAAAAAGTAGCTTTCTCAGTTACATAGAAATGCGAGGGCAACATTTTGGCCGTAAATTTTGATGATCTATGACCGATTGACTGTAGATGTAACAATGTTCAAAGCTGTAGTGCTTGTCGATTAAACTAGAAAACTCTTTTTATAAGATAGAACGACGAAGCGAGACGAGGTGATAAGTACAGTCTCTGTTTTTAACTTGTATACAGGGTGAATTTTTCAAACGGACCTTCAGGGCCAAATCCGAAACTATAAGGATTAGCGAAAAATGCTGAAAGGAGTTACGAGGCCGATTTTGATAAAAATTAAAAGTACATCATTACTTTTTAAAAATATATTTTTCCCTTGCAGAGAATCGAACAAGTTCATTTTGAAAAAAAATACATCCTCAATATTATTCTACTACCTGTGGATAGTGTTGCTTATAAGGATCAAATTCTGGGAAGTAATGATAAATGACAAACAATTTTTTTTATCAAAATCGGCCTCGTAATTCAGCATTTTTCGCTAATCCTTGTAGTTTCGGATTTGGCCCTGAAAGCCTATTTGAAAAATTCACCCTGTATATACATGTTAAAACACTTCTATAGCGTGATTCAGAATTAAAGTAAAGAGTAAAAAAATACGTATACGATAACACATCGACCTTGTTACGAGTATTAACTACAAATAAAGAAGCGTCATCATATAAAAGTAAACAGAAAGCGAGAAATGTTATTCCCGTGTAATGTCACAGCGTTGGGACAAAGTGGAGTTTAAAATACCGCCATATTTTTACTACGCAAACTGAGAAGCTAATAGCTTTGTGGCCTATTTACACTGAATCTCGTAATTCATGCTAGCTTTTACTGAAGATTTTGCTAGTCAGGGCTGTCGCGTTGCTTATCTAATGTTACTGTAAAATTATGCTCTATTTTTAACACGCTTTTATTAGCTTGGGTTGTATGTATGTATGTATGCATGTATGCATGTATGTATGTATGTATGTATGTATGTAATAGTAAATAGTATAATAGTGGAAAAAGTGTGGGGCGCTTTTCGAAAACTGATAAATGGAGCACCCCACGCTTTTTTTCAAAATTATTCACTATATAATTATTATATATATTTACTGTTCCTTAATTGATTGCTAAATTATTATTTTTTTCTATTTTTTAGTTGATTTTATCATAAAAGCGTGTTTTTTAGTTTTTTGAACTATATTTATTAGTATGAGCTTGAAGGTATAATTTCTTTAAATGTAGGTACAAGCTTTTGGTTTCACGACTCGTGTGGCGGAGCGGTCTCTATGCCGATTGGATACGTACTGACAGACAGACAAATATCTGAATGACTCACTCATCAGGTGGATAGCATGCTTATCCGTTACTCCTATATTATAAACAAAGGCATGATCGAAGTCGCGATGTGGCAACTGCCTCCTGTGGGCATCTGTAATCAACCCCAGATAGGAGTACTACTCAACGTCGGAAAGAGATGCGTTGCTGATTGTGAAGCTTAAGGTGGCATACCTCATACAAGTGCCTGTTCTTATCTCCCTTCAAGCCAGAATACCGCAGTACTAAACACTAATTATACTGCACACGATTTACAAGTAGGTAATCTCAACTTCTATTATTATTTTATTTAAATTCAAAACAAAACTCGCGTTTTGTTTACTGCCTTAGATCTCTTATCCTACTTTGGCGTACCTCAACGTTTCATCATGGTTGTTGACAGAAAACTTGGCAAACTCGTGGTTTATATTGTAATTGTATCGTGCAGTAGTAAAAGGGGTCAGTGTCCTTAGGTATAACGTGTCTAAAAGCCGTGAGCCAAATAAGAATTTCCAAAAATATGCAATCCATTTGAAAATACACAATCTAATACGAGTAGTAATTTAACGCCTGTTTTTTATAATCTATAGAGTGTTTTGCCCACTAAATGTCGACTTTTGAAAGTTTTTACCTATATCATAGATTAGTAAAGATACTTCGCCGCCTTGAAATTGAATGAAGCCACAAACGGCTTATTAGTAAGTTATTTTTTTGAATTCTTGACAAATAAAACATTTTTAGAGAAAATTTACGAATAAATAACTAATACTGCGCAATTTACATAATAAATAAATAATTATTTCAAATATTTTAGGGACATTTTAGCACGGACACGTGGCAAAAATTTTACGCAACAATTTCAATTCTCAAAACTGGGTACATTTATGGTTAGGAGTGAGTAATCTTTACTAATCTATGACCTACATATATAAAAAATATCAAATTTTGATCTTTGGTAGGCAACATTTTGAACTTTAATAACGCTATTAATTATTTATTATATTAAAACAAGGATAATAAATTTATAACTAAATAAGAAAAAATGGATATTACGAATATATAAATTACTACCGGGCCTTGGGGTTTCGTATAGAAATTAACCTTGTTAATAAATTAACGTTTGTCTGTCTGTCTGCGTGTTTGACGAATATATAGATTAATAAAGGACGTCGGGGTTTCGTAAATTAACCTTATTAATAAATTAATGTTTATTGTCTGTGTGTCTGCATGTTTGTCTGTTCTATATTTACATCTTTGTAACTGTAATGTATGTAGTTGGTTAAAATTTTCACACAGTTTTTGTGTTACTACGGCGGCAAATGCTAAAAGGAAAACATCGGTGACCTTACAAGAAACTTGTTCTTCATTTTTCTGTTTTTATGATAGATAAAATACTATAATATATAAATGATAGGTAGGTAATACATGCTAGTAACAAAATGTGATTATTGTACAAATTTAAAGTCAAACAAAAAATAAAACTAGCCAAGTCGGCTAGCACCACAGATCATAAATGTAGAATAAAAGCAGTTTTTCTGGTAAATATGTGACACATTTATATTTTGTCGTGGCTAAGAATCTCTAGCGCGTTTGTCTTACAGATTCCAGTTAATCAGCAGCTAAGCGTTCTGTTCTGGGTGTGGTAGGTAACTGTGTGTATCAAGGCATTCAGTACCCAAGTATAGTCCGCGCCAAACTGCTAGTCCGCTCTGAATATAGAATTGCGTCCGCAACAGCAAATTGTACAAATTAGCGGGACGAAGACGGTGTGGGACCCCCTGGCACCCGTCCGCTGCCCGCTCTCGCCCGTGGGTACATAGCTGCTTTAGTATGTCCTTACTGTTGCTACGGAGTATATGCTTGTGGTTGTGTTCGACCTCATTGGCTCCCTGACTACAACAGCGCGCAACACCGCGCGCGGCCTAGCAGTTTGGCGCGCAATACCTAACAACGAAAGGAGAACGGGAGACATAGTAAGCTTTTTATAAACCACTCCGCACCCAATCTGTAATATCACGTCGACGTTCAAAACTGTCCATTCCTGTGTTAATACGGTATATATTCGCGTGTGAGCAATTATCGACGACTTGCGTCCGATGTCGCGGTGACATGCCGGTGTAAATATAGCGCGGTATATTTAGAACACACATGGAACCGATGCATAGCGGAGTGGTCCACGAAATTGTAAAGTACGTTTCTTGTTTACTACAAATAAATAATCATTTTACTCTTATGATTTATAAGCTTGGGTCTACACGTTAGGGTCTATACTCACAGTAGTATTGTTTTTATCGTCAGTGACGTGGATACAAAAACAAATACATGAGTATCAAGACTTAAACAGATAAATAACACTTTCTTTACATGAATTATTGGTACTAGGTCGTGGGTGCTGTGAACATCCAAAGACCTAGAGTATAATTCTAAATTCGTGAGTGAGATTTCTGCCTGGCCGGGGATTAAACCCGGAACTCACTGCGTGTCAGACCGCTACGTGGGTCTGGGTTTGTTTCGAGGGCATCACAAATAGGGAACTGGGAGGGACAACTGCCCTCCATTTAAACAGACGAAAAATGTTTTACACGTTATATCTATATAGTTTGGTTTGACCTTCAATGAGCAGTCACCACTATTTAAGTCATTAAATGTAAACTATCACTTTTCCATGATAATGGAAAACTTCATGATGAAACTTATCACAGTTTTCCATAATGTCATGGTCGTCATGTTTCTGAAATTTTCTCAGCCCCTAAATGTCAAAGGACTTAAGTACATAAGTAGATTTGGGGATCCCCCCTTGTGCCCCTTACCCCCCTCCTCTGCCGCCTGGTGGGATGTCTGGCTATTTATATTTAAGATTGACACTGGGTTAAGCTATTTACGGCCCCTTTAAAATGTTTTATTAGTTGCTGTGGGCGATCAAACCCACTCTTTGATGTTAAACTGTTACTTCTAAAACAATTAATTACATGTATTTTATATGTGAAAATACATCGGAAATTTTATCTCTACATAAGTATAGATGGAAAATATGTTTCATTGAAATGAGATGTAATTATATTCAATAAAGGTGCATTTCTTTTCTTTAATATAGTAGTAGCAGACGAGCATGCAGTCCACCTGATGGTAAGTGGCTACTGCCGCCCATGGATATCTGTAATCATCCCCAGAGAGGATTAGATATTCCTACCTGAGATCGGCGACATATGCGCCGCTACCCCTGAGGACTAAGCTGGAACACCTCGGAAAAGTATGTCTCCCTTACCACACCCTTCAAAACGGAACACAGCAGCGCCTAACACTGCTGTTATTAGGTAGAAATAGGTGTGGCGGTGGTGCCGCCGGAGTCGAAACACAAAGGATTCTACCACCTTCACCTGCATGTATAACTTGTTCTTGCCTAGCTAATAGTAATAACGAATAAACAATAAACAACAAAATTTAATACATGTTAGCTATGTATAACACATATTTTAAAAATTCAAGAAAGTGTATAGTTATAGGTATTGGTAGTAAAAAAATAAAAATACGATTAAAATTTGTATGTCTTTCAGAAAATTATATTGTCTCTCTACATATTATACGACACTTAATCTCGACAGCTTACTCTAGAGCTTTTATTGAAACTTTCTATAGAATCAAAACTCTATGGTCTAATTATATAGCTCTATCAAGTTACACAAATTGCGATTCAGATATATATAATTCTACTCACAGTAGAAATAATTATAGAGCAAGTTATGAGCTATTATGTGTCATATGACACGAAGCATTTAATCTTATGATCACGAGCTTCTGTTTGTGGCGCCAACGGCGTCAGACACGTGTACGGGATTTCCATTCTTGCGAAGCAACTCTACATATTTTCGAGAAAATTCTTCTATTATTGTGTGTAAATGTCTTTAAAATTGGTTTTGCTGCTAAATGAACTTAACCTGAAACTGAACGACTGGTAGGTATAGGGGGCTTATAAGGAAAAGATCCTTAAGTACGTACAAATGAAATTGAAATACCTCATAAAAATTCTTATTTTAGGAAAAATAATAAAGAATGTGGTTCAATTGTCAAAGTAAAGAAATTAAACATATATTATGTCTACCATAATAAAAAATATATATCAAAAACAACGACTCCACCTACCCAAATTTCAGGCAGGGACCGAGCCTACTGTGAGCTGAAAAAGCCGAGATATTTTGTTGTCATAGAAAGACGTATTAATCTTATTTAAATGCTTAGATATTTTCTAAAAATTCAACACAATAATCTCTGTAACTATGGGTTACCTAAATTCTCTACACAATATAGGACGGGCGTCCAAAATAGATGGATGGCGGTAAAAGGCCGATGCTCAGTGTTGCCTAAAAAGGTCGAATTCGTCGAAAATCCGTCACTCCGACCGGCACGTGGGCACGCCCGCCTATCGATCGTGTCACTCAACCGCGCCGAACCTCGTTATCACAGCTTATATAGTCTTATACTCCATTTTGTTTACTTTAGGGTAAACATAAGAGTACATTTTGAAAATCAGATTAAGGTATTAATAATTTAGTTTAAAATATAAGTTTATGATAGGTGTTAAACGCAATAAGGATGTCTTATTTGCAAATGTATTTTTTTTTAATGAAAGCAGTAAATGTGTGTAGAGCGTAGACTAACTAATGCTGAGTAGTCACTGCCATCCAGGAAAATGTGTCTAAATAATAAACACTAAGTAAAAATATCAAGTGCCTATTTACTATTACAATTCACGAGAAAAAGCTCAAAGACAGACGATAGATAGCGGATGCTTAGTAAAAGGATCCAGTTTTTAGTCTTTGAGTACGGAACCCTAGAACAGAGATCAATCCTACTTGAGCCCTATTACAGAACCAGTTACAGCGTTGCTGAACCTGAGGACTAAATCAGAATGCTTTCTATCAGCATGTACCATAACATCTATCTCTTTAAACCAGAACTCAGTTGCTTAAACTAATTGTACAAGGAAGTAATAGAGACGGTCGTGCCATTTTAGTTAAATTTCGATGCCAAAATAAAATAAAAAAAAATGAAAAATTCCGGAGATATTACGAAACTCATTTCAATTTCCGCACCTATTTTGAAAGCAGAAGGGCATATGTACTGGGTATGAAGGGTGTGGTATTATTATACAGGTACATTTTACTCGTACGTACATAATGCGTTCCAACTTATTCCTAAGGGACACATTTCTAAACATTGTAATGTAATTAAACGAAAAGTGCCAAAGTGTACACAGGGCAATGACATCTAAACAAAGGGCTTTTCATAGGGCGATGACTTAGTGTAGACGTCAACACAGCGATTTTTTTGCAATACAAGTCATTATGAATGATGGTTATACCATCCGTGGTATCTACTAAAGTGTTTAGTAATAAGTTTAGACTCAAATTCGATTCACATTGTTCCTTCAAAAGGAGATAATTTTAGTGATATTCATTCAATAGCAGACCAAGTGAGAAGTGGTAAGTGGTACACTTTATAAACATTTTTTTTTGTCATGGAAAAAAGTTACGTAATTAGGTAGGTAAGGTTTTGTCGCGATCTTTTCTTACCACAATTATAGTAAGTACAGTATAGTAAGTAAATTAATTAAGGAGAATATGATATCTGGAGGCACGGCAGTGCCTCCGCAAGTATACATTTATTTAAGTACAAGTACTTAGATTATATGGATAGTAAAAAAATCTCAAAACAATATTAGAAATTATTAGAGATACTTTCAAGCAACTATTTATTATCCTTGCAAAATATTAAAATATACTTACTTACATTTTTTAATACATTTAACTACTTATTTACATTATTTATGAACTTTCCTCACTTTTCCTGTTATAAAATAAGTGTCTAACAGAATATGAGTTCAATGGTCGTGTGTATATGTCAATCAATATATCGCTCATCATGGGCCATCGTGCCAAGTTCTATCTACCAATGACCTGATTGACATAAGAGTTGTAGTAGAATAGATTGCGTACTTTTTTATTAAATTGCGTTAACAAACGAGTATGTAGTGCATCTGTAAGTGGCTACCTATGAACATTTTTAAGGTGGTAAAACCCTTTGTGGTTCGACTCCGGCAGCACCACCGCCACACCTATTTCTACCTAATAACAGCAGTATTACGCGCTGCTGTGTTCCGTTTTGAAGGGTGTGGTAAGGGAGACAGACTTTTCCGAGGCGTTCCAACTTAGTCCTCAGGAGTAGCGGCGCATCTGTGGCCGACCTCAGGTAGGATATCTAATCCTATCTGGGGTTGATTACAGATGTCCATGGGCGTTAGTAGCCATTTACCATCAGGTGGGCTGCATGCTCGTCTGCTACTCCTATATTATAAAAAAAAATCCACATGATGGTAAGTGGTAACTGCCTCCCATGAATATCCGTAACAAATCCATGTAGAAAGGCGGTTGTACTCAAAGCCGATCACAGATGCGCTGCCTCTTTTCAGAACCAAGATAGTCGCCTCATAGTGAGTCAGTCAGAAGCCACACCTTGCCACCTAAACGCAAAAGAAATACGCTAGAAATAGAAGTGGTGATGGCACTTTCCCAGGTAAACCTTACTAGTTTTCAAAAAGACTAAATTGGAACACCTATCTATTTCCCTTATCAAAGCAGAATGCCGCGCTTTTATTACGGCAGGAAGAGGTGTGGCCGTTGTATCGTCGAACCGAATAAGCCAGAAACTACCGCGTTACAGAAATAAAAATACATTTTCAACAACTCGCAAAAATTTTCATATGCCCTATATCTTTCTATACTGCCCTATTTCTTCCTGTAACCTCTTTCTTTATAATCATCAACCTATTACTGTCCTACTGCTGGGCACGGGTCTCCTCTCATCATGAAGGATTAGGTTATAGTCCACCGCGCTGGCCAAGTGCGTATTGATAGACTTCACATACCTTTGAGATTTTTTTTTAAATCTCACAGGTATGCAGGTTTCCGATGTTTTCCTTCATCGTTTAGCAAGTGATAATTAATTTCTAATACGCACATAACTTTGAAAAATCAGACGTGCCTGGGATTTGAACCTCGGACCTCTCGATTGAGAGGCCGAGTTTCTTAACCACTATGCTATCACTGCCTACTCTTTCTTTATACTACCGTATCATTTCCATACTTTTCCTCACATACGAGAACATTCAGCTCAGTAATTCATATTTGAAATGGGTCAAACTTCCGAGAATTGTTGTCCCTTCCTACATAAATCCAGCTACTTTGAAAACATTTTGAATACGCTTTTTCATTAAAAAGCTTCTAACATTCATAAACCCGCACTAGAATTCCTTATTTTCTGTGCAAGTCAAAACTAATCCGTCTTTAATACATATTTACTTTTGGAATAGAATATCTACCAGTTTTAAATATAAACATTAATTTTTAAACAAAATTTGTTACTTTGAATTTTTCTAGCAAATTAAAATTAGTTAGTCAATTCTTAAGGTGATAGAACTTTTTGTGATTCGAGTTTAAAGCCACCACCGCCACACCCATTTCTGTCTAATAATAACAGCAGTGCTGTATTGTAGTATTGAGCACTGCTGTTTTGTAGTTTGAAAGGTATGGTAAGACGTTCCAACTTAGGCATCCTCAGGGGTAACGCATTTGTGGTAAACAAACTTTAGGTAGAACATTAATCCTATCTGGGGTTACCTATAGATGTCGGCGGGTGACAGTTACCACTAAGCATAAGGGATTACGTACTCTTACACTAGTATTTTCGAAACAACAACTTAATAACAACTATAAAAGTACGCAATATAAAATATCTAAAAAATATATAACAGCCATACTCGTGCCATATTGCAAATATCAACGGTCAATGACCAAACTCACTTAAACAATTGATCGAATACTCAAGTAATCTTTCGATGAAACAACCTTGTCATTCATAAGAGATTACCTCAGTGTTTACTGTACATACTCGTAGTAGGCGTGTATTGCATATTAATTAGTAAACTCGATTAATCGAGAACAAAAGTTAAATCAACCTTAGGCCTATTACTAATATTTGGATTGAATAATTTATTGTTTACAATAGTCCGCGGAATTTATGTAAAACGATATATGCGGTATTACCCATATTAAAAGTGTAAATACTTGGGAGATATCATATTTTTTTATGCAAAACATTTATTGTTTTTCGAAAATAAAAGTTGCCTAAAATAAATCTTATGATATCAACTAGCTGCCAGTGAAAATTACGTCACAATCGGCCTAGGCGTTTCGTAGATTAGCCCGAACAAATAGACGACAAGAAAATTAATAATAAGTTATTTTTACAATAAATTTGATACATCGATTTTAAACACCACCCATCTATATTTAACGTAATCGGCAACGCCCCTATGTTTACCTAGGTTCTGTTCTATATACATAAATGGGTGGCAGTGACTACTTACCATCAGTACCCTTACCATTAGTTTTCAAAACATCCCACAATTTTACGTTACGTTTACTCAATCCATTATTCTGTTCCGTTTGCTTCAGTAGATTGAGTAAACGTTACAAGAAGTAAGTACTCAAGTCTTTTTGTCTACCTCACATGCTCGCAAAAAGGAGTGACAAAACATAAAGGGTCATTTTGTCAATTTAGACATTTAATGTTACGTTACTGACACTATAGTTCTGATACAATCCGCTAGGGGCGCTAATTGGATTTTTTATGGGCAAATACGTAAGCAAATACCAAAACAGTCATATTTGTCAAAACGTAAAAACTCATGGTAAGGGTATAGGTAGACTACATACTGGTATGCTACTTCAATCGTATAAAAACAGTATGTAGACGTTTTCTAAATTAGCGACATATAATTTTCACAATATCAACAATAGTCATAAACACAATATTAAATCAAAGTTTGGGTTTAATATAGACATTAGTCAAATATACTGTTTCCTAACGGATCGTAACAGGAATTAGGGAAGTTGTATTTCACGTTAACTACGTTTTAAAAGCGTTTGAGATATTTCGGGACGATGGTCGCTTAGTAGTGATGAATAATTGGCCAAGTGCAAGTATAACTCGCGCACGGAGGGTTCCGTCCCACCAAAATTTTCATATATTTTTTTATTTTTAGTATTTGTTATTATAGCAGCAATTGAAGTAAATATATTGTGAAAATTTGAACTTTACAAGTACAACATTCAGACCAGGAAAGACATTTAAAGTCATCTCCGAAATCAAGTGTCGAATATAAATATTTGTTTATTAAGTAGACAATACAATTTCTGTGAACATACTCGTATTATTAAGAGAATGAGCAGTTTATAACAAGTTTAACGGATACCTACTCTTGAGAACTTAAATTATTCATTATATCTTTTGAACCAATAATATTAGACGGAAACAGCTAATAGCTCTTCAAACATTTTTTTATTTATTCTTAGTAAACTAGTCAACATTTACTAATAACTTGTGATTCTTATTTTTCCTGTAAGTTTTGCCACTTGCGCGATAATTTAATGCGAGTAACAATGGTTTATGTTATATTTTAGGACGCGTTATAATTAAATGAGTGACGGATATCATGTGGTATTTCGTCAGTTGATGGTCTGCGGAAGAAAGCTGTAATCGCGCGGAAACCATAAAATAATAACAATGAGATAATTTTACGATGCGAAAATTCGTTTAAAATTTTGTATATTTCGACAGGTATCGGTTTAAAATAAAAATTATCCAAAAATAAAATATACAATTAAAAATTGGAGAAACCTAGCAATGACAACTTTGGCGGGCAAATAATTCGGAAGATTAAATTGAGTACTGTTTTCATTAGCACATGGACACAACTCTAACAGTTTCAGACACACATTATTTGGTGCAACTATTGGCGCGGTATACGCCGTGAAAAAGCTCTAGGCACACCTTTTTCTGAATGAATGTTGATGAACATCGTCATAACTCTAGCTTATTATGTATACATAGGTAATATATAGCTTATATTCATCTGTGACGACCCGCGTGGCGGAGCGGTCACCACCGGTCTGACGCGCCTTTGGTGCCCGTCTGGTCCCGGGTTCGATCCCTGGTCAGACAGATATCTAAATGATGAATTTAGATGTCTGTTTCTGGGTCAGAGTGTTTATGTATTTATCTCTGTGTGTGTCCATGGCACCCACGATACAGGGAATCCTAGTGTGGGGCTGTGAGTGTAGAAAGCATTTATTTGTTTATTTTATCTGTAATAATGTACCTTTCAAATAATCTAACAATATTTAAAAAACATACAGCGTTTTCAGATATTACTGTCCACGTACACACTACTAAATCACATTGTTTCTTCATATAACTTTACCTACAAGCTAGTTCAAGATAAAATAGTTTTAAAGTAGATATCGACGTTGCAATAACTTCCCTGCACCGGCGACACATGTGTGTGACGTGGGCCGGAATATATTAAAACTGGCTCTGTTCTAGTTTCACAAATGTATTGCAAATTAAAATGTATGCAATTTTTTGAACTCACAAAATAGGGATAAGATTGGCAGGTGACACGTATATTGTACTATATGGAAAGTATTAGTTATCTTTTCAACAAAACGTTCACTTAATATCCTTAATACATTTAAAAATCAACAAGTACCTATAATATAAAGGAGACATACTTTTCCGCGGCATTCCACTTTGGTCTACAGGGGTAGCGGCACATCTGTGGCCGACCTCATGTCTACTCTTATCTGGGGTTGTTTACAGATGTTAATTGGCGACAGTTCCCACTTACCATCAAGTGGACTGCATGCTCGTCTACTACTGTAATGTTATGAAAAATTCTTCGTGGTATGACTTTGTGGTGTGAAGGTAGTGGAACCCTTTGAGGTTCGACTCTGACACCACCGCCACACCTATTTCTACCTATTAATAGCAGTGTTAAGCGCTGCTGTATTCCGATTTGAAGGATGTGTCTAAGAAGACATTGGGAGGCGTTCCAGCTATCTTGCTTATATCTTGACTACTAACCGTAGAAATTAGTACCTACTGCATTAGATTTATCAATTTTTCTAGTTGGCGTGGTTATCATCAATAAAAATAGTGTACTTCCGCATTGTATATCTATAGGATACTATGGGAACAGTATTATGACTTCCATAAGGTATCCAATCTATATTTAGTATCATTGATTACTTAGAATCACGCAATGTCAAAAACAGAGTTCATTTCCCTAGCCTTTATTGCTATAAATCGTGTCTACGCATGCATGCTAACATTTTTTCAAAATATAGTCTTACTTTACATGACCGCTTGTAAAAAATGCTATAAATAATAGCATTAGCTATACATTACCGTTTAGTATTAGTGTGTTAATATAGCTTATAAGACAGGCTTATGGAGGTGGTAGAACCCTGTGATTCGACTCCGGCGGCACCACCGCCACATCTATTTCTGCCTAATAACAGCAGCTTTAGGCGCTGCTGTGTTCCGTTTTGAAGGGTGTGGTAAGGAAGACATACTTTTCCGAGCCGTTCCAGCTTAGTCCTCAGGGGTAGCGGCGCATCTGTGGCCGACCTCAGATATGAATATTTAATCCTATCTGGGTTTGATTACACATGTCCATAGGTAGAAGTAGCCACTTACCATCTGGTGGACTGCATGCTCGTCTGCTACTCCGATATTATAAAAAAAGAAAAATGTGTTAAGTATCTATATGTTGTTATATCTCACCTTAACCATTTTAATTAGAATTTCTCTTTACGCGGATGATTTAAAAATGTCTAGGTACTATATATAAAAGCGTGAGATATTATGTACGCATGTAAGAACTTATACTGCCTTGTCGTAATTGATAAAAATCGGAACTCTACGTGTCGTCTCATATGCGTATCCTTTCGCATTATAATATCATGTATGTAATTGTTTCATAAATAAATATTATTAATATCGTAACGTAATGCTGAAGCGTAACCGCCTCCGTCACAAAAATCGTTTCAAAAATACTTTTTTTCCCTCTTACGGTGTGTCAAATAGTATAAGTCCAGTACTCTGAGACAGAAATAGATGTGGACTTATAGATACCGTACTTAGTCGCTGTTCCGGGTATTACAGCTATTCAAAGGTTTCTTCCCTGTCAGTTGGAGCAAATCCTTCAAACGATTGGACCTGTCTATTGTAACAGAAGCTTTAATATTCTGAGAGCTTCGCGGGCCTCTCTATATGTATTGATTTTATATTATTTACTCGTATCTGTCTATTTATGGACGTCAATTTTACAGGACTATGTAGTGTATGACTGGATGTATGTAGGTATGTGTGTATTTATGTATGTGTTTTTTCCTTCAGTCTTTAGAAAAATCCAAGGTGTGAGCGTCGTATTTGAACATTGAACCCCCATTGCCAAGCGAAGTTTCAACCACTGGCTATATTTGCTGCTACTCCATGCCGTCATGTATCTATACTAATATTATAAAGAGGAAAACTTTGTTTGTTTGTTTGATTGTAATGAATAGGCTAAAAAACTACTGGACCGATTTAAAAAAAATCTTTCACCATTCGAAAGCTACATTATCCACGAGTAACATAGGCTATATGTTATATGAAATATATTTGATAAATGGATTTTGAGGCGATACAAAGTTTGCCGGGTCAGCTAGTACTTAATATAATGAGAGATCTTCAGATCTATCTCAATAGTACGTCACACTGACTACAATGTATATAAAATGGACTGGATAACATAAATATTAAAAAATAGTTTTTAAAGTATTTTTATGGCGGCATATGCGACTTACGTAGTCAGATTTCACGTTTTTGAGACACGTGAGTTGTCATATAAACTATATTATAATTATTACCTTTTAATATACATGTAAATGTTGAATAAGTTCGCAATTACTTTGAATAATACACCGCAAAATTGTACCACCCACGCGCAATTCAATGCATGACAAAATTCATTCTGCGCATTATGAATTATTCATTTATTGTTACATTTATGTATGGTTTTGTAATAGACAATCTATCCTGTGTATAAATAAATACTTATCTTATATGTACATACATGTTAATCGCCTTAAACGCATAGAAATAGCGCCTGCGTCTACGGGAATCATTATTTTTTCAGAGATTATTAGATAATTACAATAAAAACAAAAATAATACTAAAATATTGCTTATGTCTCTCCCACAATTTAGGCGAATGCCACGGCACCTTACATATTGAAATCCGTTAATCTGTTTGGGCTTCAGGGCTTGCCAAAGAATGAGACATACATCCTCAACGTTACATAGGTACATCGTTACCCTCCAGAATAGGGCTACGATATCCCCTGTCTGTCGTAAGAGGCGACTAAAAGGGGCTTCCGGGGTTGCGGGCGGCGAGAGTGGAAGCTCAAACCGCCCGGCCAGCAACCCCGGGAAGGACGGCGGTATGTGTGATCGCATACCGTCGTGTACAACAGACGGTGTGGCGAGCGGCATGCTCACCTGGACGGAGCCCGACGGAGCAACGCGCTAAGAGGACTCCGGTTGCGTTCCTCTAGAGATCCCGGAGCCCTTTACGCTGCGCCGAGGACGGCCACCGGGGGGGTTTTAGTGCGGTAAGAATCCCACATAACTCTGTGTCGCTCCCACGGCACCGGGTACCTTTCGAAGATTTCCCCCTCAAAAAAAAAATGGTACATCGTTACCCTACAGTTGCAAAAATTAAGCTTAAAGTGGAAACTTTGTTACATTATTACAAAAATAATTATGGTTGCATGGTTGTTATTTTATTTTGTATAATAATGCTATTAGTGCTTCTGGCAGCATTAGGTAGTAATTTGTATTTTGTTCATTCATTTTGAAATATACAAAAAATATATAATAGAATTTCAACGAAAACTTAAATACTATTTCTTAGAAAACATATCAATAGTTCAAAGAAATATAAAGGTCACTTCAATTCAGTATAAAACGAACAATAACCTACCGATAGTTCTTAGAATATCGATGGAATTAATTGTATAAACTCAGGTTGGAATGGTATTCTCTGGAATGGAATCCATTAAGTGATACTTGAACACTCGAAGGCTATTGAGACGTCGATGAATATGCGAGACTTCTGCTTTCTGCAGTCTATTCAATGGATTTAATCTATTTTCTGACATAAGACCGCGAGAGCTTTTTCAACCTCGGTAATCGCAACTAATACTATTATATTGCGAGCATATTTACCTTTTTTATTATTTTCTTTGTTTTTATAATATAGGAGTAGCAGACAAGCATGCAGTTCACCTGATCGTAAGTGGCTACTGCCGCCCATGGACATCTGTAATCAACCTCAGATACGATTAGATATTCTTACCTGGAGTCGGCCATAGGTGCTCCGCTACCCCGGAGGACTATAAGATGGAACGCCTCGGAAAAGTATGTCTCTCTTACCACAAAATTTGTAATTGTATGGTAGGTATACAACGTTAATTGGTTAATAAAGGAAGAAGTAATGTGTCTGGCGGCAACGTCATTCCTACTTTTAATAACAGCAGTGTTGCGCTAACGGTAACGGAGACATACTTTTGTAAGGCATTCCAGCTTAGTCCTCAGGGGTAGCCGCACATCTGTGGCCGACCTAGGGTAGGATTCAAATGTTGTCTGGGGTTGATTACAGATATCCATGAGCGGCAGTAGCAACTTACAATCAGGTGGACTGCGTGATCGTCTCCTAATGTATTATAAAAAAATAACACTTATGTATCCTTTTTTTCTACGAACCAACATAAAAATTACGCTCGGTATTTATTAAAAAATTAATAGTCGCCAGATTTAGATCTTATTTCTGTCGTTATAAATTCTGGCAAGTCGCTATGTAGGTGAGTGAGTACGTAGCAACTGCCGCTCATAGACATCCATAGGCAACCCCAGATAGGATAAAGTTTGACCTGAGGTCGGCTTGAACTGAGTTGCTATCCCTGGGGATTAGGTAAGTAGGAATGTTTTATTGGATTCCTTATCCTATTGAGACCACATAAAAATTTAAGTAATTCATAATATCCTAAATAGGAATTGCTTGACCTTCCATAAAAGCAGTAAGGCATAATACGTTCGTTATGCCATTCATACAGACACTAGTAAACGTTCAATTAATTTATCAGATGAAAGGAGTGCCAAGACATCGCAATTACTGACGTTCCGAACTCCTACAATGCTGACATGAATTTCGTGTTAATTCTCCTTTCAACCGGTGCCTTTCAGAGTTGTAAAGACATGCAGTCGAAATTTAGAGCTTAAATGTCAAATTTAAGATTTTTATTGAAAACTGGTATTATGTCTTAAAAATAATGAGGTTGGTAAAAATTCAGCCGCTTAATTTATACTTTAAATATTTTGTTTAATCATGAATGTGATAATTATGTACGGTTTTGCAGAAAATACTTGAATTAATTTCTAAAGTTGTTAGCAAAATACGGCCTTAAATTTGTAAGGAAACAAAATTATTAAAATTTGACGCATACATAATGTTAATTGTATATCACGTAGGATAGGAGTAGCAGACGAACATGCAGTCAAAGATGGTAAGTGGCTACTACCGCCCATAGACGACTGTAATCAACCCCAGATAGGATAAGATTCCTACCTGAGGTCGGCCACAGATACGCTGCTACCCCTGAGGACTAAGCTGGAACGCCTCGGAAAAGTATTTCTCCCTTACAACACTGCTGTTATTAGGCAGAAATAATATGGCGGTAGTGCCGCCGAATTCTAACCACAATGGGTTCTAGAACCTTTAAACTGTTTTAAGTTCTGTATAAATATATTTCAATCGTTGTAAAGTTAAACTCATAGTATAACTACTAAATGTTTCTTTCTTTCTTTCTATTAAAAAGACGTTTATGATTTTAAGTCAATGTTATAGTTCTGAACTTCGTCTCAATTACAACTACTTCCTCCTTACAATCTTGTTACCTATGCGGAAGGTCGGCGTGTGGAGGTAATCGCATTACTCCATAAGGTCACTGAAGCATTGAACTTCAGGAGGTTAGGTATACAAGGTTCTGTACTTATTGTTAGTTTTTATCCGACTGCCTGAAGTTTGCGTTGCCTGACGGTGGGGGTATTGTCTTTCGAGTGTTTGCAGGTGTGCATGCGTGTGCATGTGTGTATATAATTATACAGGGTGAATCTCCATAAAGTGCACATATTGAAACTGGTAAAATGAAACCGCATTTTGTCGACAAAAAAAATAAAAAAAATAATAAAAATTTTTTTTTTTTGGTTTTACGACCTTTTGAAGTTTTTTTTTGGAATTGTGCACCTAAAGTAAATAAATCGCTATAACTTTTGAACTAAATGAGTTATCATGTTCAAACAAAAATTACAATGAATGTCAATTATAGGCCGTACTGATCCATGAAAAAAAAGAACAAAAAAGTTTATCTTCCCAGAAAAAAATAGTCAGATTAGTGTGAAGAAAGCAATTTTTTAGGTTAAATTTCAGTAATCGTGAATTTCCTCAAAATAATCTAGGCTTTTTATTTTATTTTTATTATGTAATGTAATTCTACGTCGTATTAGCTTTCAAACACTAAAAAAAGCATGCCTCTAACTTAAGTATAAAGTTTCCTACGAGCGCTTAAACAAAGGCAATTCTTAAGGGTGTTGGTAATAAATAACATTTTTAATACAAACTAGTGTTTTTTTTTTAATTATTAAAGATTTATTTTATTACTGTTTTATCACTTTAATATCGTCAAAAATAAGAAACTACCATGAATTTACCATTGAAACATATTTTTGATAGTTTCCTTTGTTTATATTTTGGTTTGTTTACAAAAAAAAAATATTTTAATTTTTTTTATATTTTTTTTTGTCGACAAAATGCGGATTAATTTTACCTGTTTCAATATGTGCACTTTATGGAGATTCACCCTGTATATGTTTCATTCTTTAGCACGCACTACAATTACTCGTAAAGTATGGAGTACAACTATTTAAAATAACGTACAATACTTTAAAGTAAAGTACGGGCGGCAACCCTAACTACAATCCAAACGGCTTGACGAATTTGAACATAATATGAGAAGTTGGTTCCTCTAGATTATGGGAGTGATGTAAAATATTTCAAGCCGTTGGGTTTTTAGAGTCGTAGAGTCCATTCCACCAGATGCTAAGTGGTTACTGGATATCTAAGAAAAAAATACATAATAGACAGTCTGACATTATAATTAATAGCATAACAACAATGAAACTGGTTCCAATATTTGCGCATTAAGGTGTCTAGTATTATTTTATGCAAACACTGTTCAATGTTCATGTAGATGGTTAAAATTTTGTTTTGTCCGTTTTTTCCTTGTCGCTGTTTTTAAATAACTTCTTTAATTGTTACTGAACTTAGTCTAGCTAAATAATATCCAACCTTGAATTATTATCTACCTAATTGATTTGCCAAGAAACAAAAACTAGTTTTTAAGGAAAATTCTATTGAGTTCTGTCTAACAAATAGCAAAATAATCTTCTGATGAACCGTTCTCGAAAACGAGAATTGCTTTTTTATCTCATGTTTTTTTCTAAATCTTTTATTTTTCTAACCTTTACCATTTAATTATATTGCTATCTTATGCAATCAAAAATAATAAGACGTATTTTCCTGATTCCAAAAAAAATACAAAAATAAAATTCAATAACTCGTTATACCAATAAAAGTTAATTATATGGATATAATAAAAGAATAAACCTTTTACTAGATTTATCCATGACCTTTACATTAAAAAAATACATTAACATAAATAACAAAAGCAGTGATAGCCTAATGGTTTAGAAACTCGGTCTATCGAACGAGGAGTCCGAGGTTCATCCTAGGGCACGCATCTCTAATTTTTCAAAGTTATGTGCGTATTAGAAATTAATTATCACTTGGTTAAAACGGTGACATGGAACAAACTGTGGCCGTATCAGCCACAGATGTGTGATCGAATCTGTGGCCGACCTCAGGTAGGAACATCTAATCCTATCTGGGGTTAATTACAGGTGTCCATGGGCGGCAGTGCCACTTACGATCGGGTGAACTGCATGCTCGTCTGGTGCTCCTATATTATAAAAAAGTGGTTACTATGGTATGGTAAAAAAAATGCTCATCACAGGTGCGTTGTTATTACTGACGACTAAGATCGCCTAAACTCAGCCGACATCTACTCTTCCACGTAAACGGAAGAAGTGCAGTACAAATAGATCCATATTTCTCATACACATGAGTTTTATCAGTTGTAAAATTACTGGAGAAGTCACGTGTGTTGGCAATCCAGCTAAACAAAATAGATTCAAAACAAAATACAATTTTATAAATAATGCGGCCACAACGCGAGGAAGCATGGGACAGCTGACATGGCGAGCGGCCAACTGAGGAGTGTACTATGCCAATGGTCTACGTAAAAAGGTGTGTCACCAACTTGTTGATAGAAATAAGAAAACTATCTAGAAAGTTCATTCAATTTAGTTCCACTGATCTACCATTTTCAATCGAATGTTAAGAGTAAGGCAGTGATACCCTAGTGGTTAAGAAACTCGGCCTCTCGATCGAGGGGTCCGAGGTTCAAATACCAGGTCTCTGATTTTTCGAAATTATGTGCGTATTAGAAATTAATTATCACTTGCTAAAACGGTGAAGGAAAACAGCGTGAGGAAACCTGCATACCTGAGAGATTTATATATAAAAAAAATCTCACAGGTATGTGAAGTCTACCAATACGCACTTGGCCAGCGCGTTGGACTATGGCCTAATCCTTCTCATTATGAGAGGAGAACCGTGCCCAGCAGTGGGACGTTAATGGGTTGATGACGTTAAGGGTAATGTTTTTTGTATGTAACTATACGTATGTATGACTATTCTTTGGCAAGTCCTACAGCCCAAACGGCTTGACAGATTTTAGCAGGTGATCTACCGTTGGGTTCGTCTAAATTGTGGAATTGATAAATGCTCCTTTCAGCTACTTATTTTTAAGCAGTTGATTTTTTGGAGAAACTAGGCAACTTTCTACCTCGTTGTCATGTCATCAAAATCGGCTCAGTAGTTTAGTCATCACTCGTAATATACACACCACTAAACGGTTTCTTGGCTGGCATTTAATTAAACTCAAATAAAGATTTTTTCATGAGAAAACGTCACATTTCAGGCGTGTTTATTGAGCTCTCCAAATTACAGTTGACGTCAACTATCGGGCCTCTCGCTCGCACGTACACAACGTCACGTTACGTGACGGGACGGGTAATGAATAGATTACGTGACGACGGGACACGTTCGACGTTTGTCGCAAGATGCTATTATCCTTGATTGAATCTTACGTACGTGAGACAACAATTTTGTAGGAATAAATATTGTGATTTTTTTACAAGAATTGTTAATATCATTAAGCGTATAGAACTGACTATTTGATCATGTTAATAAAAGTATATCCAGTATATACGAGTATATTAAACTTTTAAAGTCCTCAAGGTTTTGTATTCACCAACATGCATAATTGCATATGGCCAGCGCGGTGGATATACGATATACAATATCGTTTTGGCTCAAAACCATATCTTTTTGGCTTAGCCATAGTCAATTAAAACTATTAATTTAAATCCCCATGTATAAGAAATTACTACATTTTATTCTTAACTTTTAACTTTGATCTGTTTACTTCAATATAAATCGATTATCACGAAGTACGTGCTAAGTTACTTAAATCCCAATATCCGTTTATGACTACGAGTATTACAAATCCCTTAGCATACAGGGTGTTCAAAAGCGTATAACGAGCGTTTAAGCGTCACCCCCAAAATGTACCCTTTGTTTCGAATACTGTTTCTTACCGTGGCGTGGAGGCTCCTGCGAACCGCACAAGTGCCGCAATCGATAGGACTCCGCCCATTGACCTATTTACAGGGATTAGGCGGTTGGAGCGCGCCACTCGTCTTGCGTTTTTGTCTCGTGTCAGAACGGCTTTGCGTAGGGCTGCGTTTTAGGGCTGTGCGATTCTACATGCGAGATTGCGAGCTTATAGTATAGACATACTTTGACTTATGATGCAGTTAAGGCCCTAATTTTTTTTTATAGATTAGTTTATATTTATATCGTAGTCAGATTGGATGTGTATAGAAATAGCACAAAACTAAATGATTTTAAAATAAACAAAAAATGGGTGCTGAAAAATAATCATAGCCTTTTTTATAATATTAATGCTTCTGCCGCCCATGAACATTTGTAATAAAGATAAGATTAGATTTCTACCAGAAGTCAACCACAGATGCGCCGTTATCTCTAAGAATTAAGCTGGAAAGGCGAATTTCACTTCCATAATTTTGAAAAATCAAATGATACGTCCTATCACATCACATGTCCTATCCTATCATAATACTTATAATCTTCATTACCCAAGTATTTTATAAAATTGCGGACTAAAATGTAAAAACAGAATTATCCTGTAGTGAATTTAGTTATATTTAGGTACCTACAATAGATATCAAAATTATAATGCAATTAAGAATCATAATATTAAATAGGTATACATTACTGAATAAGCACCTACTAGGGAAGCAATTATAGGTACCTTTTAAACTTTTCCTTATTAGGGAACCCGTGGGAATGTTGAAGGGCTCGGCCCAAATTTCGGTCAAGGACGTACGCGTGTGGAATTTCCTCAAAGGGAACGGAGGAAATGAAACTGCCAGAAGGGATAGATAGGGAAAGATATGAAATGGGTGCAGAAATATGTGAATGAGTGAATTACGAGTATTTGCATATTGCACTGGGTAGCAAAATGTATTTAATATTTATTTATTTGGTATTCCAAGCTTTTTACTATGTTTTTTTTTTATAATAAACAAGTAGTAAAGGACCATGAACTCCATCTGAAGGTAAATGGCTACTGCCGCCCATGGACCTCTGTAATCAACCTAGATAAAGTAAGAGTCCTACCAGAGTGCGGCCACAGATGCCTTGCTAGTCCTGAGGTCTATATAGTAATTTCAGGCTAAAAGATAAGATTTCAAAGATTCAAAGTTTTCAAAGATCATCATATACCTATATACATACAAGCAAACTTAATATCGTAAACAGCTTCTATAGTTATAAAACTGTGATAAGTTACTTTAGACTCCGATAGATGGCGCTATTATCGATCACTTCTTGCTGGTGTTTAGAAAAATCTTGTAATATTGTTTAAGTATATAATAAACAGTAAATGAAAAGCGAATTTAAATTTTACGAATTTCTATTGACGTATTTTCTGTTATCTTTGGCCTTAAAAAATCAAAAGAAAAAATATGTAAGAGATATTTATTTAACAACTCTTTTAACAATTTGAAGGTGGTAGAACCCTTTGTGGTTCGACTCCGGCGGGACCACCACTATGCCTATTGTTGCCTCATAACAGCAGTGTTAAGCAGGTGTTCTGGTTTGAAGGGTGTGGTAATAAAAACTTTTTCGAGGCGTTCCAGACCTTAGGTAGGAATATCTAATCCTATCTGGGCTCATTACAGATGTCCACGGGCGGTATTAGCTACTTACCATCAGGACTGTATGCTCGTCTGCTACACCTATATAATAAAAAAAACTGCTCGCAATAAAGAATCCAGTACTCTTACCAAGAGTTTTTACGTTTCGACAAATATGACTGTTTTGGTATTTGTTTACGTATTGGCCCATACGATTTCCTAGTTCTGACACGATCCGCTAGGGGCGCTGATTGGAATTTGTATGGGCAAATACGTAAACAAATACCAAAACAGTCATATTTGTTGAAACGTAAAAACTCCTGGTAAGGGTACAGTTTGTAGTTTGAGAATACTCTGGTTATACTGCCCTGAAATTTAGTATGCGGGCTTAGGTAGCCGGGAGCTGCATACATTTATACACTATGAGTATAAGAGGTAGTGCTAACATATTCATGTGAGTTATTATAAATTCATGCAATTTTCGTGTGTGAAAAATAAATATAATTATCTAGGTATGCTTACTTTTGGTTAGTTCTTATTAGGTTATTTAAATATTTAAGTAATGTTGAAATGATTCTTATATACAGAGCACTGTCGATTTTGCCATGAATTTGCACTAGAGCAGTAGGTAGAAGTTTATCCAGGCCTTATAACTTGCGTGGAGAGAATTAAGAGAGTGTTTTTCAATATTTGAGCGAGCAATAAGATGGGCTTCCTAATGGAAATAAGTTACCGTCGCTTGTAGACATTTGCAACAGAGGAGTCGTCAATGCATTGCCGACTTTGTAGGAGAACATTTTTGTTCCTATTTTGATAGCTATCCAATGTTGAACGTGCTCTTCGAAGAACGGAAGTGCTTTGTTACCCATCCAACTACTGATCTCTACTGACTATGCTTAACTTTGTAGATAAGTCGAAATCTCATAAGCCATGGGGCTGTTATAAAGAATCTACTTATTCACGTTTCTCGCTTCCTTTCAGCGATTTACACAATCTATAATTGTCATATTTATACATAATACTAGCTGACCCGGAAAACGTTGTGTTGCCACATAAATAAGAAAATGTTGCCACACGTTGTGTTGCCACATAAATAAGAAAATGATAAGGGTGAACAACCCTTATCTCGGACTCGTACTCGGAGGAGTACGGTAACTAACATTGTGACACGAGAATTTTATATATAAGATATAAAACACTTTACATGTCACATATTCTCCCATTTTTAACAAAGAAGCAAATGTACGTACAATCTTGTAGATAGGTAGTTACATAAAGAAAACTGGAATAGATCTCGGTACTGCAACGTAAGTTCCTTAACCGTTCCTTTCCCGGCAATTTGCGCCGGGTCTAGCCCAGATACGGAGCGGCCTTGCCCCACATTGTCCTAAGCCTAAAAGTTATAGCCGGGTTATTCCCGTTTAGAACTTTCAGCGATTCACTCAATGATGTTCGATATTGATATGTTTGTTTGATGACTCACGTGGCGGAGCGGTTACCATAATGGTCTGACGCGCAGTGGGCCCCGGGTTCGATCCCCGGCCAGACAGATATCTAAATGATGAATTTAGGTCTGTTTCTGTGTTTGGGTGTTTGTGTATTTGTCTATGTGTGTGTCCATGGCACCCACGACACAAGGAATCCTAGTGTGGGGCTGTGAGTGTAGAAAGCGTAATAAAGCGTAATTTGCACAGTCAAAAATATTTATGGTATCTTTAAGTACAAACAAATAAATAAATGTAAGTCTCAGAGGTAGTTTAAATATGTTTTCCTGTACTTAATGTAACGGCGTTTACTTGGACTTTGCTTGGAGTTTGTTCCAAAAATGTTAAATTACCCGGAAACCCGGGTAAATATACCTATTTCTTTAGATAAAGGGCTATCTATAACTTTATGCTTGTCTTATTCAAATTTGTATAGCATTTTTCAAGAATTGTTGTAGACCGCGTTTTAGAGTGTAAGAAATCTGGCGACTTCATTATTTGAAGATGCAATTATTATGCGCAGAACCCTAGTCTTATATATAAAATTCTCGTGTCATAATGTTAGTTACCGTACTCCTCCGAAACGGCTTTACCTATTTTCACCAAATTTTAAACGCACATTCAGTAAGTCTGAGGATCAGCTACTATCTAGTTTCATACCCCTAAGTGATAAGGGTTGTTCACCCTTAATATTTTTTTATTTATAGGGCAACATAACGTCAGCTCCGGGTCAGCTACTTAATTTTATAAAATATAAGGAGCTTCATTTAGTCCTAGTTACACCAAGTAAACAATGAAAAACTGAAAGAATAGCTGGAACAGTAAGACAAACAGATGGACAGACAGACAGTCAGACAAAAAATGTTTTTTCCTTATTAATACCGCTTATATGTAGGTACGAGTATGTGCAAGTGCAATCAATAAAAAAAATTTTTAACAAAAAATACAACCGACTTCTATGTCACTACAAAGTAAAAAATAATTCAAATAAATGTTGGTTTAGTACATATTTCTGAAGTCGGCGCTCATATTAGATACGCTGTTGACATCGTTATCCAACGAAATATATTGATACGCTCATATTAGATACGCTGTTGACATCGTTATCCAACGAAATATATTGAGCGCCGACTTCAGAAATATGTACTAAACCAACATTTATTTGAATTATTTTTTACTTTGTAGTGACATAGAAGTCGGTTGTATTTTTTGTTAAAAATTTTTTTTCACCCTTTTTAGTGATGACATAATAACATTTATATTAATACAATATAAAATTGTATAAACGAGATCACGAATTAAGGTAAGGTCTGAATTTACATTGATTGGAACCGCCCGCTCGCAGGGCGCTCCCGCGCCCTGCTCGCTTAGTTTTATATTGTCTTATATGTTCCAACCTAACCTAACTAAATAGTCAATGATGAACTGGCTTTGCAATTTCATTAGAACCTACAGCAAATATCTTCAAACACAACTCAATTATTCCCATTGGTTGAGGAGTTACATATTTTGTCTCCGAGCCACATTATCAGATCCTCAAATAGTCAATGATAAACTGGCCTCGCAATTTCATTAGAACCTACACCAAATATCTTCAAACACAACTCAATTATTCCCATCGGTTGAGGAGTTACATATTTTGACTCCGAGCCACATTATCAGACCCTTAAATAGTCAAAGATAAACTGGTTTTTCAATTTCATTAGAACCTACACCAAATATCTTCAAACACAACTCAATTATTCCCATCGGTTGAGGAGTTACATATTTTGTCTCCGAGCCACAATAGCAGACCCTTAAATAGTCAATGATGAACTGGCTTTGTAATTTCATTAGAACCTACACCAAATATCTTCAAACACAACTCAATTATTCCCATCGGTTGAGGAGTTACATATTTTGACTCCGAGCCACATTATCAGACCCTTAAATAGTCAATGATGAACTGGCTTTGTAATTTCATTAGAACGTACATCAAATATCTTCAAACACAACTCCATTATTCCCATCGGTTGAGGAGTTACATATTTTGACTCCGAGCCACATTATCAGACCCTTAAATAGTCAAAGATAAACTGGTTTTTCAATTTCATTAGAACCTACACCAAATATCTTCAAACAAAACTCAATTATACCCATCAGTTGAGGAGTTACATATTTTGCCTCCAGAACCCACTCTGATCCTCATCATATTTAAATGGGACCAACTTGTAGCAATTGTCCACACACGAAATTAAAGGCATTAAAATAGGTTCATAAACGGCGAAGTTATGGCTGTTATATTTACATGGGTGGAGGAGTTCCCCTCTTTTTCTCCAGAACCAATCGATGGATCCTAACCATATTTAAATGGGACCAACTCGCAGCTCGTCTCTACACAATAAAAAAAGAATTATTAAAATCGGTCCACTAACGGCGGAGTAATTGCTGTACATACATAAAAAAAAAAAAAAAAAAAAAAAAAGATACCGGCCGAATTGATAACCTCCTCCTTTTTGAAGTCGGTTAAAAAGCTGTTTTGACATTACAAACAGACACTTCAATTATATTTATTTATGTACAAAGGGTAGAGGAGAAGCGAAAATTCTACACAACTTGTCTTCCAAGCAACAACTTACTCGTATGTACGCTACAAGTTTAAAAATATGATTACTTTGAAAAATTCTCTATACACTATTGATAAACAGTTTTCCATCACATACGCGTGCTTCGTACGAGATCGCGAAAATGGGAAAACTTTAAAACTAGTTTCAGTGCCTGAACAGAAGTTTTTTAATTTTCTTACTAGGAAACTAGAGCGTGGTTTATGGTCGTTGGTTTACCTTAGACCATATCTACATACATTTTTTATTATATAGAGGTAGCAAACGAGATTGCAGTCCACCTGATGGTAAGTGACTACAGCCGCTTATGGACATCTGTAATCAACCACAGATAAGATAAGATTCCTATCTAAGGTTGGCCATAGATCCCTTGCTACGCCTGAGGACTATATTGGAACGCCTCGAATAAGTATATCTCTCTTACCACTCCAAAAACCGAACAAAACAGCGCTTAACACTACTGTTCTTACGCAAAAATAGGTGCGGCAGTGGTGCAACCGGAGTCGAAGCAATAATAATTCTACCACATTCAAACAAAAATTAGGTTCTTGCCTCCAACTGAAATTGGCGTTTTGCCACACTGGCCACTTTGATTACAAATATTTGGCGTTTGATTAGATATTCTAAATTCAAATTTATTCCGATTTTAGGCTCGTGTATTTGTGTTTCAAACTTAGTTATTCATTTGTTTACGCATCGTTTGATTTTTCTGATATTTTTATGTGGAAAACGAATTTAACAGAGCAGTCCTTAGTACTAAGGACTATTGGAAATAGAACGCATCTGTTATCTACTTTTGATAGGATGAATATCTTGTATGATTTTTTGTGAAAGGCATGGTCCAATTAACATCAAGTGGTGCATGCGTGTATGCTATTTCCATACAAAGTCGAATGGATTTTTGCCATAATATAGTAATAGTCGTTATACTACTCGTCTAGGACTTTTGCCATAAGAAAAGTAGAACGCTGGATATTCGCCAGTTCCTTATTTTACAAAACAAAGAACATTAGCCACAAACCATTATAGTGTTCAGTAGTTTCATGCCAGAGAATTTTATTAAATAGTAAGTAATACAAGGATCTTGAATCATTTTGAAGTTGGTGAAAGCCTCTGTGGTACGTATCTGGGGGCACTACCGCCACACCTATTTGTATCTAATTAACAGCAGTGTTGACCACTGCTGTCTTCTGGTTTGGAGACTGTGAAAAGGCAGACATACTTTTTCTAGGCGTTTCAGCTTATTACTCAGGGGTAGTGGCGCATCTCTGGCTAAGGTAGGAATCTAGTCCTTTCTGGGATTGATTACAGATATCCATGGGCGACAGTAGCCACTTACTATCAGCATTTTCGTCTGCTACTCCTATATTATAAAAATAGATGGACTGCATGCTCGTCTGCCACTCCTATGTAATAAAAAATCTCGAAATAGGTTTAATTGCTTTCCAGTGCTGGTTGGCAGTAAAAGGCTTCCGCACACTAGTAAACTTATTGAAGCCTTAATGTTCCTTTGTTAAGGCAGTACTGCCAATGAGAGTACAAGCCAACATTACAATAAATGCTTTCTGCACTCCGCTAAATGTCTTTCTAAGCTTTTCTGCGAATTACCTGATATATATGTTCGTATACTTGCTAGTGTATTACAAGGAACACAGGTGGGACCTACACTTTTTTAAATACTTATCTAAAAGATATCACGAAAAGGGATGTAGATTACGGTCTTTATTCTATAGAGTGTCAAGTTTTGTAGTCAGACAAAAATATTTAAAGTTAATTCCAAATTACATGACTGTTCCCCTATCAAACAGTATTGTAGCAGCGAGGTTAATATTTCGCCAGCTTTCACCAGCTTAAGAGGAGAAAACCGTGCGCAGCATTAGGTCATACTAAGTTTGCATGTAAATGACACTGACTGGATGATGCTGAGTCTGACGATAAAATTTATAATTGCGTTGGAAAGCAAGCCAGCACGATGGATCTACGACCTGATCGAAATAGCAGGCTGCCATTTTACAAGAATGGCAAATTACCGACCTATATGGAAACACCATGAGGTAACCTATACCCAGCATTGGATAAATAATATTTCTATAATATTAATATTTCTATAATATAATAATAATTTCAATAATAAAGACACAACAACAAATTTCTTGTTTTCAAACAAACTTTTCAACAACTATTCTTTTGTATTTCCTTTCCCTTCGAAGTCTTTTAAATTCCGATATCATTTCGCCGATTACATAGGTAATAAAATACCTTACTATACCACCGTAATATCAACGTGAAAAATCGGAAATTTACAAAGAAAGGTAATTTATTGAACATATCGGAAGTAGAATCGCTTATTTTTCCGGGTTGAATGATGTCGGAATTTTTCATCAGAGTGATATAATCGAGGTCTCTGTTGGAACTTTAATAAAAGGTACTTTAGTCTTCTTACATTCTAAAGTTCTCATTTTACACAAGTAAAATATATTATGAAAGTATTGGTTTTCCTGGTTTTATTTTAGTTACCTACAATAATTATTATCAATTTAAAATATAATACATAATGCATTTTAAATTGATAATTATTATAAGTGTATATTAAGCATGCATTGCATTAATGACTTACGATTTAATGAATTAATTGACGAAACTTAACCCCTTTCATAATGGTATGTAAGCGTCACTTGAAACACATATTTTTTATTATGCAGGCATGCATTCATGACAGACAATTTGACGAATCGAACCATCTTTCGTACAAAAACCACCATACTAATACAATCAGGCCACCCTTGACAAATGTAATCTGCATAATGCATGCATTGTATTTACGACTTACTATTTGAGGAATTAAATCATCTACCATATGAAAATTGCCATACAAATACAATCAGGCCACCCTTGATGAATGTAACCTACATTATACGTGCATTGCATTTATGGCTTACTATTTGACAAATCAACTATCATAAGCAAACCGGCATACAAATACAATCAAGCAATACTCGACAAAGGTGAATTGCGACTTGGCAAGACCCCACTCGGAAATTGTTTTCTCACTTATCGGGGTCCTCGGAATCAGGTTCTAAACAAAGACCCACCCACGTACGGGAATATATTGTAGCCCGCTATTAAACATTCCACTGAGGATCGGTTATTTTGCTCAAATTGCTCTACCCTGTTAAGCTATTCAATAAATTTATTGCTTTTATATAACCAGGCCTATATGAGATTGTGTTTATTGATATTGCTTTTAGGTATTCATTAAGGTTCTTACTACAGATTAGTAAAGATTACTCGCTACTAACAAGAAAATGTTTTTGAGAGAAGCTTTTGATAATTGTCACTGTCAATTATTTTCGTGTTTGAAAAATATTAAAAAATGTACTTTGTAGATAATTTACGAATGAAACTTAATAAGTAGTAAATGTATCCAGTTATCTATAACGGTTGCATAAACATGTTTTAATGTAGTTTCCAATTAATGTAATAATGTCTTCTGTAATTAGAAAAAACGGTACTTATCTATTAAAACCGGTATTACTAATGGTTCTTTTAATTACGGAAGCTAATGACAATTAAGATCCAAAATTAAGGGAAATTTACCAGTGAATTTATTTACCTAAATGTGTGTAGATATGTATGTAAGGTATGTGGGTTTATATATATAAATGTTACATAACAGTACCTGTGATTCTATCTGTAAGTCAGTGTTCTTGAAAAAAAATAGTCCACAAAATTGCCCACATTAAGGCCGATTTTTTTTCAAAAATAAATAAATTGGATAGCTCTGTATTTTGATGTATCTATAGCTATATATAGTATACTAGCTGACCCGGCAAACATGTATAAATAAAAATATGTTAAGGGTGAACAACCCTTATCACTTAGAGGTATGAAAAATAGATGGCAGCCGATTCTCAGACCTACTGCCTATGCATATAAAATTTGATGAAAATCGGTAAAGCCGTTTCGGAGGAGCACGGTAACTAACACTGTGACATGAGAATTTTATATATAAGATATAGCTATTTCCAAGGTGACCACCAAAAAGCAATCAAACAGTCAAAAGACATTTGTACTTCTTAGGTACTAAGTATAGTGAAAAATAAGCATATCAACTTAGAAGATGATCGTACTGTATCCACAAACATTTCACAATTGACTCCGCTTGTTCAATCTGTACCCAATACGCCCATACGCCCATTTCCAGTCTGTCATCACATAACCGTAATAACATACAATCTCGCAACGCGACCAACAAATGGAGCAATCTTGTTTCCAGTGATAGAGCATTTCCATATTTTTATTTATAGTATAGAAGTAGCAGACGAGCATGCAGTCCAACTAATGGTGAGAGGCTACTGCCGCCGAAGGGCGTCTGTCATCAACCCCAGATCGGATTAGATATTCGTACCTGAGATTGGCCCCAGATGTGGCGCTACCCTGAGGACTACGCTGGAACGCTTCGGAAAAGTAAGTCTCCCTTACCATACCCTTCAAACTGGGACACAGCAGCGCTTAACGTTGCTGCTACGAAGCAGAAATAGGTGTGGCGGTGGTGCCACCGGAGTCAAACCACAAAAGGATCGCTTCATATCACAGATTGTTTAAAAAGTTAACCGCTAAACCGATTGTGTTCGACGCAAGATTTTTTGCTCTTATCTAGGTATTTCATTGCGCGAATTAAGTACCTATAAATTAAGTAAAGAGGCGACCATGATGGCAGCGACTTACAGATGGCTTACTTCTTTGCAGATTCATAAAAGTATTATATAGAAATAAGACCTACAAAATAAATATAAACGTCTTTTATACGATCCAGCCATAGTGGCGACGACTCGTTTGTAACACCATAAATTAGTTCCTACCCAAGGCTTTTGGCACAACAGAACATTGGCCGTGGTGGCATGGTGCCGAGGTCTATGACCTAAACCCAATGATATGAATAAGACTAGACTTATGTTTGTTTTTCCTAAGGCTTCTTCACCAATTGTTTTTACGATATTAAGTAGCTAAATCTTATATATAAAATTCTCGTGTCACAGTGTTAGTTACCGTACTCCTTCGGAACGGCTTTACCGATTTTCACCAAATTTTATATGCATATTCAGTAGGTCTGAGAATCGGCTACTATCTGTTTTTCATACCCCTAAGTGATTGTTCACCGTTAACATTTTTTTATTTATATGGCAACACAACTTTTACCCGGTCAGCTAGTAAATAGATAAGATGCCACGTGCAATAAAATATAAGTAGCTAGAACTATCGAACAGAATATATATAAACTATAAACCTTTATTTAACTTTACCGGACAAAGTCTTCAAATATAATCGTTCGAAAATAGAAATAAAAGATTAAATCTGTCTCTTGACATTTTACCTTACATACGAGTATCTTAAGAATAAAATTGACCTCTTCATAAAATGCCTTATATGAAAATTATACCGAATTCCTTACCCCGCTTTGAAGATAAACGCAGATAAAATATAGAAAACGGCAAGGAATTAATATTACAGATAGACACATCGAATTTATATATTTGTATATCTATTATATGTATACTTACTATATTATGGTATGATATGGAAGCATCAAACAAGTATAACATAACTGTTACTATAAATGTGTAGTTACGAAGCTTACTCTATAATGTAAGACAATCTAAAAATCAATACGTCCTCGTATTTCGTGAAGGCTTCCTCAGGCGACCCGGGGCGAACATTCCCGGAAATCACAGACCCACTTTCAAAAGGTCAAACTTGTCTTCTCGGTACAGCGGAGACTTCTCGACTTCTCGGTATCGGGTGAAATACAACTGTGATAGTAAACAACTTTAATCATAGTGGAAATATTGTACGAAGTGAACCAATGAAGAGCGATGACCATGCTTAGACATTTTTTTTTAGGAAATAGAAGTACCAAGCGAGTATTATTTATTTATATTTATTGATAATCAATATATCGATTTTTTCGTAACAAAGATCGATCTTTATATATTTTTTTATATCCCGGTATCAATAATCTATCCAATTTATACGAAGATCCAAAAAAGATGCAAAGCATTAGATAGACTGGTTATTAATAATGGACTTTAATGATAAGTCATATCTACTGCTTATGTTAATGGAATTGGAGTTCTGAGATCGGGAAAAGATTGCTATCCTGGGGTCGTTGGATTGTCTCAAGTAAAGAGAAAAAAAAACAGTACTTCATAGGAAGAAAAAAATGTAACGTAAGTCAAGACTTGTATCATTTGCACCCATTTGATTATTATGATTAAGCGATTACTAAGAATGTATCATATTATTTAATCACATATTTAAATGTATACTAAAAAATAAAGCTACCAAAATAAAGTTTACGTCAAATCCAAAAACTGAACTTTGATTCTCAATCTATTTCGAATAGGTGTTCAAATCCAGACATAACTTCAAAAGGTTTCAATTTGCAGCCGCGATATAACCCAAATAGGTTTGCTCGTGTATCTATTTACAGCGCGACACCTCGGAAAATTCTCACCGATTTATATAGCATTCGGGGAAATAGAAGACCCACTTTGGAAAGGTCAGACTGAACACTCAATTTAGCCAAACACAGCGCCAGCAATAAATATTTTATCCTATTTCCATTTCTGAATTCGCTCGCTAATATTTTAAAAGGCCGCAGTCACTCAAATATTCTAGTCTCAAGAACAATGTATCTATTATTAATATGGACGCTCATAACAGTAGTGTTAAGCGCTGCTGTGTTCTGGTTTGAAGGGTGTGGTAAGGGTGACATACTTTTCCGAGGCGTTCCATCATAGTCCTCAGGGGTACGCATGTGTGGCCGACCTCAGGTAGGAATATATAATCCTATCTGGGGATGATTACAGATGTCCATGGGCCGAAGTAGCCATTTACCATCAGATGGACTACATGCTCTTTGCTACTCCTATACAATAAAAAAAAGATAGAAAGGGGTTATTTTTTAGACACGCGTGTATCGCACGCATGTGTGAATTAACGCTCTGCAGTATACCCACACGTGCACGTGGCTTACATGACAGAAAAACATTTATAATATTTGAAGGTGCTGGAACTCTCTGTGGTTCGACTCCGGCGGCACCATCGCCACATTACTTCTGCCTAATAACAGCAGAGTTAAGCGTTGCAGTGTTGTGGTTTGAAGGGTGTGGTAACGAAGTCATACTTATCCGAGGCATTCCAGCTTAGTCCATAGTTCTTAGTCTACGTGAGGGGAAATTGCCCATAGACGAGTCATCGTTCTGTATTAAAAGTAATAAGGCAGACTTACTTAAGATTGGTACTATTTAAATAGGTTACCAATATATTGGCTTTTTACAATAGTGAATTGTTCTGTATCCAAATAAGAATGAAATAATTAATATTTAATCTTCTATCGCGTTTCCTACTTCACCTTAAATATTTAAGAGGGTCGCTGCCTATCTGTATTCTTGGTCAATGTTACGATTACATAAGTCTTTATTCTGCACACGTGTACATACACAATACTCTTGTACGTACTTACCATAAGTTACCTTTCAAAAACAGTTTTACTATAAGTAAGTTGTAACACACGTTGTTAAAATATTTTGGTACAATACAATACAATATTTCAAATATTGTTATAACGTACTGTAGTATTAGTGGAAAATTTTGAGAATGGTAGAAATAATATTATCATTTGACACCAAGACTCTTAAAATAGTTCCAACTTAGCCCTTTCCCATACTTATGAGCTATGACTGACTTTTTAACATAAAGTTTTTAAATACACATGTGTTTGAAGTTTACGAAAACGTACTTGGCCCTCTCATTTGAAGAGGTGACCCGTAATGGCTTGATGTCGATCACAACCCTTATATAATATCTTCAATTTTCTATTTTCTAGATAACGTAAGATATATAAATTGTATAACAGAGTTCTGACGCCGGAGTGCTATCGACCCAGTATTATCGAAACAGGCTTTGCTAAACCTATTTCTATGCAAATATGAGTTATTGTGTGCAGTTCAGATTATCATTGGGTATACAATTAGATCACGGAATAGATGTTTAACATGAATAAATGTTATGTATGTTCTTCTACAGTTCTGTATAGTTCGCGATAAAATGCTAGTCCGCTCTGAAGTTGTTGTGAGCAGGTGTAGTATGGCGACGCGATTCATTGCTATATTCAGAGCGGACTATACTACTGAATATACGTAAAATATGTTAAATAGCTTTAAATTTTGAAATATTTTGCCGCTGACCTTACTAGGCAGTTGCTTAATCGTTTGTAGATCAATGGGCAATCATGCTAGTCTCGGTTATTTTCGCTAAGAGTAACACTCAGTAATTCATTTTCTAAAACGAATGCTACTCGTAATATTTTATAGTTGCAGATTATAAGAGGTAGTAGCTATACTTTACAAACAACTGGGCAACATATGTATTGCTGTTTACATATAGGTACAATTTACATTGCATATTCCATTCAAATCAAATCATTTTTTTTATACAAAATAGGTTCTTTACAAAGCATTTTTTGAATGTCAATACAACCACCACTTCACAAGGTGTTTCGTTACGAAGAAGAAGCTATAGCATTAGTACTAAGTATATCTAGAAAAATAACAAAATCGGAGTGAGTTATCCATTTGAAATGGGACAATCGACGTAGCTTTGTGAAACTGGAACGTCTACAACTAACAAGTGACGTCAGTCGTTTGTTTGTGTAGAGCTAAGGGAATAGCGTAGGGCTGTACCCAAAGCACTAATGGTAACGACGAACAAAATAAATAGAGGCCAGTTTTTTGTTTTAAGAATAGGCACGTCAGTCACGCGGCTATGCATAGGGTTTACCTATATGTAGGTGCTTTTAAGACTAACTTTGAAATCTGAAATTAACAGATATACACACGCATTTAGACCGATAACTTCTATTAATAATTTTCGATTTAATAAGTGACTTGTGAGACGCGACACGTTGGCGTATTGAAAATGAAATATACAAGAAACGTATGCTAGAGAAATACCCGCGTTCATCTATCATTTGCACGGAGAGGTTCAGCCGATTTTTGGCCAAAACTAGCTTTGAAACTTGGCCGAAATCGAAACTTCGGTCACTAACAGATATTTAGTACGTACGAAAGGAACGTTAGTGAAATAAAAATGTGCGCTCGAAATTATTCGTAGGTTTTTTATTTCGCACAGACACGATAGGGCAACTAGCTGTGGTAAGGGTGTCTGAAATATTTAAAATGTAATGTAATTTAAAGTGTCTGAAATATTTATAATGTAATAAACCTTCGTACTTCAGCTTCACGAATATAGAATGTTGTTTCTGCATTAAAATTTCCAGTCCAAATAGTAGACCTAAAATATATGGATACTAGCTGACCCGGCAAATGTTGTGTTGCCATATAAATAAAAAAATGTTAAGGGTGAACAACCTTATCACTTAGGGGTATGAAAAATAGATAGTAGCAGATTCTCAGACCTACTGAATATGTATATAAACATTTGATGAAAATCGGTAAAGCCGTTTTGGAGAAGTACGGTAACTAACATTGTGACACGAGAATTTTATATATAAGATTAATATAAACGTTTGCCGGGTCAGCTAGTATATTATATAAATAAAATTTCTTAATGAAAAGACTTACAAACGCACTAGTCACTCCTACGATATTTGAAAGTTCCCCCCGATTTCTCTGGTCTACCAACATTAGACCCTAATTTAATTATAATGGGACCACCTTGGAAATATCTTTTTTCCAACAAAAAAAAAATCATCAAAATCGGTTCATAAACGACAAAGTTATCCGCGAACAAAGATTAAAAAAAAACATATATACGGTCGAATTGAGAAACCTCCTTTTTTGAAGTCGGTTAAAAAAGGAACTCTGCTTACAAATATAGCCTATTACTCCTACAATTTAGATCCTTCAAACCCTTTGGGCTACAGGGCGCCCCAAAGAATAAGACATACACTCGAAAAATATTAGTCTTAGACATAAGCAAAATAGTATCTTGAATTAAGCTTCGCAACCAGAACATCGAACTCGTGTACACTATTAGTCAGCAAGGCGTGAATCATATCGATTCTTACGAAATCCGTAGCTCTTAAATCTGATTAGCGACCAATAAAAATGGTACACAAAACAAGGTGTGCGCATGCGTTGAACTCTTTCCAAGGACGAATCTATAGTGTATATATATAAAAATGAATGTTCGTCCGTATGTCCTTTATAGAATCGTCAACTGTACATTTGATCATGTGATGATCTTTAGCAATGTTGTGCATGAGCTCTCGAATGTTTAAGAGTTGTTACGACAAATTTTCTACAGATGGCGCCACTGTCATTTCTATGAAGGTACACATTTTCAGTGATATGTATAGCATGATGTTATTTTTTTAAACGCGGGAAAAGCCGCGGACTCTTATAACTATAAGTTAATCGCTCCTTTGTTCTTCGGCCGAATTCGAAGGGTATGATTACTAGTAATTGTGGAAGACATGCAATGAACATTGTTAATGATGAAATATGCTTCCTAGCAGTTTTAATTATTATCTATGCTTAACGCATTGACACAGAACTCATCTCAGAGAAGTCTTAAAGTCCATCACGCTATCTAAACTGTTAATGATTTTATACACCTTATACGATGGATTCAATAGAATTCACATGATGTTGCATATTCTTTGTCGCTTATGGTTCGCCCAGGGTAGACCCTGCAGGATATTCCTACCTGTCATCAATCAGCGCCTCTAGCGGATTGTGTCAGAACTTGGAAATTGCATGGGCCAATATGTAAACAAATACCAAAACAGTCATATTTGTCAAAACGTAAAAACTCATGGTAAGAGTACTGAAGGATATCACACATGCATTGTACCTCCTGAGGACTAACTTGGGATACCTCAAATTGGTTTCCTAACAGTAACTTAACAAAATTCATGAAACCAACACAAGATTACACGTTAGGTAACCTAATAATTAGCATGTCCGTGATGCCTGCAGTCGAACTACAAAAAGTTGTAGTATACTATGAAATTAATACGGGAAATCTTCAGGCATGCAAGATTCATCCGAAATTATCCATAACGGCCTCTGGTAATGCCTAAACAGAAATTTAAACAGCAACGAAAATGTAGAAACAAACCGATAGTTACTTATAACTATGCATCGTATTTAAATGTAATTTCCACATTGTATCTATTAGTGGACCAATTTCAAATATTTCAATAATTGACTTAATATTTTAACGCTTAAATTGTTCTAGTTTAATATATAATAGCATACTTAATTGTTAAAAGTTTGCAGCGTCAGAGGGGGTGGTATTCCACAGGCGCTCCTAGATAGCCTATCATTCATGAATTCTTTTTGGCTATCCATCAACGGCCTAGACTGCCGGGAGAAATCCATTTGGCTTTAGGCTAAATGAGCCTATAAAAGAATACTCTTCCTATATCATGAACATAAACAGCGGGTCCAAGCTGTTTCTGTAAGGTTTTTAAGTGGAAACGTCATGCTTAACTGGTGACCTAAATTTCTGTTACTCGGAAATTGCGCTAAGTTATGTGCTGACAAATCCAAATTTTGCGGCGAGTTCTCAGACCACAAATGTCTCCACGCGGAAGAAATCAAGTCTCGAAAATCGACTAACTGACTACAATCCTTCTTATATCTCTTTCCCACTAGTAGGATTGCCTGTAGCGTATTCCACTATACCCACTGCATCAGTGCAGATTTCCCTATTAGCTCCAAATTTTCAATATTTGTATCTTGTGTTGAACAGTTAAATGTATAAATAATATGAATATCTTAAGATAGGTACTCCTTCATTTCTTAACTTTTTTTCTAAATATTTTAGTTCATTATAATATAGCGATTGTAATTCAAGTTAAAGTGCTTGTACAACATCCTGTCTAGATATTGTCAAGACTCTCGTAACATATTTCTTAACGACGGATAAGTAATAAACACATGCCTGGATAGTAGTCTAGACATACCTAGACTACTACGCAATAAAAGGGGTAATAACATCAATACCACGACAATATACGTAAGCACTGACCTATTTAAGCCTTTTGGCGCCACACATATATGGCAAGACGTAAACCAAAGCTGTCAATTTTGAAATTGTCTCCATTTTGATATTTCAAAAAGTATTAATTGCAAAGGTTTAGATGTACGCAATCCAAACTATGCAGGATGCAGGTTGACCCAATTCTGTCAAACGTTTAATGAATTTACTTCTCAAAAATACTTACAGTATGCAATATATAGGTAAACACAACACAATATTTAAGTGATAATTAAGTATATAGGTAAATAAATAAAATCCATCATTCGTTGAATACATAGGCAAATTCGGTCATAGACATGCCAATCTCTAGGTCAAATAAAAAGTTGAGAATCACGCGGGTTGCGTCCGCACGCATATCTACACCCATGCGTGATATAACTCGCTGCACACACACAAATATGGAATTCCACATTTCTACTGTGCTGCAGTCGTTTCGCGTCGAATGCATACTATGCGAGTGACATGCCTGCGGCAGATGCAGTATGTGCACTCTAACCCGCGTGAAAAGAAAAGACCCTTAAAACCGTAGAACATTGCTAATAGTAGAAAACATTGGGGATGGCATTGCAGTGTGGAGCGATGATTTTTCTCACCAGAGTATATTAGGCTTGCGATACATTGGGAACGCTCCTTGTATTGCAATTATCCATAGAGACTACTTTCATTCAGGTAGCGTGACTGTCTCATTCCTAGGTTTAACTATATAGTTATTAAAATAATGTACATAGGTAGGCTATATCTACCCAAGAATTAGTTACCTTTAGAAATAATCCTGACTAACCTATGTTTCGCAAGAGTATTTTACAGTATTTTGGATATTATTCAGAATCGTTGGTATTACTACTTTGCTTCATCAAAAAAATCTCGAACAAGGAAAATATAGTTCGCAGCCGAGACACGCCCACAATCCAATCTCACGGCTGACTCCCTGACATTTCACAACAGTTAATCGATAGTACATTTGTACTCAAGTATATATGTAGTCCGTTTATAGGGATGATGGTTTTGAAAAGCGTGTTTATGTGTTAGACGTTGAATATATGTACATATCGTCTATAATACATATTAGAGCAGCGGAGAAGTGTATTATTGATTGTATTGAGTGATTAGCAATAAAAGTGTGTTTTTTTAGTTTTTTTTTTAACTATTATTTATTTTTCATTTTTTAGTCTGTGGTATAATGGGAAACTGTTATCAAATTATTGCATTGTCATCGGTCTTTGATACGTATGCAATGTTTAAGATTTATCAGGTTTCTAGAAACGGGTTAAAATTGAGCTCAAAGATTCCGTTACATACGTACATAGATACAATCCAAGCTAATAAAAGCGTGTTAAAAAGTATGAACACATAATGGACTTGGTAATCTATAAACGCACCTTTAGGCAATCGCGTTTTTCGGTAAAACATTAGCAAAACAACCCCGTAACGGTTTCCATTTCTCGGTAATTCCCATGAGTCATTAATTTCTGTCAACGACCAGTTGATTTATATTTACTTTCATCAGACTTAAGTCGACTAACTTCACCGATTCATGAAACGTTAATGTTAAGATTTAAGCTATGGATTGAGTATATATATCCGAAAAATTTCGTATTCAAGAAGACGATACCAAAAATAATGGTAATATTTTTAAATTTTCTATTTTTAAAAACCAAAAAATCAACGTACTCTTTTCGATATACATAGGTATATTATTTTGGTATTATTCATTAATATATTATGATAAAAATATTTGTCATGCATTTTACAAAATAATAATTTTACAAACTATACTTTCATTGCAAACTTAAACATTTATATTACTTTGCTGTAAAGATTTGACCTTTGAATAATGAGATAAAATTTAAAAGATTTTGTGTACATCACAGCTATGCACCAGAAATAGAGCGTATAGAAATAACAGCGTCATTCAATGGGAGAAAGCGAAAAGCTTCGTACTTGAACCGGGAGGACTGATAGAGAAATAGGTCACGGTCTGTTACGCGTTACGTCGTGAGTCGTGACTGGACCCGGGTTACGTAACTTTGTCATCATCATCAACATCAACCCATTACTGTTCCACTGCAGTACCCTTACCAGGAGTTTTTACGTTTCGACAAATATGACCGTTTTGGTATTTGTTTACGTATTGGCCCATACGAATTCCTAGTTATGACACAATCCGCTAGGGGCGCTGATTGGAATTTGTATGGGCAAATACGTAAACAAATACCAAAACAGTCATATTTGTCGAAACGTAAAACCTCCTGGTAAGTGTACTGGACACGGGTCTCCCCTCAGAATGTGAAGGATTAGGCCATAGTCCACTTTGCAAGTGCGTATTGGTAAACCTTCACATACCTTTTACCTTCAAGTTTAAGCAAGTGATAATGAATTTCTAATCCGCACATAACTTTGAAAAGTCCGATGTGTGTGCCTGGGTTTTGAACCTTGGATTATTCGATCAAGAGATCGAGTTTCGTAACCATTAGGCTATCATTGCTTTTAATTTATTTTGTAATTTAATACAAGAAAGGAATATGCACTCTCAATAAAATTTAATTTCTGATAAAAAATCGTAGACTTCAAAGGTAGAACGAGTATAGTTCGGCCGGGGAACTACTATCGCCACACATATTTTTACAATTACCCATCTACCATCGTCACACCTATTTCTACATACATATAAGGCGACTTGATCATCTGAGGACTAAGGGGATCTTAGTTGGAGACTAAGTGTTAACGCATCTGTGATCGACATCAGGTACAATTCCAATTCTATATTAACTTATTCCCTAATTATTTCCTAAGGAGGCTATATATAAATTCAACAATTCTGTACAAAAAGGCCGTTCACAGTACTGTTTAAAATAATATTACATCTAACTTTGAACCATTAATAGGCGAGATAAGGCCGGACACAGCTCAAGCGCTGCCTTTATAGAACATAAATAGCATAGGAATAAAGCGTCATTTCAATGGGAGAAAGCGAAAAGCAACGTACTACTTGAACCGAGGGAGGATTGATAAAGAATTGGGTCATGGTCCGCGTCACGCCGTCGCCCGCTGGACCGCTCGATGGTACGGGAGGCGCGGCGTTGTTTTTACCCGATTGCAGAGGGTAATGTTTCTGAGTGTATGTAGGTATGTATGTATAAAGGAACTCTTTGTGGTTCGACTCCGGCGGCACCACCGGAACCCCTATTCCTACTTTATAACAGCAGTGTTAGGCGCTGCTGTGTTCCGTTTTGAAGGGTGTGGTAAGGGAGACATACTTTTCCGAGGTGTTCCAGCTTATTAGTCCTCAGGGGTAGCGGCGGATCTGTGGTCGACCTCAGGTAGGAATATCTAATCCTATCTGGGGTTGAATACAGATGTCAATGGGCGGTAGTAGCCAGTATCTCGTCTACTACTCCTATATTATAAAAAAAATGTATGTATAACTCTGCCTCATTATTTAGCCCGCCGTGCAGCCCAAACGCCTTTACAGATGTTACCATATGACGTGTCGTTGGATTCGTCTAAATAATAATAATAATGTACTTTATTGCCTCTAACATACAAATTACATGTGTATTTAAAAAAGGGAAAAATATACAAAAAAAAAACATAAAATTGTAGAGAGGCAAAAGGAGGTGGCTCAGCGTTTCCTAACACAAAATCAGGATTCCGTGCAGCGCTGTTTTTCAGCCGTATCCTTGTCCCTCAGTTGTTATGCGGGAATAAGAGTCAGACGCCTTTTACAATAATATTAGGTTTCATACAAATGAATTAGTATTATATATGAAATTTAACACAATCGGGACCATTAATTTGTACGATTGACATAAGCTATGTGGTAAAGTATTCGGGTTAATCGTGTTTATAATAATTCTCTAATCAATGATGAAGCGCGAAGCTGAACATAGTGACTAGAATTATATAAATTCCCGCGGGTGTTCCGTACATTAGTGGATAATGTAAAAGCGTCCGCATATCGTCAATAAAGCGTGACGTCACCGATGCGATGCCGACTCATCGGTGGGCCAAATTACATTTCTACTGAAACAATTCTTATCTTTACTGACAATACATTAACATTGCGGAATTGTAGGTAGGTTTGTCGAATGTAAGGAATTTTTAGCATAGATATGTATAGATATCTCACAGCCTTGTAATTGAAGGAAGCCATTAAATGGCTTAAACGGCTGACAATGTGTCAGCCATTTAAAGTCTAGCATGTAATTTACGCGAAACAATGCCGACATGTGCAGTTAAGTGGTGCAAAAACATGAAATCGAAGAAAAAAAAATCGTTTCATTCGTAAATGATCTAAAAACTACATTTTTTTAATATTCTTAAAACACGAAAATAGATGACAGTGACAATTTCAATTGTCAAAAGTAGTTACATTTTCTTGTTAGGAGTAAGTAATCTTTACTAATCTATGATTTTTAGTTCAATATTCGCAGTTTGCTCTTTGTGGTCACACTGCCGCTTCTATTTCTTTTCTATTCTCTATCCGCCTTTATGCTACGTACCTACACGTTTAAATGTGTGATAGATACATTATAATATGTTACATCATAGGGTTGTTCCAAAGTAGTATTTTTGCAGATTTTGCGGTATCGATGTTGATGACTTAATGCTGCTTTATATATATAATAATTGACTTCATATATGTAATTCGTCATATATCTCATTTTCAATTATACATAATAATATAAGGATACTTATAAATTAGTGGTTAATGAAATCTATCAAAATATAGCTCGTCATAAGCAAATGCATATATACATATTGTACATCTATATGTCCAGCGTCATCTAATATTATTGTTTGTGTCAAATCTTATTATGCATGGATACATTGCCAAGTAAATAAATTCCTAAAATCGATGTAGGTGAATGGACTGACACCTATATAAAAGGTACTGTCTGACACGCCTAAACAATTTATTGGGAAACAATTTCTTTGCCAAGATGTCTTATAAATATCATTGAAGTGGGTCAATGGATTGATAATGCGGGTACTTGGTGTTTATATTGGTGTTTGAAATGTTACCGCAGAATCTATGTAGAAGACGTATGTAACAAAGAATACTATTACTAATACTTCGTGTTGCTATATAAATGTATAATAAAGTTATATGTTAAAGAAAACATATTTATTTGTGTTAATACTTTTGATTGATATATAGTTCACCAAAAGGCGCTGAAACAGCGTCCCTAAATGACAACCTGTTTCTGCATACCTTCTTACTACTACTACACGTATTTTTGTTCAACAGTAATTTAGTCAAAAGCCTGTTTAATTTTTGCACTTGACAGTTCGATAGTTGTCAGTTAAACAATTTGAAGGTATGACTTAACAAAATCTGTAGGACATGTAAGAATATTAATCATTTTAGAAACTTCCCGAAACTAGGCGAGCTTCATTCGTAATACCTGATAAAACAAAAGGGTGTCGCAAAGGTGTGGCCAACAGGCGTGTAAACTCACCAGTATCCGTCCTGTGGTGGTTTGACCGGAGATAAGTTCGCCGGCCCAGTCCTTGGCCTCGGTCATGAAGGTGCCCTCGAACTCCTGTTTGCCCTGCCGCGCCGCCTTCTGCTCCTTCTGCTTCGGGTCGTTCGGAGCGAGCTCCGGCTCCCTGCGGCAGCAGACGAACGCGCACGCGCGCCATAACAGCACCACGAGCAAACCCGCGAGGAACGTGAAGATCGACGACAGCAGGAAGCACCACCATTTTCGAACACTGAGGCAGTCGGAGGACAGAGGGGCATCAGAAGCCGACGCGGTTGTCGCCTCTTCCTCGGACGAAGCCATTCCCCGAGGGCGCGAGGCATCCAGACAAGCGCGCCATGCACGTGCTTCGACGCGCGCGCTCGCACGCCGGCCCGCGCGCGACTGAGCGCCGAGCTGTGTGCCCGAGAGGCGAGTGGGCGCCGCGCCGCTCGATGCCGCGCGATCGATCCGCGCCTGCGCGCCCGCTACCGCCCGCTCATGCTCGCCCGCGGCCCACGACCCTCTCTGCTCTTCTGTGCTGCGCTCCGGCCGCCCCGATCAGCTTCCCCGCCCAAACCGCTACCACACAATGCCCTCGCCACTTTTAATTTTATTCTCGTCTCTGCCCTTCGAAAATGTTTCCTTATTTTTTTCTATGTATTTAGCTCAGTACCTGTTTTTGATGTTATTCCGTCTCACTGAGATTTTTCTTTCTTTTTTGTACCAAAACTTTCTATTTACGCTGAGGATGTTCTGGCGCTCATGATCTATTTCACTTCAAATCACTCTGGAACACAGACATCGCCCTTTCGACAGCTCGAATTTGTGAGCTCTACGGTTACGAAGGTTTCGTAGTCGTAACACATGTCGATAATCACGACTACGCTATGAGCTTGTTTCCGCGCCCGCCCATTATTGTTACTCGAATCGACCAGTGTTGCTAATCGAAAAACACAACCGACACGTTAACCAATTCGGATTATTTTGTAGAGAATGCGGAGGTTTAAAAGGTCAATGTAACCCGGATCGCGTAGCACTCCGCCGCCCTCTGTATGCGTCACTGATCGCTACGAAGCTCGTAGACGTCTACGAACATGCTACGGTTGGTGAAACGAAACGTTACATAGTTTTCGTGATTTTATTACATTTACTGAAAATCATTTTATTATTTTTGGTATTTCAAAAAATATAAAATTACTTCTTATGTTTATTTTTGAAACATTTGTTATTTGACAGTAAATTTCAAGGTCACATTAAAACATGGTTCGGTTGGTAACGTGTTTGGAAATTCGTTTAAAGATTTATGACGTGTACAGCGCTACAAAATCAAATTGTAAATGTGTATTATGAAACGAATTTAATATAACGTATCGAGATATGTTTCAAATTAAAAGATCCTACTATTAAGGTATTAGGCCTCCTTTATACTGATCTTTTGGGGGGGAAACAACGTGCGTTGGGCGTGGCAGTTAAAATCATAAATATTTTCAATATTTTGACAGGTACGGCCCTTGTCTGTGTGGCTGTGCGTAGATTTGAATACCTTGAGAGTAGAGCACTACCTCACACACTCCGCTATATGACGCGGTGAATAAATGTTTAATGAGTTTAACGTTTTTAATGATTAGAACGATTTATTGTGAAAATAAATATGTAAGCTGTGTTCACCTGTAATTGCAAGAACACGATTAAAATTATGTATTAGAAGTTATAGACGGATGGTGTATCTTGTATTGGTGAACCTTAAAATAAATAAATACTTGCACATTATATAGAAGAATAAATTGTGTCTGCAATGAGACGCGCCTAACATGTTTAATGTCTTTATAGTAACTTTTTATGTATTTTGAAGTTGGTAGAACCCTTTGTGGTTCGACTGCAGCAACACCGCCGCACGTATTTCTGCCTCATAATAGCGTTACTAAGCGCTGCTGTGTTCTGGTTTGAAGGGTGTGGTAAGAGACATACTTTTCAGAGGCGTTCCAGCTTAATCCTCAGGTATAGCGGCGCATCTGTTAGGAATATTTTCATATAGTTAACTTCAGGACATTGGTATTTTTATGAACTTGCTTAATCCATTTATTTATTTAGGAATCCAGGTATATTGCTAACATACAATAAATGTTAAATAAAAACTAAGAATGGACTTATTTACAAAATATATACAAGAAAACTATAAATAAAATAAGCCATCAAAAATTGCCGTGTGAGGCATGGTACCCAAAACGCTGGCGGCGTTTCCGCATCTGTGGCCAAACTCAGGTAGGAATATCTACTCCTATTTGGGGTTGATTATAGATGTCTATGGGCGGCAGTAGCCACTTACCATCAGGTGGACTGCATGCTCGTCTTCTACTTCTATATTATAAAAAAAACACGTTATTTATTTATTACTTTAGTGTTTATTACAGTAATTTAATCCTATTACTTGGTTCGAAGGCATCACCGCCACACCTATTTCTACCTATTAAGAGCAGTGTTAAGGACTGATGTGTTCGGTTTGAAAGATGTTCTAAGGGAGATAAACTTTTCCCAGCCGTTTCAACTTAATCCTCAGGGCTAGCGACACATCTTTTGCCAACCTCAGGTAGGAATCTAATCTTATCGGGGATTGATTAAAGATATCCATGAGCGGCAGCGGCCACTCATAATCAGTTGAATTGCAAGACCCTTTGCTACTTCTATATTATAAAAAAAACTAAATCACCACAAGGGCAGCAAGTACCCTCAGTATGAGCTTTTTACAAAAATGACTGTTTTTGTATTTGTTTACGTATTTATCAGTGCCCCCAGCGGGCTGTATCAGAATTGATTGAAAATGTATGTAATACATAAACAAAAGTCAAAGTAATTTTTGTAAAAACATAAAATCTCATACTGAGGGTAAAGGCCACAAGGTACGTGCTTGGGATTCGAACTTTAGACTCCCCGACCGAGAGGCTGAGTTTCACTAGGCTATCACTATTTCTACTAAGAATAATATCTGTGTATATATTTTGGCTTTATTTACATCATCCTGTGTGTAGTGAAAATGTTCTATGTATTGCTGTAGGTACAATAACGCAATAAAATAATTCGCCAAGTAAGTAAGTAGTTTATTATAATAACAGTTTCAATACGTAATGGGGTTCTAAACATTTCAACTGTCTTCCTAGTACCGTTTAACAGTTAGATTGAATAATGCCAATACCGGTTTGTTGTATGGCGACCTCCTTTTATATTCAACTTTATATTATTTTTAGTATTTGTTGTTATAGCGGCCACCGTTATGCATAGGTACTCTGTGAAAATTTCAAGTGTCTCTAACTTTTACGGTTCCGGAGATAGAGACCCGTGACAGACACCGAAGTCTTAGTAATAGGGTTCCGTTTTTACCCTTTGGTACTAAAAATTAAAAAGTATTACGTTAGCGAGATTTTCACATTATTGCAACATGAATGATATGAGATATGACTACTTAAAAGTTCTAACATGCAATATGAGCGTAAATTATAGAAACTAAATGTAAACTGCGCCAGGCACTTGATAGGGCATACTGCTCCCGCTGGCTTTAAGAATATAACCTAACCTAACTTCAACATTTGTTGGTCTCATATTTCATCTTATTTAAAAATTCATCACCACCGCACATATTTGTCCTATAACAGTAATATCTAAAAATGCTGTGTACTGATTTATAGATTGTGGGGCATTCAAAACTACTCAGGTTTACCTGCTCTTTTGTTCTGTAATTCCGGGATCAGACTACGGCATCTTCTGCCTGTCTGAAAAAGGCGACTGCAAGGGCATTTTCAGAGTTGCGGGAGGCAAGAGTGTAAGCTTGAACGACCCGGTCAGCGACCTGGGGAAGGACTGCGGTATGTGTGGTCGCTGTCGTAAACATTGAGAGAAGCCCTACGGGGCCCCGCTGAGGACCCGCCGAGAATGGCATGGGAGTTTTAGTGCGGTAAAAAACCCACATAACCCTTTGCTTCGTTGCTTTCACGCCACCGGGTATAGTCCTCGTCAAACTGCTAGTCCGCTCTGAAGGTGTTACGCGCAGGTGAAGTCATACAATTCTATGGCGACGCGATTCATTTCTATATTCAGAGCGGACTAGCAGTTTTACGCGGACTATAATTATCGAAGGGTATCCCCTTAAAAAGGCGTAGCAACGCTCCTGTTTCAGACTGTAGAAATGACTTCAGTGTTTTTATTAAATACAAAATAATATTAAAGTACCAGACGAGTAAGCAGTCCACCTGGTAAATGGTACGGATACCAACTCCATTTAGAACAGGGTTTCTACCTGAAGCCGATCACTGATGGGTTGCCATTTGTAAGAATTAAGATGGTTGTCTTAAAATGACAGATAAGTCAGTCTGTATCCATACTCTTCTGAAGAAAACACGTTCTTCAGTATTCCTTTTTATAATACTAGAGTAGTAGACCATGGACATCTGTAATCAACCCAAGATTAGATTAGATTCATACCCGAGGTCGACCACAGATACGCCGCTACCTGAGGTAGCTAAGCTAAGGCCTAGGTTGGAATGCCTCGGATAAGTATGTCTCCAAATATATGGAAGATGTTTAGAAACCTTCGATAGCGTGATTCAGCAGCGCCATCTCTTGACGAGTAGTGGGAAGTCGCTACAGAAAAAAAACAAAAGAGTACATACAAACCAAAGAACATCACAACTTCCTCTTTAAACACAAGAATTGCTTCATGCTCAGATCACTTCAGTAATCGTGACGGTGGCACCTACTCGGTTGACCCATTCTTGTTCTACCACCTTTCAAATTATCCTATTGGTGATTAATCTTATATATAAAAATTCTCGTGTCACAATGTTAGTTACCGTACTCCTCGTAAACCGGTTTACCGATTTTCACCAAATTTTATATGCATATTCAGTAGGTCTGAGAATAGGCTACTATTTATTTTTCATACCCCTAAGTGATAAGGGTTGTTCACCCTTAACATTTTTTATGTATATGGCAACACAACGTTTCCCGGGTCAGCTAGTTACAGATATACGGCATTGACCACTTATTATCCGACGGACTAAATGCCTAGATGTTGTTTAAATTTTCTTTAGCAAACGTTTCAATAATATTTCCACTAATTTTATAATAATGTTAGGTGAGATACAGATACACATAGATTATATAAAAAAAAATTCTTTAAAACGCGAGATCTAGACATATTCCAATTATCTAAAATCAAAATAAAACTATATTATCTTCTTCTCACAATTATATTTAAAACAAATGCATTTTCGCTATATAATAACTAATTATAACTTAAACTATTAAAAAACAGTGATGCATAGTTTCCTACTTAGCTTGATCTTAGACATTAAACAACACTTAGATACTCACCGAATATTGACGAGTAAGCAACGACGCGCCGAATACAGAATCACAAAAGGTTTAATGTGCCTTATAAAACCGATTCATCGCGGAGAGAAGATGGGCATCGCGGCGAATGCCCATTATAAACAATTAAGTTATTTACATTTCCGTAATCGCGACTATTCTGTACTCGTCGAGTATCTTAACGCGCAAAAAGAATTCCTTGATCAAGTCTTCCTGCTACGGTTCTCAGAGACAGTCCACCTTATAATCAAATTAATGAATTGAAATATGTTGCAACATAAAATAGTACTATACAATATTACAGACTTCACGTGAATCTTGAAACTTTGGGACCGATAGACTTCTATCACTGTCGCTAGATGGCAGCACATATCAACATATCGGCTAAGATTATTCCTTGTCCGGTACAATTTCTCCAATCCACTTCAAATACGGCGGGTTACCATTCTTTATAGGCAACGATATAACCTCACAAACTTCATATGGATGATTTGAACGAACAAACTCTGTGAGCTTGTCCACCATTGATGTGCGGGTTTTTATCATGAGTAGAGCCTGAAAACAATTTAATTTTTTATTATGCTAAAGTCGTAGGAGCATGCAGTCTACCTGATGGGAAATGGTTACAGCCACCCATGGACATCTGTAATCAACCCCAGATAGGATTAGATATTCCTACCCGAGGTCGGCTACCGAAGCGCCGCTATCCCTGAGGACTAAGCTGGAATGCCTCGGAAAAGTATGTCTCCCTTACTACACCCATCAAATCAGAACACAGCAGCGCTTAACAATGAGGTTGAGTTGAGGTGTCGTTAGGTAGAAATCGATGTGACGGTGGTGCCGCCGGAGTCGAACCACAGAGTTCTACCACCTTCAAAAACTGTCATGATTTACGAATTTAATATTTTAAAATAAAATATTTTACCACATGTGACTTGTCGAATTAAAAAAATAAAAAGAGATGTCACTTATCAGTGGTTAAAACATGGAAGGTAGTTGGGGCGGGAGAAAAATACATTATGGTGACTAGAATAAATATAAATAATATACTGTGTTAAAATTGTGGAACAAAGCAAACCAGGAAAGGTTAATTAAAGACATAAGTAACATTAAGATGTTAAATATATGTAATAGTGGAATCTGATGTGATCATTGAATAAATATGTACTACATAGAAGATGTTTTATTAAATCACATTTAACAACATCTGAAATCTAAAATTTCTGTTATGCCCTGTAGGCTGCAAGCCATGCCAAAGAGACATACATAAATAAATAAAAAAGATTTATTGCATCAAACATTATTTTACAATATTTTCGGGTACCCTCTTTTAATACTTGTAATAGAGGGTCCTGCCCCCAAATATAGTTTTTATTTTGTGGTCCCGCTCTTCTCTTATACAGTATTTATAGTACTACAAAATATAAATTTCCAAATATATTATACATCAATATAATTATTTGAACAAAGTTGCATTAAAAGATACGAATTTAAAAGTAATAACATTTATAACACTTTTTTATTTCGTTATTTTTAGTATTTATATATTTTGTGTAACTTTATTTCTTAAGAAAATTTAGTTCATAAGTCATTTCGTTTTTGTATGTATGTTTCTGGATTTAATTGTTTATGTATTATGATTTGTTGTTCTTGCTTAAGTTTTTGGAATAAACAATCTATCTATCTATCTAATTGTGATGTGTTTTATATACATACATACAAGATTTCGAAAAGCACTACCCTCTGAATTTTTTGACATACCTCACTATCTTCATTTATTTCATTCTTCCACTCATAAATTGATGTAATATGTGGTATAATATTAACACACGCTGCAAGCTTATTCTTGACTAATCCGTGACTTATTGTCTTTCCCACATCAGCATTCGGTACGGTTACATATGCCACGGAGTATTTATCTGAAATTCATAAAAGTAGAAATTATTATAAAACAAAGAAACATGACTCCATAAAAATAGGGCTGTAGGGTGAGACATATATACATACAATCCAAAAAATTTACCATCCACAATTGAGGACAACACTAGTTAGGAAAAATAAATTTTACACTAGGATTTTATGTGAGTAACATGGACACACATAGAGCCAAATACACAAACATTCAGATCACAAACAGATATCTAAATTCATAATTTAAATATCTCTATGATCGGGGATTGAACCTGGGACCCTACTGGTCTGACATGCAAATCAGTATGATGACCACTCGCCATGCATCATAAACCTGAAGAGATCGATAACAATCAAATAAGTTTATTTGAATGCACTAATTGTTGGAAGTTTCAGTCAGAGACACTTTTTGAGGCATTCGAGTTTAGTACCCAGGGGTAGCATATCTGTGGTAGGCCTCGGGTAGGAATCTAATCATATCTGGGGTTGATTACAGATGTCCATGGGCGGCAGTAATCTCTGTTAGGTGGACTGCATGCTTATCTGCTACTCTATTATTATAAGAAAAAAGAACAATTATCTAGAACTGTAATCTATACATGTGAGGACGGATTGTTTATTGTTTTTTTTAGTAAAGAGAGTATCTATAGTCCGATTCATAATTAGATGTCCAAAATGTAAACAAACGAGACGACCTATCAAATATATTTAATATTTTATCCACAACCAGTATAGACTAAACAAAAACACAAATAAATAGTATGTACAAAGTGCTTATTTCTGTAAGAAATTTCTTCTGGCAGATCTATTATATTATTTCTTGGTTTAGAATAGTCGCTATTATCACAACAATTGTACAACTTACCGGCATCGATACTTCCAGAAGACATGTTAGCATGTGTTACTGCAATACACGGCCTTAAAATTGAAAAACACAAAAAAAATATCGATTTTCTCTTTAAGGCAAATTGCATTTTATGCTCAACTAAAATAAATATCCAAGATGGGTAGTGATTTTTGGTTGCAAATTATATTAGGTTTACATGACAGATTTACTTTCTAAATGCAAATTGCGACGAGATCGATCTTTAAATTTCTGAAATTTTCATGAGAATTTGAGAATTAAAATATTGCTTTGCACGCCGTCACTGTCAGCTGAGTGACATTGACATTCACATCAGACAGTTTGGCGCGTACTCATTTTTCTAGTATTGTTTTTAAGACCTTGGCTTCTAGCTTTTCAGCTTAACTTAGAAATACGTAATATTACGAATTTGTATAGTATGTTATGTGTAATGTTAAGTATTCATAAATATTATTATTAAAATTGGCCACTTCTTAAGTACGTAGGTTCTTCTCACATAGGAACATTATTATCGTTATTGGCGCCTCTGCCTCACACACAGAAAAAATGTTTACTTTGCAACCTTGGAGTAATATTCTCCCTATGTGTGTGCTTTAATCGAAGAATATAGTAAAAGTATGTCGATTAATATTTAAAAAGAAAAATTCTAATGAGAGATTTAATAAAGAAATATATTTATATATTCATACGATAAATAATTAATGAGTAAAAAGTGTATTAAAATGAATATAATTATGATTAATAGATCTCTTTATATCATCATATGTGCCTGTATTTTAATCTATAAAAAAATTACACGATACCATACAAGTCGTGTTGTGGCGTTTTCAATTTTGTCCTGAACGTGACGAAACACCAGAGTAATATTATTGTTATTCTATGCACCAGAGCGCCATGACATTAGTAAATAGGACGTTTAAAACAGAAAAAGAAATCAATTCGAACAATGCACAAATCGTTTAATTTTGTCATTTGGAAAATATAATTGTAATATTGGTAATTGTTTCATTTTATACTACTATTCTGTTACTGCGACACAAGAGCAAGCAACAGATATCCGAAACGTTTTTTCTTCCAAATTCTCATCTAGTATTCCAAACATTTTTACGTAAATATATTTCTCAATACACGTAGCTTCGTATCCAGTTTCCAGCATGATTTTGTTCAGTGGAGGATTCTCGCCTCTGTAATAAAAACACAATTATTGTTTTAAAAAACAAAAATTACCGACAACTAAATATAAAATCAATAATATGTACAAATAATCGATTTTTGAAACTGAATTTAAATGGGCCAACCAAAAAAGCATAAATCATTTAAATAATCGATTTTTAAAACATGTTATAGTCCGCGCCAAACTGCTAGTCCGCACTGAAGTTGTTGTGAGCAGGTGTAGGTAGTCATACAATTTGCTATGGCGACGCGATTCATTTCTATATTCAGGGCAGACTAGCAGTTTTTCGCAGACTATCCCTTCTTTTTAACGCTAACGCTGGATGAAAGGAAATGCTGAAAACAATAATTTATAAACTAGATAAGTATCTTACTCAGCACATATTTCCACGTCATATGCGTGAACTGTATCCTCGTCCGAGTTCAAAATAAAAATCCAATCTCCATTAGTGTTTCGTGCAATGAAGGGTTTGACCGGCTGAAAAATAAAGGCCATTTATATAATACCTTAACTTAACTTTCGCTACTTAATGTGAAATGTTAGGAACACTAGATGAGACTTTAACACATTCACTGTGGTGTGTAGTCATACGGACCCATGGTGAACTTCCTTGTGGTGTGGACCAAAGAATAGTGTACTTTCGCTTGGTGCGGGGCGTAAATCTCAGTAAATACTTTGTAAATAATTTATAAAATAAAATAAATACAATAAATACAGAGTGAACGGTAATAACGAATAATATAATCACTACTCTTGTCGTTTACGACCTAATCCATCAGCATATACGAATGGCACTGAACAGTAATTTTTTACCTTAAAAATGCCTGTAATGAAAGCAGTGAATTTCTATAATCCAGAAAAAAGTACCAAATAACACTGCTGTTATGAGGAAGAAATAGATGTGGTTTTGGTACCTCCGGAGTAAAACTATGAAGGATTTTATAATTAAAATGGCTTTGAAATACCTTTAAGGTAATGGAGATAACAATAAACTGTACAATTAATGAGGTAAAATTTTCAGCAAATCTCGATAGGACTTCCTATTAAGTTGACCACGATGAAGTTGAACATACTGTGTTACATTAAAGTTTGTTACAATCATTAACACTTAACACATTTCTAACCAATCTGTGACAAGATAGGAATGTCGGAGACAAGAACTGTACATAACACGTTACACCCTCGAATGAAGTATTTAACGTCCCATGGCTCCTAAAAGTATGTCCACCCCCTCACTATCATATCGAACCACCTCATATAAAATAAAAAAGCCTTTTATTCCATACTTATTAAATCCTTACAATTTGTGTTTTTAAATTATTAGGTATTTTTTTATATTATTAATCGACCTTAACATAAGATAAAAATAGTTTAAAAACACGCTTTTATTGCTAATCGAACTATAAACTAAAAAATAATCTAACTTATTACAATAATAATTCAATTGAGAGTAAAAAGCGCGGGGCACTTGATATTTTAAATGTTACAATCATTCTATTGGCAACTATCTATGAGAGAACTATGAACCGCAGTAAATTGCACATTATTTTAATTTAGATAATTTATTACTTTGCATATTATTATTTACATTACATATTATTTTCTTATTTAATATTCATATTTTTATTAATTTAATTATGTGCGTATATAAACAATCTTATATAAAACCAAGTAAATATGCAATCGTATCACTTTAAACCTTCCTTCACTTTCGGGCATTAATTACAAAATAAAATGAAGAAATTACCTTTTTTTCAGTCGAGCATGGATTATCGCCTTTATTTGCCTTTAATTCTGTATCTGAAGATAACGCTGTTATAAGTAACGCATTTCTGTCGGGAAACAGACCAGTTGCCTTCATCTGAAAACATTATACAATTTTAATTCTTACAAATATTTTTTTCTATCTATTAACAATAATACTTCCTAGACCATGCTACCAAAAAAACCCAAAAAGTCAAAATCATTATCTATTTCTGTAAAGTTCGACTTTTGCGATTGCTACTGGGTACTACAACTATTGACTCCGGTTGTGTTCCGTCGGAGATCCCGGAGTTCTCCAACAAGCGTTGAGGACGGCCACCGGAGGGGTTTTAGTGGGGTAAAATCCCACACAACCCGGCGTCGCTCCCACGTTGTCGAGTATCTTTTGAAGGTTTCCCTCTCGTAAACAAAAAAGGTACTACAACTATTACGCTCGTAACATAGGTAGTTGCAGACTAAGCTCGTCTAAGAAGTTCATGTAATTTTACAAGCAATTTTACAAATGTCTACAAGGTAGGTTGAAGACATTTGGCCTCCCAGGACGAGAAGCCCAGGGCGCATTGTCCCTGCCCGTTAGTCCGCCAGTGTACTTAGGTGTCAAAATGTGCTCAGCGACTACAGTTGTCAATAGGATTTAGGTCGACATTGGACTCGTGGGCGTCCTTCACACTTGCGCGATCATTCTTATCCTTAACTTGCAACATTTCGAATCATGGAACCCGTCTGCCTAGTCGGCTTATCAAATTATGTATATAAATAATTAGCCAAGTACGAGTCGAACTCACAAACGAAGGGTTCCGTGCCATCAAATTGTTATTTTTTTAGTATTTATTGTCATTGCAGCCATAGAAGTAAATGCATTTAAAAAAATCAACAGTCTAACTACGGTTCTATATATAAGGCGAAAAACGTCGAAAAATAGCGGTTTCTTATAGCAACCCCTATTTATTTTCAAGATTTATTTATCTTATAATTTGTTGTTAAAGCGGCTACTATTATACGAGTACGTATTCTGTGAGAATTACAAGAGTTCAGCGATTGAGCCCACTGACAGACGGACAGACGGACGGACAGCGGAGGTTTAATAATAGGGTTCCGTTTTTGCCCTTTGAGTACGAAACCCCAAAAAAGTGCACTACTTAACCTATTACTTCTTTAATTATGCGTTACAATGGGTGTATACTTACCTTGTTTATCAGATTTTGTGCAATTTCTTTAGGATATGTTTTGGCATATTCGCAGAAACCCAACTTCACGCATTCTTTTGGAATGTCAACGTAAGTGATGTAATTTGGAGATAAGGATGATGCGGATGTTACAACAGGCACTGTCACCATTTCTGCCGGGCGAAAAATGAAATAAAATGTTTAGTCCGCGCCATACTGCTAGTCCGCTCTGAATATAGAAATGAGTCGCGTCGACATAGCAAATTGTATGACTACACCTGTTCAGAACCTGTACGTGTTGTACGCTCTGAAGTTGTTGTGAACAGGTGTAGTCATCCGATTTACTTCAGAGCGGACTAGCAGTTTTGCGCGTACTATACGTAATGAATTGAGATATGTATTAATATTTAAACATTTGTGTAATATGGTGTCTTTTCATTTTTTATCAAAAATATATGCTAGACGCTGCTGTGTTTCGTTTTGAAGGGTGTGGCAAGGGAGGCTATTCCGATACTTTTCCGAGGCGTTCCAGCTTAGTCCTCAGGAGTAGCGGCGCATCTGTGGCCGACCTCGGGTAGGACTATCTAATCCTATCTGGGGTTAATTAGAGACGTCCATGGGCGGCAGTAGCCACTTACCATCAGGTGGACTGCATGCTCGTCTGCTACTCCTATGTTATAAAAAAAAAAAAAACTCAAATCCATCCGGGACTCCAATCAATTCAAAACACACACACACATACTCTCTCTGTATTATTACGCCAATTCTGGGTTAAATTTCTGGGAATTAACGAACAACAACAAACTAAATTAGATGCACCTAATTATTCCTATCGTATTATTCAAATGTTATAATATATTGTGGTTTTCCTGCATGCATCCAAATACATACGATATTACACATTTGATATTGTAATAATAAACAATATTATTGTAAATTTAAATACCAAGAAATTTCAGCTTAATCCTCGGAGGTAACGGTACACCTGTGGCCGATCTTAGGTGAAAATCTTATCCTATCTACGGTTGAATACACATGTCCATAGGCGGCAGCAGTCACTTATGATATCTGGTCCTGGGGAGCAGCAATCTATGATATATTAACTGTGATATTAAAACTACTTTCAAGGGTGATAGATAAGTAACTACTGTTAAAATGTACGATGAGGCAACTTCAAAAATATTTTACAATTACTTACCCGATGTCTCGTTGTAATCGAGCAACCTCTTAGGCAACGACATGCTCGTGTGCAAAGTGCAGAAGGAAATCTGAAACAGAATACATAATAAGTATGTTGTTAAGAATTTTTAGACCAGCAATTTCAAATCATCTATTAACATTTAAATACACAATAACTGCCACACCTATTTATGCCTATTTTTTTTATAAATAAAATAATTTCTTTGTCGCTGACTTACGCCTGTTATTAAAAATCAATCTATCCAGTGTTTTGCGCTCGTTGCGTACCGAAGATCAACATTCGATAATTTCTTCATTCTAGACATTGTCATTTTTCGATCAAGGGCAAACTATATTTTAAGTCCACACTAAATTTACATATAAAATAGATGGAGTTGGGGTGTTCATCGCAAATGAACATAACGTAAAACGTATAATAAAACGTGTTACTACGGTTGAACAATTAGAATTCGAAAAATGCCGCAAAATACTAGTCTGTTATACAACCCCCCTATGTTATGAAACCCCCTATAATATTCAACTTTATTTTATTTTCTCCAACAAGCGTTGAGGACGGCAACCGGGGGGGTTTTAGTGCGGTAAAACCTTTGGCGAACCTATTCTGTTACCGTCGATCAATTGTACCTACCCATTTTCAGGCAATAAATGATTTGAATTTGAATTTGAATTTAAAAATCCCACATAACCCGGGGTCGCTCCCACGTCGTCGGGTACCTTTTGAAGGTACCTGGTTAAGAACAAAAAAAAGGGTCCATTTTTACTCTTTGGGTACGGAACCCTAAAAATAGAATAGTAAGCGAGTAGGGCGTGGCAGGGTCCAATTCATGTAAATTCAGATCTAACCTATATGACTAATGCTCTAATGTAACAACAAAGACGAGTTTGATGCAATATAATTCATTGTGAAATATTTTGCTCCCTGCACCAGTAAGGTAACATGCACAATAACACGCGAGCTACAGTCGACTATCGACGACGGTTATTGACTCTCGCTGGCGACCGATGACAACATTTGGCGAGATTTATTAAAGTCCAGAAAATACATGTTATTTATTCCCAAAATAATTAAATAACCATCATCGGCAACCCATTACTGTCCCACTGCTGGGCACGGGTCTCCTCTCAGCATGTAAAGGATTAGGCCATAGTCCACCGCGCTGACCAAGTGAGTATTGGTACCTTAGAGATTTTTTTATATAAATCTCTCAGGTATGCAGGTTTCCTCAGGATTTTTTCTTTCACCGTTCAGCAAGTGATAATTAATTTCTAATACGCACATAACTGAAAAATTAGAGGTGCCTGGGATTTAATCCTCGGACTCCTCGATCGAGAGGCCGAGATTGTTAACCACTAGGCTATCACTGCCTTCATAATAACTAACCAATATTGATATATCCTCACATTGAGCAAATTGTATTAGTATAAAAAGTCCGAAATTACTCGTATATTTTTTAATAAATTCCGACATTTACCAACGCACGTTGGTTCTTCTCTTAGGATGGTCCGGTAAATGCTAAAATTTGCCGCATATCGGGGTTTTGAAGTAACACATTTTATATTGATTAGTAATAACGGAAGTTATTCTTAAGCGTGGCAAATTATACTTCCGTCCCGGGCGACTTGAACATAAACTTTTCAGTAACAAATTTGAACGTTTAAAATTATATAATTAAGCAGATTTTTCTATCACTTCGATAATTAAGACTAAATCGAAGACTTTGGATTTGAAAAATTTCAACAAATATAAAAAAAAATAAACGCTTTCTACACTCACAGCCCCCACACTAGGATTCCCTGTGTAGTGGGTGCCATGGACACACACATAGACAAATACACAAATACCCAGACCCAGAAACAGAAATCTAAATTCGTCATTTAGATATCTGTCTGGCCGGGGATCGAACCCGGGACCCTTTGCGCGTCAGACCGGTATGGTGGCCGCTCCGCCACGCGGGTCGTCAATTACAAATGTCAACAAATTTATTAAACATTACTTTATATGCATTACATTGCATGCCGATATTGGCCAAATGGGCAGAACATTGTCAAAATATACCATCTAGTGTACCATATTTGATGCAATAAATGAATAAATAAAAAAAAACCTGGACTTCCAGACAAGTCCGCTTGATTTTAAAATATTAAGAACATACCAGCAAAATCGGGAACACTTTGAGCGCGCCCATGTTGTACAGTTGCGATAAATTCTTATTCCATGTACGCCGAAGCGCAGGGTTTATATTGTGTATTTGCTACAGCCAAAGTGATACATTCTGATATTCTACATAATATCTAGTCATTATGTATAATATATATTCAACTTGGTCAAAGGGATAAATAACACGGAATTAATCACATTAACCAGCCATTATACAATATAATATTTTCAAAGTTTTCTAAAGTAATAAAACAAGTATAGGTAAATTTTAGAAGTTTCTATTTGAACTTTCCTTAAGCATAATTATATTTTTTGTAATTTTATAATGATACTCAGGTCGAATAATAGACATGTTGAGATGTTTTACGCGCAGTCTCTGTACACGATAAATACATGCCTTACTTACCAATCCTAAAGAATTTCATACAGACTTGGTATTGGTTAGATTAGGTTGGAACATAAAAGAAAAAAGAAATAGAAAACGCGAGCAGGGCGCGGCAGTGCCCTGCAAGTGGGTGAGTCCGATTCACGATAATTCGGACCTAGATTATATGATTTATAGTTACTGTAATAAAACAACCAATATTAAAATCTTGGGCTTTATATCGACAACTCTTTGACTTGGTATCCGCAAGTTGTGGAAGTATGCCGGAAGGTCAACGCCACTCTGCGCTCACTATATCGTCTAAAGCACTTTCTTCCTATTAAGACCAAGCTTATGCTTGTCAACACTCTTATTCTGCCTATTATTGACTATGCAGACGTGTTCTACTCAGATCTGACCGAAGCTCTTCTTAATAAACTAGAGCGCCTTCTCAATCATTCTATTCGATTCATATTTGATCTCCGAAAATATGATCACGTTTCTCTATTTCGTCGCCAACTTAAATGGCTTCCTATTCGTCAGAGGCGTAACTCTAGGGTTCTCTTCCTTCTTTATTCTATCCTTTATGATACGAATACTCCTTCTTATCTGAAGGATTCTTTCCAGTACCGGCACTTAACTCACGATAAAATGCTTCGGTCATCTCATAATTTAAAAGCAGATATTCCATCACATAATAGTGGCTTCTTCCATTTTCCTTTAGGTACTGGTCAGGCAGTTCTGCTCTGGAACGCCCTGCCCGTGCACATAAGAAAAGCTCCAAGCAAAGCGATATTTAAAAAACTTGTCCGAGAGTATCTGAGCTCCTCATCTGACAGATAAAGCATTTTTTATCTCTTTTCTCTTCACCTATAATATATATGTATACTAAATATATATATATATATATATATATATATATATATATATATATATATATATATATATATATTTATTTACAATATTTTATTATTATATTTTAGATATATGTGTGTATGTATATATTTGGATATGTATTTATATATGTAGTAAGTATTACAATATTTATGTATTTTGACACCTGCCGCAAATTCTCTCCACTCACCAAGGGTTGACTGGTAGAGAATGCCATCAGGCATTAAGTTTGCCCTGTTGTACCTTAACCGTGTGTTTGTGTTACAATAAATATATAAATAAATAAATAAATAACGTTGATATAACATAAGTAATTCATCATTAATAATTTCAGTTTACCTTAAGATTTACCGTATTTCCGGCTTCTACAATAACATATTTATAGCTTAGTAATTTTACATAATAACCAGCCATTATGTATAATAGCTATTTGATCACTTTGACTGTAGCATATGCATCCAGTGTAATAATGTGTTCACAAATTCTAATATTAACTACCTACCATGATAATGGAAGTGTATAAATATTGAGGTGTTTTAGGGACGAAAATCATTAGGTACTGTTGGGTTGCCAAGATGGAACGTCTCTCCTGTTTGTTACTTTTAATGGTGAGTGATAATTAAAATTTATTTTATAAAAGTGTGTTTCGTGGGCGTCCCAAGTGACCCAAGAACAGGCTAGCACTTCTCAACGAATCGCTGTAGCGATTCAAAGAGAAAATCCAGCACCTTGGTTACCTTACCCACAGACAACGAGCCCTATATTTTCATGGTAGTAATTTTATTTTAGTATTTTTGTATTTCTTATATATAGGGTGATTTTTTAAAATGCGCTTTCAGGGCCATCTCTGAAAAATGCTGGAATTGAAGAGGCCGATTTTAATAACAACTAAAAATGCATTTTTAGGATTCCGTATCCTAAGGGCGAAAACGGAACCCTATTACTAAGACTCCGCTGTCTGTCCGTCTGTCACAGGACTTTCCTAAACCGTAATAGACACTTGAATTTTTACGTGTGTAACGGTGGTCGCTATAATAACAAATGCTAAAAATAAAAAGTAAATTGAAAATAAAAGGGAACCATGCAAAAAACCGCTATATTTCAACGTTTTTTGCTTTACCTAGTAAATCGTAAGAGATAGACAGTTCAAATTCTCAGAATGCATTTACCTGTATAACTGCTATGATAACAAATACAAAAAAATAAATAAAGGAAAATGTACTTCATGTGTGTATTCGACTTGTCCTCAGGCTTGGGCTTAACGCTCTAAGCACTGCAATGTTATGTCCCTGTAGTTCCGACCAGAATAGGGTTACGGTATATATACGATATACTACGGTATTATGAAGGTGGTAGAACCTTTTGTGGTTCGACTCTGGCGGTACCACCACCACACCTATTTCTACCTAATAACAGCAGCAGGCGCTACTGTGTTCCGGTTTGAAGGGTGTGGTAAGAGAGACAGACTGTTCCGAGGCGTTCCAGCTTAGTCCTCAGGGGTAGCGGCGCATTTGTGGCCGACCTCAGGTAGGAATATCTAATGCCATCTGGAGTTGATTACAGATGTCCACGGGCGGCAGTAGCCACTTACCATCAGGTGGACTGTATGCTCGTCTGCTACTCCTGTATTATAAAAAAAACCCTGTCTGTCGTTAAAGGCGACTAAAAGGGGGCTTTCGGGGTCGCAGGTGGTAAGAGTGGAAGCTCGAACCGCCCGGAAAGGGACCCAGAGTAGGACGGCGGTATGTGTGGCCACATATCTTCGTACACACCAGATGATGTGGCGACCTTTATACTCACCACGGTAGAGCGTTTTTTTTTTGTTGACGAGGGCGAAACCTTCAAAAGGTACCCGACGCCATGAGAGTGATGCCGGGTTATGTGGTATTTTTACCGCACTAAAACCCCCCCGGTGGCCATCCTCGATAGGCAGGGGATACCGTAGCCCTATTCTGGTCCCGGTACTACAGAGACAGCCACGGTAAAGCCTAACGGGGCAACACGTTTAGAAACCTCCGGTTGCGTTCCTTTGGAGATCCCGGAATCCTCATCGCAGCGTCGTGGACAGTCACCGGGGAGGTTTTAGCGCGGTAAGAATTCGACATAACCCCGTGTCGCTCCCACGGCACTGGGTTCCTTTTGAAGGTTCCTCCTCGTCAACAAAAAAGGCACTGCAATATTAAAACAAGTGGGCGGATAATTGTCCCTGTAAGCATACAAACAATTATCGTGTTTATTTTGTTGGGAACGGGAGGTGACTACATGTTTTGTATTTTGACAATGCCCAAACAAGTTTTTCCTTATTAGATGTCTCGATGACCGGAAATAGGTGCAAATAATCGAAGGTCATTTATTTATATCTACGGCCCGACAAACCACATACTTATACCACACATTGTATAACAATGATATGAAATATAATTGTATAACAACTGTATTGAACTATATTAAGCAAAATAAATTTGATTTGATTTGTTTGTTATTATATTTATTTTTTGTGACATATCTTTATAATTACAATTATTCAGACATGCATTAAATTATTCAGGATCTTTTAATTTATGTTTGTAAGATTTTTTTTGGAACTATGAAATTTAAGCTGGATTTTTTTCTTCTTAGCTCATAACTGGTGCAATGGCGGCTTCAAATGAAATTATAAAAGGGCTCGACTCAAAGAAGTTAATTAAATACCAAAAATTTAGTAAGTTTACCGTCATATAGTTACAATATATCGCTATAATACTTTAATTTACTATTACTTCCTACTAAAAATATTGGAATGCGGGGTTTAAAACCCATCGAGGTATTCTAATATTTGCGAGACATTTCTTAATACAGATACTAGTGTACACTCTACACTGTAGACCAAAATAAAGTATCTGCACATAACCAAGTACAGTCAGCTCCAGTAGTAGATGAGCAAATCAAAATACGCCCAAACGTTCCTATGTAACTAAACACCCCTAGCATCATAATTAGATAAACATCGTAAAGCGTCATAATTAGATGACTAATGCGTCAAAAGTAGCTTAACACCGTATGTGCAAAATGGCTCAGTTACTGTTCAGCTTTTGACACAACAATACACAACAAAAAACCAGTGATATCCTAGTGGTTAAGAAACGCGGTCTCTCGATCGAGGGGTCCGAGGTTCAAATTCCAGGCACGCACCTCTGATTTTCAAATTTATGTGCGTATTAGGAATTAATTATCGCTTGCTTAAACGGTGAAGGAAAACATCGTGAGGAAACCTGCATACCTGAGAGATATATAAAAAAAAATCTCAAAGGTATGTAAAGTCTACCAATACGCACTGGGCCAGCGCGGTGGACTATGGCCTAATCCTTCTCATTCTGAGAGGAGACCCGTGCCCAGCAGTGGGACAGTAATGGGTTGATGTTGATGATGATGATTTTGACACAAGTGACTCACACTTTTGACTCTACGATGTTAATCTATTTTTGAACTTTACGAGTTGTGTTCATAGATTAGTAAAGATTACTCACACCTAACAAGAATGTCACCTTTTGACGATTGTCACTGTCATCTGTTTCGTGTTTAAAAATATTAAAAAATGTAGTTTTTAGATCATTTACGAATGAAACGATATTTCTCCGCACTTTTTCTTAAATTTCGTGTCTTAATTGCGCATGTCGGCATTGTTCCGCGTAAACTATACGATGACAGCCAATAAATGGCTGACAGAATTGTCAGCCGTTTAAGTCATTTAATGTCTTCCTTCAATTACAAGGCGGTGAGATATCTATACTTATCTATGGTTGTGTTAAAGTTATTTATGCACGCCATAGATTTGTAAAGATACTTCGCCGCCTTGAAATTGAATGAAGCCACAAAAGGCTTATTTGTAAGTTTTTTTTTTTGAATTCTTGACAAATAAAATCATTTTTAGAGAAAATTTACGAATAAATAACTAATATTCCGTAATTAACATAATAAATAAATAATTATTTCAAATATTTTAGGGACATTTTAGCACGGAGACGTGGCAAAACATTTTTACGCAACTATTTCAATTGTCAAAACTGGTTACATTTTCTTGTTAGGAGTGAGTAATCTTTACTAATCTATGATGCACGCTTGGGGTATAGATATTTTTGGAACCTTAATTTGTTCTTCTACTTTTGGATCTGACTGTATATGTTATTCCTGCATTCGCCAGAATTATACCCAACCATATGTTACGTGTCATAAGGTGATATCATATGCATTTTAATATTTTCAGAAGTGATCTCTACAGTAGATGACAACGACCCAAACTTTCCAGAAGATCGTGTAAAGCGGATAATTGATGAGGTATGGCTGTAAACATGTATTTCTATAGTTAACCATTACTTATTTCCAAAAAGTACCTTCGCTGAACGATATGTAAAAACTTGCGCCCAAATATAGTGATTTGTAGGATTCTGCATCCAAATATTAATTATTTTATAATATAGGAGTAGCAGACGAGCATGCAGTTCATCTAATGGTAAGTGGCTTCTGCCGCTCATGGACATCTGTAATCAACCCCAGGTAGGATGAGATACGCATTAGGTTAGCCACAGACGCGCCGCTACCCCTGAGGACTAAGCTGGAACGCCTCGGAAAAGTATGTTCCCTTCCCACGCCTTTCAAAATAGAACACAGCAGTTGTTCTTATTAGGCAATAATAGGTGTGGCGGTGATGCTGCCGGAACCAAACTACAAAGGGTTCTACCACATTAATTGACCTGATTGATATAAACGCATGATATTAAGCAATCTTTTTTATTTATTTACAGCTGGACCGAAAGAATTTAACGATGTTTTTTTCAAATATCCAAAATAAACCTTCCCCTGACAACAATACGGAGAATTATACTAAACTATGTCAATCTGAATCTGGGGTAAGAATATGTTTGTTGAGGAAGGGACCAAAAGGCATTATAATTAACTAGCTGACCCGTTTTTAAATGTTAAGGGTGAACAACCCATCACTTAGGGGTATGAAAAATAGATAGTAGCCGATTCTCAGACCTACTGAATATGCATATAAAATTTGGTGAAAATCGGTAAAGCCGTTTCGGAGGAGTACGGTAACTAACATTGCGACACGAGAATTTTATATATAAGACTAGGGTTCTGCGCATAATAATTACATCCTCATATAATGAAATCGCCAGATTTTTTACACTCTTAAACTTCTTGAAAAATGCTATACAAATTTAAATAATAATAATTGGAATGGAATATGTATAGAATTAAATTTACGATAAAGCATGTGATTTTTACTTTTAGCTTTTTACCTAAAACAAATGGCTGGGACGAATTTTATATAAATCACTAAAGATAGCGACCATAGGTCATATCTCGAGGCCTTTACCACATTTAACCTCAACAAATGAGAGGTTCTTGCTTGTTACTCCAAAACTCAAATGTAATTCCATTATATATGATAAACATAAAATAAATAAATGTGCAAAATACATAATTTTACTGCGGTTCATAACTATTCTCTCATAGATAATTGCCAATAGAATGTTTAAAATATCAAGCACCCCACGCTTTTTACTCTGAATTGCATAATGATTTTAATAACTTTAGTTATTTTCGTGTTAAAAAGCGTGTTTTTTAGTTTATTTTAAAGTATTATTTATTATTTATATATAGCATGAAAATATTACTGAGTATTTGCTGTTAAAATATTCTAAGTATGAAATATTATAATTTTTAATTCCTCTCATTTGAATGGGTAAATCGGATAATGATTAGCTACATGTATTCTAGTGTTGGTATATATATAAATCATATATTAGAAGAATAAAAAATATTTTCCAGGTACACAAACCAACCATTATCCAATCAGAAGATGGAAGTAAGCATATTGTTTTGAATTCTAAGTACAGAATAATACAGGAGGTGCGATTCGAAACATGTCTTAATTCATCAAATTCTTCGTATAAGTAAGTATATACTATATATATATATATATATAGTGGTTTCCACTTGATCGTGTCTGTCAGGGTTCATAATATTTTCCTCATATTGGACCGTTCAACACATTTTTTGTCTTGGTATGGACCACCGATCGTCTGTCTCTCAAAGAACTCTGCAAACAAGTCCTAATTTGATGTCGTCCAATAATGAAAAAGAAATACTAATTCAACTCCATGGACCACTTCTGATTTTTGCGAACCATTTCTATTTGTGCTGCGGGCCGTAAGCGGTCCGCGGGCTCTAAGTGGTCCGTGGACCATTGGTCCTGCAAACTATATAAAACAAGGAGTCAAACTGCGTTCTTCTCTTAAGATTGCATGTTAACATGATTCAATTTAGATTTCTTCATATTAACATTCATTCGAAGATGGTAGATTCCTCTGTGGTTCGACTCTGGCGGCGCCACCGCTACGACTATTACTGCCTAATAACAGCGGAGTTAGTGATGTGTTGTGTTTTAAGTGGTGTGGTAAGGGATACATAGATTTCCCATGCTTCATGCAGTCCACCTGATGGAAAGTGGGCACCTGTAATCAACCCCAGGTAGGGTTAGATATTCTTACTTAAGGTCGGCCACAGATCCGCTGTTACCCCAATTATAACTTGATGAATAATAATCTTGGTATCAAACAATGTTACTGTGACGTATCGGGAGAGGTGCCGGTCGACCGAAGAAAACCTTCCAATGTTCTTATCTTCCAAATGCGTATATTTCCATAGAAGCTCAGAATTCGACTGTACATAGTCTGCTTTTTTTTTTTTTTTTTTTTTTTTTGGCGCCCAGATGTAGGTGGAAAAAGGGCTGACCCTCTACGGAGAGGGAGGAGCAAAAAATGCGTCCAAGCACTTACAGGCCGCGACGGCCGGTGCCTGCGTCGTGTGGGGCTGACTGAAAGGTCCTCCTGAAGGGAGGACCATCCCACTAAAAACTCCTTTAAGGCATTCGTCCAAGGGGACCGTACAGCCGACATCGGATAGCGACCTCTCGTTTGCGGAGCGAGAGGCGCTAGCGGCGCTCCCTAGAGAGCTACCGCTGGATAGATGACACTGAAGGTGTCAACGTATCATGAATAAGATTAGAATCGTCGGGAAGACGATTCTCTATGGAGAGTTGTACGCCCCTGTGGGCGGCCAGAAGATTCTCCACATCGGTGGAGAGTTTGTTAGGAGCGTCGGTCAAGATATTTCTTGGCCGACGGCAATTGTAACGGGTAGGAAGAGGGGCAGCATAGTCCGCTGCACCCTTGATTAAGGGGTTGGAATGGTTTTCTGAGCGGTCAAAGAACGCTTCAGAGAATTGTCTGAGGACTTGTTGTATTGGAGCGAGCTCCAGGTCGCGGTGGAGGTCAGCGTTTCTGACATACCAGGGGGCATTAAGTGCCCGACGACAGAAGAGATTTTGTATGACCTGGAGTTTGTCTAGGATGGTGGGATTCGCGTGAGCGAAGACTGGAGAGGCGTATGTTAACACCGGTCGAATGCAAACCTTATACAGCGTTCGCTTATTCCTGGCAGACAACTTGCTGTGTCTGCCAATCATGGCGTTGAGGCGGCTCATGTAAGAGCGGGCGGTATGGGTGACCTTAGAGACGTGGGGTCTAAAGGTGAGGCCCGGGTCAAGGGTAACTCCTAGGTATTTTACAGTGGGCCTCCATGGAATGGGGGCCCCAAGTAATTTGACGGAGGGCAGGTTGTTTAAACGCCTGCGTTTGTGGTCGAAGCGCATTGCGGAGCTTTTCTCCGCATTGACTTCGATGCGCCATTTCCTAAACCAATCTCCTAACTCGTTGACCGAGCGTTGGAGTTTGGCGAGGACAGATGACTCCTTTTGCCCTTGGATGTAAAGGGCGGTGTCATCGGCGAAGAGTGAGAGCTGCACCCCATTTTTGGGGATAGGAATATCGTTGGAGTACGATATGAATAATGTAGGAGCGAGCACTGAGCCTTGAGGGACTCCGGCTGTTACGGGGCGTGGGGGAGAGAGGATACCTTCGTGCCTGTAGCGGAAGGTTCTGTCCTGAAGGTAGGAAGCCACGATGCGGACTAGGCGATCAGGAAGACCAGAATGGTATAGCTTGTATACCAGTCCTCCATGCCAGACTTTGTCAAAAGCCTTGGCGACGTCGAAGAAGACTGCTAGTGTCTTGTTACGTCTTGGATAAAACCCGCTTGTGATGTACTCGACAATGCGGTGGACTTGTTGGGGGCACGAGTGCTGGAGGCGAAAGCCAAATTGGTGAGGAATGATGAGTGGGGGAGCATCTGTTGGGAAGAGGTGCCCTCTTATGTGAACGAGGATCACCCGTTCGAAAACCTTGCCCATTGCATTGAGGAGGCTAATGGGGCGGTGGTTGGAGGGAATATGTTTCGGTTTCCCAGGCTTGGGAATACCGATAACTGTTGCTGTCTTCCAGGCTGTTGGAAAGAAGCTGAGATCGAGGCAGGCATTGAAGATAATGACCAGAAGGGTCAGTGCCTGCTCGGGGAAGTGTTTGAGCGCCAGGTTGGAGATACCATCCGGACCTGGGGCTTTACGAGGTTTCAAACCGCGGATGACGGTCCGGACCTCGTCTGTAGTGATTTTAATGGGAGCAGAGGTGACAGGGAGAGAGATCTTTTTAAGGACCTCCTCCTCCACCTTGAGAATGTGGATAGGGTCGCACGGTTGAGTGCTGGGGGAGCACTGCGCAGCGATGCTATCTGCGAAGCATTCGGCCTTCTCAGCGTCTTCGAAGGCTATGCTGCCGTCGGGACGCGTGAGAGGGGGAGTGCTTGAGAAGGCTTCGGTACGAAATCGTCTAGCGACTTTGTAGAATGCCTTATGAGAAGGTTGGATATCCTCCATGAGAGAGTTCCAGTTGGAGTCCCTCATTTCGGCTAGCCGGGACCTGACTTTCCTTTGGAGGGCGTTAGCGCGCCTCCTAAGGACAGGGGTGGGATACTTGGCGGCCCATCTGAGGGCTGCGTTTTTAGTTTGGATTAGCTTCCTGACCTCGCGAGGTAGTTTTCGGTTCGGGACCTCTACCACCTTCGCGTTGTCATGAAGCGAAGTCTGAACTAGCTGGGTGAGTGAGTTCACCGTACTGTCTATTTTCTCCGAGCTAACAAGGTAGTCTGGGGGAATAGTATACGGTGAATCGGGGGCCTCTATGGCCGAGGTGAGAGATTTCTCGTACCCTTCCCAATTAGTGAAGGTTTTCGAGGAGGTATGGGGAGTTGGATCATAGGGACCTAACTGTAGAGAGACTGGACGATGGTCTGAGCCCAGATCGTCCAGTGTTTCGATCGCTCTTGTATTGAGCGCGACGCCTTTAAGGAGGGCGAAATCCAGCACGTCGGGTTCTTGGTCTTCCCGATCGGGGTAGTGGGTTGGCGCTGTTGGAGAGAAGATATCAAAGTCCAGTGCGCGGGAAATGGTTAAGAGTTTCTTACCGTTGGTGTTAGTCAGACGACTGTTCCAAACGGTATGTTTGCAATTGAAATCTCCAAATAGTACGACAGAGTCTCCGAGCGAGAGGAGGGCCTCCAAGTCGCTTTGGAGAGGGGCTTTATTGGCGGGGAGGTAAATTGAGGCTATGATCAGGGACGGGTGTCCTGTCATGCCTAATTTGCATATGGTGGCTTCCATATTGGTGAGCTTGGGTGTTTCCAGAGGGGTGCAATGGAAGGATCTCTTGTAGTAGATGGCAGTGCCTCCGCCACGACGGTCGTCGGCTCTGTCATTACGTACAAGTGCGTAAGAGGGGAGACTTACGCCTTTAAGGGAGGGCTTGAGGAAAGTTTCCTGAACAAGCAACAGGTCGATATCCCTGTTGCGGACGAACTCTTTGAGTTCGGGAATGCAAGGCTTAAGACCTCGTGCATTGAAGGAGATAAGCGAGACGCCTTTAGGTTTTTGACGACCGGGATGAAGGGGTTGAGTATGAACGTTACTCATTGAATGGACTTGAACAACGCTAGGTGTTCAGAGTAGATTGCGATGCGCTCCGCCTGGCTGGCGTTACGCATCTTTTGCGAGACGAGTATGATCTCGTCGAGGTTCACGCCCTTAACGCAGTCCTTAAGGAACATGATATGTTCCCTTACCGATGCGTCTTGGGTGGGACGGGGAGTGGGAGTGGCCTTAGGGGCCGGGGTTGGTGGGGCGGTCGCGGGTGCGACTTTCCTCCAACTCATGGGAGCGGTTGGGGTTTTGGAGGCCCCTAGCCGCGGGAAATTGGTCGAGTTGACCGGAGGTGGGCCTGCTTTCGAGGGCTGCTTTTTAGCAACCTTCTTTTGAGCGGGACGGGGGGCTTTAGGGCAGCCACGGTAGTTAGCCGGGTGCCCTGAAGTGGTGCATAGCACGCAGGCAGGAGGGGACTCGTCTTCACGAGTTCTCTTGCACTCACGTGTGGCGTGGGGTTCTAGGCACTTGACGCACCTTGGGGGGGCAGTGCAGTTCGCCGCTGCATGGCCGTAGAGCTGGCAGCGGTGGCACTGGGCAGGGTAGCCACGCTTGTTAGGTGGTTCCACCTCGATCTCAGAAAGGCCACAGATTGTGAGCTCCTTCTCCTTGAAAATGTCCTTGGAGGACGGGGTCTTGGCTAGAATGGCCAGGGCTAGAGGGTATTTGACCCCGTTGCGGTTGTACAACTTGTGTACACCTTCCACGGGGAACCCTTGGTTGACTAGATCCGTTAGGATTTCGTCGGTGGGAAGCTCGTAGGGGAGACCCCTAAGGACCGCTTTGATTTTGCGGTCCTCTTCTAAAGCGTACGTGTGGTACGGGAGTTGAAGGTGAGTTAGGAGCCTAATGAGGCTCCTGAAGTCCTCGGTGGTGGGGCATGAAACGCGAATAGAGTCGCGAAGGTTACGTGCCTTGGTGTAGTGGATCTGTTTTTCCACTAGGGTTTTAGAGAAGTCGGACCATTTCGACTTATCTCTGAAGAAAATGTGTGGGGGCGGTTTGCACTTGGCAAGTGCCGGTTCGCAGCGCGTGGCTGGCTTGGCGGGCTTAGCCGCGGGGGTTGAGCTCTGGGGCTCGGTGGAGGTTTTTGGCACGGGGGCCAGAGTGGAGGCTTTTGGCACGGGGGCCAGAGCGGGGGCCGCTGGGGCTGGGGTGGCTTCGAAAGAGGCCTCGGAAGAGGTTTCACTTGTCGCCTTAGCGACGCGTTTTACCGGTCGTTTCTTGGTCTTCCTCGACTTGACAGGGGTGAAACCCTGGTCGTCGTCGGAGGAGGGGGCGGTGATGAGGGTGTGCTCCGACGATTCGTCGGAGGAGGCGGGGCGTTTGAGCGAGATGGCATCGAAGTCCATCTCGTGTCTCGGGGTGGCATCAGGGGATGCGGGTGAATCAGTAACGGACAGGGGATCCGTTACGGATTTTAAGGGCTCGCAAAGGGAGCGGAGTTTGACTGAGTCAAATGGGCGATTGAGCTCCTTGCTCAAGAGGGAGGACAGAGCCTCGAAAAACCTATCTGTTACCATGTAGGCCATGGTAACCTGGGATGCCTCCCTGCCGAGGCAGGGAGCTAACGGGGAGGGGGAGGGAAATGCAATTACCCCTAAGGGAAAGTAACTGCTACCGTCACCCTTGGGATAGCCCAAGTGCAGTGGGATCGGGTCTGCCGGTTTCTCTCAGGCCGAGAGGTCTGAGAAGCGCACCGGGTCAACGCTAGCTGGTTTCGTTGGCACCGTTAGGTATCCACCAACTCAAACGCGTCGGGACGTGAGTTTTGTTTATTCCCAATAAATTGGCAATAAACAAAGCACGGACCGCTATCGATAATATCGAGTAGGCGAGAACCGGCCGAAAGGCCAGAGAAAATTCTGGGTTAGGAAACACTAGAGCGCGAGCAGGCGGGGCTGCTCGGTCTGGCGTTCAAACGCAGAGTGTGACATAGTCTGCAAATCGGACCTATATTTATACCCCGAATTAAGGTACGGAACGCGCGACAGGTCTCACTAGTAATATGCCTCTGTAGGCCAATGGCGTGCGAGCATATACCTATCTCGCTTCACGCGTCTCTTTCTGTCTTTCGGACCTGTCGCGACGTGTCCAAGGATAATTCGGGGTTCACAAGGTTACAAGGTTATAATGGTGACACGTGTAACTGGCACGTGTAACTGACACGTGTAACTCTTTTCGTTACTATTTATATTTTAATTATTTCTAAAACTATTCTAACTAATAAAACAACCTATTCTATCAAATTACATTCTTATAAATATCCCTAATACCTAATATAGATTATCTTTTATTTTCAATTAAAACTCTTATTATACATAACTAATTCTAACGGGTTGAAGACGTCGCTAACAGTTACTTTATGTATATTACATAACACATACTTCTTTTTTCCAGAGATATTTATGGGGAGTGTGAATACACGGCGGATAAAGATGGTTGGTCACCTCTGTGTCGGCAAGAGTATGTAAAAGATCAGATTTATACGGTGCTAGAGTCAGAGTCACAACCCTCGGAGATTGAAATACAATATGTTAAAATTCCTTCATGCTGTTCCTGTTATTTATACCGCCGTGATTAGAGCTAAAAACGAACCCTTAAGGCACTTTGTCCTACCACGCAGGTTTGTATTTTCAATTGCAGGTTGTAATTTTCATTTGATGTGTGACAACGAAGAAGCCCCCTGATTATGATGAAAATTTTTCACCGTCAAGTCCTTAAAAATTAATTGCTAAGAAACAAAATTATTTCACCAAAGAACATAGTACGTGTAATTAATGCGATAAACTACTGTTGGATAAAGAAACTCGAAATTGTCGAAATTTGAATATTTGTTGTTCCTCATATTGGTGGCCTTCTCTCGTGAAGGCCCGGAGCAGTAGGTCCGCCTGCCCTCCAAATCCGGCCCTGTGCGAATGGAACACGCGCGTAAATCTGCAGTATAGGAAAAAAGGACCTTACTTTAGTTAATTTCGAAAACTCATATCTAAACTTTTATTAATATAAATACAGTATCGGCTACTGGATTGTGTTTTTTTGACATAAATTTAATTAAATATGACTTTAATTAGATATTATACATTAACTTTAGTATCTGATTAAAATTCTGATAACTATGTAAATGAAAAATAAATGATTTTTTAACAATAGGTTTTGTTTTACTTATATATGACATACATATTTCATGACATGTAATTAAAAAATATTCATTAAAACATCACTATTGGACTGAAATTCAACTTTTTTACAAAAAAAGGTTGTAATACATTAAAGGGATATACGATATGCTTTTTGTATCTATTGTTAGCTCTATAGTTGAAAATAAGCAGAAATCTACCGGATGGTAGGTGTGCAACTACCACCTATGGACATTCATGATCAATCCCAGGCATTATTAGGGTCGATAGAACATGCTACCTTAAAAGACTGAATGTTTTTTTTCATAATATAGGAGTAGCAGACGACCATGCAGTGGCAAGTCACTACTGCCGCTCATGGACATCTGTAATCAACCTCAGATAGACTATAAATAGATAGACATATACCTACATGAGGTCAGCCACAGATGCGCCGTTACCCCTGAGGACTAAGGTGGAATGCCTCGAAACTCAAAAAAGTATGTTCTTTTTTTTCTCGACGGGGAAACCTTCAAAAGGTGCCCGACAACCTGGGAGCAACGCCGGGATATGTGGGATTTTTACCGCACTAAAGCCCCTCGGTGGCCGTCCTCAGAGCTTGTTGGAAAACTCCGGGATTTCTAAAGGAACGCAGCCGGAGTCCACTTGGCGCGTTGCCCCGTCGGTCTCCGCCCAGGTGAGCTTGAAACTCACCACACCATCGGGTGTTTACGACGGTATGCGACCACACATACCGCCGTCCATCCCGGGGTTGCTGGCCGGGCGGTTCGAGCTCCCACTCTTGCCGTCCGCAACCCCGGAAGCCCCCTTTTAGTCGCCTCTTACGACAGACAGGGGATACCGTAGCCCAATGACATTTTTTCACCGTAGCCCTATTCTGGTTCCGGAACTACAGGGACATAACCACATGAACCTTTCCATCTCCCAAGCCTCCAAACAAATTTTCAATCAAATATCTTTAGTACTTTAGGCACAGGATTTTTTTTGCATTTTTTCAAATTTTCCACACGCTTTGTCTAATCGCAAAAACATTATAAATCGAGACGTAATAAAAATACAATGTTGCAAATTCTTTAAATTAAGTAAATGCATATTGTACCTTATTCCTAAGACATAAGGATCATACTCGCAGCAAAAGATTTTACGTAATGACACAGCGCTGTTGCCGGTCTTATCAAAGGTGAATTAAGTGATGTTTATAAATGGCGTCTTATTTTTAACACGCTTTTATTTGCTTGGGTTGTATGTATGCATGTGATAACAAGTAACGGACTCTTTGAACCCGATTTCTACCCACTTTGAACGTTCAGTTTAATTCAAAATTTTTAAGAATTATCAATTTTGTACCATTGTCATTATCAACATCCTCAGGATTAACGATTTTCGAAGCGAGAGAAAGCGCCTTAGGGAAAGTTCAGGCAAAGTTACTAGATTGATTTTTAGTTCTGAAAAATAATAATGTTATTTCACTATAACTCAAATGTACTGAAACATATCTATAATGCCATTTTGTAGAATGATTTTTAGGATTCCGTATTCAAAGGGTAAAACGAAACCCTCCGCTGTCTGTTCGTGAGTCACAGGGCTTTATCTCTTAAACCGTAATAGATAGACACTTGATTTTTTTACAAACGATGGATGCTTAATGATGGTCGCTATAACAACAAATACTAAAAATTAATAAAATATATATAGTTCAAAAAACTAAAAAACCCGCTTTTATGCTAAACTCAACTAAAAAGTAGAAAATAATTTTCAATCTAGGAATCAATTAAGAAACAGTAAATAGTATTATTGTGGAAAAAGTGTGAGGTGCTCCACTTATCAGTTTTCAAAAAGCACTTTTTAGTTGAGTTTATCATAAAAGCGTGTTTTTTTGTTTTTTGAACTACATTTATTACCCCATCATTTATTATTAAGATTGTTTGAAAAAAGTTTTTGAAATTCGACGTTAAGTGTTTTTTTTTCAATTATTGTAACATGTTCCCAGGCAGAAGTAGGTTTACTTGTGTTTACATTTACCTATTGTCATATGAAGGTATCTAACCTGTATATGATTCACAATACATCATATTTCATGCTAAGTATAGGTATTATTTGATAATTATGTTACCTTATTTAGACACTTTATGTTCAAAATGTGTGTACTTTTTTAGCTTTAATGGTAACAAAGAGAAAAAAAATAAAATACTAGCTGACCCGGCAAACGTTGTATTGCCATATAAATAAAAAAATGTTAAGGGTAAACAAAGGGTTGTTTATCCTTAACATTTTTAACATTTCATCACTAAGGGGTATGAAAAATAGATAGTAGCCGATTCTCAGACCTACTGAATATGCGTATGAAAATCGGTAAAGCTGTTTCGGAGGAGTACGGTGACTAACATTGTGACACGAGAATTTTATACATAAAATGACATTTGAGATAACATTTGCTGGTACGGAACCCTGCTTGTGCGAGTTCGACTCTCACTTGGCCAATAGAGTGTTCCTAGCTATATATGAAGAATGTCTGACCAGCCGTTTAAAGCTTATCAGCTTTTCCCGGTCAATCCGGAAATTTCGTCCGCATTTAATAACATTTACTAACCGTATTTTGACTAATCGCAATGAAATTGCGTACACTAATCAAATTTAATAAGAGTACAATAGTACAACCTTGACCTGATGTTACAACAACCACAGTCAAAGTACCTTAGTTTTATGATTGAAAATAATACATTCATCCAAATTTACAAATGGATACAATTTTACAATGCAATGCAATGCAATACAATACAATACAATGCAATGCAATGCAATGCAATGCAATGCAATGCAATGCAATACAATACAATACAATACAATACAATACAATACAATACAATACAATACAATACAATACGAGTAAATAAAACACTAGTTTAATGTTTTTTGTAAGTATATTAAAGTCAGGATCTACAAATATCAGTAGGCACGTTTGGTGTTCGAATAATACATTTCATCATTTTTCTTGTTGTCATAGATCATTAGTAAACTGCGACGCAAGAACAGGCAACGGGTATCTCAAACGTCTTTTCTTCTCGATCCTTGTCTAATATTACAGACATAGTACCGTTAATATACTTCTGAATACACTTGGCTTCGTAAGGCGTTTTCAGGATGATTGTCCCCCATGGAGGATTCTCGCCTCTGCAATATTAAATCACAATGATCGTTATAAAAACTAAAAAATACCAACAGATTATTGTAGAAATCATTATTATAGAAACCGAATTTGATATTGCATTACAAAAAAAAAAATAATCCTTATAATAATTTATTCATTTTTAAATATTACTATGTGTTCAAATAATTCGCCAAGTACGAATGCGCACATGGAGGGTTCCGTATCACCAAATTTTCATTATTTTTACATTTTATTATTTTCAACAATACTTAGTTAAATGAAACAACGCTATCTAGTCAAGCCTAAATAACTACCGATACACATGCCATCTATCACTATTTTCTGACAATGTATCTATCATCATAGATTGAGTTGGAGAGACGATAAATGACAAGTAAACAACATATAATAAAATTAAGACGGATTGTAAAAAATTGAAGTGTCTACTTTAACATTATTCACGTATAATGCAGTTTTTTTCAAAATGATTCAATTATACCATTTTAAAATTTTAACTATGTACGTTGAATAATGTTAAAGTTACACGCATTAGAACATTCAAATCGCTCTACTGTAAAGTTGTAAAAACGCATTGCACCAGTTTACGTAGGACCCGTCCCTATGACGGTTTAATATTTAGATCGCAAAATGCCAAAAAATAATCTCATCATCTGTTAAAAATGCAAGTGTCTATCTATTACGGTTTACGGACCTGTGACAGACGGACAGATAGCGGAGTCGTAATAGCCCTAAAAATCTTTTCATATAAATCGATTATTTTTAAATTTTTACCCTGGATGAAAGGAAAGCTTGTTAGATAAGGTTTCAATAATTTAAAAGTATAATCAGTTCTGTGGCTTTTCCGAAGCGTTCCGGCTAGGTCTCAGGGGTAGCGGCGTATCTGTGATCGATCTCAGCTAGGCATATTACTCTATCTGGGGTTATTAAAGATATCCATGGCCGACAGTAGATACTTACCATCAGGTGGGCTAGTGGGTGGCTAAAAAACTAGTAGGCAAAAAAGTAGACAAAGAAATATCTTACTCAGCGCATATTTCGACGTATGCTACGTAAATTGACTCTTCGTCTGAGTTTAAAATAAAATACCAATTTCCATCAGCGGCTAGTCCAATCATGGGTTTCATTCTCTGAAAAATAAAGGCCGTTTACATAATACACTAACTTTAGTTACAGGTAATCTTATATATAAAATTCTCGTGTCACAATGTTAGTTACCGTACTCCTCCGAAACGGCTTTACCGATTTTCACCAAATTTTATATGTATATTCAGTAGGTCTGAGAATCGGCTACTATCTATTTTTCATACCCCTAAGTGACAAGGGTTGTTCGCCCTTAACCTTTTTTTATATGGAAACAACGTTTGCCGGGTCAGCTAGTTTTTACCTAAAAAGTTATTTTTTACCTTTTAGGTAAAAATTACCTGAAAACAGTGAATTGTAGCACTTGTAAGTGCTATTCCTTACTACATCCTTCAATCTGGGGAAACTCCTCTGAGATAAACAGAGCATTAATTGGCCAAAAAAATGTATAAGAACGATTTGTGGAAAGGCGCCGTGGGACTCATGTGGAAAACTTTTTGGAAAATTAGGGCTCCTTACTTTATCCTGTATGTATATCATGGAAGTAGCATGATTTACTAGAGCTAATCATAACTTATTTGTAAAAGCAATTGACACATACCCTAGGAACACTAGAAATCCAGACCGAGTAGTCCGATTAGTATCTACTTCCTAGAAAACCTACAACAGCTTCCTATCACAGAAATTGTGTCGCTATGTGTGGAAAAATATTTTATGCTGTTCCTACGGATATAAAATAATAGGCATTAACAAAGTTCAAACAAGAACTAAGAGTATGGCTCGATAGCCATACTCTTAGTTACAAATGTTATTTGGTACAAATGTTATTACAATGTGCAAGAATTTCATGACATGAAACAATTAATATTTAATCACTGATATTAAGCTTTAATACATTGAAATCTTATTGTATAAATGATATAAAATCAATCCAGAAAAAAGCAACGCTTAACACTGCTGTTATGAGGTTATGTCACCAAGGTTTCTACAAATAAATATTACCAAAATGGCTTTGAAATACTATTTAGGTAATGGATAACAATAAACTGTACAGTTAATGAAGTAAAACTTTTAGCAAGTCTCAATAGAAGTCCCTATTATGTTGACCACGATGACTTTGGTATGCCTCTTATAAGTATGTACCCTGTCTTATTTTTTATATACTGCTCTGTTATGACTAAAGGGCTACTAGGAATCGGGAAGTCGGTGACAAGAAGTATACAAAACACATTGCTCCCTCGAAGGAAGTGGAATGTATCATGGAACCTTGAAGTATGACCACCCCCTCACCACCCCTTTAAACTACCTTACATAAAACAAAAGGCTTTATATGAGGTAGCCAAAGGGTTTTTTTAAGTTAGCCATATACGTATGTGATAAAAGCAGTGATAGTCTAGTGGTTAAGAAACTCCGCCTCTCGATCGAGTCGTCCGAGGTTCAAATCCCAGGCACCTCTGACTTTTCAAAGTTATGTGCGTATTAGAAATTAATTGCCACTTGCTAAACGGTGAAGGAAAACATCGTAAGGAAACCTGAATACCTGAGAGATTTATAAAAAAAAACTCAACGGTATCTGAAGTCTACCAATACGCACTTGGCCAGCGCGGTGGACTATGGCCTAATCCATCTCATTATGAGAGGAGACCCGTGCCAATCCGTGGGACAGTAATGGGTTGATGATGATCATGTACGTATGTCTCACTTTCACTCTTGTTTCACATTCGAACAATAATTACAAAACTTCTTATTTACCTCTTTCTTAGTCGAGCATGGATTTTCACCTTTATTTGCTATTATCCGGGATTCTATAGAAAACGTTGACATAGGGTTCGCTTCTCTGTTGGTAAACAAACCTGTTGCTTTCATCTGAAAACATACATTTTTAATTCTTAAGTTTAAATTAATCAATCAAGGGAATTGCAATTATATCATAGTGATATCACTTAAATTTCGACTCATTTGTCCCAGTAAATTGAATGTGACAGAAACACGACTCACTAGTGTTCACCTTATGCAAATAATGCATTGATAGCCTAGTGGTTAGGAAACCCGGCCTGTCGATGGAGGGGTCCGAGGTTCAAATCCTAGGGACGCTCCTCTGATTTGATTTATCTGATCTGATTTTTTAAAGTTATGTACGTATTATGAATTAATTATCACTTGCTTAAACGGTGAAGGAAAACATCGAGAGGAAACTTTCATACCTGAGAAATCTTAAAAAAAAATGTTTCAAACGTGAAGTCTACCAATTCGCAATTGGCCAGCGTGGTGGACTATGGCCTAATCCTATTCATTTTGAGAGGAGACCTGTGCCCAGCACTGGGACATTAATGGGTCGATGATGATAGTCCGATTACTCCTTTTATTATAGGACATAAATAGTGTAGTTATCCTTACCTTGCTAATCAGCTGTTCAGCGAGTTCTGTAGGATACGTTCCTGAATATTCGCAGAAACCTATCTTCTCGCATTCTTTTGGAATGTCTACCAAGGTGAGGTATCGTGAAGATAAGGGTGATGAAGATGTTACTACGGGCACTGTCACCATTTCTGCCGGTAAAAATTATACGTACTTAAAATAGATATTTAATGGAGAGTATTAAATTTTAGCATCTGTATATGATGACTCATTGTATGTTCTTGTCATAAACATGTATTATATGTATATGATCGATTCAGGAAATCTATACCAGGGGTTCCCAATCTTTTGTAACCCGCGGCGCAGTTACAAGTTTAATATTCTTTCACGGCGCCCTGTGCCCTGTCCTAGCTAACTATTTGTCGAAGTCGAAAGAAATAGGTAACTACAATAATAGTAGTTACCTTAAGTTGATCGAAACGAATTTAAAACACCACAATATGAAATTGTACAATACGTTATTATAAAATAATTTAAACCATAGAAAAGAAAAGCAAGTAGAAGTGGTAAGTACGAGCGAATGTATCGGAACCATTAAACGGAAAACAAGAAGAAAGATTTGAGAAAAAACAAAAATTAAATACGATATGTATTCAGTCAAATCAATGTGAAGGGTGAGCTTAGTTATCTCCGTGCAGTTTTTCAAAGCGGGGAATATGACTTGACACTGCTATTCTCATTTCTTGCTCCATCCGATATTTGTTCTTTATCACAGCTACATCTGAAAGCCCAGCTTCACATAGATATGATGTTGCAAACGGAATGAAATTGTTTAATGCTTTGGATGTTAAATTTGGATATTCATTTTGAATCGATGACCAAAACGCCAATATTTGTGGTGGCCGATGATTAGAGGATCGACTCACGGCGCCCCTCTTTACTTTCTACGGCGCACCAGGGCGCCGCGGCGCACACTTTGGGAACCCCTGATCTATACTAATAGTATAAAGAGGAAAACTTTGTTTGTTTGTTTGATTGTAATGAATAGGCTCAAAAACTACTGGACCGATTTTAAAAATTCTTTCATCATTCGAAAGCTACATTATCCACGAGTAACATTGGCTATATTTTATATGAAATATATTTAATAAATAGATTTTGAGGCGGTACTAAGTTTGCCGGGTCTGCTAGTTAATTAATAAAATATAAAATTCGAAGCAACATGAATCCTTAGCGTTACCGTTGGAAAAAAAAGCGAATAAATACGTCACCATGTTTTTAAACTTCTGAAGTTTTAGCAAGTTTTAGGAATGAGATACTGACTGTGATGTTACATACTGGTTGAATGTTTAATGTTTATGAAAAGAGTTTTTAGATCTTTTTTAATAAAACTTAAAAATGTTTAAAACTGGGAATCGAAACGTAGGTATTAAAAAAAACACACACCGATGTTATAGCGTCCCCGGATAGTGCTTACGTATTTTACGCATTAAGTATGTTCAGTACTAAAACTTTCAAACCATAGGTAAAATTCCATGAATACTAAAAATCCGTTGTTAAACTGTCCATAATTGGTGTGTATACCTTACCCGATTTATCATAATAATCCAAGATCTTCTTAGGAAACAACATGCTTTCCACCAAACCGCAGGAACAAATCTGAAACATTGAAACATTTCTACCTTACAATTTAAATATACAATTACAATTTCATATATAAAATATTAATTAAAATTATTAATAACTAGCGCAATTCTTAAGCATGGCAAATACATTCGTCACGGCTTTACAGCCTTTATTACTGCACAAAGTGATATAAATTACAACCTAAGTATTTTGAGGGTTAAAACTTTGAAGTTCACACATTTAAAACATATACATAACATAATATATATGTATAATATATATGTTTTTAACGTTTATTATTATTTGTTTTTTTTTTCTTGTGATCGGCAAACTTTATTCTCCTGTAGCAGCTTGTCTTCCGACTAAGGCCCTCTCTAAAGATTTCCATTTATCTCTGTCCTGTGCTATCCAGATCCATCCTGGGAAAGCTGTCTTTTTAATATCGTCTTCCCACCGTTTTAATTGACTTCCCTTTTTCTTGTCATCTCTCGTGGGTACCATTCCGTTATTGTCCTTGTCTATTTCTCTTCCTTTTCTCTTCACACATGCCCAATCCATTTTAGTTTTTCACAACTGTGTGTACATTTTTAAATTTGGTTTTGCTTTTGATTTCTTTCAGTCTTGTTTTGTCTTCTATCCTAACTCCAATTACACTCCTTTCCCTTTTGCTTTGGCATACATTTAATTTACCGCATAACAGTTGCGTCACTATACTAATATTATATCGAGAACACCTTGTGGATTTGACTTTTTATAGACTTTTCAATAATGAAATTCAATGTTTAAAATCCTTTTTTTATAATATAGGAGTAGCAGACGCGCAAGCAGTCCACCTGATGGTTAGTGGCTACTGCCGCCCATGGACATCTGTAATCAATCCCAGATAGGATTAGATATTCCTACCTGAGGTCGGCCACAGATGCGCCACTACCCCTGAGGACTAAGCTGGAACGCCTCGGAAAATCTGTCTCCCTTACCACACCCTTCAAACCGGAACACAGCAGCAACACTGCTGTTATTAGGTAGAAATAGGTGTGGCGGTGGTGCCGCCGGAGTCGAACCACTAGGGTTCTACCACCTATTTAAAAAACCTATTAAAAACTATGGATTTCAATATGTCCGTCCATACAAGGTCACTTGAATGTTCAAATATAAAAAAATACGTACCACCAAAATCGGGAACACTTTAAACCCACCCATTGTGTATACTTGATAACCTTTGAGTGTATGTAGTCTGAAACGCAGTTTATATAGCCTAATTACACTTATTTATTTCACACGTCATACTGATTCACATTCGTTACGAAATAATTACGTTTCAAATGTTCAGGTTGATATTATAATTGTCCTTAATAGGTAACTAGTTTAATGTAATTTTATATAAGTACATTTTAAAATGAAAAAAAATCTTAAGTATATATAAAATTCTCGTGTCACAATGTTAGTTACCGTACTCCTCCGAAACGGCTTTACCGATTTTCACCAAATTTTATATGCAGACCTACTGAATGGTCTGAGAATCGGCTACTATCTATTGTTCATACCCCTAAGTGATAAGGGTTGTTCACCCTTAACATTTTTTTTAGGGCTGTACAATTTAACCGGCCAAGCCGGCTAAAAAAGTTAGCTAAATTAATTAGCTAGCTAACCGATAGGCTTAGCTAATTTAACCGGTTAACTTAATTAGCTCAGCTAATTAGCTAACGGCTAACCGGCTAACCGGCTAATTTTTTTTTCAGCTATTCACTGATTCCTTTTCTATAGAAAGGTTCAAAAAATAATATTAAGGCTCTTTTTTTTTGTTTAAAGAAACGATAGTCGCGAGATTTACTTATTTAATATTTTATCAATAATTTAAATAATTATGTTTACTAAAAATAATTATGTGAGTATAAATAATAGTTTTTAGAAAATAATATAATTGAAAATGATAGTCTTTGATAATACTACAGCAAATTATTACCATAAAATTTGTTTTAATACAAGATTTAAATTGCGCGCGTTTTTTGATTTTTTTTAATGGTGACGTTAATTTGTACAGTAGTTCGTTTTTTAGCCGATGTTTTTTGGTGCGCTGTTATAATTTTCTAGTAGTTATCATATGTGATATTCCAAAGCCGGCGATGCATTGGCGACTCCTCTGGTGTTGCAAATGTCCATAGGCGACGGTGACTGCTTTCCATCAGGTAGCCCGTCTGCCTTATCGTTAGGTTAAATATAAAAAAAAAAAAAAAAAGTGACACAAATTTCATATTTTTGATATTTCTCATACAATTGAAGATATATTTATATATATATATATATATATATATTTTTTTATAATATAAGAATAGCAGACGAGCATGCAGTCCACCTGATGTGGCTACTGCCGCCCATGGACATCTGTAATCAACCCCAGATAGGATTAGATATTCCTACCTGAGGTCGGCCACAGATGCGCCGCTACCCCTGAGGACTAAGCTGGAACGCCTCGGAAAAGTCTGTCTCCCTTACCACACCCTTCAAACCGGAACACAGCAGCGCCTAACACTGCTGTTATTAGGTAGAAATAGGTGTGGCGGTGGTGCCGCCGGAGTCGAACCACAAAGGGTTCTACCACCTTTATATCTCATACAACTGAAAATCACAATTCAACATAATTATTTAAATTATTGATAAAATATTAAATAAGTAAATCTCGCGACTATCGTTTCTTTAAACAAAAAAAAAGAGCCTTAATATTATTTTTTGAACCTTTCTATAGAAAAGGAATCAGTGAATAGCTGAAAGAAAAATTAGCCGGTTAGCCGGTTAGCCGTTAGCTAATTAGCTGAGCTAATTAAGTTAACCGGTTAAATTAGCTAAGCCTATCGGTTAGCTAGCTAATTAATTTAGCTAACTTTTTTAGCCGGCTTGGCCGGTTAAATTGTACAGCCCTAATTTTTTTATTTATATGGTAACACAACGTTTGCTAGGTCAGCTAGTATTATTATATTTTTTGATTTGATTTGATAATTACATTTCATTATTATTGAAAAACTTTTTATTGCTGATTTTACAGTTTCACCCACCAATGTTTTTTTTAACATACGAGTAGCAGGCGAGCATGCAGTCCACGTGATGGTAAGTCGCTACTGCCGCCCATGGACATCTGTGGTCAACCCCACATTGGATTAGATATTCCTAACTGAGGTCGGCCACAGATGCGCCGCTACTCCTGAGGACTAAGCTGGAACGCCTCGAAAAAGTATGTCTCCCTTACCACACCCTTCAAACCAGAACACAGCGCTTAACGCTGCTGTTATGAGGCAGAAATGGCTGTAATGGTGGTGCCGCCGGAGTCAAACCAAAGGGTTCTAAGACCTTAAAAATACAGAAAATACTTCAGGTTATGCGCTCAGAAATAAATACTACGGAACGGAAATTTTCAATATCTGTATCATATCAATATTATTGTAAGGAAACTCCATGGCGAAATACGGACGACGATTCTTTCGAATCGATTCCAATGGAGGTGTGATAAATCGATTCACAAAAAAATGGAGACCTAAATAATCGATTCTCCGAAAATCGATTAGCGGTCTTTTCAGGGGCGTACCTTGAAGGGCTGACAAAAAAGGTCGGCAGGACCAAACAACTACTAAAATATGTATGCGTCAACAAAAATGTCTATAACACGTTTGTTAATATTCAATCAACTTAATACTGCTTAAAAAAAATGAATTTTCTAGGATGAAATATCGATTCACTGAATCGATCCATTACTAGAGATTGATTAAAAATAAACGACATTTTTGGTCAAAAATATCGATTCTTCAATTAATCAATCTCATACCGCCATCCCTGTCTCGAAATTAGGGAATCGCTGTTATTGTGTTGTGTTGCGCAAATCGGCCCTATTAGGGCCGTTACGCCAATTATGGCTATTAATGACAAAATGTACTGAACTTATCGAATAATTATAATAATTTTTTGTTACCTATTGATAAAATGAATAAAAAAATATTGTGAATGATACCTAGTGTGAAGCGAACTCGACACCAAATTTCCATTATTTTTTAACCGACTTCAAAAAGGAGGTGGTTATCAATTCGGCCGGTATCTTTTTTTTATGTATGTACACGAATTACTCCGCCGTCAGTGGACCGATTTTAATAATTCTTTTTTTATTGCATAGAGACGAGCTGGAAGTTGGTCCCATTTAAATATGGTTAGTCGGCGCTTATATTAGACACGCTGTTTACATCGTTATCCAACAAAATATATTGAGCGCCGACTTCAGAAATATGTACTGAACCAACATTTATTTTAATTATTTCTTACTTTGTAGTGACATAGAAGTCGGTTGTATTTTTTGTTAAAATTTTTTTTTGTATTGTTAGTATCTCTTATCATACTCGTAGCAGCCATATAAGTAAATGCATTGTGAAAATTTTAACTGTCTTACTGTGTTTACAATTCAATACATATAAAAAGAAAAGATTTTTTTTATTGATTAAGCTAACGATTAAGCAAATGTGCTACCTGATGGAAAGTAGCCAACGCAGGCAATGGACATTTGCATCACTAGAGGAGTCGCCAATGCATCGCCGACTTTGGATGAGAGCTCTTTTTGCATCTTTTTTTGCAATGGCGCAAAATAACGGTTTCTTGTATGGTGCCACCAATTATTTACAACATTTATTTTATTTTTATTATTTGTTGTTAAAGCGGTCATGTTATATTGTATAACTTATACATGCTCTCGGCTTTGTAAGTATTTCAAGCCCCTTAAAAACGGTTATGCAGCTATGTGAGTATGTCTATTTGGGTTTATACAAGAGAGCGCAGAATAAGAAGAATTATGTTAATGTGAGTGAGAAGAGTGGGGAAAATAGTTTCCTTAGTCCTACTGTTAGACACGGGCTGCAATCAGTCTGCACGCTAGTCAAGTGTGGACTTTTAAAATTTTGGCAAGACATTTTTTCAAAAGTGCTTGTTAGACTAATAGGCTAATAGACTGTTCCTGTAGTTCCGGGACCAGAATAGGGCTACGGTACCCCCTACCTGTTGTAAGAGCCGACTAAAAGGAGGCTTCAGGGTAGCGGGCCGCAAGAGTGGGAGTTCAGAACGCCCGGCTAGTGCCCCATAGGAAGTACCAAGGTACGTGTGGATACCACACCAAATGGTGATGCGAGCTTTATCTTAATCCCAGAGGTATTACCGGGAGCGCCGAGCAAACATTAACATGTCACGTGTTAATAGCGGTAATTAGTTAAATATAAACGATAGGTAACAAAAGAGCATGCAGTAGTCTTGATGGTATGTGGCCAGTGTCGTTTATGGACATTTTCTTATATATATAATATAGGAGTAGCAGACGAGCATGCAGTCCATCTGATGGTAAGTAATACTAGATAGGATTTGGTATTGCCGTATTGATGTGCTGCTATCCCTGAGGACTAAGCTTGAATGCCTCGGAAAAGTATGTCTCCCTTACCACAGCCGTTACACCAGAATACAACACAGTGCTGTTATGAGATAGAAATAGGTGTGGCGGTGGTGTCGCCGGAGTCGAACCACAAAGTGTTCTACCACCTTCAACACACATCTGTAATCAATTCCCGATAAGAACCCTACATGAGGTCGGTGGCAGATGCGCTATCACACCTAAGGACTTCAGTTCCTAATGCTCCATTAGCATAAATCCAAATTGAATAAGAACATTTATGAACTAAAAGTTCTTGATATCTCGGCATAAAGAAAGAAATATATATTGTAACATGATAACCATATTTGGTTTTATTACAGATGACTTATGTAATAGAGTGTAATAAAATGGGAAACCTTTTCATGTCATACGGTTGACAAACTGACAGGTTTTTCCGCACAATTAGGGAGATACTTAAAACTCTTTAGAAGCTAGAAAAAGCTAGAAGTAGCGAACGGCCATGCAGATGAACCTGATGATAATTGTATATGTAATTTTTATTGCAATTTTTTATTATTCAAAAATTCTATCTCAGCCATGTAATTATATGATTCGACAAATATAACAATTTGATACAAATTGACAGTGTATGTCTGAATTATAATGTCGTTTTATAAGGCGCTTCCGTCCATATAGAGGGATGTGTTTGTAACCTGCAAAATCATTAAATAAGTCATCAAATATATACATTTATTAATATTTTTTTATAAAATGTTGTAGATCCTACCTTACTTACTTAAATTCTCAAGAAAAAATAGCATTGGGGTTTAACAGAAATCAGCATGATTTTTTTAAATGTTTGCCGCGCTTAGCCGCCAAATGTCTAAAACTTAATTACGATGTTTCTCCTTGCAGGTGTCGATATAATCAACGCCAGATAAGAATAGAGTCCTACCTGAAGTGGGAGACAGTTTTTTTTTTTATTAAAACCAATTTATATGTAGGATCTAAGAAGCTGAACGTTTCATGCTTTGGTAGCCCGTTGTCGCAGCTCAGCGCTGTCACGGTACAAATATCTATATACTTATACTGTGGCGCTGTCCAGTTTCTACTGCGCGGGCGGGCAGCTCAAGGGCAATCTCCCCCCGCCATTGATATAGTGAAACCCTGATCGCCATCATTCGCTGGAATCGCATTAGGGCGACGTTTCATCGCCACTATTAGAGATCTGTCACAACCAGTGTTAAGGAACTTAATTTTTAGGTCATTTTTTTATAATATAGGAGAAGCAGACGAGCATACAGTCCGCTTAATGATAAGCGGCTACTGCCGCCCATGGACATCTGTAATCAACCCCAGATAGGATTAGATATTCCTACCTGAGGTCGGCCATAGATGCCCCGCTACCCCTGAGGACTAAGCTGGAACGCTTCGGGAAAGTCTGTCTCCCTTACCACACCTTTCAATATGGAACACAGCAGCGCCTAGCACTGCTGTTGTTAGGTAGAAATAGGTTTGGCGGTGGTGCCGCCGGAGTCGAACCACAAAGGGTACCAAGGTGGGTACATTATGACACGAAAAAAAACGAAACTCATTACCAAAATTGCACGTGTGCGTTCTATGACATAGCGTATGACTAACTGTGTGACGTATCGATGTGTTCGTGTCATAGTGTTAATATTGATAGTAACAGGACAATGGAAGGGTATAAATATGAATGGGGTTTAGTGACGAAAATCAATAGGTTCTGTTAGTTTACCGAGATGGATCGAGTTTCCTGCCTGTTAATTTTAATGGTGAGTTATTATTAACATTTATTTTATACTAGTGTTTACCCATGACTCCGTTCGCGTAAATTATACAAATATACATTTAGCCCATTAGGGGATTTTTCGAAAACATCCAACATAGATCTTTCATAATTTCCATTTAAAAATCCAAATACAAAATTTCGTGGCGTTCGTTTCAAAATAGACTTTAAAAAACCAACCACTATTTTACCCCCTTAGGGGTGGAAAAACGCAAGTATAGGTGTTTCCTTATATCTATCTAAACCGGTATTTTTTTCAGATGGCAACTGGTGTGTTGTCGGGTCCTATGAGTGGAATTATAGGAGGGCACGACGTAATGAAGAGGTCAATTGAAGACAAAAAATATAGTAAGTACACTATTATAATTATTATAATGATATGGTGCTTTAATTTACTAGTACATCTTAATATTATTAGTCATGATAGAGCTAATGGTAGGGTATAATTTTGGTCCCGCACATTTTGAATTTTGGCGAGAAATTTATTAACACAGATTCTAATATAATAATGTTATCTGTAGAAAGTAGATGTTCTGCCTCTAAGGATGCTTAAAAATATAAAGGATGCGCCTGCTTGAGAAACGCCCGCGAGTTGCATGTGCTAATCCACACGATAGCGAGTTTTGTTCAGGCGCCGTTCCTGTGTTTTTTTTGTAATATAGGATTAGCAGACGAGCATGCAATCCACTAAATGGTAGGTGGGTACTGCCGCCCATAGACATATCTAATCAATCCTAGATGGGCTTTTATATTCCTACCTGAGGCCGGCCACAGATGCGCCGCTACTCCTGAGGACTAAGCTGGAACGCCTCGGAAAAGTATGTCTCCCTTACCACACCCTTCAAACCAGAACACGGCAGCGATTAACCCTGTTGTTATGAGGCAGTAGGTGTAGCGGTGGTGCTGCTGGAGTCGAACCACAAAGGGTTCTACCACCTTCAATGCGTTACGCGCGAATCGTTAACTGTACCCTTACCATGAGTTTTTACGTTTCGCCAAATATGACTGTTTTGGTATTTGTTTACGTATTTGCCCATACTATTCCAAATCAGCGCCCCTAGCGGATTATACCAGACTTGGAAATTGTATGAGCCAATACGTAACCAAATACCAAAACAGTCATATTTGTCGAAACGTAAAAACTCATGGTAAGGGTACTGAACTGCGTGCCTGCGATTCTGCAAGCACGTAGTTAGAGATATGTGACAAATAGATACACTTACTGAGGACAACTTGCCATATTTTACGCACCCATATTATGAACTGGTCATTGAGTTATATTTTATGAATTTTAATATTTTCAGAAGTGATCGCAATGGTAGAGGATAACGTCCCAGACATTCCAATAAAGCGTATAAATCAGATAATTGATGAGGTATGAGTCTACTCATATATTTACTATATTGTTATATATAATTTTCATTTTAATCTAATTTATTCCCAATATTAATCTATTTTTGTTATCAAGTTTCTTAATTTTGCTTGTACAACAAAAATTACCGTACCCAAAATTTTATATTAATTATTTTAATTTGAGGCCGTAAGTAATGATTGTTCTAACAAATTTTCTTTACGACGAATAGCATTGCATCCTCTGGCGGTCGCATTGTAGTCGCCTTACATGTAGGGCCGCTCATTGATTAAACGTAATTATTATTATATTTATTGATGTGAAACATCTATAGCCGCACGTAAAACCAATTTCTGGCGTGGCGACGCATGCCGTCGCCACGCCATACGATGGTATATATATACAGTCTATATGCAGTAGTGTGTACGGTGTGGCGACGCGTCGCCATGCGCAATCGTAATAGTTTATTTTATCATTATGACATATTTAGTTCCTATCACAATATGTTCTTTTCTGCATATTACTTTTACAAAATAATGTCGATGTTTCACATCTGCCAGGCGTCCCGTGACGGCTCACATTTTTTTTAATTATCAGGGTTAGTGATATCCTAGTGGTTAAGAAACTCGGCCTCTGGATCGAGGGGTCCGAGCTTGAAAACCAGGCACTTCTGATTTTTCAAAGTCATGTGCGTATGAGAAGTTAATTATCACTAGCTAAACGGTGAAGGAAAACATCGTGAGGAAACCTGCATACTACCTTACCTGAAGTCTACCAATATGCAATTGGCCGGCGCGGTGGACTATGGCCTAATACTTCTCATTATGAGAGGAGACCCGTGCCCAGCAGTGGGACAGTAATAGGTTGATGATGATTATTATATTAATCAATAATTTTATTCATTCCACAGCTGGACCGGAATAATTTAACGAATTTTTATTCAAATACTCCAGATTATGTATTTTATAAATTTGACTACGAAGTAAATAATTATAAGAACCTATGTCGATTTAAGTCTAAGGTAAGAATAATTTATTTGATTAAGGCTTCGAAATTGTAATATTGTATGGGTACAAATTGAGTTTATTAATCACATGAAACCACATACTCAAGGCCAAGTTTTGGCATTATATAGATAATATAAATTATATAATAATATAATGTTTTTGCCTTAACTATTTCAAGTTAAGTATTTTACAAGTAGCATTCTTTAGTAACTACTACATACATCTATACTAATATTATAAAGAGGAAAACTTTGATTGTTTGTTTGATTGTAATGAATAGGCTCAACTGGAGCGATTTTAAAAATTCTTTCACCATTCGAAAGGCACATTATCCACGAGTAACATAGGCTATATTTTATATGAAATATATTTGATAAATAGATTTTGAGGCGGTACAAAGCTTGCCGGGTCAGCTAGTATAATATATATTCATATGCCTAAATAAATTATTATATCAATAGTATATATTGGAATATAGAATATCAATAGGTATAGAGTATAATAATAATAGTTTATTTCAATCTCTAAGGATCATAAATCATAATACAAAACAACATTTCAGACATCTTAATTATACAATACTAGAAATTCATAAATTAACATGCAATAATAAAACATTGTAAGTTACAAAGTATAAAACTAATGAAATTAAATTAATTAAATCAAATTAAATTAAAACCATTAAATTAATAAAATATGTCACATTATTTAAAAATACTATACTATATTCCCATTAATTAAAATTTAATTTAATTTAAAAACTAAATAATATAGGATGGAAATATAACTAAATATTTGCGGTTACAATAACCTATGAAATATTATATTCTTCTTATTTAAATGGGTATTTTAAATAACAGATTAGGTACAGAGGTTCTAGCATTAGAATATTTTATATGTATGTTTTATAGAAAAGTAATAAGTGTTTTTTTTCAGACATGGCGCCCATCCGTTCTGGAAGATGAAATTGGAAATAGGTATTATGCTTTGAATACAAATAAAAGAATAATACAGGAGCTTCGATATGAAACATGTCTTCCTTCAGGTTTACCTCCGCATAAGTAAGTATATCAAAGGGTTGAACGTGGTAGTACCTTTTTAGCTGGGATACATAAAGACCGAAAAATTATTATATTAGTATTTAATCAAGACCTAATATGTTTTTATTGAATATAAAATCAAAGTCAATAATATTTATTTCAAAATAGAATTACAGAGAAACATTTCACAAAAGTCACTAACTTTTTACTTAGTTAGTACTTTTTACTTAGTAGTCTTACTTAAGAAATCTTAAATTGAGATTCCGATAAGGAATTACTTTACTGGAAAAACTTATGCATTGCACAAGACCTATTTACTTGATTTTACAATTCTTTAGTTATTTTGGAGAAACATCTTTTCCCTTGCATTTTTTGTTAGCGTGATTAATGATTACGAAACATTTTTTAAATAGATACTTGTTTGCAGAGGTGAGCAATGTCAATTCACCGAGAACACAGATGGTTCGTCAGCTATGTGTCGGCAAGAATATGTAACACAGCTTATCTATACGGTGGAGGCATCCAATAAAACTGACTCCTCGGAGATTGTACCACGACCTGTTCGTATTCCTTCTTGCTGCTCTTGTTACTTATACCGCAACGAAGATCTTAGCTAACAAACGAAACTATATAACTTAAGGACTTTTTCCTGTCACGCGGGTTTGTGTCAGTGTCTACTTCAGTTCCACTTGCATCCGTTTCATAGATACTATTCAATTGACATGTGCCACATGCAAGCGGGTCAAGACACTGTAACGACTATGAATTAAGTACACGCGTATGCAGAGCCGGATTAAGACGTCTGGAGGCCTTAGGCCGAAGAAGCAGGCCTCTAATTATGTTGGTGATGTAATTGTGTTTAAGACATGTGTGTGATGAATAAATGTGTTTTTATTAAACGGCAGATTTTCTTTTACTTACATTTTATGACTTGTAGTTAAAAAATCTCACTAAAAACATATAAATTTGACTTTAAATCACTAAACAGTAAAAACGGACTTAAATATTTTTGGGTGTCTTATTAGAAAGGTGGTAGAACCCTTTGTGGTTCGACTCCGGCGGCAGCACAGCCACACTTTTTATTGCCTTTTTTTTTTTGTTTTCGAGGGGGAAACCTTCAACAGGTACCCGACGACGTGGGAGCGACGCCGGGATATGTGGGATTTTTACCGCACTAAAACCCCCCCGGTGGCCGTCCTCAGCGCTTGGTGGAGAACTCCGGGATCTCCAATGGAACACAACCGGAGTCCTCCAAGCGCGATACCCCGGTCGGGCTCTGCCCTGGAGGGAGCACTTTACGCTCCTCCCTTACATCTAGTGTTTACGACGGCATGCGACCACACATGCCGCCGTCCTTCTCGGGGTTGCTCTACGGACGGTTTGAGCTCCCACTCTTGCCGCCGGCAACCCCGGAAGCCCCCTTTTAGTCGCCTCTTACGACAGGCAGGGGATACCGTAGCCCTATTCTAGTCCCGGAACTACAGGGACACCGCGCCGGGGAGCGCTATCTGCGCCTTCGGCGTCTTCTTCTCCGCGCGGGATCGGCGCGCTCTCTGGCCCGTTCGGCGTCCTCTTTAGCGAGCATAACACGGTCGCAGAACGCGACCACGCTATCCCACGCTTCGCCAGAACGGGCCATCGCTGCAACTATAGTCTCCGGGGAGAGGTCCGGCCCTATGTTCTGCACCAGGATCTGCCGCTCGGCCTGCCACGCTGGGCATTCCTCGAGCGTGTGCTGCGCAGAATCCTGGGCATGTCCACAGTGGTGGCACTGCGCTGAGGCCTCCCTGCCTATTCTGTGCAGGTACTCACCGAAGCAGCCATGTCCGGTGAGCACCTGTGTCAGCCGGTAGGTGACGCGTTTCTTCCTTTGTAGCCAGGCTCGGAAACTGGGCAGAATCGCACTGACCACGCGTTGGCGTGCGCCCCGTGGCTCCTGTAGCCTATGACGCCAGCGCCTTAGGGCGCGCCGGCTGGCTCTCGTCCGGAGCACTTCGACCGTCTCGTCGTTAGGAGGATGGCCACTCTGGCGGAGACCGCGGATCTCAAAAAAGATCTCTGCGGTCATATCCGCCAGAATGTCCAGGGGCGGAAACCGCGCCAGGACTGTGGCCGCCTCATACGAAATTGTCCGGTATCCTCGTGCGACTCTGATCGCGATCATACGCTGCGCGGCATTTAATTTGGCCGCGCGGCGTCGGCAGCCCGACAGTCTATCACACCATACGGGCGCACCGTAGAGCGCGACAGAGCGCACGACGCCTGCGTAGAGGCGGCGGACTTCCTCCCTTGGTCCCCCTAGATTTGGCAGCAGTTTGTGCAAAGCACCCGCTACCTTGTGAATCCGGGGAACCAGACGGTCGAAATTCTCGTCAAAACGCCAGCGGCTGTCCAACACGAGTCCCAAGTATCTCATGCACCTGCCCACTTCGATAACCGCGTCACCCACCTGCACTGACACGCAGGGTGGTTCCACGCCCCGCCGCAGGCCGTGGAACCATAGCGCCTCGGTCTTATTAGACGCAACGCTAAGGCCTATTCCGCGTATCTTCGCGACAACGCGTGCCACCCCTAATTCGGCCAGCCTCGCCGTCCTCTCAAAAGACTCACCCTCGGCCAATACGAGAGTGTCGTCGGCGTAGCAGATAACGCTCACACCTCGAGGGAGCTCCGTCCGCAGTACGACACCATATGTGAGATTCCACAGGAGTGGCCCCAAGACCGACCCCTGTGGAACCCCGCACACGACTTGCCTCTCCCCGACACTCCCGTAACGGCCCGGATAGCTTACACTCCGGTTCGACAGATAGACCGTCAACACGTCCCGCAAATAGGGAGGCACCTGATGATATACGAGGGCCTCCCTGATCGCTGTCCAGGGCAGAGTGTTGAAAGCATTCACAATATCTAGGCTTATAGCCAGAACCACTCTGCCACTGGATACGGCCTGCTCTGTCACTGCGCGAACACGGAGTATAGCATCGACAGTCGAGCGTTCCTTTCGGAAGCCGTACTGACTGTCGGATAGATCCGGACCAGTGCACGACAAATGTCGGAAATAATCCGCTCGAAAAGCTTTCCTACTTCGTTCAGCAGACATATCGGCCTGTAGGCCGAGGGTGAGTCTGAGGGTCTGCCCGGTTTGTGGAGGAGCACCACTTTCGCCTGCCTCCATTCCGCTGGGAAGCGACCGGCACGTAGGCAGTCAGTGAATAGAGACCGCAGCCTCTCCCCGAGAACGGTCAGCGCCAACACCCAGGCCCGACCCGGGATTCCGTCAGGGCCTGGTGCGGTGTTTCGCGCAGCCAACCGTTTCACGGCCCATTCTAGTTCTGTTTCACTGACTGCCAACTCCTCCGTCCACTCGGGCAGCACCGACGCTCCCGTCGCGACATCAGGGCTATCCGGAGTGAAAGGAAACAGGTTTCCGATAACGACAGTGACAAAGTCGGGATCCAGGGTCTCCGTTAACGGTGGAACCCATGGGCGCAGCTTTCCGAGCACCATTCTATAGGGGCGCCCCCATGGGTCCCTATCCAGCCCGTCCAGGAGTCCCGACCAGCTTCGAGACTTGCTATCCGCGATAGCAAGCTGAAGGGCCACGGTCGCGTTCCGGTACTCCCTGTACCTTTCCTCCGTCTCTGCGGCCCTGGCAGTCCGACGTCTGCGCGCGCGCGTGAACATGCGACGGGACCGCAAGCAAGCAGCGCGCAACTGTGCGATATGGTCGGACCACCAGTATGCCGGTCCCCTTCTGCCGGATCTGACCCGTGGCATGGCGGCATCGCAGATAGCGGCCATATCTGCTCGGAGCCGGTCAGCCCTTTGCTCGAGATTTGGGGTCGCGCTCTCAACAGCGGTCCTGGACCAATCCACGACGTGGGCTGCAGCGACTAGCAAGTCTCGATTGAGTCGCTTCAGAGCCCAACGCCGTGCGGGACCTTCTCCCTGTCCGCCATTACGAACCGGGAACTGTAAAGCCACGTCCAGTGTTATGTGACGGTGGTCGGATAGCGTGACAATTTCCTCCGCCACCCGCCAGCCCGTCACCAAGCGCTCGGCAGAGGCAGTCGCCCATGAGAGGTCCACGATCGACTCCCCCTGCCAACGCACGCACGTGCTAACCGAGCCCCGGTTCAATAGACGTAGGTCCAGTTCCGCCGCCCACTCGAGTACCGCATTACCCCTGGCGTTGTCGCTCTTGCTCCCCCAGGTCCTGGAATGGGCGTTAAAATCACCTAAGACGAACACTGGGCGGGGTAGGCAACCGCGAATGCAGTCTCCCACCCGACCCAGGAACGCCTCGTACGCCGCCAGACTGCAGTTGGGGGAGATGTAGCACCCTATAACCGCCAGGGGGCCCCAATCCACAGCAACTATGCCCTGCCCCGTATGACGCCTCGAACACGGAGGATCGGTTTCACCTCCAGCCCAATATACAGCGACCAATTGGGCGTCATCACCGAACCAGCGCGGATGGTCCGGGACGCGATATGGTTCTGCCACCACTGCCAAGGAGACCGAACACTCCGTTAGGCACTGCAGGAGCAAATCCTGAGCTCGACTGCAGTGGTTCAGGTTCCCCTGTAGCAGCTTGAATGATGGAGCAACGTTCATTATGTTTGCTCCATCATTTCCTCAGACGGGCGATGGGCCGATGCGCTGGCTTTCGCCTGCGCAAGCCCATCTGCCCGTACGGAACTAGCACCCGCCCCCTTACCCCCTTTCCTTTTTGGGGGTCGCCTAACTTTTTATTGCCTAGCTTTTTATTTAACTTTTTATTGCCTAATAACAACAATGTTAAACGCTGCTGTAATCTGGTTTTAAGGTTCTGGTAAGAGAGACTTTTTGAGGCGGTTTTGCTTAGTCCTCAGGGATAGCAGCTTATCTGTGGCCGACTTCAGGTAGGAATACATCATATCCGGGGTTGATTACAGATGTCCATGGGCGGCAGTAGCCACTTATCATCATGTGGACTGCATGATCGTTTTCTGTTCGTATATAAAAAATCTCATCGTGTGACTTTTATTCCATCTGGACTAGGTAGGTATTACATTGGGAACTTATGTTTTATCCTGATGATCTTAAAGTCAATGTTATTATTGTATCGTCGTCGACCTCTGATCTGATATTATCTGATCTGTACCCTTACCATGAGTTTTTACGTTTTGATAAATTGACTGTTTTGGTATTTGTTTACGTATTTGCACATACAAATTCCAATCAGCGCCCCTAGCGGATGGTATCAGAACTATAGTGTCTGTAACGTAATATTAAATGTCTTAATTGACAAAATGGCGCTTTATGTTTTGTCTCTTTTTAGCGAACATGTGAGGCAGACAAAAAGACATGAGCACTTACTTATTGTTACGTTTACTCCGTCTTCAAAGCAAACGGAAAAGAATAATGGATTGAGCAAACGTAACGTAAAATTGTGGGATGTTTTGAAAACTCATGGTAAGGGTACTGATCGCGAACACGCCGCGCGTAAAAGCTAGTGAGAATGTAATAATCACTCTTGTTACTACGATAGTACTATCAACAAATTAAAATATATCGTAAAACGTGTCACTTTAATCTCATTATAGTTATTGCTTTAATCATGTTACTATTATAATAGTTTTTGTTGTTATCGTAAAATATTGTTGTGATCGTAATAAAGCACTCGTGGAACTTTTAATAATGTAAAAATTTTAGCTTTGTGGACTTAGTAATAAATGTAATGAAAAATAATGTCCATATGGTACTTGATCATTATGACCTATGACGCAAATATATTTTTGAAGGTGGTAGAACCCTTTGTGGTTCGACTCCGGCGGCACCACCGCCACACCTATTTCTGCCTCATAACAGCAGTGTTAAACGCTACTGTGTTCCGGTTTGAAGGGTGTGGTAAGGGAAACATACTTTTCTGAGGCGTTCCAGCTTAGTCCTCAGCAGTAGCGGCGCATCTGTGGCCAACTTTAGTTAGGAATATCTAATCCTATCTGAGGTTGATTACAGATGTGCATGAGTGGCAGTAGCCACTGCTAGAGTTGCCACCACTTTTTTTTGTAATTAAAGTACTTTGGTTACTTTGCGTAAGAAAAAAAAAGTACATAGTATCAAAATAAAGTACAATTTATTTTTCTTTGTTATTATATTAAAAAACATATTTTTATTGCTTTTTGCAGTTTCTATTAGACTAGTATCTTTGCTAAACAAATCTACAGCATCTTTACACTCTATTTTTAAATTAAAATAAATGAGTAATTCATTTTTAATTAAATTCAGAGATGCTTTGTTTCGTTCGTCTCGCCATTGGTTCTTCATCACAGAACAACTCTTTCTGTGCATGGTGACGTGGCGGGTATAGATAATAAAAATGAAATTACTTTATAAAAAATTAAAAAATTATCACCACTCTTACTAAATATTTGCTGCCTTTTTTGTGCAGTTGATAGTTCTGCAAAATCCTTAGAAATACATATATGATTATAAAGTTGGTTTAATAACGCAATTTCTCCATAAAGATCATCCATATTTGTATTGAGTATTTGCAGATTTAAATTTTCAATCATATTAACAATATTATCAAATTCTATATTTCTCTTTAAATTTATGTGACTAAGTGTACGGCCCAAGACCGGTCGTAGTGGCGCAGACTAGGGGAGGCCTATGTCCAGCAGTGGACCAGTAAAGGCTGATGGATGGATGATGGATGAAGTGTACATAACCAGTTCGTGTCATTAAAATCAACCCATTTATTCAGGTACTCTAAGGATTTATCCATAAATAATAAAAAAAAGTGTGAATTTTGCTAGTCATACTTACAAAATCATCTTTCACTCATCACAAAGTCATCTTTTCAAAATCTTAACGAAATTAAATCATGCGAAATAAAGTATTTCCGTGTACTTTATTGTACTTATAAAGTATATAGTACAATTGTTTAAAATAACGTACAATACTTTATAATAAAGTACGGGTGGCAACCCTAGCCACTGCCCATCAGGTGGACTGCATGCTCTGCTACTCCTATATTATAAAAAAGTTACTTTGCAACGGAACCACCGCAATGTGCTAGGCACAGACCTATATTTTAGTAGGTATCATGATTAAAAAGAGATTACAATATGGCCGAGGCGCGTAACGTCCAACTCACAATAGAATTGAAGACTTGAATGTCATATTTTCACACTGTTTGCGTAAAGCGTGTCCAATATACGCTCATATTGGACACACTATTCACGTCATGGTCCAGTGAAATATATTAAGCGCCGACTTCAGAACTATGTACAAAATCAACATTTATAATTTTTTTACTTTGTAGTACTTAAGGCAGAATTAGTTAGAGTTTTTTGTTATTTTTAGTGCACGTACTACTATAGATGCTATTATATTAAATATTAAAAAGATTTTTTTAAAAATGAACTCTTGTATCTATATTGTGTTGTATGTTATACGTTATTAATGTCCAATGCCATTTGAGTTACGTTTTGCGTCGGGATGCAGCAGCCAGGATACAGAAAGACCGAAATGACTTATTATATAATATTTAACTTAAGCCGAATATTACATGGTTTAATTGAATCTAAACTAAATTATAACTACCTAACCTAAAATGGTGACTTGCTGGGGCGATGTTAGCACCCAGAGTGAATTCCCACGTTCGAAACTATGTGATGGAAACGGAGCGGTGGTGCGGAGTCAGCGTTCCCACGGAACGGCGGCAGTGCAGGATCGGATGACTTCTTTATAATTGTGTTTAAGGCCAATGCCTAACTATGGTGGTTCATATTCATATTCATATTCATATATCTTTATTTGCTCGAATAAGGTTAACAAATGTTCTTAAAATTATACAGTTCTCTTATTCTGCCTCGTCAGCATGCAAATTATCAGTCGGTTATGTATTATGTACACTATAATTTTTAAATAAAATAATAATTACCACAAGCAATACAATATACTAAATTTCTTTAAAATGACAATTTACCAATATAAATTAAATTATTATAATATGTCAAACAAATAAATAAGTCATTTTTAGTCAAATTAATTTTCATTCCATTCAATTATATCTTAAAATCTAAGTACTCATTAATTGTATAAAAGCATTTCTCTTGTAACCATGTTGTCAATTGGGACTTAAATTGATTGTATGTCAGATATTTAAATGAGTTAGGAAGTCGATTATATAGTGCAATAGCCATAAAATACACATTTTTCTTGCACAATTTTAGTCTACATGGAGGCATCACCAATGTGTTTTCATATTTCTGTCTTATTGTTCTATTGGTTACATCATTTTTTGTCATAAAGTACTTTGGATATCTATGTACAAATAAACATATGTCTCTAATATACATAGACGGTAAGCTTAAAACTTTGTACTTAATAAATAATGGCTTACACCTTTGCATAATGTCTACATTACATATGGCTCGAATACATTTTTTTTGTGTTCTGAAAGCCCGAATGGCTTCAGTCGAGGTTAAGGCCAATATATAACATTTGTGTAAATACGTTGAATGTCAACACTCCAATGAGTGTCATCATAATAAATAATTCACTCATACTGTACTAGACGGCGTTGTACACCTAAAACTTAGCTTAGAATAGTTTAAATACTTTCTATAGTACTAACTTTTTAAATAATTGTGTTTTCATTAGTTTTTCGCGTGTATACATTAGCGTCAGCGATGCTGCGGCTAAACTAGTGAACCATAAATAAAAAAGTTAAAATCATAATTATAAATGCACTAGTTTTCGCCCGCGGCTTCGCCCGCGTTAAATATAAAATAATATAACATACTAACATACATAAAACTGAAAATTCGTACCTTCAACTTTCCTAAAGTTCATCACTTGATCAAATGTATAGTTTACGATTCAATCCTTACTAATATCGATTAAAATAGTCGATGTTTTGGGTCCAAAAGTGCGATTCTCCGATTAATCGATCTTAGATCGCCATCCCTAGTTCCCGTGAGATTTCAGGGATAAAAACTATCCTATGTCCTTCCTCGGGTCACAGACTATCTTTGTACAAAATTTCATTAAAATCGGTTCAGTGGTTTGGGCGTGAAGAAGTGACAACCAGACAGACAGACAGACAGACAGACAGACAGACAGACAGAGTTACTTTCGGATTTATAATATTAGTAAGGATTTGACAAACTATACATCCTAACCTATCCTATCTGAATAAAATAATCACAATCCATTTTTTTCTTTATATCCTTTAGAAAATATTATGCTCAAAGAAATAAATGAAATAATAGAATAATTCAACACGATTTATTATAAGCTTTTACTTAACTTTAAAATATTTTAAATTAAAATGCAGACTTTTCGCTATATTAACATTTATTATGGAAGATTATAAAAAAGATAATAAAAAAGATTATAAAAATGTATTTAACAATGACAAGCATAGATTAGTAAAGATTACTCGCACTCACAACAAAATGTAACCTTTTGTTAATTGTCACTGTCATCTACTTTCATGTTTGAAAAATGTAGTTTTAAGATCATTTACGAATGAAACGATATTTCCTAGCACTTTTTCTTCGATTTCGTGTCTTAACTGCATGTCGGCATAATTCCGCGTAAATTACAACATGACAGCCATTAAACGGCTGACAGAAGTCAGCTGTTTAAGTCATTTAATGGCTTCCTTCAATTAAAAGGCGGTGATATCTATACTTATCTATGATGACAAGTAACATTTTTCACATACGTTTGGCATGGACGACAGTAATTAGCGACGTCATTTTAAATCCAATATGGCGGGCGTCCTAAAATGGCGGACATTATTCATTTTTGCCCCCATGATACGTTTTAAATAAAGGGTTTAAAGAAGAATACAAAAATGTCTGTTTCCATGATTTTTTAATACAAACTTATTTATATTACGCTTCATTCACTTAGAAATATTCCGTAAAGCCGGATAGAGTTTCGCTTATACAGTCTTTATCACACGACTCTTGCCACACACGAGCAGCAACTGGGCAGTGGGAAGTATTTATTTTCGTCGACCACGCCTGTTGACCTCTCCACAGCCACTATTTGACGCATCACGTATTTCTGGACACAACGCGCTTCGTAACCCTCATGGAAAAATAGTATGTCCGAACAAGGTGCATCGACCTTACTGCGAAAAAGAAATAGTTTACTTAGGTACATATATTAAATTTTCCGGTCCAATGTAGTATTAGCCTAAATGCAAAATCATTTACAATCCGAAATAATAAATTTGCTATAATTTTATGTTGGTAAAACCAAAGGTTATTAAACTTTACATATTTGGTATGTACCTATTAAGACAACTATAGTCGTCACAATTTAATAGGCCCATTTTGACACATGCCATCCGAATGTTAATGACTAACTGTCTTAAACTAACTTTTTAGTAGGCAGTTTACGACCACGTGACGGGTAGAGCTTCCGGCTTCAAAGCATTCGGAAGAAATCATAATCGGTTAATTTTCAAACAATCGAAACTTAGAATTACCAATAATTAATTATTTATCGATTTTTTATCATAACAACAATAAAATAAAACTAGAGGTTATTATAGACACAAAAAAACGACTGCTTAAAAATATAGCCTATGTCAATTCCATAATCAAGTCCAATGCGTTCTGCCGTTTGAGTTGCAGGGTACGCCCCTACCCTTACCATGAGTTTTTACGTTTTGACAAATATGACTGTTTTGGTATTTGTTTACGTATTTGCCCATACAATGCCCAATCAGCACCCCTAGCGAATTGTATCAGAACTATAGTGTCAGTAACGTAACATTAAATGTCTAAATTGACAAAATGGCGCTACATGTTTTGTCTCTGTTTTTTGCGACCATGTGAGGTAGACAAAAGACTTGAGCACTTATTACGTTTACTCAGTCTACTGAAGCAAACGGAGCAGAATAATGGATTGAGTAAACGTAACGTTAAATTGTGGGATGTTTTGGAAACTCATGGTAAATGTACTGTACAGTTACCATCAGCTGGTCTGCATGCTTGCCTTATATCAAAAATAATACTTAATATAATTTAATTAAAATTTAATAAGATGCCCTCACCTGCAAATTTCAATGCGAAATTTTTGTACTTTATTTTCATCTGTATTTACTATCCTATACCACTTATTATCTAAATCTCGGGCCATTTTTGGGGTATAGAGCTGAAATAATAAATATTTTTTTTAACCAACATAAAATAAATATTTAACCTAAATTAACTTTGATAATTTAGAGTACAAAAGTACTCGTATATAACCTAGGTTGGTTACACAATATCACATGTTTTCGAATTGCTCTTACCATCTCCGGGCAATAGGGATTGCTTTTTAACACGCTTTTTTATTGATGGGGGGTTAGTGCGGTAAGAGTCCCACATAACCCTGTGTCGCTTTCACGGCACCGAGTACCTTTAGAAGGTTTCTCCCTCATTAACAAAAAAAGAATAGAAAAAGGTGACAGTGACCACTTACCATCACATGGACTACTTACTAGTTTGATACTTCTGTGTTTTGAAAATGTATTTATTTATTAAAACAAATTGCGTTGTAATCGTGTTGTAACGTGAACTCTCATTGGGCTCATCTTCATTGGGACGACAACGGTACGGCAATACTGGCTCCACATACACAATATTCGAATATACGCCGCGAGTATGCTTCGTGTTTCAAAAGCGTTCAAAAGCTTCGCGTGTCCAAACAGTGAGGAAAACCCTTAAGAGCCATTTAGATGGGTAGAGTTTCTCGCAAGTTTCGCAACTATCACAAGCAACATTTGCTTTATGCAACATTTGCTGCATTTAATATAATCGTATCAAAATGTTTACACACAGGCAAGAATAAAAAATCGCCTACGATTATGTCATACGAGACTCGCATATGACACATCGCCAGGCGATAATTGTGTGTGTTTGTTACACGACCAAATTATAGTAAGGAGATTCTTGCTTATGAGAATCTCGACTTGTATAACAAGATCTCGTATGACATATTTTGAAGTTCGTACGAATATCGTACAATCAGTTTGAGTCGTTTTGAGTGCAAGATTTCTCATTCGAGTATAGTGAATATCCAATTGTAATTCAAGGTACAACGTGTTATATACTCCCAAATCATTTCTTCTCGTTGTCCGTAGACGAACAAAATATTTTATATTCCTTCGATAATCGTATCTTCGAGACGAGAAACTCTCTCCATCTAAATGGGACATTATATTTGTGAATAGATAAAAATGTGCAGTACGTTATTTACTTTATTTAAATATATCTGAACAGCATGTGAATTATTCGATTCTATGCTTAGCATCAATAAGTGCTCGATATTATTGGTCGTAAGATCGATTCTTTAATTTTTTATCTCAGATCGACATATCTACTTTGAATCGGATCTCCCGGACACATATGTACCAAAATGTGCTTGTGACGTCACAGAAGCTCAAAAACACTGGTTGCTTGCTTGGTTATATTCCGATGATGGTATATATCTATGTCTATGGCTACTGACAGAGATTTTGTGTGTATTGGTGCCGAATCATGTCGTCCCAACGAAGATAACTGACCTAGAGTTTTATATTTCTAGAGGAGAAGTGGACGTGAGTTCTTACTCTAAAGTTGTTTATATTTATTATCTATTGACCCTTTAATATAAGCCAAAAGAAATCTTGCTGAGTGCATACCCTTTCTCTTGAAGGACATAGCTCTACATTTTGGTCATCGGAGCCTAGTCTATTTGAAATCTGGATAGGTAGAATATCACTGATAAACGTTTTGTTCCTCCTTTGAAACTGAAACAATACAATTAATCAGAACATTTTGTTCGCAATACAGATTGATAATTTCGCTTATATTAACTCGCTCACATGCTTTTATTATACGCAACGCTTTTTTAAAATATACTTTTTTTGCTATTCACTTTATTCTTAATTCAAATTAATTGAAATCTATTTTCAATTTTAACACTCTTTTTAACACGCTTTTATTAGCTTGGGTTGTATGTATGTATGTGTATATATGTATGTAACAGAGTAACGGAATCTTTGAACCCGATTTCTATCCACTTTGAACGTTCAGTTGAATTCAAAATTTTGAAAAATTATCAAAAGCCGATGACAATACACGATTTTAATAATTTTGTATCATTGTCCTCATGAGTATCCTCAGGATTAACGATTATCGAGGCGAGATTGTTCGAGCGCCTTAGAGAAAGTTTATCGCAAAGTTACTAGTTGATTTTATCATAAAAGCGTGTTGTTTAGTTTTTTGAACTATATTTATATAAGTTTGGGTTGTATCTATGTATGTGACGTCTTCGAGCATAAGTTTCGCCAACTTCCACAACTCTGATTAATTTGTAGCTTTGCACACGTATCAAGGACATATGATAGCGCAATAATTTGATAACAAACAAAAACACAGCAGCGCTTGGCACTACTGTTAATAGGCAGAAATAAATGAGGCGGTGGTGCCGCCGGAGTCGAACCACGAAAGGGTTCTATCACCTTCATATATAATTAATTTAGTTTACATAGTTACTTACGTCTTTTATTATATTTTTGACTAACTGGTCCATATCCTTAGGGGCGTATTCACATAGTCCAATTGCCTTACATTCATCTGGGATTTGTAAACTGTCGTCGCCAAACCTGGAGGTTAGACCGGGGAACACGATATCTTCTGTTACTGGAAAGAATTTAACGTTAAAATTATTTTTGAAATTACATTTTGTATGAAAACCGGTCTGTGTCGTATTAAGCTGACATAGCATGGTCGTATTACACATAATTAAGACGCGGTGCGTCTACCAAATTCATAAAATTTACAAAAAAAATAAAGAAAATATAAAAATGATATAAAAGCCTTCTGACACGGTAGCGCTCTACTAAATTGATTTTATTGTTTTAGACCCTTCGATCACTAATGAAGTTTAGACCGTATAAATTGTTTACTAACTGTACCCTTACCATGAGTTTTTACTTATTGACAAATTTGACTGTTTTGGTATTTGTTTACGTATTTACCAATCCAATTTCCAATCAGCGCCCCTAGCGGATTGTAACAGAACTTGGAAATTGTATGGGCCAATACGTAAACAAATACCAAAACAGTCATATTTGTCAAAACGTAAAAACTCATGGTAATGGTAAGGTAAGGGTCTGTTCACGGTTAACTGTTCGTTTGTTAACATTGTAAATTGTAAAACAAACAAAAAAGTCTATATACCTACTTAGCTAGATTAAAAGTATTAGGAGAACGGAAAAGTAATCTTTCCGATCAAGTTTTGGCACTGTCAGACAATGATGGAACTGATTTTGTTGATTAGCAATCCTCACATAGCAACTTAGTTTCTGTTTATTCGAAAATCGCAACCAACTGTGCTGCAGGGATACGCCCGTTATTAATAATCAACCTATGCAATGTTTTGGCAACCAAAGATCTCTATATTTTGACAATTTCTTGATACTAAACATTAATTTCGATGTTAGGTCGCTACAAAGTGAACGATTATTAAGCGCTAAGATCGTCGTGTGAATATCGACACTAGCCTAAAGAACTACAATTAACATTTACTTGCATGTCCTTCCCTTACACAAGCGAATGAATAAACAAGCGTAAAGCCGGTTCTTGTCCAACTTCCTGGCGGTAGGCCAGCACTGAGTAATACGAACCTCGTTTATTCACAAAAGGTTTTCCGAACCTATTGATGATTTTGTACGAACCGTTCGTCTTCGCATTCGTTGATCGCGCGATTCTCGGCGATTTTGGCGCTTCTATTATACCAAAACTTCGGACTGATATCTGAAACTGAAGACGAATTATGTCAGGGACGAACTCAAACGTAAAGCCCTCGTGGTTTCACCCAGGGCTTATTTAGCGGCAGGCGAGGCTACTGCCCCAGGGCCTCTACAATAGAGATAAAAAATATGATTTTCGAGGAGCTAAAACTAGCTGATCCTTTAAGTTTTTGGTTTCAAATAGTCATATTTCGCATTTTACCGACAATCTTTGCACTTAACTAATTAATACTATATTCCTTGTAGACGTAATTTAATTTTTTGCCAATAATTTATGAAAGATGTCGATATTCTTTTTATTCGGAAAATAGTTAGGAGCGGCCTAAAATTCTGCAGGGACTGCAGACCTCCAAATGTGACTTCCAGACGTATTTTTCGGAGACATTCCAAGTTAGTCCTCAGGGGTAGTGGCGCATCTGTGACCGACCGCAGGTAGGAATACGGAATCATATCTGTAAATTTACAATTACATATAATTGATATGATGATATAAATTGTAAATTTACAGATATGATTCCAGATGTCCATGGGCGGCAATAGCCACTTACCATCAAGTGAACTGCATACTCGTCTTCTACTTCTATATTTAAATCGTCACTAGAAAGGCTAAAAGAGTAATACGTAAAGTGCCCCCTTTGCAGTGATCTCTGAAAATATTTTTGCTACCCAAAAATCCTTGATCTGACCATGACCTTTCCTTCATACAAGAAAGCACTTATCCACTAAGGGTAACCCATCCTTCCTGTTTGTTACCGTCACTGCTTATTCTTACATAACGATTACGGTCAATAATCTAAGCACGTGGACTAAGGATCTAAGCATGATTTAAATTTTGTTATTAATTTCTTGTGTTTATTTTATTGCCATACAATACAAAATGTCAAAGGTCAAAAAACTAGTCTCCGTTTTAAAGACCAGATGAATTTCAAGTCACAAGGTTATTTACTAATTTCCGACTTCTTCGTCATATAAAAGTATATACTTCTTAGAATAAAAACAGGAAGTGGGCATGCAGTCTTTCTGATGTTAGTTACTGCAGTAAAGTGTCGGTTGTCATAAATTTCAAATTCAAATCAGTGGGAGTAGATAGAACGCATTGACTTTCGCATTCGGCAACGGAATTGCCGTAACGTTTTTTATAATATACTAGCTGACCCGGCAAGCGTTGTGAAAAAAATGTTAAGGGTGAACAACCCTTATCACTTAGGGGTATAAAAAATAGTTAGTAGCCGATTCTCAGACCTACTGAATAATAAAATATGAATAAAATTTGGTGAAAATCGCAAAAGCCGTTTCGGAGGAGTACGGTAACTAGCATTGTGACACGAAAATTGTATATAGGTATAAGATTATAGGAGTAGCAGAAGAGCATGCAGTCCATCTGATGGTAAGTGGCCACTGCAAATGTTTGCTACTTCAGAAATATAATAAAAATAAATAATAGTTTAAAAAAACTAAAAAAATACACTTTTTATAGAAAATCCAACTAAAATCGCTGATCCTGATCCTGATTATCCTAGTAAGGATAACAGGTCAGAATGTTTAAAATATTGAATTGTCATCGGTCCTTAATAAGTATGCCAAATTTCAAGTCAATCCGACGTTTTGAAGGGGGTTAAAATCATGTTCAAAGATTCCGTTACATACTAACATACATACGTCTGAAGCTAATAAAAGCGTATTAATAAATAACTAATTGGCCAAGTGCAAGTCGAACTCGCAAACGGAGGGTTCCGTACATCAAAATTTTCATTTGATTTTTATTTTTACTATTTATGTCATAGCAGCCATAAAAGCAAATGCATAGTTGAACTATCTACTCTGTGAAAATTTCACTTGTCTATCTATTACGGCCCTACCTTTATGACCTTATGACAGACGGACAGACAGCGGAGACTTAGTAATAGGTTTCCGTTTTTACCCTTTGAGTACGGAACCCTAAAAAAATCAATCCTCAGGAGTATGAATGCATTTGTTTTCAATTCTAACTACAATGTAGTTCTATGAAACTGACACGTTTTTATGAATATAAATACTAAGTACTATGTAAAGTACCTACGTTAAGTGTACCTAAAAGGCGTAATAAAATTATGATTAATGGTCACTTAAATAGCGTGTCGCACATTCACGTCGTCTCGATATCACCGTATGAGGGTCATAAAAACCAAGGTCCTCATATTGTTTACCACTTGCTAAGTCGTTTTATATGTTTAGTTTTTTTTCGTGTCATTGTACGATTTATCAAATTGCATCGTCTAGAATGAATAGATTTTTAGAGACTAGGTTTTTCAATATGTACCTATTCAGTCATATGTCAGCTCCAAAAGTAGATGAACAGATTAAGGTTTCAAAAATACCAATACACTCAAACGTTCGTAAGTAACAAAACTAGCACAACTTTTTGCTAACGAGGGGGAAACCTTCAAAAGGTACCCGGTGCCGTGGGAGCGACACAGAGTTATATGGGACTCTTAGCGCACTAAAACCCTCCCGGTCCCAAAAATTCCACGATCTCCAAATGAACGCAACCGGAGTTCTCTTAGCGCGTTGCGCCGTCGCCTCCGCCCAGGTGAGCATGACGCTCGCCACACCGTCTGGTGTGCACGACGGTATGCGACCAGACATACCGCCGTCCATTCAGGGGTCGCTGACTGGGCGATTCGAGTTCCCACATTTGCCGCCCGTAGCCCCGGAAGCCAGCTTTTAGTCGACTCTAACGACAGGCAGAGGATACCGTAGCCCTATTCTGGTCCCAAAACTACAGGGACACCAAGCAGATAGGCGGTACCTACGCCTGCGGCGACTCCTTCTCCGAGCGGTTTTAGCGCGCTCCTTTGCCCGTTCGCCGTCTTCCTTTTCGAATATGGCTATGTCGCAGAAGGTGATCATGCCGTCCCAGGCTTCGCTGCGTTAAACCGTCGCCCCAGCGATGGCCGGCGGAGAGAGATCCGGTCCCGCTTTTTCGACGAGGGTCCGCCGCTGCGATTCCCTAGCGGGGCAGTACTGCAGCATATGCTGTGCGGAATCCTCGCCATGCCCGCAATGATAGCATAGGGCCGTCTCTTCCCTCCCTATCCCATTCAGATACTCACCGAAACACCCATGTCCGGTGAGCATCTAAGATAGGCGGTAGGTTACTCGACCCCTATTTCTTAGCCATAAAACTAGCACCATAATTAGATGAACATCTTAAAGTTTCAAAAGTAGATGAACACTACAGTGTCAAAAGTAGCTGAAGAGCGTCATATCATATCAGTGACGTTATCCATTTTGCACATATGGTATTTTTGCACATAAGTTTAGATGCCTACCTGAGGCTGACCACAGATACGTTCCTACTCCTAAGGACTAAGCTGGAATGCCTCGGATAAGTATATTACTCCTTACAATCAGTTGATACACTCATACTAAAGGTGCTGCATTTGTTTTGCATTTGTAAGTATTATGCGCATTCATGAGGGCCTCGTTTTCAATCTTTGGGTACGGAACCTTAAAACCTTAAAAAAACTCATGTAAGGAAGGCATGACATCATCACATTCTTTGTTATTTATCTGTGAATTTACTTAAGTAATGCAATAAAAGTGCGAAGAAACAAATCGACACAAAAAACGAGAAAACGTACATATTTCGCACAAAGTTTTCATGCAAAATTTCATACAATATACATAATTATACTGTGACCTTTATAAGGCAACGGTAAAATAGAAATAAAACAAGAATGACGCGATATCATACAACATTGGGAAAACAATAGTACCTGCCCTTTATAAAGTCTAAATAAGGAAGGATAGAATACGAAGGAATGAATATTAATACGACGACGATAATTAAATAAACATTGTTTTCGTATTTAGGTATTTTGATTGAAAAAAGAATAATGGAATTCTTATAGGTACACCCTTGATCCAAAAAAAGAAAAAAAAAACAAAAAAACATATAAGAAGTCTTGAAACGGAACAGTAAGTACCTCGATATTTATTTTCTGTAGCTCTATCTTATGAATCGATTTCCTGAATCGTAATAGATAGGCACTTGATTTTTTTATAGACACCGTTATAACAACAAATACAAATTTCCATACAAGAAAGATTATAGTGGGCCATGAATGGCAGTAGCCCCTTACCATCAGGCGGACTGCATGTCCGTCTGCTACTATTATGTATATTACCTATAAAAATCGTCCATATAAAGGTTTTCAAGTGATGACCATGTTTAAATAAAAAAGAGCACATGTCTGCTCCCGACCAGGGGGTTGACGATCTGAAGGCGACGGTAGGAATCCGCTGGGATGAAAGGGCATGAGACCGGTAGGAGTTGCGCAAATTAAGGAACCTGTGGACTCCAAAAGACTGATGGTCTTCGTTCACAAGTAAAATAAATGTAGTAAATATAATCAATATGTAAATATAATCTACAGGCTGTGCATGAACCAAATTCAGGAAATGCACTAAATCCAGGGACGCGCGCAATTTACGCAACATGAATTTTTTCAGTGTTTTTCCCTTTTACGTACAAAGCTTCAAAAATCACAGAGTTGGATCACTAGATTGAGAGGCCGATGTTAAATTCATTAGGCTACCATGTAAGCTGATTATTCCTGAAAGACTGTGTATATACTAAAAGATTCAATAATAACAGCTCCATTCTTTATTTTCTCTGACAATTCATTCCATTCCATTGACAAGACGACTACTTGGAGAAGATCATGGTTATTGGGAAAGTGGAAGGTAAAAGACCTCGAGGGAGATCGCCAACCAGATGGTCTGACCAGATCAAGGACTTAACTAAGATGTCTGTCACAGAACGCCTAAGACAAACAGAAGACCGAGTACTTTGGCGAAATTTGCAGCAGACCTGCACAGTAGACCACCAGAGCAGGCACGATTTTCAGCAATGAAGAAGCGACTCAGAAGAATTAATTCCATGACATCTTATTGTCTCCAAACAATAAATATAATATCCTTCATTCTTTTTATAGACCTTCCCGCTAGATTGTTACTCACCAGCAATTAAATACTCTTATTAACATAAAATAATTAAAAAAACTATTGTAATGAAAGTATACCGTTACAATCAATGTTTTACGATAATTATATGTATCTCTTGGGTAATCAGTGGACATTCTTGACCCACAATTTCTTTGTATGGAACGATATTGATACAATTTTACCGTTCGCTACATCAAACTTCATTTAATTAAATTATTTATTGCTCATTTAAATCCAATAATTATTATACCTCTAGCTATTATGACTCGATGCTCTACAACATTATTTATTCAAGTTTTAGGAAATAAATGAAATTATTTTGTGGTTCATTAATAAATATGTCATAAAATTCACGCATAATGCGTGAACTGACCATGCAGACAGCGCATAGGAATTTGTGAATGCATGATAAAAGAAAGTCTCTCCACTTTTACTTTTGACGCGATATAGGTTAATAATATCGAAAAGCATATCGATTCGCTTCACATTCTCTGTATACACGCGGAGAATCTAGAACTTAACACTTAAACGTCATTTTGCATTTTAAATCAAAACAACAAATTAACTTGTCGTGTTAAATTGAATGCCTACATCGCATGTTTTAACACAAGTAATTTAGACATCATATCCTTTGTTATACCTTGTATTTCTCGAATATGTTATACAATACATAAATATTACACGTATTTTGTAATTTATAATCATATTTATAGTGCCTTAACAATGTACAGGAAGACCAAAACGTACACAAGTAGTAATTACGTTTCAACGGAGCGGACAAAAATTATTTAATAGCATAATTGTTTTTTTGGCGTACGTAAGCCACAGACTTAATCACCTGAGGCATAGTAGAGTAAAAATGACCCTTACCAGCAACATATAAAATGTGTAATATATCCAGGCCATTATAGGGCTATTCACTGATATGATTCACGAACATTATACACCATTTGTACAGTTAGTTTCATAGTTTCGAATCGCACTATAACCACGCATGTTCCTCCATGACGATTTTTTGTTTTATGCACTAAATTTGCTCCAAAATACTAACGTAGTAGAGGCAAGACATGCACTTGGCTGTACGTCCAAGTGACAACTGCCTGCACGAGCATGACCGACAGGGCAGAACCGTTTTGCCGCCATGAGAGAGCTGTGTTGATGTGACATCGCGATTCTTGTTATTATGTTATCTACATCAAAAATAGAGGACTACTTGGAAAATATTATTTACGAGTATATGTAGCATCGTATGTAACAGAAACTATGTTTTATGCTATGTATTACGTATTTATATTCACTGGAAAGCCTAATAGTCTAATACGCAAAGAGGCCGCTTTACGTGTTAGACTTTTAGCCTTTTTAGTTCCTACTTGCGAACCTGTCGACGAGACATAATGATCGCGTAGATTTGACCTATTCACGGCGAGTTAACAGTTCAATGTTGTTCCCCCAGACCTTTGTTGTTCTAAGGTCATTCTTCGGATAGTTATCGCCAATCACCGTCTCAATCGTTACCGGTGATAGGGTTGCCACGTTATTTTTGAAGAAAATATTTTGGGACAAGAATCAAATGGTACAATACGGTACACACTTATTTTTCGTCGAATTCAAACGAATTAAATTTTCTAATATACTAAAATCGTAATTTTTCTGATGACCCAGTTTTTCGCGAAGTGATTTTGAGGTTAGAGATCACTGAATTCATGACATTTGAATTAACCATACAAATGTAGTAGTACCCTTCTAAATCAATTGTACTTAATTACATCAATTGACTTTCTATCATACCTATAAAGAACAATTGACTAAAACATAGTATGTATAATTGAATATATTTTAGAACGGGTGGCAACCGTAACCGGTAACACACTCGTTGAACGGAATTTAAAACGATTAGAACGACCATTATTATTCAATTAAGTTTCTAATTATATCAAATTGAGTCTTTGTATTGTCATCTGATAAGAATCAGGTCCCATTTATATCACGGACATTGAACGTGTCATGTCAGATAAAAACATATTGTATCAATATGCACAGGGAGGTTACTACCATCTCTTAAAACAATATTATTTTAATCATACTTTTACTTTTTTGCAGGAAATTTAACTTTTTAAGCAAATTATGACAATTTCCGTTGGTTTTATATAATGGATAAGCGAAAAATTAATAAGGGTTCAAGTTTGTTCAACTGTGTATGACGGAATATTTTACTGTTTTAAGGAGGAAATAAAACTTACCTGAACTATGATGGTTTTAAAAGATGGTGGTAGGCCCCCAGGGTGCGTTACCAAATTTCTAGAAAACTGTACGCACGGCCTCATGCCTGGCATAAATACTACGATGCACTGGCGAGGCCTACCTGTACAGGTATGCCTGCGCAGGTACACCGGACTATGTGTGGGAATAGTCCTGTGCAGTTTTTGAACCTGTGCAGGCGACCGGTGCAAGATCGAAAATCAATTCTTTCTTGTGACATTGCTACAGTACTGTATATAGTACAATACACCGGAACGTTCCCATACTTCCCATACACGCCAGCAACCTGTGGTTGACCTGCGCAGGTAAAAAGTACCCTTAGTATGATTTTTTACGTTTTGACAAATATGACTGTTTTGATATTTGTTTGCGTATTTTCCACATATTTCCAATCAGTTCTGACACAATCCGCTAGCGGCGCTGATTGGAATTTGTATGGGTAAATACGTAAACAAATACCAAAACAGTCATTTTTGTAAAAACGTAAAAGCTGGCTAAGGGTACTGAATATATTGTTGATTACTAACATGTCTTTAGTGACACTTGCAAGATTAAAAAAAAATCGATTGGCGTAAGTATCAGAATTGGTCCTCTAGAGAGCCACAAAGGACCAATTAATATATGTACATAGGCTGATAAGAATGCATCACACTCATTTGCGTCACCCAGTAGATAAGAAAAAATGTCGGTCAAGCGCCTGTTAGAATAAAAATTACAAACACATGTACAGTCAGCTTCAAAAGTGAAGGAGCAGATTAAGATTTCACAACACATGTTTATACACTCAAGCGCTCATAAGTAGTTAAACACAATTAGCACCAAAATTAGATGAATTTGGTAAAGTGTTAAAAGTAGCTGAACGGTATCATATCATATTATTGGTGTTATTAACAAATCCCACATAACCCGGCGTCGCTCCCACGTCGTCGGGTACCTTTTGACGGTTTCCCCCTCGTAAACAAAAAAAAAAAAAGAATAGTTCAGTTACTTATGAACGTCTAGGTGTACCTATAGGTTTTTTTTTTAATTTTGATCTGCTCAACTAATACTGAAGCCGACTGTACATCAGAATATTATTAAAGCTTGTGGTTAACCGCGACGTATTAGTAAACAGACATAAGTGTAACCTACTATGACTGGTCGATTTTCGCTTCATTTCTGATAGTAAAATTAATTACTATGATTTTTAGAGTTCTGTACACAAAGGATAATAATGGAACTCTAAGACTCCGATGTCTGTCCATCTGTCCGTCTGTAGTGCTCTATCTCCTAAACCGTAATTGCCGGACCCTTGAAATTTTTATGGTGTATGTATAAGGGTGGCCGCTATAACACCAAATACTAAAAATATAAAATGGTGGTCGCCGTACAAGAAACCGCCATTTTTGGTGTTCTTCGCTTCATCTATTGAACGTTAATAGATAGACAGTTCAAATTATCACAATGCATTTATTTTAATGGCTGCTATAATAATACTAAAATTATTATGAACATTTTGGTGGTACGGAACCCGCCGTGTCCGAGTTCGACTTGCACTTGGCCAATTGACTAATAAGCCTACATTTATTCAACATCTGATACTAAGTGGCAAATGGCGGACGTACATTTATAATCAACTCCAGATAGGATTCAAGCATTACCTGAATGGATCACATTAATTTATAATATAAGAGTAACAGACGAGGGTTTTTTATAATGTAGGAGTAGCAGACGAGCATGCAATCCACCTGATGGTAAGTGGCTACTGCCGCCCATGGACATCGTAATCAAACCCAGGTAGGATTAGATATTCCTACCTGAGGTCGGCCACAGATGCGCCGCTACCCCTGAGGACTAGGTTGGAACGCCTCGAAAGAATATGTCTCCCTTACCACACCCTTCAAACCAGAACACGGCAGCGCTTAACACTGCTGTTATGAGGCAGAAATAAGTGCGTCGATGGTGCCGCCGGAGTCGAACCACATAGGGTCCTCCCACCTTCGAAGTAGGTTCGTCGATTGTGCAGTATACCTGATGGTAAGTGGCCATTGCCGCCCGCATATCTTGAACTATATTCATTGAGTACAGGGAATCTACCTGAATCTAGTCACAGTCGGTTTTTGCGTTCACAACGCAAAAAATGCTTCACGCTTCAAATAAGTGTGACGGTGGTACCTCCCCGGTGGAACAATACAATATATTGTATATAACGCAGAGTAATTGACGCAGTAATAACTAAAGTAATAAATGAACTACTGGTCTAGAAAAAAAACAGCAAAAAAATGTAGAGCTATTGGTCCAGCACAAAATTCAGAAAAAAAAAACAAAAGGAACTAATTTTTATACCAAATTTGGAATTGAAACAAAGATCAATTTATTTTCTGATTAACCTTAACCAATCAAATGGTAGGAATGGTAGGTTACAATGGATTAACAATTTAAAACTGGTAGGAATGTCCTACGACTATATTGATATATTGCTATCCTCACGATGAGTTCCTTCACCGTTTAAGCAAATCATAATTAATTTCTAATATGCACATAACGTTGAAAAATCATATGTGCGTGCTTGGGAATTGAACTTCGGTCCCTTCGATCAAGATGCATATTTTCTTAACCACTAGACTGCTAGCTTACTTTTGACCTAAAAAATAAAAACCAAAACGGAGTCGACACGGTAAACATATTATCTAAACCTTTACAATATTTTAAATATGAGTATGGTATAATATGGTCTGAGGCAATATTTTAGTACTAATAGGATCAAGTTTCATTTTAATATACGGTTGACATATGATATCATATTTATAATTAGATTAGAAAATAACACAACATAATTAATTATTAAAAACAAAGCTTTTTAAGTTCTAATCAGACTCAGTTGATATAATATCACGTTATTAGTAATCATACCCATATTTATTAATTAAAACGTAAACATTAGGTACATTGTTAAAAAGATAACAAATCATTAAACTCAGTTATAATAACTAACAAGGTTTTTCTACTTTGTCGTGAAATGTAAAATATTTTAAGCATTCAAATAAATTTTGTCTGAGGTAACGATGAATTTTCTTTGATTTATTTATTTTAAATTACAAATTATACAAAATATAAATCTCGCACACGGAGAGTTCAAAATTTTCATGTTTTTTAGTTATAGTGTTTATTGATATAATGGCCTTATACATACTCTGTAAAAGTTTCAAGTAACTATCTATTACGATTAAGAAGATAGAGCCCTTTGACTGAAGGACACATAACAGAGGCTTAGTAATACGGTTCCATTTGTACCCTTTGGGTACGGAACCCTATAAAATACTAATTCTAATATTAATTATAACTAAATGTGCATATATTCAATCACATAATAATAAATAAACATAAAAATATTATAAATTCAAAAAGCCATCTAAAATAAATAGCCGTAACTTAATATAATAAATTAAGATTGTGTTACAACGGCCCAAGAAACTTCATTACACGCTTTGATAAGGAAAATCAAAGATTACACGCTATAAATACACTCCGACCTATTTATTAGCTTGGGTTGTATGTATGTATGATTGTATTTGTGTATGTAACTGAATCTTTGAACTCGATTTTTACCCACTTTGAAAGGTCCGATCAATTTAAATTTTTGATCAATTATCAACAACGAATGACAATACACGATTTTAATAATTTTCTCCCATTCTCCTCATCAGGATCGTCAGGAATGAGGATTGACGATTTTAGCGTGGGTTTTAGTTTTTAAACTATAATTATTCGAAGTGCAATTAAAGAAGTAAGAATAGGTAAGGTTAATTTATATCTACAGGTATTACTTAAGCATGTCGTGTCAGACAAATTCAGAGAAGGAAGTAAGGTTTATTACTATTAAGCAAATTGCAATACTAAAAAAAATAAAACAAAACATATTTTTCTATATAATGTTATGACAGGCACTGCATGTTTCTGCGCGATTACGTTACGAAAGATATAAATATCTATATACTAAAAAAGAGTACCAAAATAACATTATTTTGTTTACCTAGAGCCCGCGTTTGACGTAGAACGCAATTTTCCAAAATGGAAGCCAAAAAATACCATACTTATTGGTACGAACTGGATAATTATGTTTGCTTTAAAAATATTTAGGTGGTCTCTGTGAGTCGACTCCGGCGGCACACCTATTTCTGCCTAATTACGACATTGATAACCGCTGCTGTGTTCTGGTTTGAAAGGTGTGGTAAAGGAGATATATTTTTCCGAGGCATTCCAACTTAGGAATAGTGGCGCATATGTGATCAACCTCAGGTAGGATTACAATATTATCTGGGTTGATTACAGATGTCCATACTGCCGCCAGTAGCCACATACCTTCAGGATGCATGCTCGTATACGACTCCTATATTATAAAAATATAAAATATAAATAAACACAGTTTTACGCAGTAAAATCATAATTGAACAGCTATCATGCATTGTAGGTATTCACGAGGTTGTCGGGCCATCCATTAAATTGATAACATCATAATTATTAGAAAAACGTGTGTCTCACACATAATAGGTATTAAACTTTGATTAGACCATTCAGTATTTATAAACACGTAGGTAATTGCATAGCGCCGCGGCGTATGTAGATTGTAAATGTGAAATAGTAATAGCTATATTATTTTGCTCAGTAGCTCATTTTTTTAAACATAGCTAAGAACTACTTATAAATTATGTAAAATCAAATGTTGCGTTTTAAATATGGTGTGTGATGGTGGTGTCTATGTGATGTAATAAAGCAATTAGTAGGAAACCTATGGATTCATAGGCGTACGATTGCTTGGAATGCCGCCAATTACGGGATAGAGAGAGGCTTATGTCTAGCGTGATAAATTATTTGGAGTACTATTCGAACTCGCACATATTCGTAGGGTATCGTACCACCATTTCTTTTTGTTTGTGAATATTTTGTCTCTCTTCCTTCAACAGGTTCAACAGTTAATGCGAAAAATATAAAATAATAGTAGTTTCTTTTAAAGAGAGCCCCTTTTATTTTTTTAGTATGTTTGACAGACGGAGACGATGGAGGCGTTGTAATAAAGTGTTTTTACATTTTGGATACGGAACTCTTAACACAAGTACACAAGTACAAGTACATAAGTGAAACAATGGGCGGTCAGCCTTAGGCTAAAAACCTGCACAACTCTTTACCGGGGAGGCTAGGGTTCCGTATCAAATTTATTAATTTTTACAGAGTATGTACATAACTATAAGGGTTGCCGCTATAACAACAAATCCTAAAAATAAAATACTTATATTTTAAAAACTAAAAACCACGCTAAAAGTGCACAAGGAAAATCGTTAATCCTGATTTCTGATGATCCTGATTATGTACGTGAATGGGATAAAATTATTTAAATCGTGTATTGTCATCGGTTCTTGATAATTGTTAAAAATTCTACATTAATTGGACCGTTCAAAGTACTCGATTTGTACCCAACAAATCGAGTACAATTCCGTTACATACATACATACAGGCTAAGCTAATAAAAGCGTGGTAATAACTTGTAAATATACAGTTCAAATTTTCACATGAAACCATAATAATATGAACATTTTGGTGGTACGGAACCCTCAGTGTGCGAGTTCGACTTGCGTTTGGCCAATTATTAGCGGTACACTTGCTTCAATTTCAAGCAGAAAGACAATAGTCTCGACATGAGCGCCTTACTTACCAGTTAATCTTGACAAGGCCGGTTAAGCGCAACGGAGTGAAAGTATGCGAAGTTTTTATTCTCGTGTTTATTTATATCAAGAACTTGTTTTACTCTCTCTCTTTGTTAGCCATACACCTTGTCGGTATATTTTAATACAACAGAACATGGAACCTAAATGGTAATTTTATTGATATGCTGGTTATAGGGTTGCCACCCCAAATGGTAAAAATTAGGATTTGCCTTTATATTATCGAATTCATTGTGCATCGTAGTACGAATGAATGCGATCACTGCAACTAAAATTTAACCTATGTGTACCTATATATAATTTTGCTTGTCATCCTACATAATAATATAATCATTAAAAATAAATCATTCCCAAATTTGTTAAATTGTCTCATGTTTACTACGAGGATTATTATTATTATATTACGAGTCGATCATAGCATTTTTGGGCCGCTATTTCATTGCTCTCAAATCTTACCGAAGAGCCCCGAAAAGTCTTTGCAATTTCGCTTGCAATTTTAGATATCTTTGGGTATGGAATCTTAATATTCTCTATTTCACTGGCGAACAATGAACAATATAATTATAAGCCTGTGTAATCTTTTTTCCCCACTGCAAAGGTTTACGAGCGTATATATTTTATATGTATGTCTCATTCTTTGGTACACTCTACTGCTCAAACAGCTTGACGGAGTTTAGCATATGAGGTGTCGTTGGATTCGTGAAAATTGTAGGAGTGACATTTAATTATTTTTAAGCTATAGAGTATAGCAGTGATAGCCTAGTAGTTAAGAAACTCGGCCTCTCAATCGTGGTGTCCGAGGTTCAAATCCCAGACACGCACGTCTGGTTTTTTAAAGTTATGTGCGTATTAGAAATTAATTATCACTTGCTAAACGGTGAAGGAAAACATCGTGATGAAACCTGCATACCTGAGAGATTTAAATAAATATCTAAAATGTATGTGAAGTCTTAGTAAGCACTTGGCTAGTGCGGTGGAATATGGCCTAATCCTTCTCATTATGAGAGGAGCCCATGCCCAGCAGTGGCACAGTAATGGGCTGATGATGAAGCTGTAGCGTATTTTATGATAATATTTGCTTAACTAGAGGCAGCACAATTTATGATTACGTAATAAAGAGGTCAAGTTAGAAGAGGTGAACCCTAGATAAGATTAGATTCCTGCCTGAGGTCGGCCTCAGATGCGACGCTACGCTTGACGACTATGCTTTAAAACCAGAACACAGCAACGTTGAACCCGGCTCATATTAGGCCGAATAGGGGAGGCGGTAGTGCCGCCCGAATCAAACCATAGAGGGTTCTACAACCTTCGATGTGCTTGATAACTGGCATTAAACAATTGACGTTATATTCGGAATCCTCGCGACCAAAGTGGCAGGCATAGCTCGTCTGGGTATAATTTTCCATCTAGTTTGTATTCATCAAACTCAAACGGTAAGTACATCTTTTGTCGGAGTTAATTCACACGTTTTTCCCCGATTATTTGGATTTTCCTCATTGTTACGAATACAATTTGATTGTATTAAAATTACTCAGCATTCGGAAGAACGTTGAGTACTGTGTATCAAATAAACATTTTTAAGGTGGTAGAACCCTATATGGTTCGACTCCGGCGGCACCACCGCTACACCCATTTCTCTCTTGATAACAGCAGTTATAAGAAAGAAAGAGAAATAATTTATTCGGCAAAATATACAATAAAACATACTAGCATAAGAAAAAAACAAAAAATATTATAACATTTTTAGCTGAAAAAGCGTTGCAGGTGACCGCAGTCACCTGCAACGCTGATATTCTGTGGAGCCTATAAGTGCTGTTATGTTATGGTTTGAAGGGTGTGGGGTATACACCTACCCTCATACATACATTTTTTTCATATAAGAGTAGCAGACGAGCATGCAGTCCACCTGATAAGTGGCTACTGCCGCCCATGGACATCTGTAATCAACCCCAGATAGGATTAGATATTAGTAACTGAGGTCAGGCACAGATGCGCCGCTACCCCTGAGGACTAAGCTGGAACGCCTCGGAAATGTCTATCTCCCTTACCACACCGTTATTGTTAAAGAAATAGATATTTTTGATTTTGGTTTTGACCCTTCAAAACGGAACACAGCAGCGCCTAACACTGCTGAATACATATTTTAACATTGATAACTACTTTTATTATTTCTCCGTACATTACACACAATACTTATAACCAATTTAAATATGCCGTATACACTGTACACTGTACAGTACATAAATGTATAAACAATATTGCCACTCCACCTCTATATGTACTTATTTAGGAAAAAAATAAAAAAAGAACCTTTTTTATTTATTTATCTTTAGACATAATTTATTTTCTAACAAAACAATTGTCTTTTAAGTTAAATAAGACAAGTGTATAATTCAACACAATTTTATTTTTATATCAACGCAATATATTGAAATTGATTCGAGCGGGATAACTACTTCATGTTAGTATCACACGACTCTGGCAACACAGGAACAGCAACTGGGCAGTGGCAACGATGCTTTAACAACTTCGTTTTTATCGTTCACCGTCTCCATTTCACGCATTACGTACTTCTGGACACAACGCGACGAGTAGCCGCTTTGGAGAGTCATAATACCCGAGCAAGATTCATCTGACTTACTGTTGAAGTGAAATTAATTTATTAATTTTGAAGAACCCTTCGTGGTTTGATGCCGGAGACCGCCGCCTTATCTATTACACCTTATAATTATGAATCATTAAAATACTTTTGAAGTGAAAACTTGTAATCGGTAAAAATGTTAATATCGCGTCAGGACACGTAAACGAGGATGCAGCCCAGCTGATCGCAAGTGGCTATTGCCGAACATGAACATCTATAATTATTCTCAGATACAATTAGAGACCTATCTGACGTTGGTCACAGATCCTTTGCTACTCTTAAAAACTAAATTGGATTGCCTCGATTAAATATGTTTCCTTTATCTCAGGTTTAAAGTAGAACACAGCAGTGCCTAACACTGCTGTTATTAATATAATAATAAGGTTCACTGAATTTATAATATCAATACGCACTTACCTGCAAATTTCAATGCGAAACTTTTGTACTGGATTTTGATTTGTATTCAGTACCCTATGCCAGTTTTCATTATTATCCCGGACCATTTGTGGGACATGGAGCTGAAAACAGAACCATGGTACTTCAAATTGCCTACAAAGGCAGGTTATTGATGTTATTCAATGATAGCCAGGACCGAGAGTTTTTTTTTATATAATTAATACAGAAGTACACGCATGCAGCATGCAGTCCACATTATGGTGAGTGGCTACTGCCACTCGTGGACGTCTGTAATCAACCCCAGATGGATTAGATATTCCTACCTAAGAGGTAGCCGCTACCGATGCGCTACCCCTAAGGACTAAGCTGGAACACCTCGGAAAGACATGTTTCCCTTACCACACGCTTCAAACCAGAACACAGCAGCGCTTTACACTGCTGTTATTAGGCAGAAGTAGGTGTGGCGGTGCCTCCGCCAGAGTCTCATAAAGGACACTAACCATCTTTTTTTTTATAGTTTAACCTAACGATTAGGCAGACGTGCTACCTGATGGAAGATAGTCAACGCTGCCTATGGACATTTGCAACACTAGAGGAGCCGCCAATGCATCGCCGGCTTTGTATGAGAGCTCTTTTTGCACCTTTTTGAAGAGCCCCACCTTTATTTTATTTACAATAATTTAGTGGTAAAGTAATCTTGGTATGTGCATACCCTCACGGTTGAATCGCATAGCTCCATATTGTCCTCGTCGGCACCTTTTCTTCTTGAAGCCGTAGGTGGCAGTACATCACTGGTAAAATGCTGATTCTTGCTCAGTAACTATAAAAAGCCAGAAGAATTGATTCCGTACACTATCAACATCACTTGAAAAGTTTAATTCATTTAACTTTTGCCAGCGACCTCGTACGCATAAATTGGAACACAATATAAGTAATACAAATTTAAATCCCTATTTATTTTCTTATGGTCCATTTGCTGAAAACGGTGAAAAAGATGTATTATCACTGCTTACTAGAAAACCATTTGCTAAGGAAGTTTTATAGCGCTTGCTTCAAAATTTACGGATTGCGAAGTAACTTCTTGAGGGTACAATATCAAAATATCTTTCTTAAGTGATTGCCTGTTCTATTAAAGGAATAATATAAAGTCAGCCATTTTGGCTCTACACAATTAATCAGTCAGTCAGGACAAGTATTTTCATAAATTATTTACATATACTGATGTATATGTAATTAATTTATGAAAATCCACTATTGGGATAGAATCTTTATGATTCAAAATCCTATCCCAATAGTAATCTTCGCCTTAACTTTTTTATAATATAAGAGTAGCAGACGAGCATGCGGTCCACCTGATGGTAAGTGGCTACTGCCGCCCATGTACATCTGTAATCAACCCCAGATAGGATTACATATTTCTACCTGAGGTCGGCCACAGATGCACCGTTACCCCTGAGGACTAAGCTGGAACGCCTCGGTAAAGTATGTGTCCCTTACCACACTCTTCAAACCAGAACACAGCAGCGCTTAACACTGTTGTTATGAGGCAGAAATAGGTGCCGCCAGAGTCGAACCAAAAAGGGTTCTACCACCTTCTTAATTAATTAAATACATATATACTTACATCTTCTATTATCTTATTGACAGCATCTTCCTGATCTTTAGGAGCCTGTTCACAAATTCCAATTTCTTTACACTCATCCGGAATATCTAAACTGTCTTCTTGTCTTCTAAATCGACCTGTAAATAGCCAGATGATATAGAAAAAAGAAAAAATGAAAGAACGAAAGAAATTCCGGTAATTGCAACATATAATTAAAATATTGATACGACAATGCCACCACCAAGTTTTGGAGATAGTGGTGCGGTTCTAATACTTATTATTGTGTTGGCACTAGACAAAAGGAAATAAATGCGCTGCAGATGTATGCATCTGACAGACGTTGGTGATTTAATACGAACCTGACTCTCCTTTTATATCAGAGCTTCGGACTAACACTTGAAACTGAAAACGAAAATTATGATCATTATTGTCAACTCATTAGTGTCTCGGTGGAAGGGTTTTGGCTGTAGTCCACGGACTTCACAATGACTTGAGAAAGGTTTCAAAACACCTCAGTACTTTCTTTAAAAACTCTGAGGTTTGCTTTAGGTTTTTTCTTTCACCGTTTATGTATATGATAATAATTTTTTGGAGGAACAAAATTTTGAAACATCAGAGACATATCTAGAATCCGAAACTTAGACCTCCCGATCAAGAAGCCGAGTTTATAATCATTAGACTATTAATACTTTTAAAATGAAACGATGTTGATAGGCAGATTGGATAGATTGATTTTTAATAGCAAGCTAAACGAACGAGAACTGAGATTGAACTTGAACGTGAAGTCACGTGTCACACAAGTGGAGCAAAAGAGAGCATATACTTTTTTTTTCTTTTAAGGGTGATATTCCACTCATCAAATATCTTTGTCCAATGTACATTCGATCACATAAATTTGATTATTCACCCAGTTTACTAGTAACACCGATATTTGATAAAAAAAAATCTAGCTAGAAACAATCGCCAAAAACAGTTGCTTCACGTTCTTCCATTTTCTCAACTACGCAAATTATAAAAAAATCTTGGACAAAGATACTCATATTAGACTCATATATAGTGGAATAGGCATCTGTCAAAGAAATTTGATCAAATGTTGGACATTGAAATTGGCTAAAGATATTTAAAGAGTAAACCACCCTAAGGTATGTAAACCACGGCGGAATAACTAGTGGATAACTTTATATGCGTCTTACCAACAGTACATAAAATACGCAATGATATATTCCAGCCATGATAGGACTATTCACTGATTTGATTAGAAAAACATTATCAACAGCTGTTACAGCTCATTTTATTCTTCTGATTATACGACCTTCGCGCGTTATCCCCCATGACTATTCCAAATTGATTTATCACTAAATTTTAAGGCAATATACTTATTAGTAACAGAGTAAGTTAACATATTTCTTGACTGTGTGAAAAATGTGTTTGAACGAGGCATAACCGTTATATTAGGCGATTTTATAGTTACGTTTCGTATATTTAAATATTTATAGAAAATTAATATTTGTATATCGCTTCTTTGCAAAAATAATGGCACAAGTAAAAAAGGCAATTTTCCAGGAGAGCCAGTTTAAAATTAAATCATGTTTTTGTTTCGAAATCTTTTATTTAAATGAGAAATCAAATAAAGATAAATACAATTATAAGTAGTTATGTATATAACCACAGTACTGTTAGGACACATAAAATAGGAAATATTTGGGATTAAATTGTAGTTTTAACAGAAAAATGAATTTTGAGTTGTGCCATTCTCCTTGCAAAGAAGCGATATGTACCTATATACATGTATATATTATACATAATATATAAATATACAGGGTATCCCGCAAGTACCACGACAAACTTGGGGAGAAAATAAATTAGGGGCAGATCTCTCAGAAAAAATACCTTAAGAAATGTGTCACCGTCTTTGAACTATCAATAGTTTTTTTTTTTTTTTTAATTCAGCCCACCAGTGCAGTGTTTATTTTGTCTGTAAAATATTATCAGATGATGGTCATGGCAGACCATACTACCAACTATCTGATAGTATATTACAGAAAATATAAAGACATCATCCCCAAATTTGTACGCGCAGTTAACGAAAGGAGATAAAGAAGGCTGGATTAAAAAAATATAAAACAATCGATAGTTTTTTTTTTTTTTCTGAGATATTCTTACAAAGTTTGGCGTGGTACATATAAGACATCCTGTATACAATATATACATATAATTTAAGTAGATGGAGCTAAAATAAATATTACATGTTTACAGTGAAAAATAATTTTCCGGTAACAAACATAAAATTATTTATCATGCTAATTTTAAGAGAAATAAATCTTTGATTCGCTTATTTGAAAATACCGCGAAGATATATTGTTAGGGATATAATATTTTGTAAATAAGGATAAATTATAATATATGGGTATTATAATATATATGCAGTGATAGCCTAGTAGTTAAGAAACTCGGCCTCTCAATCAAGGGGTCCGAGGTTCAAATCCCAGGGATGCACCTCTGATTTTTCGAAATTATGTACGAATTAGAAATTAATTATCACTTCCTAAAATGGACATGGAAAAGATCGTGAGGAAACCTGTATACCTGAGATATTTATAAAAAAAAACTCAAAGGTATGTGAAGCTTACCAATACGCACATCGCCAGCGCGGTGGACTATGGGGACTAATCCTTCTCATTCTGAGAGGAGACCCGTGCCCAGCAGTGGGAGAATAATGGGTTGATGATGATAATGTTTGAGCGATGGTCCACAGTGAGACAGTCGTCACCGGTCGCCAACTGTCGCCGCCAGTCGCCGTGGGACATAAAAAATACTTGTAAATATAATTTGAAATTTAGAGGGACACATATTTTCATCTGGCTGGCTCACATATTTTCATCAAAAGGCATGGAACCGGGTTGAGTGGCGCCAATTAGGGGAGGCCTATGTCCAGCATTGGACTTCAAAAGGCTGATGGATGGATGAATGGATAGATGTTTTTATCCAACTGTATAGTGTGATGTTTCGAACGTATGTTTGTTTTTTTTCTGAGGATAAAAATAGAATTACTGTCATATAGTATCATAGAGTTTAGATGCTCAGGACCCCGTATCTCATGCTCGGGCTGGTAGCGATCTGTACCGGCAAAAAACAGCCTCTTTTGTCTCTACCTTCGTTGCTCTCCATGGGATCACCTATGTATTTTTTCACGGGGGAAGATCTTTCCCATTTATATGCTATTTCTACCTACTTCTTGGCTACCAGCCGGTCGAGATCTTTCTCTTTCTTGGATGCGTAGTTCCTTGAGGACTTCTGTAGCATAGGTGCTCGTTGCGTCGCATGCCTCCTTTATATGTAGCATGAGCATATTATATGTCATGTATATGTATACATTTATATATGTATGTATGAATGCAATGCATCTCATTCTTTAGAATGCCTTACAGCCGAAATGGCTTGACGAATTTTAATATTATTCTAAACGGAAACGCGTTTCGTTGAGTGCATTGTGTGCGTTTGTAATGCGAATACTTCATCGCTTGAAGCGTTCAACTGCTTTATTTATTATTAGAGTAGCAGACGACCACGCTATGACCGATATAAGTGGCTACTGTCGCCCATGGAAATTTGTAATCCGCCACTGATAAGATTAAATTTCTACTCGAGGTCAACCACAGATGCGACGCTACCGAGGACTAAACTGGAATACCTCGAAAATGTATGTCTCCCTTATCACACCCAAACAACACCACAGCAATCTTTAATAACAGCAGTATTAGGCAAAATAGATGTAGCGGTATTGCCATCGGAGTCGAACCACTGAGAGTTTTTCCACCGTTAAACCTTTATCTTTCAAAAAGCAGCTCGATCACTAATATCTAACACAGTATTAAGAACTCTTAACTACTGGTCCATATATATGATGTGAACCATATAAATACTTTCCTCAGATATTAAAATAGATAATAAAATTAAGTAAGTAAAATAAAGTGTGGTGGCTGCACAGGTACGTAATGCGTTACTACAGGAGTATTTACTTAGATCTTCATCATTAAACCCGTTATTGTCCCACTGCTGGGCACGGGTCTTCTCTCAGAATATGATCCTTCTCATTTAGGCTATAGTCCACCGCGCTGGGCAAGTGCGAATTGGTAGACTTCATATACCTTTGAGACGTTTTTTTTAAATCTCTCAGGTATGCAGGTTTCCTCACGACGTTTTCCTTCACCGTTTTAGCAAGTGATAATTTATTTCTAATACGCGCATAATTTCGAAAAATCAGATCACTTAGATCTTACATGTGTAAATATTTGCATAAGAATGACTGGCTCTCGTGACCCACGTTTGTTTATTTTTCATTTTTTACACTTAGGATAAAAAATCCCGTAATGATTAATTACAAACTAGTTTGGAGGTAAGTGGTCACTACCGCTTAGTGACATCATTTTTTTGTTGCCGAGAGGGAAACCATCAAGGGTGAATGTTACGGATTAAAACAGCACCGGTGCCGGTGACCGTCCTCTCCAGGATCTTCAAAGGAACGCAACCGGAGTCCTAATTGTGCGTGACTAAGTAATCATGACCCTCGCCACACTGTCTGGTTTGCACGACGGTATCCGATCACATATACTGTCTTTTAAGAGTTCAATAAGACAACAATATACTTCAACACAATTTTATTTTCATTTTGACGCAATACATTAAAATTGATCTTCCGCGCCGAATAGCGACTTTGTCATAGTATCACACGACTTTGGCAACACAGGAACAGCAACTGGGCAGTGGCAACGATATTTTAACAACTTCGTATTTGTCGTTCACAATCTGCATTTGACGCATTATGTGCTTCTGGACACAACGCGCCGAGTAGCCGCTTTCGAAAAATATTATATTCGAGCAAGACTCATTAGGTTTGCTGTTGAAGAATAATTAATATACATAAAATTATCCCTACATACGAGCCCTATCTGTGGTTGGCTACACAGAAAAAAAAACAAAACGCTTTCTACACTTACAGCCCTACATTGGGATGCCTTGCATAGTGGGTGCTATGGACACACAGAGATAAATACACAAACACCCAAACCTAGAAACAGATCCTAAATTCATCATTTAGATATCTGTCTGACCGGGGATCGATCCCGGCACCCTCTGCACGTCAGGCCGGTATGGTGACCGCTCCGCCACGCGACTCGGAATGCGTGGCTATTCCTGAGGACTGAGTTGAATCGCCTCGGACAACTGTTTCCTTTACCACACCCTTAAAAACACAGTACTTGACACCCATTTTACTAAGTAGAAATAATTCGATTCGATTGTATTTAAAATGATTAACAGAATTTATTTTATCAAACTCACCTACAAAGTTCAATGCGAAACTTTTGTACTTTATGCTGATCTGTATTAACTATCCTATGCCATTTTCTATTATAATCCCGTACCATTTGTGGGGCGAAGAGCTGAAAATAGAACTTTTTTCATTTGTGTCGCAAAAATAACATTAAGTTAGTGGTCATAGGAAAGGAAAGACGAAAAAGTGTTATTCAAAAAAATATGTATTTACGTATCATGATCGGCAGACATCTGCAAAGAATGATTTTGTCTGCTACGTTCTGTGTCTGACACGTTCGGTGTCTGGTGATAGAAAAATGATCAAATAGTCTAAAACTATGTGGATTAGCAAAAAACGATTTTAATTTATTGGTAATGAAATATCATCATCATCATCATCAAGCCATTATCTAACTGCTGGGCACAGGTCTCCTCTCACAATGAGAAAGATTAGGCCATAGTCCACCGCGCTGTGCGAGTGCGACAAGTGGGAATTGGTAGACTTCACATACCTTTGAAAAATCACCTTACCTAGGTTTCGAACCTCGGACCTCTCGATCAAGAGGCCGAATTTCTTAATATTTAGGCTATCACTGCTTAAACATTAGGGTATTACTGGTAAAGAAATATCCAAGTCATACCTTCTCCCTTGAAACACATAGCTCTATATTGTCCTCCACGGGGTTTAGTCTTGGTGAATTATTAGGTACCAATTCATCACTTTGTAAGGTTGTATTATTTTTTAGTAACTGTAAAAAAAAACAGAAAATTTATAATTGCGTAAATTTCATTCCAATCCACTTTAAAAAGTTCACTTTAATTTTATTTAGCTTTTGGCAGAAACCTCGTACGCATCGTAACATCTTATATATAAAATTCTCTTATCACTCATGTTAGTTACCGTACTCCTCCGAAACGGCTTTACCTTTTTTCACCAAATTGTATATGCATATTCGGTTAGCGAGAATCGGCTACTATCTATTTGTCATATGTCATATTGAACATAAATTTATTAATATACATAATAATATGTACTTACATCTTGTATTATCTTATTGACTGCGTCTTGCTGATCTCTAGGGGCCTGTTCGCAGATTCCAGTTATGTCACACTCAACCGGGATTTGCCATCCTTCTATATCAAAGCTTCGGACTGGCGCCTGAAACGGAAAATGAAAAATTCTTAGGCAGCAATTTAAAAAATAGTAACACCATTAATCATACCTAAGTTTACCGACCGATAATAAATCAAACCTAGATAATGTACAGTATGAAGAAATTGTCAAATCTCGTTTGGTAAGCAAAACATTGGATAGATACGTAACGGGGGTAAGTATACAAGAACTGTACCCTTAAGGTCCGTTCACACAGACCGGCTCGGAGAGGAGAGCAGATTTTTATCACGTTGGAAACAGATTTTTGAGTAATTGTATTAGGGTTTATTTTTGCATGTGCACTTCTTTTGTCATTAAGAGCCGATTTCACCAACTCTTAATTTATACTAGAGTACGGTATAACGTTACTCTGTCAATTTGTTCCATGGTTAACTTCAATTTCGTTTCACCACGTTAGTCTAAGGATATTTTATTCTCGCATAGTTACTCTGTGACGTTGAACGAATGAATTGAACACATACGTAATGCATCCAAGTAAAATAGACAGTTTGACGTATACTTGCACAATAGCGCTGCATATTCTTACATTTGTTCGGATAATACGTTATCTTGACAGTTTAGTTGACAGTGATCCCGCGCTTTTTGGTTTAGTTTTGTTGTATTTAGATTTTTTTAATTTGGCGTAAACAAATCTTTATTATTGTTTTATATAATTCGTTTATTATATTTATTTTCTTTTACAAACTAAATCTTAACACGAAATCGTGCTCGTCATAATATGTCTCCAAAATAATTAGCCCTTGTTTTAAACCACCGTTTCCGTTTTACCGTACTCCTCCGAAACGGATTTACCGATTTTCACCATTTTATATGCATATTCAGTGAGAATCAGTTACTCTTTATTTTTCATACCCCTTAGTGATAAGGGTTGTTCACCCTAAAGTTTAAAAACGAGTCATATAAAAAAAATATGAAAATACATTTATTAATATACACAATAATAATATGTACTTACATCTTGTATTATCTGATTGACTGCGTCTTGCTGATCTCTAGGGGCCTCTTCGCAGATTCCAGTTATGTCACACTCAACCGGGATTTGCCTTTCTTCTACATTAAAGCTTCGGACTGACGCCTGAAACTGAAAATGAAAATTTCTTAGCAGAATTATAATAAATAATAACACCAGTAATCATACCTAAAGTTTACCGAGCGATGATCAAACCTTGATAATGTACAGTATAAAGAAATTGTCTATTCTCGTTTGGTAAGAAAACCATTGGATAGATACATAACGGGCGTAAGTGTACAAGAACTGTACCCTTAGTATGAGTTTTTACGCTTTTATAAAAATTACTGTTTTTCTATTTGTTTACGTATTTGCCCCTATATTTCCAATCAGCGCCCCTAGCGGACAGTATCATTACTGATTGGAAATGTATGGGAAATACGTAAACAAAAACAGTCATGTTTGTAAAAACGTAAAAAAATCTTACTAACGGTACTGACTTAGAAGAAACTTAGGACCTGGCGTCACACAAGTGGAGCAAACGAGAGATCGTATAGTTTATTTGGCGTATGTACCACATAGTAATAAGTAGATAAATAAATAATCAAAGCGTAAATAACTTAAAATGCTTCTTACCAACAATACATAAAATATGCAATATATTCCGGCCATAACAGGACAATTCACTGCGTTGACACAATTAATATAAACTGTTGTTGTAACTCATTTTATAGTTTCTAATTATACGTCTTATCCTCCATGACTGAACAAATCGATTTACCGCCAATTTCCACGCAAAACACATATTAGTAACACATATTAGTAAGTATAAAACATATTACTTGACTGTGTGCGCTGGTGAAAGCTGAGCATTTGAACAAGGCAGTACGTTGGCGGACATTTGATGCGATACGATGTTTTGGGATTCCGTACGAAAATATATAAACCTTATATTACACTCGTGCGCCGATTCGACCGTCTATTACGACCAATTTGTTCCAAAACTACTGGATATGATTTCCTGTGACCCTACGACGAAGGTATGTAAGTGAATTTTGAATTAGTGTGAATTTTGGGGCGCGAGATAAAAAATGCAAACTGTACCGTGTGGCATGTTAAGAGAGGCTCGTTGTAGGTTGTAGGGTTATTTTTATAGTTATAAAATATAGATAGTTTTAAAATTATTCAAAAAAGGAAACGAACATTGACCAACCTCCTACCTTCGAAGGAAGGAATTTTGAAAAAAATACAGAAGTTAGTTCTTTATTTTAATATTATAGGAAACCTTTGAAGGTGGTAGAACCCTTTGTGGTTAGACATCGGCGGCACCACCGCCACAACTATTTCTGCATCATAACAACAGTGTTAAATGCTGCTGTGTTCTGGTTTGAAGGGTGACATACTTTTAAGAAGACATACATTTCAGAGGCGTTCCAGCTTAGTCTTCAGGAGTAGCGGCGCGTCTATGGCCGATCTTAGGTAGGAATATCTAATCTTATCTCCATGTCCATGGGCGGCAGTGGCCACATACCATAAGATGGACTGCATGCTCGTCTGCTACACGTATATTATAAAAAAAACCTACATGTGTAGTAGTGTTAAATTTATACGAAACCCTCTTCACTCAAGTATAACTCTCACGTGTCTGCTTTTTAATGATCGTGATTATTTTGAAAGGTGGTTAAACAGGTATGGTTTGACCGGAGAGGTACCAGCGACATCTTTTTTTAGCGCGAAGCAGTACCCATACAATGACTATTTTTGTATTTGTTTACGTATTTGTTCATAAATTTACAACCAGCGTCCCTAGCGGACTGTGTGAGAACTGTACTGGTACTGTTCTGCGTTTCGATGTAAGAATATGGATACCGGATTTAATTATGAGGCGACCATCAACACAGATGCGCTACCCCTGAGGACTAAGCTGGAACGCCTCGGTAAAGTATGTCTCCCTTACCACACCCTTCAAACCAGAACACAGCATCATTTAACACTGTTGTTATGAGGCAGAAATAGGTGTAGCGTTGATGCCGCCGAAGTCGAACCAAAGACGATACTAGCACCTTCACACACGTGATGCACAAACACATAATTATTTATGACCCGTCATTACAGGTGTATTTACATAGATCTTACATGTGAGTAAATAGTTATTAAGAGTTGCAGTTGTATTTTTTTATAATATAGGAGTAACAGACGAGCATGCAGTCCACCTGATCGTAAGTGGCTAGAGCCGCCCATGGACATCTGTAATCAACCCCAGATAGGATATTGATATTCCTACCTGAGGTCGACCACAAATGTGCTGCTACCCCTGAGGACTAAGCTGGACGCCTCGGAAAAGTATGTCTCCCTTACCACACCCTTAAAAACGGAACACAACAGCGCTAAACACTGCTGTTATTAAGCAGAAATAGGTGTTGCGGTAGTGCCGCCGGAGTCGAACCACAAAGGGTTCTACCACCTTCAAAATTGTAGTTATTTACAGTTGCAAAAGGTAATTAGGTTATAAATAGTTTTATTTGTAACCTAATTAACTTTTGCAAGAACACTGTTCAGTTTTCCTTAATGATTAACATAAAACGTTTTCGCAGTCCATTTGATGGTCCGAGAGCACCTGAGACCAATTACATATAAAAATGGTTATTACCGTGGTAAATCCTTTGTTGAATCACACTGACTCTACCTTGAAATTTAAGTTCTTACCATGTTCAGAAGGCCTGGTATAGTTCTACTATATAATAATATCTGAAATTATGATTAGCTGTCAGCTTAAAACATCTATTTAAATATTGAATAAAATATGATACTTAATCAAAATGAGTTAATTACATTTGCTATTCATATTGACCATTTTCGGACCTAGTGACTCTGCTTTATACGAAGACTATTTAAGGTGTGAATAATAGCAGTCTAATGCTATATACTAGAATTGTAATTACATAAGTGTTACGGTAATATAATGTACTCGTAAAAATAATTAAAACAAAAAAAGGAAAATCACATGTATTAAGGAGAAAGCCGTACTGTCAATGTAAATTGAATCATCATCATCTATATAGGTTACCAGCTTTTGCCCGCGGCTTCGCTCGCGTTATGAAGTAATATTATTAACTAAGAAGATTTATACAAACTTTCATCCCCTATTTTATCCCCTTGGGGGTAGAATTGATCAAAATCCTTTCTTAGCGGATGCCTGCGTAATAATATCTGCATGCCAAATTTCAGCCCGATCCGTCCAGTGGTTTGGGCTGTGCGTTGATAGATCACTATGTCAGTCAGTCACCTTTGAGTTATATATATTTAGATTTAAAACAACAAAGGTAATCTATATTAAATTAATAATAGCCACGGATACTCGTACTTATTTGCTTGATAAATAAATAAAAATATTTAAGATAAGTATTATAATTAGTAAAATTCTTTGAATGAAATTACCAAAATTACGTCACTACTACGATTAAAAGAATAATTGTACAATCAAACAAACTTACCAAGTGTAGTTCGATTGAAATTATGCTCCTAGTTGTCTCGTCCGAAGATGATCATAGAATACTGACTGTTAGTTAGCTCCCTAGCACTTACTAACGCCACATAAGTTTAAATAATCTTTCTGAAAATAAAAATTCTGCATAATCTGTACCTCGTTGTCTGTCACGCGCTGTCATTACGTCGAGCTGTCATTCAGTTTAAAGTTGTAAATATATTTTAGTATAGGAGTAGCATACAAGTATGCCGTCCACCGGATGTCAAGTGGCTACTGCCGCCCGTGGACATCTGTTACTACACTTAATTGATTCTACAACTTTCGGGAGCAGGTGTAATACCTGCAGGGGAGGGTGGGACTGATCATCTTCGGACGAGACAACTAGGAGCATAATTTCAATCGAACTACACTTGGTAAGTTTGTTTGATTGTACAATTATGCCCTAGTTGTCTCGTCCTCGATGATCATAGAATACTGACTGTTAGATGTTCAAAGACCTGTTGTAGAATCAATACGGACAAACATCACACAGCTATGAAATAAATACGCCACGCAGGTGCTGACCTGTGTGGTGGAACGGTCGCTGTACCGGTCGGAAACGCAGTGTTCAATTAGGAAACATCCTGAAAATCAAAAAATAAATTCTGTTTCAACTCCGCGCTTCCATTAATTCTTCCCTGTGTGTGTTTATGACTTCTTTACTTAAAAAAGAACCAATTATAATAAGAGAATGTAGCGTAATTAAGCATCTTATACATTCAATACAAAAAAAGCACAGTACTTATAAAATAAATATTTTTCGACTTGGCGGTGGCTCTGCCGTGGCCCCAGAAGTCTTATCTATTACATAAGTATATATTATATAATAAATGATAATATGTAACAACACTTATTGTATAACTTTTGATTGCATAGATGAGGCAATCTATAGCACAGTGTACTAAATGATACCACCAAAACGGTTCAAATGGACCAAATATGGTTCCTTATGAAACATAAATAAAATATTTAAAATATTATTATATGAATGTTTTTTTTTTTTTTTTTTTTACAGAGTCCAAACTTCTCAAGTTTCATAATTTTATGTATAGTTATCATTTATATTAACTTGATTGGTAATAGTGGAGGCTAAAGTATGTAATATTTTGTCTCGAACTAAAATAAATATAGTAATCATTTATATTTTCTCTGCATTTCAAATGTTTATTGCTGCAGTAAGAAGGCTATCCACATATAGGTACTATTAAAATAATAATAATAATACTGTAAAGTATCACTTGTTAACATTTGTTCCCAATTTTGAATACAAAAACGTTTATCAGGAATGCTCCCTGATACCATTTTTTTTTTTTATATTAATGTAATGTTCCACAAGTATATATAACTTGTATCACACGTATGTGAATTTCTCATTTGTTCTCAAGACGGAGTTATTTGAACGCACGCGGGATATCGGTGCGCTGGATCCTTTAGCGATTTGACACTGTGGGATTCAGCACAATTACCCATGGCGTTTTACAAATATAAATTTATATATTTATTTATTATGTACTACCTCTATATATATAATATGTATGTATAAATTTATGTACATATATTTGCATAAATTGTAATTATAATTAAATATAATTTGTAACTGTCGAATTAATATAAACATTGTATATATTAATTAAGTGATATATATAATAATATATATCACGAAAAAATCACTGTGAACTCATCTTATGCTCAGCTGTATGAATAAATATGTAATTATTTTGAGGGATATAATTGGTTAAGACTCCAATAATATTTTAATCAAGGTAAACAAAGGTTGGATATCTGATAGGTTACCCTGAATTCCAGTTTCTTTATTCTTTTGATTTTGTCCTATAAAAATATGGAGACATAGAAGATAATATTTCAATGTTGTAAATATTATTGTGTATACTTTTGAAACTAAATATTTTATTTTATTCCCATTCTGTATGACCTAAGTAGTTCCTTGATATAAAATTTATGAATGAATTTATATAATTCAAAAATGCCTTGCTTTTTTCACCAAATTTACTTAATATAATCCTTAAGATTATGCAAGTGTAGGTGCTGTATACTAATAAAGCATTTTATCCACTAATTGCTGTGGCATATTATTAAAGTCATCTTAACAAAGGATTTCAAAAAGAAAGTAAATTTATTTAATTTATTGATATATATATAATACAATATATATTTAAAGATAGCAATTATATGGACTGAATTTCAAGGAACTTACGTTTCCTTTAAATGAATAATTTTATTTATTTTTGTTGACACATAATTGTCAAGTATGAAATACCAGGCTATGATATTTATATTCATAAAGGTACATAACAAGTGTATATATGCTATACAAAGTCAGCCAATAATAATAAATAAGCAATAAACTCTTATAAAAAACTGAACAAATTTTTATATCAACAAACAAAATTTATATCAAATGATGTTCTTATTACTTACTTACTAGGCAACATGTCACTCCTTCAATAACACATAGCTAGGTTTATTACTTGGCAAAAAATAGCCTTAGGTAACAGTTTTGTATACAAAATATATTATCACATAGTACAATATTATGTAAGTCTATGCTAATTAAAATTATTTATTGAGCAGGTGGCCTATGTTAAAATTTGTTATGTTCAAATATTGAAATAAAATTAGTTTCTTTCTTAAATTTAATATGCGTATGCATTGTATTACCATGTTGCTGTTAAGCTAAGGAAACAAATTGTAAAGGAATTGAATGGTTGACTTGTGTTTTTTCCTTAAATATTGTTACTTGTACATTGTTACCGAATGAATGTTATCTATTATTTCCATTTCTCATTTTAGAGGGAAAATATATTCATTCATAGGTCAGCATAATTAAGATGGTAATCATGTCATCAATGGTATGAATCAAATTTGATATTTATACATACCTGTCTTGTACAGTTGAGTACGGTTAAGCATTGAGTAACTCCGGAATGGATGTCTGTCTTCCTTCCTGTGTTGAGTTGCAGGTTGGTTCAATCTCTTTCTTGCCATCGTCTGGACACTTGTATAGAGAGGTCCCCACTAGTTTAAAGAACTGGGTTAATTTTAGTTTTTGGTATTTGCTGTACAATTATTAAGTCTTCATGTTTGATGTAAGTCATCATAATATTAAAAAGTCGTCTGCTTCTCTAATAGGAGAAAAACACCTCTGAAACATAAATTTTTTAGAGATATACGAGTAGGAAACCATATTTTATTTGTGGTCATGGTTACCTAAGGTACAGTATAGGTACTGTATAAGACACAGTATAAGTACTTTGCAGCAACATTATATCTGTGATGATATAATGTAAGATTTTGTTACCGTTGTGAACAACTGCAATGGATTACACCCCGGGATAATACCCACTTGTTTGTTAATCAATAATGAATGAGTCTCGTTTCATTATGGATTCAATAACCCACCATCATCACAGAATTGAGCTTTGGAAACTATATCTATTTTTTTTTTTTTTTTTCAAATGGGAGTGTTTCCCCAAATACTCTAAGTTATTCACCAAACATTCGGTCACAATTCTTCTTCACAAATCTTCTATCCCAATTTCTATCCCACTACTGGGTACAGGTCTCTCCTCAGACTGAGAGGGTTCTTGCATAGTCCATGATAAAATAAATCCTATGTGCCTTATTCACAATCTGATTAGCAATATTTTTGTCAATAATTAAATTGCTTCATGAATAAGTTTAATTTTAGATGGGCTATAAATTTCATGTCGTTTCCAAGTATTTCAGGTATAAATAAATATTTGTTATGATAATGTTAATACTTTATCATTATAAATTGTTCACTTGAAATTAATGTTATTAGTAAGTTATCAGGGCTTTTCATTAGCCTAATCAGTAACCGTTCTTCATTTATTGTTGGTAAGATTAATCTCCCCTGCAATTCTTATAGAAGCATGCTTCAAGTGCTCATACCAGCTGGATCTTGGAAAGACACATAGTGGTCCTATATGGAATATTAACCACTGTTTTCAATGAACAGTTATTAACTGTCATTTATTACATTGCTCTTTAGAACTAAACAATATCACAATAGTTGCAATAAATGTATGACCATGATATTCCTTGCGAATATCCATGGCAGCTTAAGCAAGTTTGACCATGATATTCCTTCTGAATATATGGCAGCTTGAGAAATGATCAGAGAAAAAACAAAGATCAGATAGGTCGGCTTTTGAGTTTTCAAATGTCTTGACACCGCCTCACCCCACAGGTGGGCCTGAGTGTCTATCAAATGGTATATAAAGCCCATTCATTTGTTTTGAAATATTTCAATGCCGCCTTACCCATCTGCTGGGCATAAGTGTCCATTATCTGGGACTTGGTACGTCTCTGAGCTCCGAGATGTACCGACACGGTCACACGGTCACACAATGAAGGTGAGCCAAAGTATCCATCAGATATGTTTCAAACCCTTTTTATGAAATCTTTTGACGTTGCCTTAACGTCCATCTGATGATTTTGAAGGACCGTCTTTGAGTTTTGAGATGTTTCAACACCGCCTCATCCCGCAGATGGGCCTGAGTGTCCATAACAAAACACAGAATTGGCGGGAACATAATAAAGAAAATAAACTTACCAATACATTCCGGAACGAACTTGTCGTTGTCGAACTCGCACAAACATTGCCCGTATATCCGCTCCGTCCGTATATCCATTGAAAATTCTTCTTGTTTGTTCTCCAATCGTCATTTTTTAACATAACACTATATACATTATACATAAAATAACATATTTTATATATTATTGCGGTGACAAACATGTGGCGTCGTTAAGCGACATAGAAAACGAATGACAGCTCGACGTAATGACAGCGCGTGACAGACAACGAGGTACAGATTATGCAGAATTTTTATTTTCAGAAAGATTATTTAAACTTATGTGGCGTTAGTAAGTGCTAGGGAGCTAACTAACAGTCAGTATTCTATGATCATCGAGGACGAGACAACTAGGGCATAATGGAAAATAATAACACAATGCATTTAAATAAAAGTCTATTAGCCAACTTCAAAAAAGGAGGAGGTTTCTCAATTCGATCGTATATATGTTTTTTATGTTTGTTCGCGGATAACTTCGTCGTTTATGAACCGACTTTGATGTTTTTTTTTGTTGGAAAAAAGATATTACAAAGGTCCTATTAAGGAAATCAGTACCCTTAGTATGAGTTTTTACTTTTTTACAAAAAAATGTATTTGTTTTGTATTAAAAGTCTATAGTACATTTAAAAAGAGTAAAGTGAAAAAAAAAATAGCAACTATGTCGAGATGCCTCCAGAGAGAATCGAACTCCCGACCCATGGCTTGTTAGACCATTGCTCTGTCCTCTGAGCTATGGAGGCTGTTGCTTTAAACCTCGAAAACTCCTACTGGGTGTAATCTATAGCTAAAGCGCATGCGCGATACTGTGTAGCCCTTAGGGCATTTTTAACACGCTTTTATATTGTACTAGCTGACCCGGCAAACTTTTTACGATTAACGATTTTCGAGGCGAGAGAAAGCGTCTTATGGAGAGTTCAGGCAAAGTTACTAGATTGATTTTTAGTTTTGAAAAATAATAACGTTATTTCCCTATAACTCAAATGTACTGAAACATATCTATAATGCCATCTTGTATAATGATTTTTAGGATTCCGTACTCAAAGGATAAAACGAAACCCTCGGCTGTCTGTTCGTGAGTCACAGGGCTTTATCTCTTAAACCGTAATAGATAGACACTTGAAATTTTTTACAGACAATGCATAATGATGGTAGCTATAACAACAAATACTAAAAATTAATAAAAAAATATAGTTCAAAAAACTAAAAACACGCTCCGTAAAAAACACGCTTATATGATAAAATCAGCTAAAAAGTAGAAAATAATTTTCAATCTAGGAATCAATTAAGGAACAGTAAATTGTATAATTGTGGAAAATTATTTTCCACTTTTTAGTTGATTTTATCATAAAAGCGTGTTTTTTAGTTTTTTGAACTATATTTATTAAAATCAGTCCAGTAGTTTTTGAGCCTATTCATTACAATCAAACAAAGTTTACTCTTTATAATATTATACTATAGATGTATGTATGTATGTAACGGAATCTTTGAGCTCAATTTTTTAATTTTACTCTGAATTGAACTATTATTTTAATATTATATTAAATTTTATTCTTATTTTATATTGAGGCGATTCATTATGATTCATTGCTTTATTTTCTAGTTTTTAGTTCGATTAGCAATAAAAGCGTGTTTTTGTAGTTTTTTTAACTATCATTTATTTCTATCACGGAGTTTTGCTTCCACGTGTGGGCCGCGTTCATATCACTTGCATCCTATCGTTTCATTGATACTTTTCTATAATAATTATATCTTGAATTGATATTTTTATCAGTAAAACGAGTGTATGACCACGTAAGGTTCTGTTTAACACACAATTTAATATAAACCCACAAATTATGTCTATAGTCATTTAAAAAAAGAAAAGGGAAAAAACACATAAAAACATCAAAAACGGGCACCCTAACGTGATAGATGCCTCCAGAGAGAATCGAACTCCCGACCCATGGCTTGTTAGATTATTGCTCTATCCTCAGAGCTATGGAGGCTGGTACTTGCTCTCCAATAAGGTGCTATCCGTACTCACAATTAAGTAACAGCGCATGCGCCATGTTAATTTCTCTCTATGTCATTAATTTGTAAAGTAAGAGCAGCGATAGCCTAGTGGTTAAGAAACTCGGCCTCTTGGTGAAGGGACCGAGTTTCAAATCCCAGGCACCTCTGATTTTTCAAAGTTATGTGCGTATTAGAAATTAATTATTACTTGCTTAAACGGTGAAGGAAAACATCGTGAGGAAACCTGCATATCTGAGAAATCATTGAAAAAAAAGTTTTCAAAGGTATGTGAAGTCTACCAAATCGCGGTAGGCCAGCGCGGTGGACTATGGCCTAATCCTTCTCATTCTGACAGGACCCGTGCCAAGCAGCGGAACAGTAATGGGTTGATGATGAAGATGTGGTGTTACCATGAAATAATTATACATTAGTAAGGTAAAAAAAACCTTATTATACCTTATAATGGGGTCCATCTTCGAAATATATTTTTTTCAACAAAAAAAATCAAAAGTTTTATTTAAATGCATTGTGTTATTTTTTCATTATTCTTTTAAACGTAATTGTGACGTCGTGTTGGTAATTTCATTCAAAGAATTTGGGATTTATTATATATTCCTTAAGGACTAAGTATATATAAGTTATAACATCGAAGAATTAGTTGGTTAGTCAACTAATTCTTCAATGTTATGACCATGACATACGGCTTAGTATAAGAAAGTAATAGATTGGCAATTAGGTTCGCGCCGTTTTTATGATTTATTTTTTTAATAAAAATAGATAACTGACTAATTAGTAAATTATTATATTTTTATCAATGTTAAATATGAATTTCTATATCTCTTTGTTTAGTAATCACTCGGATGTGACTCGAAAATGTCATTCAAAAAAATTTACAGTTTTATATTGAATGAAACTCCGCACATAGCAAGTTGACAAGCGATTATAATGATCTGAACAATAACTGCAATTAACTCGAACTTCTTCTTCTTCTTCTTAAAGTGCCTCTCCATACTATTGAAGGTTGGCTATCAGCTTCTTGCTACCCTCTTTGCGTAAATCAGCATGGAAAAGTCTAATATAACTCGAACAAAAAATATAAATTCCTGAATAAAAAACGCTTGCTTGCTTTTACTTTGGAACATAAGGCCACAAACATTTGTTAATATGCAAAAAGTTTAAAATAATGATTGGCGGGAACTTAGGTGCCAACGTACTCGTAATGTGAGCAAAACATATTTTCTTAAAAACGAGGCATTTCCTTTAGTTTTTCATTTATTATTACTTCGCAGAACTCGTTTCTTATAAGCGACACTATCAAGTAGTGGAATAATATAGAGGGTGTATTTTTTTTCAAAATGAACTCGTTCGATTCCCGGCTAGGGAAAAGATATTTTTAAAATGATGATGCAGTTTTACGAATGATGATGCTGTGTTAGTTTTTATCAAAATTGGCCTCGAACTCCTTTCAACACTTTTCGTCAATCCTTATAGTTGCGGATTTGGCCCGGAAGGCCCGTTTGAAAAATTCATCCTGTATATATATTGTCAATTGTCAATTGTTGGTAAAAAACATTGGTTAGATAGATTATTAATAACGGGCGTCAGTAGTTTACAGAATACGTACTACAGTTCCTAGATTGGGTTTTACAGAAGGTACATATTAAAATTTAATGTAAAGTTTACCTATACCTATATGAAGCCATCTGTAATTTAAATTTGTCATTATTTTCTAGTGAAATTGGTTTAGTCACCAATATACAATACTTATGACAGTTCGTAGAATATTTTTTCATTTTTATTACTACAAGCTTTTATTTAACTTGCAATGTATTATCTTACTCGTATATATAAAATTCTCGTGTCACAATGTTAGTTACCGTACTCCTCCGAAACGTCTTTACCGATTTTCACCAAATTTTATATGCATATTCGGTAGGTCTGAGGATCGGCTGCTATCTATTTTTCATACCCCTTAGTGATAAGGGTTGTTCACCCATAACTTTTTTTATTTATATGGCAACACAACGTTTGCCGGGTCAATTAGTAATTATGTATACCCCAATTCCAATAAACCGATTGAGCTGAAATTTTGCACTTAGATCGGATGACAGTGCAATATTATTGTAATGAGATTATCTGATGATGAAGCTGTAAGATGGCCATAGAAACTCTGTAATAAAGCAAAGTAAATTTATCGAGTTTTAGCTGGTTTACTTGTTTCGACAAGGACTCTAGATAACATTCAAGGTCTGATGTTCCAACTGGAATGTGGCCATGAGAACTCAGTAGGTAATCAGTACAAACCTATCGAGTTTGGGTTCATTTGATACATTTTGGCATGGACTTGGGTGCTAGATGAAATCCAGGGTCTTAAAAATTAATGTAATTGTAGTGCAAATAAAATTTGGCATGCTTAAATTCACTTGACTGCTATAAGTTTATATAATCTTTCAATCTATCATTGCATCAAATTATAATTTTCATTTTTGTACAAATACAATTTCGTTATCGTTTTAATATAAATTCATTTAATATAAATTATATACTAATTATATATTGCTACAGTCTCATGGTCCGTGGTCTTTTTACGAAGAAAAGAAACAATTAAAAATCGATGCACTTAAATAGTTTATTTTATAAACAATTTTTGACTAGTAAACAATAAATAAACGCCAAAATTAACGACAATACAAACATATGTTAGTTTATACAAAATATATTTATATTAAAATAAATGTTTCATTTTTTAAATATAACTTATAATTTATTTAACTGTATTCTAACTTACTCATATCATAATTTATCGCTAATAAATACATTTTGAATAGCCCTTATTAAATGGTCATAAATATTGTTTCTTGCAGCAAAATTTCTTTATTCCTTACAATTATTAGAAAAATATCTTTATCTTAAACAAATTGTAAAACTTTGAATATTCTGAAGTAAGAAGAGTGACGTTGCTTTAATCTTCAATTTTTCAAGAATTTAAAATCGAAAATAAATTCATTTTACCAAACCGAAACCAAAACAGAAGATATATTCATATAACTTGATATGCAATAGTATGTTTCAAAATCGTAATTTTTGTATGTTTCTCGCTCATACATTATAGAGAATGAACGGGAGACAAACAGAAATTCCGCCATTTTGCAATACATACTATTGAATCAAGTTATAGTTATGTTACTATTTGAGATCATATCCATTACAGTAAGACACAAAGTGGCCATAATAAGTTCATACACAATTATATTTAAATCTAATTATAAATAAAGTTTGTCGTACATAAGTAGTATTTTAATAGAAAATTAAGACGGCACGTCGTTTTAACGACAAATTGTTACGCTGAAAATGAACTAACACTTAAGCGTTATTATATAAATGCAACTTTATAATTAAAACACCCGACAACGTTCCACCGAGAACGTAAAGCGCGTGCGCATCTGGCGGAGGCTACGATCGAACTGTTAGTAAAACTAGCCGGCCGCCCCTCCACTGCTCGGTGTTACGTCATAATGGTTTGATATTCGTTAAGAGAGGGTAGTGGTAAAAATCACATCTACGACACTAGCGCCACTAATTTCTATGACGTGCCGTCAAATATTTCAAACAAAAAAATATAATGTAATAAGCACAAAAAAGAAAACAAAAAATAAATAGGAAAAATACAGAGAAATTAAGAAACGTATACATTTTTATCGTTTTTCTTATGGCGTAATAAATAGAAATATTCAGAACGTATTCAGAGGAGTTTGTTACCTAATAATTTATTATAAGCTTTGGAAATACAGTACTCATCTTATTCTAAAGTCCACACATAGCCAAAATTATTTATTACACAAAAGTTGCATAAATAATCGCAGTTTTAAATACGATCGAATAACAAATGGGAAAGAACATAATCAAAAATACCATTATAATTATTAAACGTACATTATTATTACATGTTGCGTTATTGCGTATCCAAAAGAGTATTTTTGATCAATTTTGTTATTAAAATTTTAAAAACTACTACAATTTCCCTTTCTTAGAAATATTTCAATGAAAATCAGATTCTGATGCTTGATAAGTAGTAATAATACTAAACTAGTAGAAAATTCAATTCAACACGAGACTCATTAGGTAATATTATAGGAACATCTCTTAATTTGGCAAATAAGAATGAAATGCTGAATGTTAAAGACTACTTAAACCTTAGTTTTGTTCAGCTTACTTTCTACACCACCAAATCTGTCTAGGACTGCAGGAATGTACTTGTACTTGCAAGAGCAGCAGGACGGGATGGTAGCCTTTATTGGCTCCATGCCCTTACCATCTGCTGTCTCGACGAGAACTTCCCATGTGTTGTAGATTTGCTCGCAAGAGGTTTCATACTGAGGTACAGGCAAGAAGGGCTTGAAGCAAGAACTGCCAGTTGCTCTGAAAACAGGACGACTCATTGAAAATAATGTATATTAAGGTTCACTTAAATTAATATATAAAATACATAAACTTAACATAAGGTTACTTTTACTATACAGGTATGATGGAAGAGTTAGGATTAAAACAGAATTCTTTATAAGATTGTTTTATATCAGAAACAGTTAAACCGTTTGAAGCATGGATTCAGTGACGTCAGACGGATAGACATATACCAAATTATTATACCAAAAAGTTATAATTGGTATGAAATAAACATCCCAGATTAGATTAGATATTCCAACCTGAGGTAGGCCACAGATGCGCCGCTACCTCTGAGGACTAAGCTGGAACGCCATACTTTATGTCTCCCTTACCACACCTTTCAAACCAGAACACAGCTGCGCTTAACACTGCTGTTATGAGGCAGAAATAGGTGTGGCGGTGGCGCCGCCGGAGTCAAACCACAAAGGCTTCTACCACCTTCAAAATGTGATGTGGATATTTTAACGGTCAGTAACACTTACTTGCAGATGTCAGATCGGACTCGTTGCACATATCCTTGCCCGGGAGCTTGGACGACCACACGCCACGGTTCGTCTAAATTCGTCCTCACTTTGTACAGGGGATCGTACTGAAAATTAAAGAAAAATAATGAAACTATAGTAAAAAAACATCGTATTTGATTTTACGCGCCTATGGGAAATTACAAGGTCGGAATTATTTTTAACAACTATTTTAATGTCATACACTTTTCTACACGAGCGTCTTAAGTACATGATTAGGGACATGAATAATCAAGAATTGTTCCAATACTGAGTACTAAGCGAAGATGGTTGTTTTCCTCAATAGATTCGTTGGTACAAAAAATTACTATATGAAAAGTACTCGAACCCTTACTACTATTAGTACTAGCATCTTCATATCACCTTAAAATTTGCTATATTCCAAGTTATAGTCTAATAAGATATAGAAACGAATACTTTCCAACGTATTCATTTCCTCAAAGGCAGATAAAATAAGCCTCAAATACTCTTGTTTTATTAAAAAAAAACTAAGAGTTCTACCGTCTTTACAATATAATCTAATACCGTCTAATGGTTGTTAATAACAAGAAATAATTTAATTTATTGCCACCTATCAATGTTTGCATGATAGATCAAGATTAACGATTACATGGAATATATCATTTTGTACAGGTAATTATTACATATACATATAAATAAAGTAGCATAATAAAAAACCTGTTCGTGACCTTGCAAAAACGATTATGTTCATAGGTGTTGCCTGCATGGTGTATTTATGTCAGATGAATCACTTTATATTGTATCTACATATTACCGCCAAGAAAACACTACAATTGATTTCCTCCAACTGTTACATTAATAAAATAAATGAATGCATTATTCAGTTCACGTTGGATAGTTTCAATCTGTTTATAATTGCGTTTCCACGTTTATATGCAAGATAAACTCCTATCTATCAAGATTGTATCGCTATAAACATTTGTCTTGAACAGGGGACTTATTTTGACGGGATATAGCACGTGATGATATGTCGTTATTTCAATGAAGTCAACTTAATTTTGGCTTATAACTGCTTCTCGTGGGATTCTTACTCCATATACTAGGATCCATCTCTGCCATCCATCTGGCATCTAAGCTGGTACATCTGGCATCTGGTACATCTGGTCCATCTGGCATCTAAGCTGGTACATCTCATATCTCAGTGTCGAAATCAAGGAAACTCAACCCAAAGTTTCCACTGTATTTTAGTGTTGTGAATTACTTATACTGGTTGCTTATTTACATATTTTACTATTTAACTTACCGTAGTATCAAAGTCGCAGTCGTCTGTCAAGCTTATGTCACCTTGGCGGTTCCCCAAAGCATCAAATGTCGGCAGTGGTGGAATTTTCTGAAAAGATAGAAGTACGTTTTTAAAATCATGTGATTAAGTAGCTCAAGTACTTTCAAGTATCCGTCATGCTTACAAAGGCAGATGACATGACATGAAATGACATGGTAAATTAATATAAATAATTAAAAATAAAAAAACGAAATTATGTTAATAAAATGGTATTATTAGAATTCCTGTAAATTTGTGAGAGATTTCTTTAAGGTCCATAAGCGGCATGATTTTCTCATAGTAAAACATTACTGATGACGGTTCAACTTTATCTTGACCACTGCCGGACTCCTGATAGATAAAGAAACAAAAATAAAGGAAAATAATACATTTATCAATGATACTGAAATAATATAATAAAGTTATAACATTGCATGACAAATCTACAGCCAAATTCAATAAATATGAGCAATATGTAATACTAGCAATGAAACAGATAATGATTTAACCTCGGTTTTTAATTATGATAATTTACAGCATATGTTCGGTACTAATATATAGATAATGATATGAATATTATCGTGAAAGGATCTTATATCCCAAAAGCTTATTTTATGAAGCAAAATAAACGAAACAAACACGACTGAACTTGTTAGCTTAAATAATGCTTGTACAAGTTATTTAATTGGACGATGATTAGTTTAAAAAGACGTAAAAAAATAACATGCAATCCGTTTCACAAGAATACTACTACTCTTAAACACTACTTTGAAATACCTGAAAAAAATATACTTATAAAGTTTAGTGTATATATTTTTTCTCATTTATTTATGTTTAATTACATAGTAAATATAATAGTATAATTAACCTAATAAAAATAAAAAAAGTTTTAAAATAGTTATGAAAAAAAGACTAATTATGAATTCAACAGAAATAATATATGCGCCATTGAAATTAGCAGAGTTGAAGCACAATGTATACCTCTATAGAACTAAAAAAATATTCCATTTCCGTGAAGCTATGGTCGTTAAGAGATTCCAGTAGTAGCATAGCATTGATTCGTGCTTCCCGGGGTGAAAGTTGAATCTACGATTTCCTAAATCAGCAAAAAAGGTCATCAAGAATATCTAGTCCCTGAATTTTTTGACAAAAAAGAGCGTCCTCCTATTTAAATAATTCTTTATTGCCCATTTAAACTTCCCGAAGTAGATGAAATGCTTTGGTAAAATCATAAATGACACCAGAACCTCATATAATATTACGAGATCTAAATAATTACAAATGTTATCTACCAACCGGTTGGTTCTGTTGCGATGCTTCATTTGAATTACATTTGTTATTAGGCTCCGCATCCTTGGTTTTATTTATGTCTCGGCGAACTCTATGTGTTTCCCACTATACGGAAATAAATGTTTAATTATTATGTCATAATAAATTGCTACATCCATGACATAAAACGACAAATCTATACACTAGCTCTGCCTTAGGGCTTCCCTCATTCTCTATCAGTATGTTTGTTAAAATAGACCTCATTTATATATGAGACAGCGTGCTTTCAATTGGTCAAACCGTGTCGTCGAATCCAGATAAACATTTTTTAAATTGTAATTTTCAAATATTTGTCTATAATACAAATTATATACCTACCAAATTTTTCTCTTTAGTGGTCAGAAAAAATCAAAAATACTTTATTAAATATTATTGATAGTTCTAGAGATTAACGCGTTCAATGAAATAATTAATCTCTTTTAGAACAAAACTATGTTAGTTTGATAATGGTTTATACGTCTACTTTTAAAAAGAAGCTCGTTAAATAGGAAGACTTTGATAGAGAACTAAATGCACCATGGAATATTACTCTAAAAATTATTTTCTTTCATAAAGTGAAATATTCCTCTGAATGATCACGAAGTTGAAAACCGTAGCTCATTCCTCTGGTCTACTATTCGTTTCTTGTTTTCTGTCACATATAATTTTCATATCAACCAAGATCTGTTGCCGTCAAAAGATCTGAGCCGCGATACACTCATGTAGGCGTAATTTAAAATAGAAACCATTTGCGTATGTACAAACAGGTATTTTAAAAGGGCATCCGTGAATGGCATACTTAGTGCTTAACATATTTGCTGACGCGTAATAAAACCGTTGCTGTTCTCCGATTACAATGTCGTGATTTTTTTGCAAAATATTTGCAGTCTGCAGGATCTTGTTAACATTAAAGGCGAGAACAACTTAGTTATCGGAGATATGTAAAATACTCATTTACCATTAGATGGACTGTATGGTAAAGATTTAAAATTATTAGGTGTTGCAACATATGTATTTGTAATTAAATCTAGGAACGGTACAATTGTAAGATGCCTAAATAGGTAAGTAACTTCGATATTTTGATGTATATTTTATAGACCACTTGTACGAGTATGTAGGTATATGGACTATTTTGACCTGGTTTTAGATACTACATTTACCGCTGCAGAGACTACTTTATATCTGATGCATGGTATACGTGAGATTTTTAAGTGCTTCACAGATAATACATTCTATTCACAGATATAAAATGATGATGAATACTTTCTACTCAAGCCCCATACTTAGTTTCCTCATCTCATTCATTATTATCCTATTCTTTATTTTCTCATAGTTCATAGGATCCCGACCCAGATAATTATCAATTTTCTGTTTATTTATCTGTCTGCATCGAACCTGGAACCATTTTGTAAATTAAATTAATAAGTAACTTACATAATTCTTCATCAGCTTGTTGAATTTCTCTTCAGGGTAGTTAGGAGGCTTCACTGTACAATACGTGAGGCCTTTGCAGGACTCGTGGACATCGTCTTCGCCAAACTTATTGCCGAGGAGGTTTTCTTGCAGTTTAGCTGGCCTCGATTCTCCTGAATCATGCCCATTTTCGTCAGGGAATGTTATGACGTCCATGTTATTATCTGGATTAGAAATGAAGGTAGTGAAGTGAATGAAGAATCGTGGTTCGATTGTAGGGGAACCACTCTTTTGCTGTATTATAATGTATGAAAGTGTGCGGTGAGACACATTTATTTGAAGCGTTCCATCTTAGTCCTCAGGGGTAACAACGCAACTGTGGTCGACCACAAGCAGGACTCTTACCTGGGGTTGATGACAGATTTCAGATATAAAATAAAAGTTATTTAATTTGATTATTTTTATTCTTAATGAAATTTACCAAGAATAATAGATTGACTGTAATATATTCAAAACGGGACAATAAGTAATAAATACAAAATAATAAAAAAATGGAACAATACTACTGATATTATAATAGATTTTTTTTCCATTTTGAAGCAATACAATAATGAAGTTGGATTAACCTACAATTAGACGAGATTGAAGGGGTTGTTATGTTTCTGATAACAATATTATGTATAATATGTGTTTATATTTAAATAATAGAATCTCAATTATATAATATTAAAAATCATGTTGTTCATTTTAATGAATTTGAACCAACATACACCATCCGGACCAAGTGCCAATTGATAAAGTTCTACAATTCATCACGATGTTTTTATTCATTGTGATAATTAAATAAAGTCGATAAATAAATTATAATGATACGCACATTTATGACTTAACCAACGGCAAATAATTAAATTGATATAATTATTCAGTTACTACTTATATTATGAATGATGTAAGTATATAAAATATGATCTTATTGTGCATATAAGTGAAGTAAAAAAGGTGTCACTGCATTCGTACACACTCTGGGTCCATTTACATTCACAGACATCCAAAGTTTTGTCTTATATATAAAATTCGAGAATTTTTGTCACAATGGTAGTTACTGTACACCTCCGAAACGGCGTTACCGATTTTCACCAAATTTTATATGCATATTCAGTAGGTCTAAGAATCGGCTACTATCTATTCTTCATACCCCTAAGTGATAAGGGTTATACACCCTTAACATATTTTTATTTATATGGCAACACAACGTTTGCCGGGTCAGCTAGTTTTTCTATACAATATTTTGACAGACATGCGTCGCGTAACGGAAAGCATTAATACACATAGAACAATTATTTATTATTAATGATGTCTTAAACACATATTACGTGCATTAAGTATACAGGGTGAATTTTTCAAACGGGCCTTCAAGGCCAAATCCCAAACTATAAGGATTAGCGAAAAATGTTGAAAGGAGCTACGAGGCCGATTATGATAAAAACTAGAACTGCATCATTACTTTTTTTAAATAATCTTTTTCCCTAGCCGGGAATCGAACGAGTTCATGTTGTAAAAAAAAAATACACCCTCTATATTATTCCATTATCTACTAGTGACAAATTAAAGGATAAGGAATATTTTTAAGAAAAATACATATTTTTTAGATAATCATGATAGTGGTATGAGAGTCTGTTATCGATTTTTTTTGTGTCAGGCCAACGTCCGACATGCTTATAACATATATAAGAGTAATATATTGTTTACTTACTTTTCTTAGTTACGGTAGCAGCATCCAGGTTGAGCGCGGTGACCTGAAGAGAGATAAGGGGTTCGTTACTTTTACAATATCTCTAATGGACAATAATCTTAAAATACTCGCCAGACGCGAGGTAAGGTTATCGATATTACTGATTAGTGTGTCGAGCCGTTTTGTTAGCATGATAATCATATATTCAAACAAAAACATTGAACTAAGTATAGTAGCTATAGAGCGGATATAGGAAGAGAAACATCGTTCAACAAATCTTGGTAATTTTTAGGGTTCTGAATTTTACTAAAAACTAAGCCTTATTACTAAGCCACCGCTGTCTGTTCATCTGTCAAAGGGCTCTATCTCTTGAACCGTAATAAATAGACATTTGAAATGTTCACAGAGTATTTACAAAGGTGGCCGCTAAAACAACAAAAATATTAAAATTTTGGTGGCACGAAACCCTTCGTGTGCGAATTCGACTTGCACTTGGCCAATTATTTATATACGTATGTATATGTATATATATGCCCACATGTGTTGACATTGTATGCAATATAACTTTCGTTTGACCGTTAGTCTAGTATTTGCAGTAATCCGAGTAAACTAGTGAAATCTCGGCCGCGCAGTAACTTTCGTACAAGTTTTGAATCGGAGAAATTTAATAGCCTTCGCTGGGACCTACTTCAACTGTTACATTTATCGAATGAAAGGGATGTAGAACTCTAAGAAATGGACTCTAGGCTTTGATGGATTACGTCTTCAACTTCTTACTTGACATAAATGTTATGATGATGATGATGATGATGAGGCCCGGTTTAAAGAGTGTAGATACTTCAATTAGGTTGTCTTAGTTCTTAGGAGTGATTCTATCTGAAGTAGAACTGCTATATTATGCTTCTATATGGAGTTGGTCAAAGTTGTTACTTTAATGACCGATATCTTAGTGGTTAAGAAACTCGGCCTCTCGATCGACGGGTCCGAGGTTCAAATTCCAAGCACGCCTGATTTTTCGAATTATGTGCGTATTATTAAAAATTAATTATCACATGTTTAAACGGTGAAGGAAAAAACATTGTAAGGAAACCTGCATACTTGAGAAATCTTAAACAAAACAGTTTTCAAAAGTATGTGAAATCTACCAATTCGCACTTGGCCAGCGCGGTGGACTATGGCATAATCTTTCTAATTCTGAGAGTAGACCCGTGCCTAGCAGTGGGTCAGTAATAGGTTGATAATGATGATGATGATGTTACTTTAATTTTATAACAAAAATATTATTGGAGAAGTTTAAATTAAGTCTTCGGCAACAACAACAGCAACGCCATGATGCTATGGGAGACTTCTAATTTTGCATAATTTTGCATTGTTTACAGGTGTTTATCAGAGATTATTCAACATCAGGTGGGCTGCAAGCATGTTTGAAGCATCATAATCATATTACATATGTATCCAAAAATCAGCTTCCATTCGCATGTGTCCACATTTCATAAAGTAGTCTATGGATTCGTGTAGTATTTTATATAAAATATTTTCGTACTCATACTTTTTATAATCGTTCCCACGGGAACGGTCTGCCTAATCATAGTAATTAGTCAACTGAGTCATGGCGAAGTACAGCCGAGTTTAGCTCCTAAAATATTTATTCCAATCAAATTATAAATAGTTCTTCGCGTAGGTTTTAAAGTGGATATATCCGTGTAGGGTCTTGGTAAATGGCGGTGGTAATAGTGCTCTTTAAGATATAATCTTAATAAATGATCCGCATACCAAAGAATTGCCGTCAATGCATTACTGTCCCACTGCTGGGCACTAGCCTTCACTCAGACTGAGAAGAGTGGCCTCTTGGCCAAGGCTGGTCAAGTGCGGCTTGGTAAGCTTAACACTTCTCTGAGAGCTTTTTTGAAGAACTCTCAGGCCTGTAAATTTCCTCAGGATATTTTCCTTCACCGTTATAGCAAGTGACAATTTTTTTAAATACTTTTACTTTAATACTATTGCGTTAATACTATTTGTACGATAATTACGTTAACACTATACGTTACGTTACGTTAATTACGTTACTATTATATGTAATAGAAAAATCAGTACCCTTAGTATTAGTATTTATGTTTTTACAAAAATATTCTGATACAGTCCGCTAGGGGCGGTTATTGGAAATATATGGGCAAATACGTAAACAAATAGAAAAACAGTAATTTTTGTAAAAACGTAAAATCTCATACTAAAAGTACAGAACCAAAGATTTGGACCTCGAACGCCTCACTTGAAAGACCGTATTTCTAACAGACTTTCACTGTCTTAAAAATATGTTCCATTAACTAATACATGTTGCTATAGAGAAAAGGTTATAAATTATAACGGAACCATAATTACCATAATTGGTAATCATTCATATAGCATATTGCAAAAGGAAAAAATATAAATTGCGGTTTAATAGTAAACGATTATTAGGATTTAAATGAATTAACAAATTGTTAATTAAATGTACTTATGATGTTGATACACGGAAATAAAACATAATAAACATATACAATAAACATGAAAATTTTACATATTATTATATTTATTTTAAAAGTAAAATATTTTTAATTTTTACTTTTTTTAATTTTCACATTTTTTTATTATTATAAAATTTTATTATGGTTTTTCATACGCATTGAATTCGTCGAATACAATACACATGTAATATAATATAATGTATGCGTACGTTATTTAAGAAAGCGTATCTTAAACCGTTTTCCTCATTGGATTCTTTGCCAAATTCTGTATAAAGCTCTCAAATAATAAATACCTATAATGGACTAAACTCTAAAGCGTTCATTGTACCTTATAATCTTTTTACCAGTTCACATTATTATCTTAGGGACCTTGATATTGGTGAAACAATAAATCATGTAACTGATATAATTATATTAAACATTTTCCTGTTGATACAAAGCAAAAGAATTATCAAATAAAATTGACAAACGGAACTATGTAAGTTAAGATCTCAACTAATATTATAAATGCGTGTGTGTGTTTGTTTGTTTGCTGCACTTTCAAGCCTTAACGACTTAACCTGATGTCATAAAATTTTATACACAACTTGTGGTGCCCGCGGCTTCACCCGCATTTTAAAGAAATAATATGACATACATTAAACGGAAAATTTATACCTGCATTGGAATGACAGTGGTGCCATCTGTCGAAAATTGGTCTTACCAACTCCCAAACACTCGTGGGCTCTTGGACAACAACTTTGCTAAAGATCATCACTTGATCAAATGCATAGTTTCCGATTATATAACTACTATATTAACCTTTTCCCACGGACTAAATTGTGAATCTAAACCATTCTCATTTCCCCTTGAACACACACAACAAATTTCATCAAAATCAGTCAAGTCGTTTAGGAGGAGTTCAGTGACATACACACGCACATAAGAAATATATATATAAAGATTTGTTGGGAGTTTAAAAAAGGACATAGCGCAGGTGCCTTTTAACACGAAAAAAACTACCGTTCCCGAGATATAGATAAAACCCTTAATCACATAATTTATTCATCATTTGTCATGAAATTTTGTAAACAATTTGTTAGGTATTCAGAAAAGGACATGTATCCTACATTGAGATATAGATAAAACTTCTGCGAGCGACGCCACGGCTAAAAGCTTCATCACTAGCTATAAATACTCGATTAGACGATATGACGAATCATATTACACAAATTTGAGTTAAATTTGGAAACATGACATGATATGATAGTGCAACGGAAATTAAAACCGGCAATGACTGCATGATAACACAGCTTAGAGATTATCAAATATAAATTAATTAATTTAAATGTAACATATATACCTACATACATTTATATTTAATGAAAATTTAACACACGTTTGCAATATATACCTATAGGGTACCTACATGAGAAATATGAGAAATACGTTAAATTGTTGCAAATTGGATTATTACAGGCCATAAAAAAATATTCATTGTTAACGATGGTGTATTTAATAATTAGTTTAATAAGTAATTTCGAATTTATATTTCTAGGGCAGGTATTATAACTAAAGTTGCTCGTGTTATGTTCATCAGTTAATAAATTAGTTAATCATTTGTATTAACTATCGTACACTAAGTGGTATAAAATAAAAAATAAACAATTATTTACTAACATTTAAACACAATTTAAGTAGTTTCAAAAATCAACCGGAGTTAGGAAAATAATATTTAATTTACGATCATATATAAAACCTTTGTGTGGCTTCACTAATTCATTTAATTAGTGATATAACTTGAAAAATGCATTTTTTTCCGAAAAAAAACTTTTGTAACATATCTTATAAAGTAAGTAATATAATACAGCAAACAATAAAATATAAGTAGCAAAAGTTTTAATTAGGACTTAAAAAATCTTCCAAGCGTAGTTATCCAAAAGTATATTAATTTATAAACATGAATAACCCGTAAACATTCGATATTATATTAGAAACAAATAATAATTTATAAATGATTCTATCTATATTTACAAAACTGTTGCGATTTATTTACAAGGATTATTACGAGTTTGTAAGGCTTTGTTGAACCCAGAACGTATGAAAAGGTCTGTCCATTGTTTAAATACAATTAAATATCCACTATTTAATAATTAAATCAGACTTACAAATAATATAAGCACGATCGGCAACATGTTGACTGGAACTAACACTTCACTGAGAATGAGCGTCCGCACTGGCGAATGAATGAGACCGATTTGCCGCAATATCCTCACTCACTCCCTTTTATATGCTCATGTGCCGGGATCATGACGCTACCTTCAGGACCTGAGGAAAATACAAAATCGCGTTATCAATATTACGTTAAAGGCATCGTCATTCGTGGCTTCTTTGTTTCTACATGTCATACCTAGTTGGATTATTACGAAAGATGGAAAAACTGCGTCGCATTGTCTCGTGGAAAAATGTTTTTCTCATTTCGAAAAGATTGTTTTCATAATTAATCTATATCTATACTATAAATCTGTATGTAATGTCCATAGATATAAATGTAGAATTACATAGAATTTTTAACAGCATTCAATGCGTTGCTGAATATTTTGGAAAATTAACTTCTTTTTGGTACAATTACGACGAATATGTGTACGAAATTTTTTTTTTTTGGTTGGCTCGATAAGCTATACATAATTTAACTTTTCTTATAAGATTTTATTAAATTAGAACCAATAAAATTGATGGTCATGCGCTAATGTCGATGAGCATGTCGATGAGTCGATGTCATGTCGATGAGCAAATGATGAACGGCAACATTAGCAATCGTGACAGATGGTTATATTAGTCATTTGTCACTTATAAAACCTAAAAGAAATTAATTTTAACTTAACAAATCAAAAATATTTTAGTCTAAAGAACATTCTTTACAAAATTCTTTTTTAACGTCATTATAAACACCACTTAAATATGTAAGTTAATTATTATTTCATTTTTTTATTTATTGCAACATTTACATTGTATTATTTATACAAAACCTATTTAGTTGATTTGTTATGGAGAAGAAATGGCGAAAGAAACACCATAACACACATATTTTGAATAACTTGTAAAATTAATATGAAGTTGGTATATAATATGGTATATAAAAAGCCTTTATTTATTATGTACTTAATAGATTCTACACCAGCACTACATGCACGATCATTTTGCTTTAACTCTAAATAAGTAGGTTTTATTATTGTAGATTCGTTAGCATTACAATGAGTAATTATTTCGATGGAATTTCACTTTAATAGGTATTTCACAATTTATGGGTCTACAAAGAAAATATTTTTTTCATACCATATACTCGTTTGTATACCATACCATAAGTGTGGGAAAAGTAACTTTCATAGAAGTAGCTATGATTTCATTTGGGTGTGTCATGCATGTATTAAATCCCTAATAAATGATAAAACGTGTTTTTGCACAAATTGCACAAATGTTCACCGTATCTTTAGTTGTTACATCACTATTAATTTGTACATTGTAAAATTCTATCGTGATTTCAACTCTGCTACAAAGTAAAAGGTCAACTGTATAAAATGTGTACATTAAACCCTTTTGTGTTACTGCGTAAGTGTAAAAAACAACGAATGTGTATTAAAAACAATTAATTTATTTTAAAAGTATATCGTGTTACCATATGTATGAAGTTTGTCTTCTAGAGAGAGATGAAAAGTGAACCACAAAGTATAGGTACAATTATTTTTGGCAAAAAAGAAACCAGATAAAAATTGGTCATAATTGATTATTAGATACTAAATATGATTTTGCTACCATATACATAAATTATTATAGTAAACTGCTAAGTTGTACTAAATTTGTTATTTTATATCTTAGCATGATGAAGCGGAATTTTGTAAAAACAACAGTTTTTAATCAAAGTAACACTGCTCCGCAGGATGTTTTTGCTATGGAGAAAAAACCGGCGCAATATACTCCTCCACACTATGTAAAATCTTTATGAACATAAAATTTCCATGACTTGGAATTTTCACGTAACCACTTGTAAACATAAAAATATGTGGCATTTTTTTTTCTTTATTTATTATCAAATTAAAATTACTGTCATTTCTCATTACGTTAATATTATAAGATGTAGTTTTTGTCAAATTTTCTCCATTGAGATGATGTCCCGATCCGATATTAATGTTAGAAAAATATATTTCAACTTATTCGTATTTTCGTTTTATTTCATATTCACCATATACATATAAACACAAACATAAACATGTTGTTAACTTTAAACTGTCAACTTCACAATTATATGGGTATTATGATTTTTTCGAAGTTAATCATAGAAGGTATTATTCATGGAATGGATAAGACTTTTGTTCTCCAACCTATATTAAAAGATGTCATGTGTTGCTATGGATGACAATGCCTGCTTAACTTGAAGATGAATGAATGCCAATTTGATACAAATGTTCTTATTTTTACTTTGTAAAAATCGCGCTAACCGCAGGTGTGTTCTGGTTTGAAGCAAAAGAAGTAAGGGAGAGCAACATTCGAGGCCTAAATCGACGCCTCGTATTCAGGGAAAGCAACCATCTATGGCCGACCACAATGAGAATTCTAATCCTATCTGCTATTTTACACGTCCATGGATAACAGTTGCTTCTAAGATTTAGATTGCATATTAATTTGCTACATCTATAATCTAAAAGAAAACATAAAACCTACTCGTATTATGTCATCTCACCTTTGACATAAGACTAATTCTAATCTATTATGAAGGTTGCCCTAGAACGTATACCTACCTATGACGTATTCGTAGGTAGCAACATTTGTACAATGAGAGGAAATTCCGTGGTTTTGATTCAAACTCAGTGACGTCACAATTGGTTGTTTGATGCACTATTATATTGTGTAATAATAAATATGTTTTTATCCTGTTACATAATTTTGCGTTCTTTGTCTAAATTCAATATCGTTACTTATTTCTCAATATTGTAAAATATCCATTAGTAATAATAAGCAGTCTTAAACAATTTTTAATTAGCCAGGATTGAAATTTAACAATAATTGCCTAAAAAAATATCTATGTTTGTACTTAGATAGCCACAAATTGGTTAAGATTGATTATTACTAATGGGCGTAAGAATATAATTTTCCTGATTATGTTCCCTCTTAATTGTGATTATAGTCGGAAATATTTTTTATTTCAGATAATGCACGTCAATAATTTTAGTGTCAATAAAGTCAAGTATGTTGCTGATAGTACGTAAAGTTTTTTTAACTAGTTACACCAAGGGTAGGATATGACGTCATATCCGTGAACAACAACAACTGAAAGCGTTTAGTTCACCCTTTGCAGTTATCAACCCTTATTTATCAACCCCTTTATATGGTTAGATTTTTTCATTATAAAACAGTTATTGTCGTGGTTTACCCAGAATTAAAAGCGTATAATTAAACAGCGTATAATTCATTTATTTCGTCCCTGAATAACACTGAAAAGCCTGATAACAAATCAATTTTACTTATCACTGATAAGTAAAATTGATTTGTTTTTTATTATGACTATACTTTTATTGGACAAGATTATATCAACATCTAATTCCAAACAACATTATAACATAATTGAAAAATTATGAACGGTAATATTATTATATAATATTTTTGTTTTTGTTACATGGCAACAAACCAAAAGTAAAACTAGAGAGAAATAATATTTAAACAAAACAAATAATTTATCATTGCGAAAAAATAAAAAAAATAAAAAACAAACACAACATCCACACATGACAAATAATTAAAAGATCACAACATGAATTTGGGTTCGTGAGTGGCAGTCATTATTTCAGCGAGGTTTCCGCCCCTGACTTTCCCAACCCCTCACCCCGTCCTACGCTTCTTCAACCCGTAGTCAATAGATGTCGCTACCTGTATTCTGAAACGCGCTATCGTTATATCGCTGGGGGTAGTATAAAAGCCCGAGGGAACATTGCTTAGGTTGATATTTCGAAGAAAGAAGATTTCCGCTTAGACTCTGGAAGCAGTGCTTTTAGTGAAAGTGTATTTAGTGGTAACTTTTATCACTGAATAAGGCACACTTTATATTTTTGAAAGCGCTTTTTGCCGCTTATAATTACTTGGGATAAAAAATAATCAATAAATAAATTATAGTCTGTGACGTGTGTAAATTAATAAAAAGATGCAATATTTTTATTACCGCTCAGTCCATATACAATTTGTAAAGGAATTATCAATTCTCAAAGTATTTTATAGTATCAAATAATAAAGCTGCAGCCTTTTGCACGACTCATGATGCGAAGCATCAGAGAGTGCTTTACGATCGAAAAATTATTTTCGCTTCATTTTGGCGGCTATTTTTATTATTATAGCCTTGATAGTTCACGGAATCAAGATATTTTGCATACTATTGTCGAGATAATTTAATAGAGATTAATTCCATACTTTTTAAAAATTGATTTACTGCAATAGAATTGGAAAAAAATACCAAAATAGGTCAAACAAATTCCTGTCCGTCATGTGTGAAACCTGAAAACACTGTAACTTTTAAAAAAATCCATCATTTGAGTTATTTTTTTTTTTTAATTCTAATCGACGATTGTAGGTCACTGAATGCGAATGATTAATTAATTCAGTGTCGTTTAATTGCAATTAATAAAAAACGAAAACGACAAGACTGTATATCTATAGATATTATGTACCTTCTTCCTACTACAGCTGTTTTTTCGGCAATTAATTTTGAACGACTTAAGTTTTTTTTTTTATATTTCATAATTAAATGAGCATTATGAGTCGTGCACTTTTGGATTTTCCAAACTTTTTATGTTCTACTACTAGGCACATGTCAGTTCCTATAGCCTGAGATGACCTGTTATAGTGTAGCACCTTAAATTTTCACTATGCATTGGATATTGTGTTTATGTATGTGTTGTTGTTATGTATTCCTTGCATAGTGTTTTAAAATATATTTCTTTATGAATATCGTCCGAAAATTGTATTTTCTTTTGCTTAATGTTAAATCAAATGAAATCTCAATCGAATGAAGGCTGTTCTAAGAGCACGATTTTTTTTTAAATAATCTAATAATAATAATAATCTTTTTATTATTTCTTATGTCTTTTAATTTTTATTACATACTAAAATTACTCATTTTTTTAAATGACTATAAGAATCAGCTTTGGAAATGCGTTAGGGGATACCCCAGAGGGGAGGAGCGAACGGTCCCCCAGGGCAGGGCTCGATCGGGGCATCCCCCTTGGAGGACTCCGGTTGTGTTCCGTTGGAGATCCCGAAATGTCCAACAAGCGTTGAGGATGGCCACCGGGGGGGTTTTAGTGCGGTAAAAATCCCAATAAACGTCCCACGTCATCGTCCTTTTGAAGGCTTCCGTAACACGTAACAAAAAAGGGTACACCCCCGAGACCTGTCGTCGTAGCAAATCATGAACTTATCTGTTAGTTACCAAAATCAGTTAGGAATCAATTAGGAATTCAGTTCACGTTGCCCTATCCTCACGTGCCGGTTATTCCATTCTACTTGTATGTATCTCGTGAGAAACCTCTTAAGTAGGCTCATAAAGAGCGTCTGTGACGCAAATCCCAGAATTTGTGCCATAAGTACGTAAACAGATTATACGATAAAATGAAACTTTGGCTTCTTACTCCTTCACATTGAAAACAGTTAGTATGAGTTTTAACATTTTTACAAAAATGACTGTTTTGGTATTTGTTTACGTTTTTGCCCATACATTTACAATCAGCGCCCCTGGCGGATTGTATCAGAACTGATTGGAAATATATGGGAAATACGTACACAAAAATAGTCATTTTTGTCAAAACGTAAACACTAAGGGTACTCTACGCTTATATGTACCTACATTTAGTCAATGCTCCAAAATAATTTAAAATAAATTGATTAAATCCTTAAATAATTAATAATTTTGTATTTTACTTAACAATTAAGGAATATCTCATATTCTCGGAAACATACAGGAAGAACAACAATATTTTGAAATTGCCTCAATTTAATTTAAATTAAATGCACCTAATTTTAACCTCCGCATGCACCCTTTGCAAACAATACAAATGAAATTGCATTTTGTGGTAATTCTACTGCTGCTTCCTTATTTGAAGAATTTCAGTCGAAATACATTTTCCCATGCTTGAACAATATGTGCATATTTCTCTCGCAATATGACGCACGTGCCATGTTTCCTTCCTCGTCTTCCGTTGAAACATCTTGTACTAAGAGACGTGATGACGTAAACAATTGTCTTAGGGAAAATTAAGACTGAGCAATGACGTCATTGTCACAGTTGAACATACTTTACGCGTTTTATTATATACTAGTAACCTGCCCGCGATTCGCACGGGTAGAATAGAATAATGTCTCTAACATAGACGTAGAATTTTTCCAGGTATACTGTATCCTCGTCTTCTACTTTGATAATAAAGGAAAATAGTCGATACTATCTACTATGTTATGGTTACTTTATATTAAACCGAACGAAAATTACCTATAGTGATAGCGCGCACCTCCATAAATTCATCCCGCAAAATGTTATACTCATAGGATCTTCTAAACTATAAGTCCAATTTACATGCTATAGAAAGCAAATTTTATGTAAATTAAACACTTGAGTTTTTTGAAACGTTTTATTTTGATAAAGATTAATATTTAGTATCCATTAAAACCATCGATATACTATTGATTAAAGCCATTTTAATATGAACTTAATTTTTGTCTTCTTTTTAAATCATAAAAACAGTTATTGTGGAGTACGCAACAAAGATAGACATATGCTATCCATCGTGTACAATATTGTTTATGAACATTATTTTGATTTATCTGATAGGTTTCAGCCAGCGTTTGCAATGTAAGCACCAAAAAATGTGTTTATTTACGAAATCTGTAAAATTATCACTGTTTTTTCTACTATGTTATACATGTATTATACATACAAACCTTCCTGTTGAATCACTCTATTTATTAAAAAAACTACATCAAAATCCGTCTCGTAGTTTTAAAGATGTAAGCGAACATGGGGACAGAAAGCGGGAAGCGACTTTGTTTTATAATATGTAGTGATAATTATTGTCTGCGAAGTCGGCCTAGATAAAATTCTCTAAAAATGCAGGAAAATACCTTTCAACAGTCACCTCTTTGAACTGACCTGACATTATTATTATTTTTATTTTGGCATTATTGCTGCTTTATGACACCAGTGTTAAGCACTGCCATGTAGTGATCTGAAGGATATGGCAAGGCAGACATAGGTACTCTTCTCTTAATCTTATCTGGAATTGATTACAGGCGTCCTTGGGCGGCAGTAGCCACTTACCACCACACACCACAGTACCATAAGGTGGAAAACAGCATAGTTCCTGTGATGCATCCACTGCAGTTACACCATGGTAAAACCTACGGTGAACTCATATGTAACGGTAAAACCCTTCCTGAAAAAACTTTGTTTAGCAGTGAAGTTTTGAAGAATCCTTTCAAAAAATCTTCTGAAACTGCAGATTTTGCCAGTCATCGCGCGTAATCTTGTGCGCTAATGGATTACAAAAATTAACAACTTCATAAAAAGATCCTCTAAGACTTTAGTCAGCTTCACGATAGAAAAAGAGGAAATGGGAATACCACATGACACATCCTATGCCATAATAAAGTAGTACTGACAATGCATATTATATAATTTGTAAATTCATTTCCATCTAATTTCTGATTATTTACTGAAGACTACAGAGTAATTTACTGTATTGTATTGTAGGATTTCCCCGAACATATGTTAGTAAACATAGCTTCATTATTCATCTTTATAATTGAGGCTGCTAGAACCAAAGGGGCCTAACTGCATTTTAATGATTTTTGACCTATCTGTATTTTCGTAATTTAAAAATGTTGTATAGTCCGCGTAAAACTGCTAGTCCGCTCTGAATATAGAAATGAATCGCGTCGTCATAGTAAATGTATGACTACACCTCCTCGCAACACTTCAAAGCGGACTATACACTTTTACTTTTCTCCATATTGTAAAAACGTTTTTGTAGTTAGGCTACCCTGGTTCTAATAGCTTCAATTATAGTTGGTTTTGTTCATGACATTAAAGTATTGTTAAGGCGTAGGAGGTCAAAATATCAATTGTTTCTTTCATATCATAACACAGAAGTACGGAAAAAAGTGTAATAAAATTAATAGTAAGCAAAATATTATCTTTTCTACTTAATGTCGACTAGGGATGGCGATCTGAAATCGACTAATCAAAGAAGTCGTTATCGACATTTTTTGCTGACGGATAAGTATTTCAGTGGTTGTTTGGTCCTGATGACGTTTTTTTTCACTAGCTATGATCACTATAGCTATCACTAGCTTAAAAAGGTCTAAGATCGACTTTTGGAGAATTGATTCTTTAGGGCTCAATTTTTTTGTGAATCTATTTATCACACTTCGATTCGAATCGATTCAAGAATCGATCTTTTTCGGAAAGAATCCCCATCCCTAATGTTGACGGCTAATATTTAATAACTATAATACATATTACAGCTATATAGGCAATTAGGCATACAATAAAATGACACAAATTAAACAATAATTTAAATAATGGCTATATATGACAAAAACGTACAATTAATTCACTGATAATTGAAACCACAAATTAATATTTTCCTTCTACTATTTAAACTGGATAAATTAATTCATATAGAAACATAAATAATGTAGGCATTTGATGAGTAAATAAGGGGCTTAAAACATCAAGAATGTAAAATCCCTTAGGATTTAAAAACACTTACGTCATACAAATTGAAGATATGTAAGTATCACAAACCGCTAACCAACTTACTCTCAATGACGTAAGACTGAATGAATCGAAGGTTTCATTTACGCTAGCAACTTTGTTTATATTAGTTTGTTGTCAGTACCCTTAGTATGAGTTTTTGCGTTTTTACAAAAATGACTGTTTTTGTATTTGTTTATGTATTTCCCATGCATTTCCAATCAGTTCTGATACAGTCCGCTACGGACGCTGATTGGAAATGTATGGGCAAATTTTCCAATAATATCGTTAGAGTCGAGGGAATCAATCCAAGAGATGAGGAGCAGCGTACTCTTGCACAATTTATGTCATTGCCCATCAGATGTTACGTGCACCCATCTATGGGCATCTACACAATCTTATATTATTCGTAGTCTTCTAGTGGTGTTGTAGTAGAAGTCCTACCCTAATATGCTATTGGAAATTGAATGAAAAGGAAATTTTTGTCCTATGGTGCCGCTCCCATTATTATGGGAGTTACTTCTACCTTCACCTTCACGCGGTTTCCCCATGGCCGGCGCAGGAGTCAACTATCGCCTGTTATTAATCAATCTGTCCAATCTTTTGCGTACCAAAGTTCGTTGAATTAGTAACGAGCGTAATTAATTTATTATCAGTACCTACCCTTAGTATTAGTTTTTACGTTTTTATAAAATTACTGTTTTTGTATTTGTTTACGTATTTCCCATACATATCCAATCAGTTCCGATACAGTCCGCTAGGGGCGCGGATTGGAAATGTATGAGCAAATACGTAAAAAAATACAAAAACAGTCAGTTTTGTAAAAACGTAAAAACTCATATTAAGGGTACAGGATATGGAGTGCACTGAAATCGGCAACATGAACGGATAAAGCCAGTGACAAATCCTCTTGTTTAAGAATGGTCTATCTCTTTTCAATGAATTCCTCTCATGCATTTACTTATATTTCACAAAGCATTTATTTGGAAAACTTGTTTTAGAGAACGCAGAACAAACTACATATAAAAATACTTTGGATTTTTTTAAACTAATCTAAATAATTTTCAGTCGACACATAATATACTCCAGTCGCGTTCCCAGGATTGTGGTAACCAGCTGTAGTGGTCTTTGCTTCAGAGCAGAGTCCTTCAATCCATGCCCCATAAGAGTGACAGGACTTAGCCAAATACAGATCAGGATTTTGGACTGACGCCGTCCAAAACTTCACACACGCCTTATGGTAGCATTTGGCTGTGTCTTCCAGCTCCAATCCTGAAAGTAAAAATAAAATTAATTTCTATAAACTTGAGTGTGGTCTCCCACCTGAACACAACTGTCTCATCACTGCGGAAGACCTAATGTATCAGACTTATTAATACTACTAAATACATTCAGAGAAAAATATATTATGAATAATTGTTTCTTTATAACAAACAAGATAATTATGCGTGTTATTGTTTTTACGTAAACAGTCTTTGCATCTTATGGTGTATACATGGTATTATTTAAGTTATATCTCTAGATTAGCGAAGAACCTAGAACCGCTTCTTCTAATCACTATTTTCAGCTTCTTAACCAAGGATATATTTTATACTTACGAGTATTATTTTATGACACTTAAGAGTATTTGAATCGTGTTTATACAATTATTTACCTTCACAACCCGGTTGTACTTTTCCATGTTTATTGAATACGAAATCAACATCAGCTATCATGTTAGTAGTGCCCAAATGACCAGCATTACAATGGTACACTTCAACGTACTTCGCCACTCCCGACCTGATTTGGTCTTCAAGAGCGCTGTCCACAAAACAAGGACCAGCTGGGTCTAAGCCAGTAACTCTACCAATTTTCTGATTAATTTCTCGAAAGTAAGCATCACTTGCGTATCCAAGCATCTGACTTCCCAAACTGTGTCCTACACCGTGAATCTTATCTTCAGAATATCCTGCCTCAGTAAAGTAAGCTAGTAGTTTACCTAACGCTTCTCCAATGTAGAAAGAATATAAAACAGATCGAGAATAACTTCCAAGCTTGTCTTCAGTTTCAAAGGTGTAAGCTGAATGGTCTGCTATAAACAAATATACGTCAGTATTTTTGAAAGCTTGTCGTACCCATTCTTCAATGTCTCGTTGTATAAAACACTTATATCCTGGCACGAACAATATAATCTTTCGTTCAGAATCCTTAAGTAGAGGTATCATTTCGATAACAGCATCTTTAATTTTACTGCTTATATTAACGTTATTGATAAAATCATAGAAGTAGATCCTTAAATCACTGACGTCAAGATTTAGGGATTTATTATGATCACCTGGAAGAACAATATTATTGAAAGTAAATTATTTATATCCAATAACAAAATTTTACAATTTTATATGACGCACGAAAAAAAGGTACAAATATGTATGCGTCTGCGGGAGCCTTCTTATAACAGTAATGATTGCTTAGTCATCTTCAGATCCCATCAGACTTACCAGCAAGCCCAGAGAACCAACAACATATTATAATTGATCGATTTTAGATTGGACTTCTCTATATATATTTATGTACAGATATCTACGAGCGGTAGAGATGTTCCAGCTGCAAGCTTGTTACTAGTACTTCTATTAGCAAAATTTTTCCATACGGTGTCTTCAGATACGGTGGCTTACGCAGTGGAATGTACATACATGTAAAATAAGTGTAACCTATTTAATTAATATTGTGGTTTTGCAATTATTTCAGTGACGTTAAACGTATTTTATTTAAGTGAAGAAGCAGATTCTTAGAACTATGCTTACGTTAGTAGTAACACAAAATACGTCGGTAAACAATAACATGGTATTAGTTTACTATTGGTTCGACTCCGGAGGCACCACCTACTTTTATTTCTAGTAAGTATTTAGAGTAAACCAATGAAATCTTGACTCTCTTTGTTAAAAACCTATAACAATCAATAAATTGGGAGAATAAGGTATCCAAAGATTTGTCATGTCAGATAATATGTATTAGGAAACTAAAAAACATAATAATTTGTTTGGTAAATATTCTCCAAATAGTGTTGCATAGTATAGTATCTGAAAATATTTATGGAACTGTAACTTACATTCTAGTGCATCCGAATAAAGTATACGGAAACGATCATCAAGGATATCACCACTAATACCTAAAGCTAATGAATATATTAGAATGACAATAGAACACACATTATTCGCTTGCATTAACTTCATCATTAGCACACACACGCATAATACTTTGAAGGTATTATAAATACAACAATATTTTTAAATCATTCAAATCATTCAATCACTTTGAAATACCATTTTAAACATAAACTCTTAAAAATACCACACTGTGAGAGTTTAAACTAAGAAACTAGAACAACGAAAAGATTTTATTAAACTCAGTCGCATAATCTCACAGATGTTTTTAGGGTCTCCGCAGACTTGCTACTTTTAACATCAGCGATCGACGATTTAGCTGTTTTTCAGAAGATAAGTACGATCAAATGGTACGCAAGGCACACTTTTTGCGGTAAGATTCCCACATAATCCTGTGTCGCTCCCACGGCATCGGGTACCTTTTGAAAGTCTCCCCCTCGTGAAAAAAAGGCACTTTTAAACGTCAGTCCCAGCGTTTTTTGGACGCTCAATGAGACTCAACGAGTAAATATGATTTAGCATTTAACAGTTGCCAAATCGTGTATTTATCGATATCTTTATTGCAGCAAGTTGTCTAAACGTGATAAAACTTCGTTATAATCACTAAAATGCTAGTAGTAGCTAGTCTGTTAGAGCAGATAATTAGGACGCAAATAAATGTACTGGAAAAAATATAAACAATAAATTGGGAATGATGATAAACGGGCAATGGTCACGTAAACAGATAAATTCATATTTAATACCGACTTAAGACTTATATTTACCGACCAACTTACTTTTTAATAAAAAATGTTTAGAACTTTCTCTATTAAAATCGTTTGTTAGTGTTCAGATAAACATCTCAGAGTCCCATGGTTGGATTAAAGCAGGCGCAAATACCGGGATTCCCTTTGTAATTTGAAAAAAACTTTTTTTAACTCTAGCACCATGACGGAACTTACCCCATAGTGTTCCCATCACTTGCAACAGTAAAAAAACTTCTTACAGAAACGCTTACTATTATGGAGAATTACTGATAGAATCATATATGTACTTAGAATTTTTCGTTAAGTTATATAGAACTGAAAATAGGTTTTTAAAATATAACCCATCGAATGTAACCCATATACATTTTGGACTTACTCATAATTAAATTCAATTAATATTTAATTCATATTGAGGTTTTAACAATTTAGATTTAAAAAAAAAAGTGGAATATTAGCTCTGAGAACGTGACCAGAAGATTGCAGTTTATGAACAATAAATAAAAAAAGTATGTAGATAAAATTCTAACAATTTATTTTCCTAAAAAGCTTCTAAACATTTTAACAATGCCATACAAAGGTTCACGATCGTATTTTCATAAAATGTGCGAATGAATAATAATAGTACTTTTTTTCAATAACAAATAAGTCACTATCGCAAACAATGGATTACCTATGTAACCACAATTCAGTGTGGTCGAGATAACATTATAAAATGTGATCTTTGGGTAAATAGAAAACGAAGTAGACAGCAATCAGCAAGACTGGACATAATGCTAAGTAAGTAGGTAATATCATAGACAATTGACAATAATTTATCTATGAGAGTTCTTAGAAAACCTACACATTGATACATTGTTAAGAAATTATTTAGTAGCCTGTAGTCATTTGTGGGTTAATTAATAATGTTATTAAATTTGAGGAATATGTATAATTGCATCCTGGTTAAACGAGGTACCCAACTCATATATTTGTGGACTTCGTATTACAATAAAAATAAGGGCAATAAAATGCACTAAGGGCTATTTTTCTGACATGTAAAAATATTTTATACTTTAATATTTAAATCATATCGTACTGTATTAATAGTCTTATTACAAGATAAAGTGGGTTACTAGGAAAGGTGAGTAATTAATTATAATCTTCATGACCTACTTGGTCGGTTATCAATTTTTATTTTTGAATTTCTTAAGTGTATTAAAGTATTCGACGCTATCAGGTAGGTACAATATACTGACAATATGTTTCGTGGAAATAGGTCACTACTTTCAGAGAATACCATAAACTATAAAAAATAGGGTTTTGCCTAAAGAATCAATAATACAACTATTTATTTTGGTTCCAAGAACAACAATCAATTGATTATTAACTTTTAGCGCCTACATCTTGTACATAGCAACGTTGCGGTTTTTCAAGATAGGTTTTTATCAGGCGTTAAGATAACTTGCTCAAGGAAATAATTGCTATCTTATATATATAATTCTCATGTCACAATGTTAGTTACCTCCGAAACGGCTTTACCGATTTTCACCAAATTTTATTTGCATATTCAATAGGTCTGAGAATGGGCTACTATCTATTTTTCATACCCCTAAGTGATAAGGGTTGCTCCCCCCTAACATTTTTTTATTTATATGGCAAACGTTGTGTTTGCTGGGTCATCTAGTAATTATATATACAATTGGTGAAATGATTACTAGTAGGCAATACTCTCCATGGATATCTGTGACCAACTTTAGAGAAGAGGGGTTCTCCCTGAAGTCGATCACAGATGAATTACATCATTGTTGTAAGCCAGGCGGTGACTGCCTCATATGAGTTGGTATTTATATCAGGTAAGTACTGGGCCGGATTTATGGAAGGCAAAAATATACTTTATACGAATTTCGAAGGTAAGCAACTTTTTAGTTTTTTTCAAACATAATGTTTTCGCATTTTTACCAAGAATTGGCTACTTGACACTTTTTGGGAAACTGTTTTAATTAATTCATATACGTATTATATATGCCTTTCATTGATCATTTTTTCGAAAAAGGGCTATTTATTAATAAAAAACATATTTTTATTACGGTAAACGGAACGTTACGCCAAAACAGGCGGTCAAGTGTCATTTCGTAGCGTGACGTCAACACATTGAAAATATAGAAATAAACTTCGACGTTACACATACTTCAGGTTTCGATGTGATCGACAGGTTTCGATGTAGTGACGTCACATGACATTTGAGGCAGCACTGTCGCCGTTTTGGGATTTAAAATCCACAGATAAAAAATCGAAAATTTCTTTTTAAAAATTAAAATACTTAGAACATATTAAAAAATAAACGAAATACTGCATAATTTATGTTTACTTATAAGCTATCATATCCAACATATTTCATATTTTATTGTTATAACTGTCAAGTACCCAATACTATAATTTAAATAGTTAACTATTTGTTAACGAAATACTTTTATTTGTTGGCAATTTGTTGAGAAAACTTGATGGAAAAACATTGACCGTTTTTGAAATTCATTAGGCTTGTGCTCCTTCTTTGCTCCAGAGCCACCATACCTTCATCTAGTCCTGAATAAGTATGTTAAATCTTTACGTACTTATAAAAGTTCATATAGAATTTCATCATCAAAAACGGGTCTGTGTAACACCAATTACCTCTGGCTCCTTTTCCCCGGTTGAAGTGTCTCAAACAGTGCCATATTAGGGTCAGACGACAGTGCAAATTGCCGTCGTTATGCCAGCAAGTGTAAGATGTGCACAGCTTTACGTAAAGTGGACGTTTCTAATGAATTATCATACTCCACGGCCCGTTGCGATAAGGAAGTTAAAACTGTGCCTCCAAGCCGAATTATATTATGATATAGAATTATATATGGGCAGTAATAGCCTAGTGGTTAAGAAACTTGGCCTCTCGATTGAGGGGTCTGAGGTTCAAATCCCAGGTATCTCTGATTTTTCGAAATTATGTGCGTATTACAAATTAATTATCACTTCCTAAAACGGTGAAGGAAAACATCGTGAGGAAACCTGCATCCCTGAGAGATTTATAAAAAAATCTTAAAGGTATGTGAAGTCTACCAATACGCACTTGGCCAGCGCAGTGGACTATAGTCTAATCCTTCTCAATCTGATAGGAGACCCATGCCCAGCAGTGGGACAATAATGGGTTGTTGATGATGATGATAATAGAACTGTATAAACATACGGTGTACACATTTGGCATGCAGTTACTGTATCCGTTAAGTGGTCGCTGTCCCACCTCTAGGAAGGGTTTTACTCAGAAGAATTTAAGTCATATTCTACTGAGCGGTCCGAATGCGCCTGGTAGACTTAACGTAATTGATAACTTATTTGATCAAACCTTCATGTGTGTAGATTTCCGCGAGATGCTTTCATTCACTTTTTAAGCAAGCGAGTATTAATTTCTCCATACCAGGGGAGTATGATGTACCTGGGATTAGAACCATGGACTATCAAGTAAACACTTATTTGAAGGTGGTAGAACTCTTTGTGGTTCAACTCCGGCGGCACCATCGCCACACTTATTTGTGCCTCATAACAGCAGTGTTAAGCGCTGCTGTGTTCTGGTTTGAAGGGTGTGGTAAGTCAGACATCCTTTTCCGAGGCGTTCCAGCTTATTCCTCAGGGGTAATGGCGCATCTGAGTCCGAACTCAGGTAGGAATACCTAATCCTGTCTGGGGTTGATTACAGATGTCCATGGGCGGCAGTAGCCACTCACCATCAGGTGAACTGTATGCTCGTCTGCTACTCCTAAACTAACTAAACTAAAAAAAAGTTAAAGCAGTTTTTAAGCTTATTTTTAACTTACAAAAAACACAAGATCTACAATACGTCACAAATAGGTGTGGCGGTAATACCTCCCCAGTTGAATCCTTCCGGTTCTACCACTTACAAACTATATTTCAATAAGCTGGTAGTAGCAGGATTAGTAAAACATCGTTTTGAGCACCTTACGATTAACTAACCTTCAGAAGCAAAACGATAGAGATATAATTTTACTTGCAACTTACTTACATCCTTACTTAATATTATAAATCCAAAAGTAACTCTGTCTGTCTGTCTGGTTGTCTCTTCTCACGCTCAAACCACTGAACCGATTTTAATGACATTTTGTACAAAGATAGTCTGAGACCCGAGAACGGACATAGGATAGTTTTTATCCCGGAAATCCCACGGGAACTAGGGATGGCGATCTAAGATCGATTAATCGGAAAATCGATCTTTTGGACCAAAAAGTCGATTATTTTAATCAACATTAGTAAGGATTGATTCGTAAACTATGCATTTGATCAAGTGATGATCTTTAGCAAAGTTGAAGGTACGAATTTTCAGTTTTATGTATGTTAGTATATTATATTATTTTCTTTTAAACGCGGGCGAAGCCGCGGGCAATAACTAGTTGTTGATAATTAATTTCACAAAATCGCGTGCGTAAAAGTGATATAAACGCTAGTTATAATACTATTATCACGATAAAAGGAGTGCGCTAGAATGTCACAAAACAGTTGAGCAACTGTAAGTCACATTAGCAATACTAACGTTAACTTCACGTACTATGTTAGAATTTTATTTGCAGTTTTTGGAAGAAAATTTTCCGCGTTGGCCATGCACTGGTTCCGTGGAAGATTGTCAACACAATTGGATATGTAACAATTTACACGGCTGCCAATTGTCCTCTCGTCATCTTTCGTAAAGCTTAGCACATGGGATATAATAGCTGTGACATGGATATGCTACGTACTGATATTATGAAGACATGCATTTCATTTATGACAAGGTACTTGTTAGAGCAGAGCAGAAAAAAGCAGTGATAGCCCAATGGTTTGGAAACTCGGCCTCTCGAACAAGGGTCCGAGGTTCAATTCCTAGCACGCACGTCTGATTTTTCAAAGTTATGTGCGTATTAGAAATTAATTATCACTTGCTTAAAACTGTGAAGGAAAACATCGTGAGGAAACCTGCATACTTGAGAGATTTATATAAAAAAAAAATCTCAAAGTAATGTGAAGTCTACCAACTCGCACTTGGCCAGCGCGGTGGACTATGGCCTAATTCTTCTCACTCTGAGAGGAAACCCGTGCCCAGCAGTGGGACAGTAATGGGTAGATGACGACTTGTTAGAGACTTTTTTTATTAATACTACTACTTACAGCTTTAACTCTGGTCCTTCGCTACTTTATTCTTGAATTATCCCCTCCATTCTATTTCAGTCTCCTTCTTTTACTTGTGCTCAGTTTATGCTATATTTTATTTATTCCTACATGTTTATGACATGTTAGCCCTAAAATTGCTATTTTGAACCCTACCTATTTCTCTATTCATCCCTACTATAACTCCTCAACTAAAGGTTGTCTGGAAGAGATCACTGGTCAGCGATAAAACCGCCTTTTGTATTACATTTTTGTTAATTTAGTTATTTATTTTTATATGTATGTTATTTTATTGGGTACAATAAAGAGTATAGATTTGATTTGATTATGAAAACATACGTTTTATTTTCTTGTCTATACAAATAAATTACATAGGTACATTGAAGAGGTTGTTATTCTTTTAAGTTAGAGTTTAAAAATTAAAGGTGGTAGAACTCTTTCAGGTTTGACTTTAGAGACACGACATCCTCCACCTGTTTCTGTCTACTAACAGCAATGTTAAGGGCTGCTATGCACTCGATAACAAAGCGTTGTTTAATAATCATACATTTTGATTTATTAATAAAAAACAGGTGAATGTAATTATTATTTACGAACATCAATATAGCCAAAATTTAAATTACCATAATATATTATATGGTTGCGCAGTTGTTAACTCGTGACATGCTTTCTTAAAATATGAGCTTCCAAATGCTTTATTAATTCGTATTGAGAAATGTCAAGTTGCCACAGCATCCAATATCGGTGTTGCGTATTAAACTTCCGGATTAATTAAGTTGTTTATGAATTGAGTTTGCGCTTAAAAGAAGATAAAGCGTCAACAAAACTTTACTGCCCCACTGCTGGGTAAAAGTCTTCTCTGAATCAGACGGGCCAAGTTAATAAGTTAGTTGATTGATAGATTTACCTTTTAAGAACCTACGTTTTGTTATTTAAGTATTTATAATGTAATAATATAAACTGATGTTACTTATTAATAAAATAAAATAAGTATGTTTCAACATCTATCTGGTATGCAAATTTCTTCGCGATGTTTTCTTTCACCGTTGAAACAAGTAATAATTAATTAGTTATATGCACATGTGAAAAATCAGAGGTCTTGACCTCAAACCCCACGATTGCGATGCCTATTCCCAATGATAGGCTGTCACTAACAAACTATTTTTTTGGAACATTAATCATCATAACTATGAAGGCGGTGTCACAAGCAGGTTGGAGCACCATGTCATAAGATGATCTAGTCCTTTCCAAGTTTTGAGGAGAGTTACGTATACAAACAAGCCCGACTGATCTTAAGAAAGTACCATACGTTAGTAACTGAGTGTCGTCAACAGAGTCTGTCATTCGGATTGTCAAAAACCCATTACTGTCCCACTGCTGGGTACGGATCACCGTGCTGGCCAAGTGCGTATTGGTAGACCTCATATACCTTTGACAACTTTTTTTAAATTTGTCAGGTATGCGGATTTCGTCACGATGATTTCCAAGCAATAATAATTTGTAATACGCACATAATTTCGAAAAATCAGAGGTGCATGACTGGGATTCGAACCTCGTACCCTTCGATCGAGAGGCCGAGATTCGACCACTAGGCTATTACTGCCGGCCTAAAATAGAAAGCATAGCACCGGGGTTTTACTTGGATCCTGTATTGCAATAGGAACTAACTCTCTTTAATTGGTTATTTCTTCACAAACTATTTTATACATTAAATTCCCAGGTTTCCTTGAGAAACCGTTCAATATTCCACTCTTGCGCAGGTCGGATGTGTACGAGGATGTTGGGGCGGTTAGATAACTTGCCGAACACTTGAATGTGGAACATGAATAGGGCTGTCGATGTTTTTATAAATTTAATTTAGCTTATTTTGCTCTCAAATGTATTAGAATACTTAGGACATTTAAAATTATAGCTCATTCAATATATAAAGTCTAACACAATAAAAATATATTAAAAACTGAAAAATTGATAAAAGGACCATATGATTTTTTTTTTAAATGACACCAATTTACTGTTGCTCGAAAATGCTCATTCAACTAAATTGGGTCATATATACCATACCATATGACCCAATTTAGTTGTCATATTGGGTATAATTATATAATTATGTTTGTTATAACTACATAGTAATATTTGTAAGTACATGAAAATAATACTATCAACATACGTATAAGTAATAATTTTGTCAACCATAATTTTATAGCACTTATGTAACGGCTTGAACAAGTAATTTTATGTAAAGGAATATTTTCCATGATGGAAGTATTTTAACAGTCTGATTCACTGTTAAATCCAGTTTAAAAGTAGAGTATGATAATTAATCAGTAGACTCTATCCGTTTATTTTATCTCTACACTGTAGAGATGTAGGCCGCAATTTGTTTTATGTAGATTTTACTTATGAAAAATATTAAAATCATATAGAAATTGTATAAAGTTCGGTTTAGTTAGGTAAGGTTAGGTTAGTTTGAAAACTATCTGAGATATGTATTGTTTTTGTTCAAAATGTAATTTGTTAAGAATTTCCAACGGACTAAGATTTATATTGTCTGGACTATGGTGGAACGTCTCGTAATACATTATATTTGTGTTTTTCCCTCACAATACCTTCCAAGCCTGAACATAGCAGCTCTTATCACTATTATTATAAGACAGAAATAGATGTGGCTTTGGTGAATGCGGCGACGAACCACGAAGAACTCTACCACTTTTACAATTACTTTGTATAAAATAAATAAAACCTAACTAGTCTATACTTTAGACAACAAAGTATACTTATACATATAAGAACAATCTATACACCGACAACATAGTAACACCGACAACCGATGTTGATAACATCTATTCCGTAAAATACTAAGGCGAAATTTCATCAATTATATTTTTAGAGAGAGAGAGAGATTAGTGATAGAACTATTTACCACACCATATCCACACCTATTTCAGCCTAATAACAGCAGTGTTTAGCGCTGCTGTATTCTAGTTTGAAGGGCAATCCAGCTTAGACCTAAAGAACAGCGGCGCATCTATGGCCGACCTCCGATAGAAATCTATCTTATCTCGGGTTGATTACATGTGTCCATGGGCGGTAGTAGCCACATATTAATAGGTGGACTGCATGCCCTTCTGCTACTTCTAGATAATAAATGAGAATACGTTTAGTTTGCATGTTAATCTGACATGTTTTATGTATGTTTTTTTTTTATAATATAAGAGTAGCAGACGAGCATGCAGTCCACCTGATGGTAAGTGGCTACTGCCGCCCATGGACATCTGTAATAAACCCCAGATAGGATTAGATATTCCTACCTGAGGTCGGCCACAGATGCGCCGCTACCCCTGAGGACTAAGCTGGAACGCCTCGGAAAAGTCTTTCTCCCTTACCACACCCTTCAGCGTGTGTAAAAAACTGTTGAGTTCGTATGTAAAAAACTGTTGAGTTCAATTTGATATTTCATCGCGCATTCGGCTCTCGAAGTTACGTTACGATATTACAATGTTAAATAATATTTTTATAGCAGTTGAAATAATTATTACAGACTATCACCGTGCTATTATCCTCAATAACATGCCCGGCAGTAAAATAGATAGTATCATAGTGTAATACGGATATAAATACTGGATTGACCCCACACAGAGGCAGCAAAATTATATTACGTAGACTGAATAAATAGAGACCGGAAAGAATGTATTATTTGAGTAATACATTTAAATACATACATGAGACTTTTAAATGTCACTGCTTACTATGGCAGTATGCAATATCAAATAAAATGGGATTTTTATGTAAAATTTAAATTTAAAAGATGCGTTGCAAGATTTAAAAACTTTAGTGCCTTTTTTCTTTTTTTTCTTTTCGTGGGGGAAACCTTCAAAAGGTACCCGATGACGCGGGAGCGACGCCGGGTTATGTGGAATTTTTACCGCACTAAAACCCCCTTAGTGACTGTCCTCAGCGCTTGTTAGAGAACTCCGACGGAACACAACCGGAGTTCTCCAAGAGCGATGCCCGGATCGGGCTCTGCCCTGGGGAAGCGTTCTCTCTCTCCGCAACATCTGGTGATTACGACGGTATGCGGTTGATTACAGATGTCTTTGGACGGCAGTAGGGTCTTCATGTAAGTTTCTTGTCTATACGAAAGCCTTTAAACTGGAACGCAATAACTTTTAACTGGTGTTATGACGTAAAAATAATGTACCTACGCGATGGTGACACCTACGCCACAGCAAGACCACAAAAAAAACTTTAAATAGATAAAAAATAGTATAGTCCGCGTCAAACTGCTAGTCCACTCTGAAGTTGTTGCGAGCAGGTGTAGTCATACAATTTGCTATGGCGACGCGATTCATTTATATATTCAGAGCGGACTAGCAGTTTTACGCGGACTTTATTTGCCTACTAAAATCAATAACAATTACTTTCATGATTTTCTGATGTATATTCCTATAGCTGTCATAGGAAAAGTGTAAAATAAATTTAAATTAAAAATGAAAACCGTTTTTTCTCTGGTGTGCGGCTAACATTTAGCCAATGTTACTTAGGTTTAGTTAGACAAACATTGATTAATTGCAATAATCACTCAGCGCCTTTACATAAACATAAAAACACTTTCACATATTAGATGAAAACTTAGGTAACAATTAAGGCATTTTCACATTATATTGCTAATGTAACTATGTATTTCAAGATATCTAGATATACCCGGGCTAACACTATCCGTTACCTCAGTTACGGGTATTGGATTACTCATTAGATTCGATTTCTTGTCGGCGATTGCGTTAGATTCTTCCACACTAAGGGACGATGACCAATGACCATTCATTACTAAAGTTACAAATATTATTTTCTAGTTCACGTATTAGAACTTGTGTGGCACACACTCATGTCTTATATGTCACTTACACTCGTAGAAGCATTGCAGTGTTCTGAGTTATAGAGTTTGATATAGCAAACACAATTGCAAAGGCAAATTTATTCAATGTGTTGCCTATCATATATTGAAATGTATCTACTAGAAAATATCAAATTTCGATCATTGATAAGCAAAGTAAGGATAGATTGATTTTTAATAACAGAATTACCAGAGATGTGTAACATGCGATCAACATAATGTTAGACTGTTGTTCTACTAGTTTGAGCATAATCGAAGCTGTGGTGACTAACGTCGATATGATTTATTTCGATCGACTTATTTCTTAAATATTTTATAAACAATTTTGTATATGGCAACTTCTTACACAACACATGTCATCAAACAACGGATTAGGACATATTAAGGGCTTAAATAAAATCTACAAAATTAAGTAAATATTTTTTCCTAAGCATTCATTATTGCTTTTTTTCTAACATCTATTGCCCTTTATATATCGTTTTCGTTTTAATATTTTATTTTGTTCACTACTTAAGTAGATATTAATAATATTTAGCTAATCTTGATCAAAATCGTTTGAATATCTAGACTTTATTGAGGACAAAATCAAAAGTAGGTCTTACGTGACTCTATTTGTCTTTCTCGGCTTGCCAAGAAATTTCTACGTGAAAATCATGTAAGTCAATATCCATTTACTAGTTGAAGATATTCACAAGTGTTTTCTCAGAAGCTAAGGTAAGTATTCGGTCCCTATTATTATTTTACGACGGTAGTGGTCTTGTCCAAAGGCTTCAAAAGTATGACACATCATAAAAGCAACAATATATAAATTATTATTTATAATTTGTGGTAGACCCTTGTGGTTCGGCCCGGAGACTTACATCATATTTCTGTTTAATAATAACAGTTTTAAACGCTGCTACGTTCTGAGTTGAAGGGTGTAGTAAGAAATATACACTTACACGACACGTTCCAACTTAGTCTTCAGGAGTAGCATCGCATTTGTGATTGAATGCAAGGACGAAAAGTTCTACCGAGAGTTGCTTATGAACGTCCATGAGCGATAGTGACTAACCAATAAGATACCGCGGTGTGTCTATTATAGAAAAAAACTTATAAACTTTTAAAATTATTGCTATTTACCTATATAAAATCATGTTTTTTAACATTTGCAATCATCGAGTTACACAATTTGAAGACCAGTAGTTTTACGAATTTTACGGATGCAACATTTACTTTATAACATACTTACAGTTACTACTTACATAGTTACATTTGTTCAACTCATTTATTGGAACATTTATGTAAGTTCATCGTAAATACTCAGAAAATTTAATTCAAAATACATAACAGTATCATAATCTTTTCACTCCATAAAACGCATAGCAATTATGAAATTTTAAAAACTCATAGGTCAGTTTAAAGTACGAAAGGTTAATAAAAAGAAAACATTGACCTTTACAATCAAAAACTGAGTGCCTGCGGCTTCCTTAAAGAATACCGGATACCGATTTCATGGCATGGATTTAAGTAAATTGAGAAATTTCAGCTTTATCGATATTATAAGGATTCATACAGACAGATTGTTTTAAAAGTATTTTTACGCCGACTTATTGTAATGCATATTACATAGTTTTTTTTCTTATATCATAGGTAAAATGGGCTCTCCTGAACGTTGTGCACTTTGAAAATGGCTTTCCAATCAACCCTTAGCTATGACGATCGATATAATAGGTGTGGAAATATTTAAACTTACGAAATTTCGAAATCAATATGATTATGAATTCTGACATTCTGAATGAATTCCCTACACTGTTTTTACCGTCACGCCAGAAAAAAATAAGATAATAAAAGTTGTTTTCAAATTTCAGACACGATTTCAATTTTATTTTGTTTACTTATGTATATTTTATCTTAAATTTATAAAATCATTATCAGAGCGATAAATTGCACCACACGCTACCGATACTTCCTGTATGCATTGAGAAAAGTGGGTCTGATCGGATCGTCTATCCGAATGGCCCGAATAAGGTTTGATAACACGATGCTGTTATGCGATAATGCACAATCGGACAGAAGAGCGGGGATTGCTGTTTAAATAAAAAGAAAAAATACCGGCGCCGACCGGTGAGAGTGACGCGAGCCCGCAAGCGCAACGCTACGAGAAAGTTTCTTAAACTTGGCGCCAACACTGTCGTATAGACACATCGATAAAACATTTTTTCTATAATTTCGTGATTTGTGCTCTAAACTGTGCTAAGTGCTGTGTGTGAAGAGACCTGTTGGGTGCTAAGTGACTTTCGCTACTTTACGCAGGATGACCAAACTACGTAATATGAAGGTACGTAACAATGCAAAGCATTTTTTAATTACTCTGAAATGACATGAAAGTTACAGGATGCTCTCGTTTATAATGACGTCTGGTTATAACATTATAATGTGAACATATTTGGGACGATTGTTCTTAATCTTAATAGTCTTTTCGACAACAAAAAAAGACATCTTTCCTTTTTAAAAAAGTAACAAGAGTTTATTTAAAACCAAATAGTAAATGTGCAGTACATATTTATTACAAGTTAGACGCGTGATGATTATAAACAGAAAAACAACATTTAAATGAGTTCCGAAGTTCGGAACTCCAGAAACGATTAAAAATTTCCAAAAATATTCCCATTTAGGAGCCACATTTGGTTCCACTGATATTATTTACAGTACAGTGAAGATAGCAAGGTGGAGTATATCTTGATTAAATTAAATAATAACTAAATTTTACCATTTCATAAGTAATAAAGTAAGTAATTAAGTAGTAAAATATGTTTTACTATTTATTTCATCCTTATACATATTAAATTCGTTTGCTGAAATTTCTCCAAAAGGGCATACGAAAAGCAGCATCTTCGATTTAATGTCTCATTTTTTCCGATAACTTTATGGTTTACATATATGTTTGGAAAATCGAAATAGTCTTCCAGTTATCTTGAATAATTTAATAAGTTAGAAAAAGTAATAATTATAGGATCTATGTCTAAGTGAGCGTCGATAAATGTTTAAAATTCTATGTTTAAAATCCAAAATACGAGTACATTCGGCTCCGCCGGCATCACCGCCACACCTATTTCCGCATAATAACAGCAGCGTTAAGCGCTGCTGTGTTCTGGTTTGAAGGGTGTGGTAAGGGAGACATACGTTTCCGAGACATTCCAGCTTAGTCCTCTAGCGACGCATCTGTTGCAAACCTCAAGTAGAAATCTAATCTTACTTGGGGTTGCAGATGTCCATGGACGTTAGTAGCCACTTACTATCAGATGGGCTCCATGCTCGTCTGCTACTCATATATTATAAAAAAATAGGAAGATCACTTACGAAATAATATAAACAGACACTCTCAAGGAGCTCTATCTCTTAGTAGAACAATCGGACAACAACAATTCAAATACGAACCTAAAAGAAGTTTCAACGAACGGTAATCTCAAATTGGCGAGCATGATGATCGTATAAGGACCGTGACAACATAGTTATGTGCAAGCGTACACCATTTCACAGTCATAGCAGTTCCGCTAGCAGTAATGGGGTTGTTAGGCTTGTCAATTTCACAGTTTTTATTTCCAGAAATTCTGTTTCCTTTCGATGCAACAATGATGTTACGTTGCCTCTAACAATGTGCAGTAATTGGATATTTTGTGTCATTTATAATTGGAAGTTCTTTTTGGTTGCATCTATTTTGTATGTCTGTCGGTGTACCTAACTACACGTGTCTGCTACGCATTATGACTAAATTAAAATTATGTGCGTACCTCTGATTTTTCAAAGTTATGCGCTTATTAGAAATTAATTATCACTTGCATAAACGGTGAAGGAAAACATCCTGAGAAATGAAGTCTACCAATAGGTACTTGGCTAGCGAGGTGGACTATGGAATAATTCTTCTGAGAGGAGACCCGTACCCAGTAGCGGTACAGTAATGGGTTGTTGATGATGATGATGAGGAGTCAGTTTGTTTGTTAATAGGTGTAAGTCTTGGATAGAGAACCTATATATTATGTCAAGAGGTTATACATAGATCTCTCAAAAATACAGATGATATCCAAAAATTAAAGAGAATTGCTTGAAATCCCTTAAGCGGTACATAAGGGAGAAAGACTTTTTCGAGGCGTTCCAGCTCTTAGTCCTCAGGGGTAGCGGCGCATCTGTGGCCGACCTCAGGTAGGAATATCTAATCCTATCTGGGGTTGATTATAGATGTTCATGGGCGGCAGTAGCCACTTACCATCAGGTAGACTGCATGCTCGTCTGCTACACCTATATTATATAAAAAAACATAAACTAAAAAAAAACGAGAATGACGCAAGCCAAATCTTAATATAACATAACATATTACGTTAGTGATATTCAGTATGATGGTTAATCATTATAATCGGTCAACGCACTGTAACTTTCACATTAGCTAGTCTGCTAGTGTAACCAACTTAGAAACACTCGTGCTAATCTTTATTTTAACATAAGTAAGCGTATGTTAGCGGGATTTATGTGTTACAATATGTGTTACAATTGCGCGTATTTTTCGAACGTTTTAACAGTGAACGAAAAGATTTTAATGAAAACTATATTCCTCAGTTCTCCTTATGGCGTGTATGAGGGAGGTAGAGTAGCAGTAAAATTCTTGAAAAAATTGACAGTTTGCAAACAAACAACATCAGTATCACTATATTTGTATCTGAAATCCACTGATTTCCCACCCGACTGACTTAAAACTTTGTTCTCGATTAAAAGTAAGATTAACGAACTACATAATATATAATATACTAGATATTATAAAGCGTTGAAATCAAAGACATTTAAATTATTTAAACAGGACATGGGGCGGAAGGGTATGACTTGACTTATTACCAATTAGTAATACCCTGTTCTAAAATATCAGTTAGTGTAAACCTAGATGAAGATTTTTATATGAAAATCTATACAATATCCACTCTACAGCCTTATGAGTTTAATCTATTTAGTTCTAAGAACATGAGAAATAATGCATCTAAGACCGACTATAGCCATCTTAGTTTTTAGGTAAAACAAAGCAGGTACACAGAAGTGACCACTAACCAATTAAAATCAGTTAGCTACTTGTGTTGAGAAACGGTAACATAACAAGGAAATATAACAATAGCTAAAAATTATATATGTTACTTAAGACGCTTCTTCCTATTACACACGTTCGTGCCACATGAAATTATAAATATAGCAAGTTACCACAACATAGATTGTTATTTAGATTATTGTATACTACCTATATAGAAACTAAGTAAATTTAGCGTGTCGGTATATAGAAATAGAAAATTGCTAAATCACTAATGATCAGATTTTCATACATGTTAGCCAATATTTGTAGAAATGTCTATTTATTTTTTTGTAGTTATTCTAGGACAACTATTTCTGTACAATAAAAGCAGTATTAAGCTGCTGTATTGTGGTTTGAAGGATGTGGTAAGGGAGACGTATCTGAGACTTTCAACTTAGTCCTCCAGTTAGTCTTATCTTATCGGGGGTAGTATGTATTGGGCAAAGTTGCCTCGCGGTTTTCAGTAGGTATCGTGACGCAATTATCGTCCTGTAAATCATATGTTCCAATAAGACAGTAAAAATTGGAGTGAAATTTGTAATATGAGAATCAAATCAGTTTTTTTTATATTGTGTTGAAGTTGATGGAGTTGGTTGCAGAGGTCAGCGGTAGCAGTAGCCACTTACCGTCGGGTTGGACTGCATGCCCGTTGCGTGTAGTTAGTGCTAAAACTTTAATATTATGGAAAAAAAAAATATAGTAGATAACTGTTTTCGAAATAGATATGTATGTAACTATATGCATTATCAAATTCCATAAAATATAACCTATTGAAATCAAGAACAATACATGTTATACTTCGGTGAATCTCAAATTAAGTTTTTATTTACATTTAATTACTCTCGACTTTTTTAATCTCGACCAGTGCGACGGGTCAGTTTGTTATAATATACCAAGTAAAAGACGAAATTGTAAATTTAAACTACAGGAAATATGAATAGTGAATACTACTTTCATTCTTAAGTAGGCAAATGAGATTCTTCATCAAAATTCATACTTTCGTAAGACAAACGTCGCTGAACTCTATTCACTGCATGCACGAATTTTACACAACTGGATATTACTTAAAAGACTATACAAATAGATATAGTACTATAAAGTGTTAATTGTGTAACTTTAATGACCCACGAGGCGTAGTCGCCGGAATGTTTTACCAAGTAGAGGTCCAGATACTCATACATACATGTAAATGTTAAGATGCACTAAGTACTAAGAGTGACCAACCTCAATTCATCTTCATCATCAACCCATTACTGTGTCCCACTGCTGGGCACGGGTCTCCTCTCAGAATGAGAAGGATTAGGCCATAGTCCACCGCGCTGGCCAAGTGCGTATTGGTAGACTTCACATACCTTTTGAGATTATTTTTTTTATATATCTCTCAGGTATGCAGGTTTCCTCACGATGTTTTCCTTCACCGTTTAAGCAAGCGATAATTGATTTCTAATACGCACATAAATTTGAAAATCAGAGGTGCGTGCCTGGGATTTGAACCTCGGACCCCTCGATCGAGAGGCCGCGTTTCTTAACCACTAGGCTATCACTGCTTTTTACACCTCAATTACCTCAATTACGACTACATAAATTAGGAATTAGTTGATTACAGAATTTTACTACACTACGAATTACATACTACTCTTACCACATTTTTTTTTTTTTTTTTTTTTTTTTATAATATAAGGATAGCAGACGAGCATGCAGTCCACCTGATGGTAAGTGGCTACTGCCGCCCATGGACATCTGTAATCAACCCCAGATAGGATTAGATATTCCTACCTGAGGTCGGCCACAGATGCGCCGCTACCCCTGAGGACTAAGCTGGAACGCCTCGGAAAAGTCTATCTCCCTTACCACACCCTTCAAACCGGAACACAGCAGCGCCTAACACTGCTGTTATTAGGTAGAAATAGGTGGGGTTACACATACAGTTAGGCGAACTACATGCCTGACCCCTTGTAAAAGCTCTATAAAGGAATTCGATGACGGTCCAGGATTTTCGTTTGGGGGAAGCGGGGATGGTTGACCCAGCTTTTAAAGAATTTGATGGCATACAAAATAATCTCATTTAATCGAATAATTAATTGAATATTTAATCAAAATATAAAATTTTGCAGTCTCCTAAAAAAACCGATTGGACTTAAGTGCATGATTTTTTATCTTAGCGGTGGAAGAGATGTAAGCCTCGTAGCCGCTTCCCTGGATCCGTTACACCAGTAACTAATGTGGCGACACCGGAGACCTTTAGATCAATAGTCGCCAAAAAGCTAGAATTAATATTTAAACAGACAGATCGTAAACAGCGCTCACATTTGACCGACATTTTTTGTATAGTGTTGCGCAACGCTGTTGGTGAATGTATCGCAAAAACGATCATCCGAAGATCTATCGATAATTTCATAATCTACTGAAGATACTGTAATTATTGACTATGATGTTTAGTTTAGATGATTACATGTTTTCGACTTTTCCCAATTAGTCAATATCAAGTAGGTATATAAGGCAGTGACAGCCTAGTGGTTAAGAAACTCGGCCTCTCGATCGAGGGGTCTGAGGTTCAAATCCCAGGCACGCACCTCTGATTTTTCAATGTTATGTGCGTATTATCACTTGCTAAACCGTGAAGGAAAACATCGTGAGGAAACCTTCGTACCTGAGAGATTTATAAAAAAAAAGTAATCTCGAAGGTATGTGAAGTCTACCAATACGCACTTGGCCAGCGCGGTGGACTATGGCCTGATCCTTCTCACTCTGAGAGGAGAGCCGTACCTAGCAGTGGGACAGTAATGGGTTGATAATGAATGATGAAGTAGGTATATAGTCATTTTATTTTACGCAAGAAGTCTAGGTTGAGTTGGTTGTTAGTGCCGAGTAGTATTGGATGGTCCCAATCTAATAACAAAAAGTCCAAATACCCACCACAACCGAGGAAGCACTGAAGACTGGCAACAGAGATCATACTAGAACAATGTTTCTGAATTTGTGGTTGCTATATAAGTAGTGGTCCGCACAATTTCGAATTAATTATTACTCGAACTCGTGAAGAATGTTGTTTTAATGCAATGATTTTATTATATTATAAGCTTTTCTATTATTACTTACTGGCCCGGGTAAGACAATTTGTTAAATAAAAAAACGCTTTCTACACTCACAGCCCCACACTAGGATTCCCTGTATCGTGGGTGCTATGGACACACACATAGACAAATACACAAACACCCAGAGCCAGAAACAGAAATCTAAATTCATTTAGAAACATGTCTAGCCGGGGATCGAACCCGGGGCCCTCTGCGCTTCAGACCGGCATGGTGACCGCTCCGCCACGCGGGTCGTCAATAGTCTTTAAATTGTTAAGAATTGTAGTTATTCTAGAGCCGAGGACAATACATTATCTCCTATTGGGTGTAAACCAACCCTTATTCTATTTCTTTTCAATATTCTAAATTCGAATCCTTTTACTACAGCCATACACTGTTACAACATCATTCCTTCCAATCACTAGATTACAACATAAAAGTAAACTATCTTAAATAATATGTTAAAGTGCTTATTAATATGTTACATTTCCCAACACGCAACGTGGCCGTTAACCTGTGCGTTCGATCATTGAAAGTGAATCCGTTTTGCTTTCTGAATAGCGGGCTAAATTATCGACATCGATATGACCCACGCATGGCGTTTATCGATAGAAAGTGTTATCACCCTTATTATAATAATGTTTAAGAAATGTTATTGCGATATTTTTATGTATTTTTTGTTAGAAATTCGTTTTGTGGTTCGATTCCAGAGGAAACAGAGACACAATTATTTCTGCGTTATAATATTTGTGTTAAGTGGTGTTGTGTTTTTATTTGATGCGTAAGTACCATATTGTAATAAAAAAACTATATTATAAATAGTATGAGATATTCCAACGTAATACTCAGTGACAGCAAAGTATCTGTAATTAACCTCAGATAGAACTTTATCCAATCTGGGTTTGGTGCCTACGTATTAAAGGGGATCTACGCTTCAAATTTCCAATATTTTGCATTCCGTAGATTTGACAATTTTTGCCCAAAATTCGTCGATTTGTGCCTCCTAGAACTTGTTAAAAATTATCAAGCATAAATTGGTAGATTAATTTTATGAATTCGTTTTGAAAATTCTTACTGTATTAAATACTTTGACAATGTACATATAATAAATACTCAGCTTACTTTGCATTTACTTCTCATCTTTACACAACACTTCCTGCTCTATGTCGGTTAATGCTAGACACTTCCGAGATGCCATCTCACTTGTTCAAGTGACTTAATGCGCTAACGGCCGCGACTTATATAACTAGCATGAATGTAAACAAAATGACTTATATGTGGAGTCGAATTATTTTATTATAAAGGTTAACTGTATAATGCATTCGAGTGTGGAGGAACCTGCTCTAGAGTTTCGTCAGATGTGCAGGGAATCTCATGTCGAAAATTGAGATATGAAAGGCATAAGGGTTAGATAATTGCTAATTAAAAACATCGTGCATTCTACATGATTAAACACTTTTAATACATGTGTTTACATGTTTCCAATTACATTTACATTACGTTTTTAAACAACCTTACTGTGCACCTTGTGATAAGAGTTCATATATATCCTTATATACATGTTTTATTTGATCAAAAACGCGTTGCTATTTTTGAGAACTAAGATGAGCGCCATATATGTAACAATAGCCCATAAGCGTCGGGGACTATCAGATGTTCGCGGTGTTCCCACGCGCCTCACAGAGGATGGAATGGAGTAGCTCCAACTCCATCCCAAACAGAGACTGGCCCTGCTGTGGGCAAACGCCGTCGGGACTGCGGACGAATGCTTTAGCACAGTCCCTACAAAAGCGTCCCAGAAGATGTGGGATTTTATCCGGTAGAAATCCGGCATATCCTTTCCGTTCCCCCCGCAGCCGAGAATAACCAATTAAGTTTTCCCCACGTAAACAAAAAAGGTAGATTGCACGCTTATTTACTGTCGCCAGCGTGTATGCATTACTACAAAATGCACCCAAGTAAATAAATACTATCACTTTTCGGAAGAGTTCAACGTGTTTACCCACTTACGCCGCCTTTTACTTTTAGCATATAATCACCGGCATTCTTTTGATTGTAATGCATACATGACTGAATGGAAAAATACTTAATTGAGCACAGTTTCTACCAAAACAGACGCTATTAAAGTGATTGTAATTACGCTTTATGATCATTGGTGATATTAAGTAGATTATGTCGTAACTTACTTCTAATAAGATGAGAGTATTAATTGAGGTCAAACATAAGAACATGTGTTATGTGCTGATGACTAAATTCGAACGCCTTTTCTTCCTAGATTTTTTCAAAGTAAAACAGATGCCACTACAGTTGAAGAAACTTATCAAGACAGAATAATTAATTCTTTTTTTTAATAAAAAAATTTCTAGTTGCAATCGCTACCACCCACGGAGATAGGCGTTCAACTCCATATAGAAAAATAATTCTACCTAAAACTGAACACAGATACATTGCCGCTTCGGAAGGCTAAAATACTCGCCTCATATCGGTTGCATTAAAGCTATAAATTTTAGTATAATCAATAATATAGACATATTTTTTAAATTTCTCTCGCTATCTCTATCGAGATAGATCTTTTTCAAGCCAGACAGCTCTATTATCACGTATAAGTTATTAACACTTTTATAACAGTAATTTAATACAAATCGCTCTCAAGCCTATCTACCCAACAGGTTCGTTGAAAGAAAGCGATTCCTCAGAAGTCGTTCGAACGTTCGCTGTATTAATAAGTGACTTAGTTGCACGGATTTTCCTTGATTTCTTGCAAAGTTTTATGATGGCAACATTGCCGCTATTTTTATCTTATAAAATTTGCGTTCGAGCTGTGTTACACAGGTTGAAAGACTTTTTAAAGGCTTTTTATATTGACAAGTGTTTCTTAGCCGTAGTCCTTAAGAAAATAAATGTTTTTTTGACCTCGTCTACGTCCTTATGTAGAGTTACGCTGATAGTTTACAGGAATATTTCTGTCTACAGGGTATATTGGTCAAGTAAAACTGTCTTTTAATTCAATTTCCTTACTTTATTTCGTTATACTTATTTACTCTATTTTACTACTATAGTTGTATTGTTTTGCACAATGAAGTCCCGTTATGGGACCGCCTTTTTACCCGACTGCCAAGGAAGGGTTATGTTTTCCGCGCGTATCTTGTATGTTTGTCTTTCTTTATTTGATCCGATCTAACAAACGGCTGGATGAATTTCAACAGTTAAGGTGTCATTATATTTGTTTCTATAACCCGAGTGTCCTTAGATAGGTGTTAGTAAAAAAAAGTCAAAATGGCGAATTTTTGGCGCGAAATAGTAACACATTTAAAAAAAAAAGTTAACCGAACCTATCGAGTAGGGTATCAAATGAAAGGAAATTAAACGGAGATTATAAAAACATATTTGTATATATATAAAACAGCAAGGTGACTGACTGACTGACTAACTAAATGACTTTTTTTATTTTTCAGAAATCAACGTAAAGCCTAAACCAAGGACCTTACAGTTCTGAAATTTTGCACATAGGTTCTCTATATAGCGTGAATAAGTACTAAGAAAGGCCTTTTGGAAATTCTACCCTTAAGAGGGTAAAATAGGCGAAAACTGTTTTTTTGAAATCCTTTAATTTTGAAGCAACTACTATAAAATTTTGTATTTGGCTTTCTGGATAGGAACAAGGACGCACTTATTTATCCTCATCCGAAAAATCAACCCCGTAGAGGGTAAAATAAGGGTTAAAAGTTCATTTGAATAATCGTCAAGTGATAAGGTTTGTTCACCCTTAACATTTTTTATATATATGGCAACACAACGTTTGCCGGGTCAGCTAGTACATATACACTCGTATATACACATCGAGATGACTGTCTGACTAAATGAGTGAGTTGCTGTGCCAGAGATCAACGCAAAGGGAAACGCAGAACTTAAGCGTGCTGTAATTTTACACATAGGTTCTTTATATAGCGTAAATGAGCACTACGAGGATAAAATAGGTTAATATTGTTTGAACATCTTTTGTTTTTGAAGCAGACACCTACTTTAAAACTTTGTATTTGGCTTTCTGGATAAAAATAATTAAATGCCTATTTTACTGCTTTTGGAAATTCTACTTCAGCCGTTTTGGTGCAGTCGGGTTTTTGATTTTTTAAATTAATTACTTGTTATATGAGTAGTTCGCCCAGTAGTAAAACATTGTCCATAAAATAATAATCGTTAATTTTCGATTCTTTTTCCAAAAAGTAAACAAAAAGAAGAACGATTGATAAATAAAATCGGTACAATATTTCCCTTACTAATCCACTCGCAATATATTTTACAAGAGGCGTTAGCCTCACGCGACATGAACTTAGTTTAATACTCACTTTTCTTTCTATTTAAAAGCCATTGGTCTAAGTATACTCACATAACATAACAAATGAACGTGTGTTGCGGGAAACTCACATTAATTACTCATCCTGTCTCGCCTTTCGCGTTGACGAATAGGGTTGCCACCCGTAATGTGAGATATTTTAGTTATTATTAGACTTTATATCGACATACATACCTACTTGAAATAAATATATACGCAAGAATACTGTATTTTTAACCCCACAATATAACATACAAATCCACCATAATTCTTTGTTTAAAGTTATCACACTTTTATAATGTTTGATGCCATAACATGTATCTTATTTCTCTTACTGGGTTCAAAATCTTGTCAATGTCACATTGATAAAAAAATGCAAAATTTGCAAAAAGAACATAAAAAAACAAGTAACACAAATATTTTTGTCCAGTTTGTTGATTTTACATAAAACACTGAATACTTTGAAAAATACTACATTTCGGGCGAATTGGCAACCCTATTGACTTGTGACAATATGTTGCAACATGACGGAAATCCGTACGAGTGCAGTTCAAGAACGAGATTCTGAAGAAAGCTATTAGAGGAAACGTTAAGTTTTTATTTATTAGGTATTATGAAGTGAGTATTCGAAAGTTGTATTGTATTAATTTGGAATCGATTTCTACAAAATCGCAAAATTTATATCTTGATTTGCCACTGGAAATCGCAATTAAAATGCTCATTTCGATGAGAGTAAAGCGCGAAAGTAGGCCAAGTTATTTTCTAAATCTAGATATAAATCAAATTAAACATATATAATATTTGTTACATTAAATTTTATTGACCCTCGATTTCTTTTTTTTTTTATTTTTATTAAACACGTTTTTGGAGAAACTATCAAAATTTCTTTCTGATTTTATAGAAACTTGTATAAATAAAAGAACTTTGGTAACTTTGGTCGGCAAAAATTGGTTACAAATAATTTTATTAGAGAACAATAAGCAAAAAATATCGATTCTTTTTCGATCGATTAGATCTTTTTCGAAGAATCGATATTTTTGCCGGTTGGTACTACATTAGTATGAGTTTTTACCCTAGCGCCCCTAGCGGACTGTAACAGATGGGAAATACGTAAACAAATACAAAAACAGACAACTCATACTAAGGGGAACAGTTAGAAGATACGCCTCTTACAGTCAAGAACAACTGTTGGTTGTGTAGTGTAAAGGCGTGTAAGGGAAATTGCTGGCGAAACGTCAACAGAAGGCAAGGTGGTCATAAAAATGTCACACAAGCCTCGATCACCGTGTCCAAGTGTCCGTGAAGCTTGTAATGCTGAAGCTGCTTCTTCCGTCACCAATATTAGCCAGTTCCAATTGAGGATTGCAATGGTGAAACTTTTTTGTAATAGTTTAACGCAAGGATGATTTTGTTGATGGCAGGTTAGTGTAATCGTTTCTATTATTTGGTACCTATTTACACAGGTGTACTCGTCAAACATTATAAAAAATTGGCAATGCCTTATAAATTAAAACTTTTCTACAGTACATAATGTGATACAGTACATAATTACTCGTATTTTTGAGAAACATATAGGTAAATGTGGCAATATTTTTAAAAAGTCGTCCAGACCGTTTTTTGCCAACTTTCAAATACTTTTTGTATAGAACGCCTTTTTGGCCGACCTTTTCACATACAGGCTCAACTTTCGTCCCAGTCAACGCCAACCGCCAACCTACGTTCTGTCATTGGGAGTATTGGGACCAATGACGAATTAAAAAAAAAAATTTTTTTTTACTGGCCACGTTGGTTCAGAACATGTTTCCCGTAATTTTTTGGTCGTCGCGCCGGCTTATGATACGGTTCCCGTTTTTTTTTTTTGTTTGCCACGTTGGCTCACAACATGTTTCTCGTTGTCAAAAACATTCGGCCTCAACAATCTAAGTTATGCAAGTACGTAGTTTGCCGAACTCTCCGAAACTATAATACAGAATACGTCATACGTTTGCAATGCATACGGTTAATCGTCAATCCATTATTGTCCCACTACTGAACACGGATCTCCTCTCAGAGTGTGAGGGATTTAGGCCATAGTCTACCGCGCTAGCCAAGTGCGAATTGATAGACTTCACACACCTATGAGAACTTTTTTTTAAAACTCTGATGAGTATTTAGAATGTTTTTCGTCGCCATTATAGCAAGTCAAGTAGTTACTTTGAAAAAAAAACAGAGGTGCGTGCTTAAGGCTACAACTGCCTTTCTACTAATCAAAAGCATAAAACTTACATTGGAACCTGTATTTGTAATACTATAATGAATCTCTCACTATATCTACAACTACTAAAAACACACAAGTTATTCTATACCTCTATCATTGTACCTAACGTTCTATCATCGTTACCACATATGCTTTGCTCACCACATCAAAGGCTTTGAACTATGATGTCTTCACATACAAACGTCCATACATGATTTATGCTTCTTACCAAAGGAACTAATTTTATGACGCTTTCATAAGTTTATTGCACGTCATAAAGAATCTTGCGTGTCGGACACGAAAAACCGATTAAAGTATAGTTAGTTGTGCGTTATGCAAAATACATTTTAAAGCACGTGCTTTTTGTGTATTTAACTGTACGTAATAAAACAATTTTATTAGTATTTCAATGTTATTCGTGTATGTAATGTAATGCTTAATTTATATTTAGCTGATAAAGATGGGATGTCAGCATCTCAGAAAGAAAACAACGGTTGCAATCCTAGGATTTACACGAATGGATTTTGTTAAAACGATATTTGAAATTATTAATATATTTTTTTAATATTAAAAACGTCATTTACCTTAATAATAATTTTGATTAACATTTCGTTCGCCAATTTCTCTTAACCTTAAAACAAAAATATTTTCACTACAAAATATGTTGTGTTGTCATACAAAATTCGAAAATAACAATCATTTACCTTTTTTATTTATCTTTTGACCAAAAACGTAAGTAAAATTTGCAAAACGATTACATAATAACTCGATTGTATTACAACTTGTAGGTGTAACATGTCATGAAAAATGCTCATATAGGAACATGTGTTGGCACCACGTAATCTGATAGCGTCCTAAAATGTACCGGTTTCTGTTATTCAGAAACCCTTTCACCTTTCTTGTCCTACTTTAGTTAACATTTAACATTACAGGAAATGATTGTCTCCACATTTCGAATTATGTGGGCCACGAAACCAATTAATGTTACGTTGATAATAATGATATTAATTTCAATCGTTGTAGTATTATAAATAAATCAACAAAGTTCAAATTAATGTGACGTTAAAAATACGCATATTGCATATTTAAAATCAATGTTTAAAGTTTGATCCGTCCAGGGTTTGTTAGCGCTCGGAGACCATTTTAACGGACCATATCATCAGTTGCTCACAGTAAACAATACGAGTGGTTTTGGCTACCTAGTATATTGTAGTCGTTTTACGTACCTGAAGTTAATGGATGGATGGATTTAAAGGTGGTAGAACCCTTTGTGGTTCAACTCCGGCGGCACCACCGCCACACCTATTTCTACCTAATACCAGCAGTGTTAGGCGCTGCTGTGTTCCGGTTTGAAGGGTGTGGTAAGGGAGACAGACTTTTCCGAGGCGTTCCAGCTTAGTCCTCAGGGGTAGCGGCGCATCTGTGGCCGACCTCCGGTAGGAATATCTAATCCTATCTGGGGTTGATTACAGATGTCCATGGGCGGCAGTAGCCACATCAGGTGGACTGCATGCTCGTCTGCTATTCTTATATTATAAAAAATATATATATACTCGTATATATCTGGCACTGAATTACACAGTTTACCCATTCGAAGTCTGAAAGAATCAGTGCCGAATTATCAGCATTTTTATTTACTTACACTGTTTTTCCCGGACCACATTCAGTCGCTTTATTACCCTCAAAGTAAACACAGATCAGATGAATCAGAAATCAGTGTTTTACTTGCAATCAGCAGTTTTACTGGCCCGCGATGGCGGAAGGTGCGTCGCGTCGCGGTGACGTAGGGACTTTCGCTTTTCACTGCCAAGGCTCGGCGAGATGATCGACCAACCGCTGATTAATATTAATGAGAAACGACGCAATTGATTTGTGTATGTAACTTTGTTTTAAGCGTTTTTAACGGTAAAGTTATTGTTAACGTGAAGTGTCTGTTAATAACGCGGTAACAAATAAATCGTTGTCGGCAACAAATCATTTTATAACGGAACGGACGTTAGTACAGAATGTTTAGTAGGTGCTTATAGTAGGTATAAATATGATAATTTAGAGTTTGTATGACTATGCGATATTTATATGTTTAACGTCTTTATTTTTTCTATATCTTTCATCAGAGAGCAGACACGTTCTTTAAGGTTTAGAGATAATTGTTTTAAAGGATTTTGGTTGCACCATGGAACGTACAATTAAAAAAAGTAATCAGCATATTTATATTCAAAGATTAATTAAATATTAATAGATTTAAAGTATAATACACCTTATTACATAGTCTTCAATTATAATTTAAATTTCACAGGATAAAGAGGCTTCTCCACTTAACATAATCATATCATCATAATTTTGAACACTTTTCCTAATTTCCCCTTTTTCCCCAGATCTGGGTATGCATAGCATGCATGGCAACATCTATGGCCGCACCAGCGCCGGGCCCAGTGCCCTTGGCACTTGACATTATTGACATGGCAGCCATCAGCAGGATGTCTCCACAGCAGCTAGAAGCTCTCGCTGAAGGATTAGCGGCAGAAGAAATCATGAGGTAAAGATTTTTTTAATAAGATTCATGTTTGCTAATGGGGCGTTAGTAAGAATAAGAATTTATTTCGTAAATTGTGTTCTCTTATTGAATATAATGTGTAAGGATAATAGTCGATAAGGTATGTAGAGTATTTTAGTACATACGAGTACATATGAGCTAATCGGCCTATATGGGCCCCAGGACGTGTAAATAATATGATCCATAAAGATGTAAATAAACTCCTTATATTGATTTCTATGTCATAATTGTACTAATCCCATTACAAATTCTATAACAGACTATAACATTCAGTAAACGTCTTGTATAGACACTTTAACTACAACTTTCTTCGTCATTGAAGACACTTTACTAGTGTTCCCATATATCAGATTTTACACGGACATATCCTAGTTGGATTTTTTTTAGATAGTCACAGAATACCGTTAAAATTTTAAAACATATTTTTATTTATTGTTCCAACAGTCTGCAATCCTGCCTCTGTGCAAGATACTCGTATATGATTGATGACTATGGATTCTTGGTCTGGCTCCGGATGTTTGTGCTCTCGTATTTTATGACACTGAATTGTAAAATGCACCAACACAAGATATCCTAGTTGGGCTATTAGGGTAAAAACCATAATAACGCATTTGTGGATTTTTATAACTTTGAATTTGAAATTAGAATAGATCTTGGAATTATTCCTAAAAAAATACGTCTATTCTTCCTTTTTGTTTCGTCTTGTTGAAATAAAAGTATTAAATAAATAAAATAAGTTTCCTCAAATGTTTTGTCCTGATATTGATCCAAAAATACATGGAATCGACAATTCGTCACATATTGACATGATGTTATGTACCTATTGTTCGATCTCCACTCACGCTTTCTCATTGCCATAATAGTACTCGTATGATAGAGGCGGAGACAATGTTGCGTACCCATGCTTTTTGTATTAGTATTGATATTACAATGATTAGATGAGATGAGATGAACTGAGATCTCGAAGAAAATAATGCAATATGAGTTACGTTCTTAAGAACCTTTCATCGATAGTAAAAGTTTAATTTGCACTTCAGCTTTGTGTAGTATAATATAAAGTAGAGTAACCATCATAAAAAAAGTATTATAAATCTGACTATGTTGAGTCTATTCTATCCTAGTATTCTGAGTCATGGATACGAATATTCTAGCATAAAAAGTAGGTATACAAATACAGCCTCCCTGCAATGCTTATTAAAGATTGCATTGTTTTTTTAAAGATTGCAATATAATGCAAATTCTAAAAATAAAAAAATGTGATTTCGCACATGATCGTCATTTAAGACTGACATAATATTTTGCTAAGCGATTTAATGTACCCATTTAAACATCCATTTAAACATCTCTGAAAGTTATTTAGAAATGCCATGCACTTAATATGGCTTTTCTAAACAATTAACTGTACTAACATACCCCTGTATCCTCTAACCCAGGACAAAACGGTCATCAGCACAAGCGCTATCCTCAGTGGTGTCGAAGGCGTCTTCAGGAATCCAGAGTAAAGTGGGGCTTCTTGGTCAAGCGTCGGCAGGAGCTGCATCCTTCATAGCTTCAGCGTCAAGCAAGACTGGGCATGGGGAGACAGGGTACTCATATGAACCGGTAAGTTATTTTTCTATGTGAATTATTTATAATTAATAACTAAACTATTTTCGAATATTTATTTAAAACTATCAATATTTCACCTACAACGTACATTATAAAAAACGTTATATTTGTAAAAACGAATTATACCAAAAATCAAAACACTTTACGTTAAATAAATAGGGAACAAATAAATAACATGCTTTATGTTTGAATAAAAACTATTTGTGTTAAATATAAGTATAGCATTAATGTATCTTGGCTGCTCAAAAAATTTCAACCTTAATTTACAAAAGATCTCAACGCGCGAAGTAGCAAAGAGAAATAGAGATTTCATTTTGCTAAAATACCATTAAAATTTAAAATAAGATATAAGTACAAAAATTACATATTTTTGAAAAGAATAACATTAGCTAACCTAAACGATGTTAGATTAATTTTTATTCATTAATTTTTACCCTTAATCCTACTTGCAGCATAGTGAAAAAGTGGACTACTGGGGTTTGAAGAAGTCGATTTTGTACACGTTATTCCAAGCTGTGAAAGCCATCACTGGTGGCGTGACCATACTGAAGGGCCAGCTGATCAAGGGTGGTGGCGCGCTAGCGGCTACCCTCGGCAAGGTGATATCTTCCAAGGGAGACGTGGTCAGCAACCTTGGCAAGAAGATCGTCAGTTCAGCGGCGTTGAGTCCAAAGAAACCTATTGGTAAGTTTTTTATGAAATTGAAATAGCAAGTAATACTTGACGGTAAACGGTTATCGCCTTTTACGATCACTATTTACCTTTAAGCTACCAACTTGTGACATCCCAAAATCTCGAATTCGCAACAGATGCTGCAATGATTAGAACTAACTATGAAATTGTATATTAATAAAACCAAAGGAATTTTATAGAATATGTTTAACCCATTTGACCCCTCCAGAAGTTGATTTTAGTAGTCTGTGTCTTTCGTCAAGCTTTAATTATTTTCATACTATCTCTCCAATTTAATCGAAATCAGTTAACTCTAATCCGTAAAACCATACCAAAATGTGTACTACTTAGGAATAATACACTTAAGTGTGGAAAGATGGACGTAACATCAGCTTTTACTACCTGGAAAGGTGTTATGCAAAACTGAATAATTTATTGTATATGATAATAATGTGCTCATATCGACATAATATTTTTATATATGCGAAACCATTCGTGACATTTAAGGCTATTGTTGAACAATTCTTTACAGAAAGCTGTGTGTCGTAAATGTTATTAATGCTTTTGTTTAGAAACATAAACATTTAAGCAATTGTGACGATAAATATTGACATTATATTGTTACTTTTGTGGTTATTGCGTGATTCGTTTAAGTACCATAATATTTTTATGGAGGAGTATAATATCGCTAATGTTTCGTGAATTATTAAATGTAAATTTTAATTTAATGTGATTTTTTATATCCAGTAATAATTCCTTAGTACTTAAATACCAACGATTGTGGGCGCCATAGACGCACAGTGATAATAAGTACATACATTACAAACCAAAACAATTTGCGAAATTATTTTTTTTCGTCTGTTAGATAACTAGATGATGGTAACAAGTTTTAACACCAGTTCTCGATCTAGCACTATACAAGGAAAGCGATACTTAGGTATATAAGGTAATTCAACTTAATTCTCAGGAGCAGTAACATCTGTGATTGACCTCATGAGAAATCTTGACCTATTTGGCAACAGACTTCGATAACCCTGACCTCACAACATCAAAAACATAAAACTCTATTGAATTTCTACTGTGCGGCAGTGGCTACATAGTGCATAATTTTACACCATTTTCCACCAACATATTGAACATCGAACCAACTTACTTACACCATTCCAGCTACAGCGGTGTACGGTCCGCCACCCGCGCACATAGAGTACAGTGCACCACCCAGCGCGTACGGCGCACCGACAGCGCCAGCACACTACACGCACACAGCACCTGCTGCGCCCACCGGATTCGCAGGTCACAAATACCCGGCACATTTAGACGGTAAGACTGACATTTTCATACTACATCCTGATCAAACTTAAGGATTAATTTATGATTTAACTGTGGATGTAAATGGACCGTTAATTCACCGCAATAATGTATTATAACTAAAAAAGTATTATTTTAATCGACTGTTACTTTCATCGTATTTATACTATTATTGTCTATAATATATCAACAGTCTCTATATCTCATGCACCTTATAATTTTTGTATACTTTTCATAAGTAAAATAGAAATGTATTTTACTCATTTAAGGTTACTGCATATTAAAAAAGTAAATAACAGTATTTTTAACGGTGAACTAAAACATCCAATAAAAAACCCAAAGATTTGTGAAGTCTACTAATCCGCACTTAGCCAGTGCGGCGAACGCTGGCATAAATCCTTCTCACTGGGAGAGGAAGACCCTGCAGTGGGACATTAGATAATGGGTTGACGACACTATCCACCTCAAAATTTCATCTAACAGTTTTGTTCAGAAAATTACATGACTATTAACTGCTATGCGTATTATGTAATTTAACCAAAATAATACATCATCTAATGACTCATCACTGTTGCATGACACTGGCTATAAGCATGTATTAAAGGAAAATGAAAGGAATTAAGAATCACTAAAATATACGTGGAAAATTCTTCATCTGCATTTAATATTATATTTTTTTTATTACTTACGCACGTAGGTGAAAATTTTATTTTTGGACGAAAGTTACGCTACAAACAAATCGATTGCATTAAAATTCATACATTACATACTTTATTACTAATTTAAAAAGTTTTATATTACTATTTTTATTTATGCCTGATCAAAGCTTTCTATTTAATAAAATAAAATAAAAATCATTACAAAACCTATTTTTGTATATTTTCTCAAGTACGTATGACACACATACAGACATACATTTTTAAGGAGCGAATCTCGGGGATAATACATATTACGTCTTACAATAAATAGTTGTAATTAATTGGACATAAATTATCTGTACGATTACAGTAATATCTATAATAATACTCATTAACCTATAAATAATGATAAAAAGTGATAAAATTCTCGTAATAAATAATAAAAAATAATTTCCTAAGCCTGTTAATTGGTGCATTTATTTAAAAAGTAAAAGTTTACCGAAACGAATAAATTATACATAATATGGTAATTACAATAGTTAAAATTTACCATCATTTATATAAATAGTTTTATTATTGCGTTATATAAAGCCTACCCCGTAAATAAAATTATAAATAGTATGTTACGTACATACTTGAATATAATTAAATTTTATTAAATATTTTATTCTAATAGTATTATGATTTACCTACTTAGTGTTATAAAGCAGATGTACGGACACAAGGTGGTTCAAGTTATGTCCATTATTAATATTCGATCTATTGAATTTTTGCCTACCACGTAACGAAATATGACAATTTCTAGGGAGTAGGCAGAAATTGTCAAAAATTAATAATTTTTTAAACATTGATAAATTTATTATTAATACTAGACACTCGTTTTCAGTCGGAGCAGCGCTTATCCCAGATTAGATTTCAATCCCATCTATGACGTTTATATAGTTAGATGTCCAGGGACGGCAGTTACCACTGCGCATCAATAATACATGCTCGTTTGATACTTCTATAATAATTTAAAAAAATAGAAACATAAAGACCTACCCTAATATAAAAATACCGACTAACCATATTAAAATATAAAAGTACCGATTATCCACATAAAAAAGTTGTATGTCATGTTCTTGGGTCATTTGAGGTTAACTGATCTCCGGAACTAAAGATGA